>MCGN01000009.1:600000-1200000 GCA_002105135.1 Syncephalastrum racemosum | reverse complement strand
TTACACATATTTTTGCGTATTGATTCATCATATACGCAAACTTGGCCTGGTCTGGACAGAGATCCAAATTCTATTCCTCTACGAGCCATACATACGTGTGTGTGAATATGTCTAAGCGAATGAGTATGGATGAGTAGTTGCCACGCCAAGCAGAGTACCACGCGTGGTACACCTGTTCACTAGTACTTTTTAAGTCCTTAAACGCACCCGACTGCAAGACAAGGAACCAACTGGAGTGTGCGTGAGATCCACTCGGCAGAAGAATGTGACACAATACCTATCACAGTGAAAAGTTTGCTCAGATCCTGAACGGGAAGCAAGGAGGACCTCGGCATCGCTTGTCCGTACAACCGATGCACAAACAACCGATTTGCGTGTATTTCTGCAACAGCGTGACTTGAACAAAAAGAATATTCGCGTGACACTTTTCTTTTGCGGGCGTGAGCGTGTGTATCTTCTGCAATGTGCGCCCTGCACTGCTGACAAGACGACTACTTCCCTTTCTCATTTAGACGTGCAGGTATTGCCAGCAGCTGCACGTACACAAACACATACGCACCTCTGCGCGCCACCTATTCCTGCTCTTTTGATGAGACGATTGTCCGGATATTTGCTCCCATCGCTAATTGTACTTTTGGTTTGTCGGCCCTATGTGGTTTATTATGGAGCCATCAGATCCACTGCAAAATAAGCTTACCAACAGATCTTCTGAAACCATTTGATTTTTGAGCGCTTCTGTCTCTTTCTCGCTCTAGGGTGACATTTGTCCTATGTTCAGCAAGGAGGTACCTTGACGGAGGACTAAGGGACTGAATCTGCTTTATATATAGCGAAAGCAGAATCTGAATATTTTTTCCCATGTCAACGATTTAACAGCATCCGGCACAAGGAAGCACCAAAAAGTGGTGCGACAATTTAAGAACACAGAGACACCCAGCAACTGCCCATTATACGTTTCTAGAGGCCCTGGGACTGGCAGACTGACTGTGTGGGCCTTTATCACGACGGTAGCTCAACTTGGATGGAGAACAGACATGACATGACATGTCCGCTGTCCTGTACAGACGCCAGCGAGTTTTTGGAAAGGTCGCTTGTCATATGACTTACTTTCTGTGTGGCCATTTTCTACTTTCTTCTTTATGCATACCCAAGCACGGATAGGGTACAACAATACCGCATAAACATCGGCGATCTGGCGTGGAGAAGGCCTCCGTGTCTAGCTACCCGCCGCATTAACGAAAATAGGAGATCGATATTGACTACATGATTTCCCGCTCATTCGTCATCTTGAAAGTACTACCCCAACAAACCGTCAGTACGCAGTGCCAAAATAGAATTGACAGCACAGTCTCCAATATTTATCCTGCTGATGCTGTTAATTGGCGTTAAGTCATTCCAAGCATAAATATTCTGTGTTTCTCAGTTTTAGCGGTGTATCTTTGGTGGTGTGAGAAACAAAAACAGCCATGCTAGCGATACGCAGCCAATATCGTGGCTAAAAAGTATGCTTGTGGTTTAGGTGCTAATATTCTTCTACCGCACGGCATAATGACCTTCCAATGTGTCAAGTTAAGATGCTCTCGTTCTTTTCTGTCTGGGCTAAATACGCGTTCACTGCTCTGCGACCGAGTCTCATCCGAAGGGCAGTCGGTCCCTTTCTCGAAGTCGCATGCGGATCAGATGAAGCGCGTGTCGATCAAAGCCTTACCGTTATATCGGTGTTGATTCTGCGTTATAATAGCGTAATGACTACTTCATTATTATCTTGTTTCACATTCATTGTCAACCTGCCGGAGACACTTCTTTAAAAAAATTTTAATGTCATCATGATGCAGCATGAAACATCCCCGAAAGTGATGCATGGCATCCCATATGGATCTCTAATATTTTTCATATTAAATATCATATGTGCGTTTACGGTTTTCATCTTTGTACGCTACTTCGGCAACTTCCTCATAGATACCATCGCGATAGATTTATATGCTCTGATACAGCAAGCTACAAACTGCCTATCGAGTTTATAATGATTAAAACTAGCGAATACGCATCATATTCAACGTTCTCCTGGACTACCGGAATATGTCATCCGTTCATTCGTCGAAAGATATGACAGTATGGACTATTTTTCGCTTGACTTATATAAGATCCATTTCGGCAACTTTCAATGAAGCGTGTTCCGCCGGGCGATAGGACATGTACATATGCATGCCTATTATAATATCGGTCTGCTTAGATGACCCTCCTACAGGACGGCCAAATAGACAATACTCACCATGGATTTTGCAGCATAGGAAAAGGTACAACAATGAAGGACAGTCGGGGTTGGCACAACCCAGAGAAAAAAAAAATCTCTCCAACGCGCCAATACGCGACGTGTTGTTTCTCAGTTTTTGGTTGATTTATATATTATACCACTTCCAACATGGACGACCTGAACATTGACGATCCTTCTGATTTCAAAACAACACAATTGAGAAATATTGATCAGGAATTGCGCTGCGGTATATGCTCAGAATTCATGGTGACTCCCCTACTGGTCAGCACTTGCCAACATATCTTTTGCGCCATGTGCATTCGCAAGCGACTGTCAGACGCGGGCATAGATGCTCAGTGCCCGTTATGCCACGTTAAAACGAGCGAGTCGAAACTTGTGCGCATCCCGACCTTGATTGAAATTGTTGCCAATTGGAGCACCATTCGGTGAGTGGAGCAGAGTCCAAAATTTGATTTTATCTTACATTTGTGATAGACCACGTCTTTTGGAAATGGAACAACCACCACCGCAACAACCGCAGCAGCCAGTTTCTGATACCCAACAGATTATCACTTCAGCAGCTTTACAAACGCAGCCACCACCACCATCATCATCATCGACAACAACATCAACATCAACATCAACATCAACATCATCATCTGTATCTGCATCTTCTGCACCACCTTCTCTCGTATCGCCAAGTACCCGGAGATCTCGTCGCATCGGGCAAAGGTCTTCTCAGTCACAAGAGGTTCCTGCAACCTCCTCACCAGCGTCGTCCACAATTATACGCGATACAGAAATGCAATCACCTCCAGCCGATTCATCCATGCTACAGCAAGCTTCAGACTTCATGCCTTCTCCTCGTATGCCATCTACGACGCACACTCCTCCACAATTATCTCGGCAAGTACAGTCTCCGCCACAACCTGCTGCGGAAGGTGGTTCGTTACAGGGTATGCTTTATTTTCATCGATTTCTGTATGTAAACCCTGCTTACCTTCAATCCTACCATCTTCTACTATTCATTTCGCATTAGCCACTTCCATCGTCTCTTGCCCCATGTGCTCTGAGCAGATGTCCTTTCGTCAAATCAACGCCCATGTAGACATGCATCTTAGAGGAGTCACACCCATCCAAAGCACACCGTCGCCATCACCATCCAGTTCTAGATCACCGGCTGTGTCTCTATCCCCACTTCGCTCCGTAAGCAATTGATATGTGGTATCGAATGCCTAAATTGATTTTTTCTCGGTTATGTAGTCATTACCCACTACAAGATCGTGAGTCAATGCACAAGCATATGTACCATGTTCCAAAACTCATGAATTCTTTAGCAGTATTCGCTCCTCAGATGAACCCATTGCCCCTTCGCGGAAGGTCTACAATCTACTTCGGGACAAGGAGATGCGCCAAGTGATGCGGGTATGTTCATAGAAATGAAGCAACATCCCAATCTTACGCAAATTTAAGGAAACTGGGCTCCCGGAGCATGGAGACAAAAAACTTATGGAATGGCGACATAAGGAGTACATTACCTTATATAACGCGAATCGAGACGCGAAGCGACCTGTGGGAAAGAGGCAACTCTTGCAGCAGCTCCAAGAAAGTGAGACGATCTACCTCCAATCCAAAATGACTCCTCGCAAGCTGGATGTCAATGCCCATAAGCGCACATATGAGGATGACTTTGCGCGCTTGATCGAACAAACCCGGAAACGTCAACATATTGCCAAAAATAAGAAGACCGGTAAAAGTTTCGCTGAGCTACGTAGATTCGGGTACTGATAAGCCATTATAGATACCGGAGCTTCAGAGCAGTCATCGAGCCCAGGAAATCCGCCATCGCCAGCAGCACCATCACCAGCACCATCAGCAGCGCCGCCCTCGGGAAGCTAGACAGGCTGTCGAGAGCAATAAAAAGATGACTCGCATTAATCTGGGTTATGATGGCATACGGGTCGAGCGCCAACCAGGAAAAGGGATTGCTGTGTGACTTATTCAGGCATTACCCTTCACCGAGGCGTGTACATTTCGTACCATCAACAAATTGCATGAAAGGCAAGAATCATCCTGAAATATGCAGTAGAGCCCTAGATATGGCTGTGCGGTATAATTCCGTATATGGTATGGTTCAAGGCACCTTATGGCTCGCGGGGAAGCGTGTGAATACCGAAGATAGATGCGTTTTTCGGCCACTTATCATAATTGTTCTTTTGACATTGATGGATGTCTTCCTTTTTAGAGCAGCTCATACATTTATACATAGATGTGGGCTCTCTAATAAGTGCATACAATAGAGATAGGTCATTCCCGTAGCTCAAGATCAGGGCTGCGGAGGGCTAACAATAAGAAAATGACATTCATGCATATGTGACATGTGCATAGATCTCCTATATATATCCTCTTCGGTTGCTATAACTAACGCTCACAATGAACTCCGTGCGATAGGATCTTCTCTGCCCTTCATCACCTCAGTCCTCTTTTGCCATAAAACCTATCTTTTAGAAGAACTTTGACAGTAAGCTATCTCATATGCGTCTGGGCTTTCTTGGTCCAGCTTGCAGTAATACAAAATAAAACATGACAGTACACATATTATAGACAGTGCCGAAACATGTTAGCGACGCTCTTGCACTTTTACGATGGCTGACTGATTTTCCGAACGAGCAACCGGGAGCTTGGATACCGATGGATGAGCTTATAATACGTATATGAACTCCTCTGTCCGTGGCAGCTGCTTCAGATCATATAATGTATTCAGATCCACTTGAATCGCTTTTGTATGACATGAACCTAATGACTAAGAGTTCATACGCGCATGCTTGTTCTCAGACTCGACGATATCGGTTTCCTAGCGCTTCGAACTTTTTTTCCTAACGGCAGATCTCATCCTTTCAGTGGCTATCATCTGTAATCACTAGCTCACGTCCCTTCAAGGCGAGCTGTTTAGAGTAGTCCATAACTTTGGATACTGGCATAGGAGCATCGACCTTGTCCCAGATACAAACCTGCGCCATAATAGAATTGGTCATATTGAGATGCTTTTTTATATACACATACATAGAGCCCGCAGAGCGCGCAAAATATATAATAGTGGCGGTAAGTACTTTCAGCCACTGCGGCTCTGATTTCCATATGTTGCGCATGACTTATGTCTCCTTCAGCATGCAAATAACATTAATGAAAGTATTCATTACATATACTTCTTCCACATTCCAGCCTGGAAAAAAAAGAAAGGTATTTTGGAAGGAGTACATGTCGCGGTGTGCAATAGTGAATATAAGCTTTTATATTGGATTTTGAAACGTTGCTTTCGCGAATGGTTTTGCGTAAGGGAAAAGACATTGTATTCCATGCACAGACCACGTAATAACGGTACTACTGAGGCGGAACACGCGTTATGGTCTTAGACTCGGCTGAGTGTCAATCTGAATACAGGTGGTATCAATTCTAGTCTACATTGTGGCTATGACAAGCGTTTACTCGTACGCTCAGAGGTGTTACCGCATGGATCAGGAGGAGAAGAAAAGAAAGCGTAACTGCCATGCCGAGTTCCTGGTTCGCTTTTACTTTAATATGTTCACACCCGCTCGTCTTCGCCCACCACCTGTACCACTTGGTTTTCATTTTAACAATGCGTCTCATAAGCCTACAGTCGCGATTATGAAGAGGAAAAGACACAGATATCATAGTATAAAATTCGCATTTATCGCTCTTTGATCTGAGTGTATCCTTTTATGCGGCACTTGAAGGTGAAAAGCTAGGAATTCCCAAATCCGGTCAGATTCATCCATCCCATCGGCGAAACTTTCTGCAAACAAAAAGAAATATGACGTTACCATGATGCAAAATGCATCATGACGCGCTTCGCGTCCATGGATTATAAAAACCCATCCCATTGCATTTTTCTTCCACATCATATCTTTCATATACACATACATACCTTTTATCTCCAATCATGTCAGGAACCGCCAACGAGCAAGCTTGCAAGCTCATCTGGAAGTCGAAGAACGGCCAAGAATTCTTTGTGTTTGCCAACCCGGGCGCTGCTGCCAAGTGGAAGAAAGACAAGTCTATTCCTCTCATTGACGTCGTCCAAGCTTTCAATGTCTACACGAATGAAGGCGCCCGCGGCAACCAGGGTGCACTCATCCAACCACCCAAGGGTATTTTGCAGTAAGTACAGACAGCTCTTTCCATTTCTAGTATCGATGCATATCTGACTTTTGCCGCGTGTAGGAGCGAATTTGGTACGGACGACGGCGATGCCATTGTGCGTAAAATCGTGGAGGAAGGAGAGGAGAAGAACGTGTAAGAACAGACCACATTGTACATTGTAAATACATAACCCGAGGATTTCCTTTTTCCGAATTGAGTGCTTCTCCAACTTGAGCATTGTCTTGGATATGGGATTTGCTTGTTTTGGGCCGGGTGACCTCAATGTGGATGTCGAGAATTTCCTGACCATGAACTGACCAAGTCTTACAGAGTACACTGTAATGACTGTCTTCGTTAGTATGATACGCGTAATACACAGCTTCTCAGTGATATATTCTATAGCCATGCGAGTTCTGTTCGTCTAAGAAATTTGTGTCTATTTTCATGACGCGTGTTTCATAAACAAAAGGTCTAAATATATTGCGGAAGTCTATTTGTATACTATTTACTCTTTGGATCATATTTCTCTCGAGCGATAGCGTCTAAAATCTGGAAACGGGCGCGTTTAAGCTCGACTTCCATGCCAGGCGACTCAAAGTGGCGGGCGAGTTGAGCGATTTGGGATAGCGAGAGAGTGCCTGGGATATCATTCTGAAGAGCAGCCGCGTGCTGTTGTGCTTTTTGAGACTGAGCGTAAGCCTCGGCGATCTGGTCGGGTATCCGGAGCTGATCGCTCCTCACAAAATCCGTGCTCTCCAAGATGAGGTCGATATCTGAGGAAGGAGCGTAGGCCAAGCTGTCATGCTGTGCCAGGTATTGCAAGAGCTGGGCACCCTTGTAAGCTAATAAAAGAACATTTAGAAAAAGGAGCTTATTTGCTGTTTGTTTGCTTACCCTTGTAATGGCTGTAGAGACGAAAGAGGTTGTAGGCGAGCGGTATATTGGGAATAATGGGTACGATGGCGAAAGTGCAAGCGACAGGGACCCAGTAGGCTGAATAAAACATGTACTTGCGGTGATACGGCTTGCGCTCGTCAAGCAGTTTTTCAAGGTCATGTTGGACACTCGTATTGCTCACCATTGACGCGTGATATACTTGTGTCTAAATAACGTGAGTTTTACTTCCTTTCTATTGTTGTCCACTTTCGACTTACGATAGGTGTTGCCTCTTCGATATCCTCTTTGCTTGGTACGTTCTTGAGAAACCACTCTTGGTAATCGAGCTGATCCATGAGACTGTCGCCACGATCGTGTAGTTTCCGCTTCCACGTGTCAGGGTCTGCAGTACCAAGTGCTTCCCACTTTTTGCTGGACCAATTCACAGCTCGCATCAGACGCGACTGAGTCGGCACCTTTGAATGGCAGTAGTACGCCCATCGGTTTTTCAAAATCGGGATCGCAAAAAGTCTCATAAATATGCAATATGTGATAGAAAAGGAGAGTATACAGGTAGCGCCAATATGGGGGAGCGCTTGGCGGTAACTTTCCACTTTGAATTTTTCCCTTTTTGCTTGCATGACGACAGATCCCATAAATCGACGTACTATTCGAAATTGACGTCATGGAAGCATCAATGATTAGGCGAAAATTTGCCAGCTTTATGGAAGAATAGAAACAAGGAAAAGGAAAAATAAGATATGCTAGAAAGAAGAAGGCTATACGAGGTATCTTGAACGAAATCATTTACTTGACGCGCACAATGAAGCGACTCAGTGCTGCTGCGACGAGCGCCATCAGACCACCAAAGGCGAGCACAGAGGAGACCGACGAAGTGTCGCTGCCAGCCGTCATGGCAAAAATAAACGAGGCAATGATTGCCACTGCGAACTGAGGAAACACAATATACATGTTATGGACACCCAGGATCATGCCCGCATCAAACTCGTCCTCATCCTCTTGCGCAGTTGAACTCGACGGCAAAGCCTCTTGACGGCGCTCGTCCTCGTAACTCACATACTCACCCACCAGCGAGAATGGCACCCAGAGCACAATGGCCCAGGGGATACCCATCACTGCCAGCACGATCGTCGCGGCCTGCACAGAGTTCACGAACCAGGCTGACAGGAGAGCAAAGGCGACCGTCAAGTGGGATAGCGTGTAGATCCGCGTGAGTGTCCAAGACTGGAATTTGCTGGCCAAAGCGGGGATAACCACGCCCGCCACGACAGAGATCACTGAATAACAAAGCAGTGCAAACGAACCGGCGCGGGTCCCTTCAGCCCAATTGTCATCATTGTCCTTGGCGGGCGGATGGGTTTGAAAGTAAATATCAGAGACCCACTGGGTGCTGTAGAACAAGAACGGGAACCATCCCATCCAGGCAAAGAATTGGGTATTGCACAGACTCTGGACAGGTCGCGGCAGGTACCGGAATGCGCGCCAGATATACACAAAGGTGTGATACCACGGCCTAAAGTACACAACCTTAATGAGAACCTTGTCTTCTTTTTCTCTGTAAAATCTTACTTTTCGGATTCTTCGGGGTCGCGCGTATAAGGTGTCTCGCGCACAGAGACACATGTGATGGCAAGAGTCAAACAAAACACAAGAATGGCGATGATACAAAAGCCCTTGATCTGCGAGTCCCCGAGCCAGGGTGCGACCTTGACCAAATCCACAAACCCGACAAAGTAGCCAATGACCTGGGCCGAGTTGCTCATCCGTGCGCTCCATGCATTCGCGTACTCTTGCTGCCAGAGTGGGGGGACATCGAGAATCAGCGCGCGACAGATGGCCTGGACGCCGTTCAGGGTGAAGTCAAGGAAGTAAAATGACGTGACAGCGACGAGGACGGCCCAAGTATGTGTCTTCATATATCATCAGTATACATAGACACGAACACAACAGATATGGTTGGACTTACTGCGGGACCGTTACCAGCGAGCCAGGCCCCCAACTCTTTGGCGTAGGCAACGCCGAGCATGGATAAGCACGTGAGGATCCCGGCCACAACGATGAAGGGCCGTCGCTTGCCAAAACGCGAGGTGCACTTATCACTCAGGGCGCCAATCAGCTAAGAGTTGCAAGTGAGTCACGGGTATCATGCAGTACAATGAACATTTTCGTTACTTACGGGTTGCACCAGCAGACCCGACAAGGGTCCCGCGAGCCACACGAGAGCAGTGAGCTCCTTGGAAATATTGAGCGAGAGGAGGTAGGGCGTACCGTATCTAAAAAGAAGAGCAAAAAGAAGGATGATTCAACAAGATGTTACGCTTCAACATTAATTCATCACAACTTACGAAAGCTCGACCGCCCCTGAACATTCATTCATTGTGTGTATGTGTGTATGTGTGTATGTGTTGCGTTTGTGCGTCGTGAGAAAAAGAATGACGAGACTGAGCACGCGACGTGGGGGATTACTTACAGGTAAATTGGACACCTGCCATACATATGGTGAGTCCCAAGATCTGTACAAGGGTCAAGCCCGGCTCCGTCTTGGTGTTGTCTTGCCGGTCGATAGTGTGCACTGACGGTGGTTTGACATAGCCTAGGCTTTGCCCTGTACTGTTGTAGGTGGACGCATCAAAGGACGACCGCCGGCGTTTGTATTTTGGTCGGCTTACTGGCGGATGTGCTTGTTGCTGTTGTTGTAGAAGCGGGGTTTTGGCGTCCATCAATGTTTTTAAAAAATGAGAACAAAAAAGAAAGAAAAGGAACACCCCTTTTATGTAGGATTTTTTGCCCTTTTTATCATGCACCATGAGCGCTCAAGGGGTCTTGTTTCTCCGCCATTTGGCTTGAATGAAGTGGATACACCTCTTTTACCTGATCGATCAACGGCACCCCCCCCTTTTTCCCTGGTAAAATCTAGACCCTACGAATGTATGGATGGCGATCACATCATGGTTGCCGTTGCCGTTGTCAGTGATTCTGTCAGCGTTATCAATCGATGCAAGTGGCATCCAGGGTTGATATCGCTTTATTTATATTTTTGGCGTCATGTGATACGCCCCTCCATCTCGCTCTTTCATCGCGTATGGGTATGTATTTTCCATGGGCATGCCCAATAAGAATGTATTCTTAAAGTTTGGGGTCGTCCCGCTTTATATGTAGCTGAGAAGAGGTCAGATCTCCTTTTTAACTTGGAGAGACATGCCACGAAATTCCCGTTTTTGTTAGGCCCGTTATCTCATCAAACATGCATACAAGATCTTTTTTTTTTTCTATGCAGATATCATGTATCGCGAGACAAGCGGTATTTCTTAATGAAAAGGAAGAGGCGTAGACCTATTGCGATTCGGTCCCTTGCTAGCCCCCCACACCAACCCCTGATGCTCCAAAAAGAAATGAATGCTTGAATTTATGTGGCAATGAGTGGTGTATTGAAGAATGTTGGTCGGTACGTGCTGTATGCGTGTGTGTGAGGGAGAGAGAGGAAGAAAAGAGCAGGAGATTAGATACGTAGTAAAAAGATCATAAAAATACAATAAAAATAAATAAAATAAAAAAAATAAAATAAAAAGAAAACAATCAAGCGTAATCTTGATCTGGTTTTTGAGCAACAACATAGTGGAAATTGCTGTAGCTGTGGTACTGCTCGAGCTCGCGCGAGGCTTGTTCCAGTTGGCTTGCAAATACTTCTGTAGGCTCGGAGCGTCCGTAGTACTCGGTGACGGCGCCCTGGCTGTGGGTCAAAACGTGCAGCATGTCGTCACGAAAGAGGACGCCAAGCCGTCCGCCCCATAAGCCGATCGGCAAGCTCCGGTATTTTTCTTGCATCACTTTTGCATCCTCCGGGAATAGGCTGGGCAGGTGTCGCGCCAGTCGTGGCTTCAATCCACGGCTCCGGGCCGTCTCGACGACTAATAAAAAATGACTCAGCTTCTTGCATGGCATAAAACCGAAAGAAATCCAAACTCCTTACCATCCTGGTTGAGTTTTTCCGTGGTCGGGCCGGGCGAATATACCATCATGTCCATTTCCATGATCTCGACGTACCCTCCGGGCTTCAGGATCCGCCAGCAGTCGCGGATGAGCTTGGTGTACTGCTCATGGGTAAAAGAAAGCGACATGAAGCGGATATGGATATAATCAAAGCTGGCGTCGTCAAAGATGCCGAGGCCTTCGAGAACGTTGTGTTGGATGAGCTCGCAGTTGCGTGGCAACAGGGCTGGATCGGGAAACATGTCGCCATTGTCGATACCAATGACCTGCATGCGAGGACACGTCTGGCAGAAGTCGATACACCAGCAGCCAGGCCCGCAACCAATGTCAAGCGCACGGCCGTTGGTCATCTGACGTTCATTTAACGGTAACGCAAATTCACTATTCGAAAAAAAAAATTGTGTATAAGTATGACACATGAATGGCGATATTTCTCCTTTTGTTCTATATTCTCGTTTACCCTTCAAACGCAAGCTTGACGAGATCGTTCTTGAGCTGAATCCTGTCCGCTTCTTCTTCGCTCGCAGTCAAAAAGTAGCTCGGTTCGGTGGATGTCTCGACTGCGGCTTGTGGTTCCTGTTCTTTCTTCTTTTTACCACTGCGTTTCCGCTTAAAGTGTAAAAACGAGGGCTTGCTCTTGTATTCGTTGATGGTGTTGAGGTCTGTCGAAGTGGGTAAGCGTCTGAGTCCGTGACGGGTGGTGGCCTTGATCAGTGAGACGAGACCTGGCGATGAGCGCGTGCTGTCAGCGTCGTGGTGCGATTGTGTGCGACGCAAGGCAGGGTCGTCTGAATGCATGCGATGCACGCGCTCTTGGGGTGGCGGTGGTCGCCCCGTCAGAAATGAGCCCAATCCCGTGTTCTGGAACCACGATCGGCGCCGATGTTGGTGGTGAGGCCGCCGCTGCGACGACGATGAAGCTGACGCCCCAGCACTACTGGAGTTGCTACTGCTGGTGTTGCCAGGATCAGGTGGTGGGTAATCCGTCATTCTCAAGGGGTCATGAAGACAATACAAAACAAATAAAAGCGATATCAAATTAAACGGAAAGGGAAGAAAAAGGAATGAAAAAGAAGGAAGAAATGAAAAAAAGAAAGACTCCAATAGTTCGAATGTAATAAATGTAAGTAGTGCGTGTATCGTCTCTTAATATTTTTGCCTGGGGTAGACGAAAAAGTCCGTTCTTGCCCGGGCAAATACGAATGCATGAAAACCCATTTCTGTTGTTCACTTGCATGTGCTGACGAACTCTACGTGCCTGATTCAGCCGGATGCCATATGCTTATAGAAAAAAGACCCTATCCATCTATTCCTGTATGGAACTTTTTCACACCTTATGAATAAGCAATCGTTCTCTCACGCTCCTATGCACACCCGATCGTCGATGGATAGAAAAAAATTTTTTTTCTTCTTTTCGATGCATACTATAGAACCCGATCGTCGAAGACGGAAACAAACCTGGCAGGCCTCTCTATTTTTGCACGACATACCCAAGATCACCAAAAAAGCAAAAAGAAAGCGTGTGCATTTTGCATAGATGTTGTGTATTGTGCTTCGTTTGACACGTGATTGTGAATTTCTTTGTGATTGTTGATCGGGAACACAAAAGTCTGGCATGTGCAGATGAAACAATGGTGAGAAAAAAAAAGAAGAAATTGTTGGAGAGTGACAGAAAAGAGGAGAGAGAATAAGAGAAAGTATGCTTTTTTTTTAGGCGACGGCTTCCTTGGAAGCAACCTGAGCTTCGCGCTTTTTGATGGCAGTGGCGAGAACGTGCGACCGGAAGGACAGACCCTTGGTGCGCTCGATGACTTGCTGATATACAGACGTGATGGGGCTATTCATGATGACCGTGTTCTACAACAAAAATGCCATGAATATGGGACATTATCTCTATATGCTATTTCAGGACTTACTTCTTCAAAGTCAATCTTGGCATCCACGCGGGTGTCCCGGATCAAGTTGACAATCCACTTTTCACCCTCCTCCTGGTTCAGGTTCAGGGTCTGCGTCATGTCTTTGATGTTGATCTTTTGGTGGATACGGCAGTAGGTCTCGGAAATGAACTGCCGTGCGCTCTCCATAAAGTCCTCCTGGGTTGTGTTCAAAAAGAAGTCGTTGCGCAGGACGTCCTCGCACTCCTTGAGCTTCTTTTGGGCACCGTCAAAGTCGAAACGGACAAAGAGAGCCTCGACGAACTGGGTGACGGGGTCCTGGTATTCATAAGACTCCTGCTCAATGATCTTGACGAGCTCCTTCATCTGGTTCTTTCTGCGCTTGGAGGTGACAACAGCGACAGCAAGATAACGCAGGATCCAGGGACACGAGGTCTGAATGGTGTTGATGTATTGAGGGGCAAAGAACATGTCGATGATCGAGTCACGTCCACGCGGGTGGTTGAAGACAATGTACAACGACCAGTGGATCAACCAGGTGCGCTGCTGCAGCTGCTGCAGGGCCGACACGTTCTTGTGATCGATCGCCTCTCGCAGCTTCTGCATCTCCTCCAGAGCGCCGTCCCAGTTACCCGTCAAAATCTCGGCTGCGAACTTGCCCCATAATGCAGAGAAACACCGCTCCTCGTTGGTCGACAGAACGCGGAAATGGTAAAGCATATCGGCCGCACCGCCGTAGTTACCGCAGTCGAATTCGAATTGGCCAAACTCGTAGAGGATGTTGATGTTTTCTTCGGTGAACTAACAAATAGAATAACATAGGCGGGATGAGTATTGAATGAAATAGAAACCAAAAAAAAAAAAAAAGGTACGCGCGCTTGTAGACTTCTAAAGAAAACACAAAAAACGAAATAAAAAAAAAAGAGATGGGGGATAATTACGTTGTACTCCTCCTTCAAGGTCTGTAAGCTCTGAGCCTTATCCTGACGCAAGGTGGCAATGACCTCGGGCTTCTCGAGGACTTGCATCACCTTTTGTACTTCAGCCTGCAGCGATTCCATCTTGGCAAGCACCTGCTGACGCTTCTCGGTCAACTCTGTTTATTGTCATGGTCATGAGGTCAAGTCAGCCACTTTTTTACTTCTCCTCTTTTTTTATATACATATATGTATATACACGTCGAATCATACCTTTAGGAGTGTCCGTGGTGTTGTTAATCTTTTTGTTGAGGTCAATGATAAAGTCTGCCATGTTGGAGTTGCGGAACAGATCAAACTTGGCCTTCAAGAGATCATTGGCGTCGTACAGCTATTATAGATTGAAAGGGGTCGAAAAATGTGTCAATGGCGCGTGCAAAAGATAAAAGTGCAATTCGTAATGGATAACAAAGATAGATACCTCCTTGAGCTCAAGAAACTCGAGCAAAGGAAACACCAGATGGCGATCCAGGAAGGGGATCATGCGCAGCGTGAGGTCATGTTGGGCTGCCATACTGGAATAATAGATTAAGACGACAACTTCCTATGGGCGTATAATTTTTTTGTTCCATGTTTTGAAGCAGTCCCAAAAAATCCCAATCGGTATTTCAAATGCGATAACTCGGTTTACTGCAATGAAAAGATTTGTGTGTGTGAACATCATTTTTGGGGGTGGGAGTGGTGATATGACCTTGGGCTGGCCTCGCGCCTGTGGGTGGTGACCTTTTTTTTCTCTCGAGATCGCCCCCTTTTCTTTGTGCAGAATTCCCTTTATTTTACTCTGCCGGTTCAACCTTTCTATTTCTTCCTCTTTTTTTTTTCCCTACCTCGTCTCTATTATATATATATATAATACATCTTTTCTTTTCTCTCTTACTCGACTTTGTTCACCTTTCTCTTTCTCTTTTCCTCTCTTCCTTCCTTTGTCCTGCTGTCCCCTTGCGCGCGCAATAACCCGCCCCACAGGCAACAGTCGAGGCAACACACAGAAACACACAGACACACGCTACCACTTTCACACAGCCCATAGACAACGACAACAATACACGTACACATATTCTCTCTCTCTCTCTCTCTCTTTCTCCCGCGAACACACGCATACAACGCACGACAAGCTCATTCTTCTCTACGATGCTCATTCTGAAATTCAACACACTGTCTGCAGACGACCTTTTTACCATAGAAAGGGTGAGTTCAAAGTTCATGCACCCCTTGCCTATGTATAGATTGGATTCTTAACGAACCTGGCTTATTTTTTCGTTTTCGGCTTGCAGCGGCTCCTGCGTTGGGTGGTCAAAGGGCCCGCTATCGACATGGATTTCAACGTACTCGACTATGGACGCACGGACGTATATGGTCATTTGCTCGGCATCTTTGCCCGCCTCCATGTTCTCGACGCTATCCACGTTACGCCTTCGCAGCTTCTCGATTTTTTTGTCGACGTCGATACCACATACCTCAGTGCCCCGTATCATTCCTTCTATCACGCTGTCGACATTGTCACTGTTCTCTATTTTATGCTTCACGACCTCAATGCCGCTCAATACCTCTCTGACCTTGACATTGCCGCCCTTCTTATCGCTGCTTTATGCCATGATGCGGGTCATGTAAGTATTCATCATACCCATTTTCCTATTTTCTTTATTATTATTACCATTTCATTATCATTATCGTGGGGATATTACGTTCGTTTTGGGGGGTGGGATTGAGAGTCGCCCGAGGAATGCGGAAAAAGGAGATCAGTGAGCAAAGGGAAAAAAAGGAGTCCACTACCCATTTCCTAATGGGGGCGAACGTTTTGCCACTGCTTGTTATTGCCAACTTGTATATTGTATGCATCGCTAACGACTCGATACTTATTTAGCCTGGTTACAACAACTTGTATCAAGTTAATCTCAAAACAGAACTGGCACGTCGTTTCCAGAATACGTCCGTTCTCGAATCCTACTCGGTCAAGATCACGCATGGCCTGCTCCACAAGCATCGGCTGCTCAAGAACCTCCCCCTGGAGACCGAAACAGACGTACTTGGCCAGATCGACAACTTGATTCTCTCGACGGACATGGTGTATCACTACGAGCTACAGGACCAGCTTGGCTCGTTAGAGGATCTGCTCCTCCCCGAGGAAAGTGATCTGAGCTCCTCAAGCAGCAGCTCGTGCAGCAGCGAGTACTGGGATGACGACATCATTTATCATCAACCCATTATGTCGGATCTGACGTCGTTCACCCAAGAACCCAACAGAACGAGTTTTATCACAGACACGGCCACTGCTACCACCACGACAAGCAGTACTACTGCCACCACTGGTACTACCAGCACAGCAACAACCACAGACTACTTGTGCCAGAACGACCGCCGTGCGTGGTGCCGCATCCTCCTGCACGCCGCCGACATTTCCAATACAGTGCGCCCTTGGCCCATCTCCAAGCAGTGGTCGGACCTAATCGTACAAGAATTCTTTCGCCAGGGCGATGCCGAAAAAGCAGCCGGTCTGAGCGTGTCGCCCGGCATGGACCGCGAGCAGTCGACGCAGCCCGACATCAGTCTCAAATTTGGCGACTTTGTGGTGAAGCCCTACTTTGAGGCGCTCGCGGCCGTGCTCCCCTCGGCGCATATCTTTCTCGATACCCTCATTGAAAACCGCATTCAGTGGGAGCGACTCAAACACCTCCCATCTGCTGCCTCCCCGCCTCTCCTCGACGGACACGAACGGCAGTACCCTGCCAGCTTGTTGCCACCGCAGCCCGTGGCTAACCCGCCCGGTCGACGGGTCAGTGTTGCGGCAGGTGTCATTGTCATACCGGACCACCCCAAACCGCGCAAGCGCCAGCGAAGCACTCTCATGCTATCGCCAAGACCTCAGCAACAGCGCAGACCACTTGTGGGTTTCCGCAGCGCGAGCCATTCGGGCGCGCTGGAGGACGGCATGTATCGACGGCGCAGTGAGCAGATCCTCGCCATGCGCTGTGCCTCACCCGTTCTTATGAAATCAGTGTGGCTCGGTGATTATGAAAAAGCACATCCCTTGCAACAGCAACAACAACAACAATCTTCTCAACAACAACAGCATCATCATCAGCAGCAGCAACAGCAGCAGCAGAAGGAGCAGCGTCTCCCGCGGCGGGGTTCCGCGCGCGTGGCGTGAATTTGTACTATAAGCCCCCATTTCATATTCCTTTTTTCTCTCTTTGCCCTCATATTTGTAGATGTTTCTTTTTTTTCTTGCTTTCTCCTGTGTATCATATCTCTGCTTTTTCAATATAGCACGTCAACTTGAGTCGCCCTTGGCGAGACGAAAAAGGGGCGGTCGTGCTGATCCACTCGCAACCGGTTTTATTTCCTTGTGTCGGGAATTCAAAAAGACAACATGTTGTGTGACGGAGTTTAAGACGAATCTGCTTTTGGTCAACGCGCAGGGTCAGATATCACACATTTGCACATCTTTTTTTCGCCCTTTTGCGGTCTTGCCCTTTTTTATTTTTATCTCTCTCTCTTTTTACTTCGCTTGTTGTTTTCCTTACATTTTTTTTTCTTTTTCTCTTCTTCTTCTTTTACGTACTTATTATTCTATCCTTTACTCCTGCACAAGGCTATGTTCACATGGCGTGCGCTCGTACCTCCCCGCCATTGACGTTAGAAGCTGTCCTGGGCTACAAGAGCCGATGGTTTGACGACTTTGCTCGCTATCTTCAGCAGAGCTTTTGCGCCGAAAACCTCGCCTTTTGGCTGGCCGTGCAACGCTATCGCCACACCGACGAGGACGAGTGCATGGCCATCGTGATGAATCACATCCAGCCCAACTCCCCCCAGGAGATCAATATACCCTGCGAGATGCGCCAGGATATCCTCAGCCAGGTGCGCCAGGGCGCTTATCAGCCCGCCATTTTTGCCGCCGCCGCCGACAGCGTCTTGGAGCTCATGCGGGCCAATTCTTTTATCCCCTGGTCCCAGCAGCTCAACGACGACCCTCATGATTACTATAAAGCCACCACAGCTGCTTCCCTCCCTGCGTCCTACTCATTTCCCGAAAACCTGAGTGACATGCGCAAGACATCCTTTTTAGGGCGGGTCAAGCGCTCGCTCGCGAAGAAACCGTCGAATTACGCCCTCCAACACTACGCATCAGCACCCAACTCGCCGCGATCCTCTGAGGATGATTCCCTGCGGTGGACGCCGCCCTGGCGAAAGAAGTCCCCTCATTCATCATAGATTGTATTATATTCATATTCTCTGGTCTTTTTCTCTTTCCTTCCTTTTTCTCTGTTTCATGCGCGCAAAATATATCCAGCACCCCCCATTTGCATAGACTCTCGCATTCTTCTTCATATATATATATATTAAAATCGAACTTTTTATTACTGTTATTACTTTGTGGAGTAGGATTCGGGCTCGACGCCCCGGGGGAAGTCGTTGTGCCATGCATCGTTCGTAGGCCCCGTTGAGGCCTGGGAACTCTTTTCTTCGCTGTCAGGTGAATCATGGAGTTCCCAACCAGCACCGTTAAAGGCCATGCCAAGGGCAAAGTTATCATCTACATCTCTGTCATGGCTCTCATAATCGTTTTCTTCAGAGAGGTCCGATCGCCATGTCTCCGATAGCTGGGAGGGTGAAGAAGGGTTGAAGGACGAGGGTGCTTCAGGCGACGAGGAATCCCACGAAGAAGATGGGTCATGTTGGCTGACTTCACTGGTTGTGCCTACGTCTTGTACAGGCTGAGCAGCAGGAGGCGGTGTTTGTGGTATCGGTTTGTGTTCAGTGAAATGGTATGATGACAGCGGCGGCGGCGGCGCTCCTGATGGTGGCGGCGTCGGCGTTGAACGGTGAGGTTTGGTATCATTTGGTATGTAATAATGGTTGTGGGGCGACTGGGAGAGTCGAGGATGGGCATGCATAAAGTCGCAGAGTTGAAGGACAGCCTGCTGAAATGAATCGAGATGATCCATATCCAAGAGATTGGACACGCTGATATGGATAGGGCGATCGGTGGAGTTGGGTAAACACCTTGGCCACGGTGAGATGGTGAGAGGTGTATCGCGTCGAATGTCCTCCAACACATTGTTTTTTTGAAGAGCGTTGACCACCAGGTCGGGTATCACAAAATCAAGACCACATTCCGTTTCCTATAGCTCACTCTATGAGTGTTTTGTCCCCCCTCATATCTTGTCCTATATCTTCTACATATGATTTTATTACCTCTGTAAATTGAAACATCCGGTCTTCATACATTCGCAACAGACATTCCCGCCATGCCATGGCCACCTTATCAGGTCTTCCTGAAATAGCAGTGATGCGGCCAAATAGACTTGGGGAATGCAAAATAACTTTTACGTTGAACATGTCTTCCGTCTGTTGATGGACCGATCCATTCCTCCCTAGAAGCGATCCCACTTTCGGTTGGGGTACAATCGCTCGTAATGTCACAGGTGGATTGTTGTCGGACTCCTTTAGCATACTTAGGAGCTTGGTCGTATACATAATTATTTTATATATTACAAGTGGTGAGACAACAGTAGATGTGGAAAGGAAGAAATTTAATCTTGGATGTGCATCATGCTCTGTCACCCCTCACACCCCTCCCCCAAATTAATCCTTTTGCTGAGCTACTCTCCAGGGCAAACAAGAAGAGAGTGTGCATATTTTATCCATTCTGTGTGTGCGTGTGTCAATAAGAAGGAAGCAGACAGTGCACAGACATGAGGACTCCTGCCTTTTCTCCCTGAAAAAGTCTTCTTCTTGACAAAGCATAAACTCCTATGTGTATACATGACGAGGCGGGATCGGACCCGCTTTGAATTGAAAAAGTAATGGTTATAGAATAGTATAAGCCAAACCAAAGAAGAGGATGGTGTGGAAGGCGGGATGTGGCAAAACGAAAGGCGTAAAAATGCGCAGAACAAAGAAGTAACAATGACACATAAGTAAGTGACTGCCTCCCAAAATGTGATTCATCTGATTTGAGAATAGATGAAATGCCTAAAAGGAAAAAGAAAAAAAAAAGAGTGCAGTAGCCTTTAAATCTATATATATTTTTCCCTTATGGCTCCTACCAAGAAGGTCGGCATTCTCGGCGCCACAGGCACTGTTGGCCAGCGTTTCATTCTGCTGTTGGCTGATCACCCTGTGTTTACCATTCATGCCCTGGGTGCTTCTTCTCGCTCGGCTGGTAAATCATATGAAAAAGCTGTCAAGTGGAAGCAGGCCCGTCCCATTCCCGACCACATTGCTTCTATGGTCGTCAAGCCGTGCGTCTCGGCTGAATTTGCTGAATGCGATGTTGTATTTTCGGGTCTCGATTCGGATGTCGCTGGCGATATTGGTATGTCGTAGGGGTTTGGTTTTTTTTGACTTTGAGCCGTGCTAATAAGGGGCGTTTGACAGAAATGGAGTTCTTGAAGGCCAACCTGGTTGTCTTTTCGAATGCCAAGAACTATCGTCGTGAGCCGACCGTGCCTTTGATTGTGCCTACCGTCAACACCTCCCACTTTGATTTGATCCCGCACCAGCGTTCGGTCTATGGCCAGTCCAAGGGCTTCCTGATCACCAACGCCAACTGCTCCACGACCGGTCTCGTGGTACCTCTCAAGGCCCTTCAGGATGCCTTTGGCCCGCTCAAAGCCGTCATGGTCCATACCCAGCAGGCCATCTCGGGCGCTGGCTATCCGGGTGTCCCCAGTCTCGACATTCTCGATAACATTGTGCCTTATATCTCGGGCGAGGAGGAGAAGATGGAATGGGAAACAGCCAAAATTCTGGGTGGCTCGGATGGCAAGCAGTTCTTGCCTCTCCAGGACACCACCGTTTCGGCGACGTGCACCCGTGTGCCTGTCATTGACGGCCATTTGGAGTCCGTCTCCGTCAAGTTTGCCAACGCCGCCCCTTCGATTGAGGAGGTCTACCAGGCTCTAGACAAGTACACCTCCGAGGCACAGGCACTCAACTGTCACTCGGCACCCACCAAAGCCATCTTGATCAATCGCAACGAGGACCGTCCCCAGCCTCGTCTTGACCGTGAGCTCGACAAAGGTCAGACCGTCACGGTCGGCCGTGTGCGTCCTTGCCCTGTTTTTGATATCAAGTTTGTCTTGCTCATCCACAACACCGTCCTCGGCGCTGCGGGTAGCTCTGTCCTGAACGCTGAGGTGGCCGTCGCCAAGGGTCTTATTTAGATTTCTCCCTCTCGTGTGTGTTTTATTACTTGTTCTAGTTTTCTTTTTTTTCTATTAAAGAGTTTATCCATTAAGAAATGAGCGAGCGTCATTTGGCACGACATGGGATATTGTGATATTTTTTTTATGTCTGGCATTCCACGCTCTGGTGGGTTGGGTATGAACGGGGGGAAAAGGAGGGCAAAGTAATTCCCTCGAAACTCCGACAGAAATTCGTTACAGTCGACAGCTTGATACAGGCCTCTTCCTTTTACTCGATCATCATGGTATGTAGGATAAGAAAGGTGCAGGCACGACAAATCAACGCAGAACATCGAAACGGAAGCACGGATGGATCAATGGATGAACGGATGGATGGATGAACGTGTGGATGGATATCCGTATCCATTCGTTTCTTGCACATTGTCGTTGCCGAATGCATCACCCTCTTTTTTTTGTTTGAATGAAGAATGGAGACATTAACACACTTGAGAATAGGCTGACGCTTCGACCGTGACCATTCGCACTCGCAAATTCCTGACGAACCGCCTGCTCCAGCGCAAGCAAATGGTTGTCGATGTCCTTCACCCCGGCACCGCCACCATCTCCCGTGAGAACATTCGCGAGAAGCTGGCCAAGATGTACAAGACCGAGAAGGACTTCATCTCTGTCTTCGGCTTCAAGACCCAGTTTGGTGGTGGAAAGACTACCGGTTTCGGCCTGATTTACGACAGCGTCGAGTCGCTCAAGAAGTTCGAGCCCAAGTACCGCCTTGTCCGCGTATGTAACCAGGACATTATACAAAGGAGAATCATGTCTAATTTTCTTCTCTGTTTTTTTTTCTCTTATAGCTTGGTATGGCCGAGCCCCCGAAGGGTGGTCGCAAGCAGCGCAAGGAGAAGAAGAACCGTGCCAAGAAGTTCCGCGGTACCGCCAAGGCCAAGGCTTCTGCTGGCAAGAAATAATCGTTGCATGTATAAACTATACAACACGCTCTACGTGTTTTTCTTCACCACCAACAGATGAAGGGGTTGTTTTCAAGTGTTGTATTATGCAGAAGAGAGAGAGGGAGAGAGAGCTTTTCACTGGCAAGGGGAGGGCGAGGGGCGAAGACGAGGGGCACATGTGTATGAGCGTAAGCGATGCTCTTTTTTTCAAGATTCAAATCATGACGGATACATTCTCTACTATCATATAAAATCACTCAGTCGTCGTGGATGGGTTCCTCAAGTTATGTTGTTGTTCTCCTTTCTTGTCGCCCTCTTGACTGGCGTCGCCCTGGGTGAAGTCACTGTGCCCTTCGTTGCCGTTGACCGCAAGGGCACGCGCGCACCTACCTGGGGCCGTCAACGTGTGGGCGCACCCTTTGTCGATGTTCCTTTGGAAAACGCAGACTTGGCCGTGAGTGGACATACCTTTCATCTTTGCCAGTCCTGATAAGCATATCTGACCCACATGCCTAGTACATGATGAATATCTCTATTGGCACACCGCCTCAACCTTTTACGCTTCTTCTGGATACCGGTAAGATAACAGCGTACAGTTCTCTATGCGTACTAATTTCTGTGTAGGTTCCTCCACGACGTGGGTGCCCATCGCTGGCTGCGGTCAATTCTGCGGCTCTCCAGCGCATACCCTCAAGACGACGGCGTCCAGCACCTTTACGACCGATAACCTCATCTTTAGCGTCCGATATGGCGAAGGTTTTTCGCGCGGTTTCTACGCCAAAGACACGGTAACACTCGCTGGTGGCGTCAAGGTGCCCAATGCGAACTTTGCCGTTTCGGACTTTAACGACGGTGAGCTCACCATCGACGGCGCGGACGGTATCATTGGCATTGGTACGATATGAGACGCAGTTTTCCTTCATATGTTGACCTGGCTCTACGTATAGGTCCCGATGTCCTGAGTTCATATAACAACCCGGAGGGCCGCGTGATCCCGACGCTGGTAACTACCATGTTCCAGGATAAAGTCATTGACAAGAACTTGTTCTCCGTCTATTTTGCGCCCTTCGACCCCGCCCAAGACAACAACCGCATTAACGGCCACATTGTGTTCGGTGGCGTCAACTCGTCCGAGGCTCAAAGCGGCGAGATTCTCTATGCCCCTATCACGTCCGACGCTAATTACCAGGTACGCAAAGATTGTGTTCAACACGCTTATTAGTTTCTCACACTATTGCTTGTAGGACTACTGGGCGGTCGACCTCAAGGGCGTACGCGTCAACAGCGACGCCGTCATGTTCAACCCCATTCTGCCCGCCCTTATTGACACCGGCTCTACGCTCATCTTTGTGCCAGAAGAGGTGATTACCCGCGTATTGTCGGGTGTACAGGGCCTTGCCCGCGACTACAGTGGTGAGTACGTCGTGCCTTGCGACACGCAAGATCTCCCGCCCATCTCGTTCATGATTGGCGACTATGAGTTTACCCTCCAGGGGCACGAGTACATCGTGCCGTATTCCACGGCGGGTCTGGTTTCGGGATCAGTCACTTACTGCTACACCTATCTGGAAGAATCGCCGCCATTCGCGGACGTCATTCTTGGTTACGGTTTCCTCCAGCAGTATGTCTCCGTGTATGACAACGATAACCGTAGAATTGGCTTTGGCAAGCGCTTGCAGTAACTGCAAAGTGCATTGCATGGCTATAAATACGCGCTTTGATTATCAAGTATACTATATATAAATATTTTCTCCGTCCATCTGTCGCGAAACGATATATTGCTACCTGGCTTGAGGCACCCTGGATGCATACTGTGCTTAGCATAATGCAACGGGCAAGGAGCTAACTTCATTATTTTCACCGCAATGGGGAGTATTTGCGCTTGCTTACATATCAGTTTGGATTACCTTATACATGTGAGCAGTGGAGCAGACAGATCCACTTTCATGCTGACGATGAGCGAGGGGCTGGCATGCGTATTAGATGCACATATTGTTTACTGTATATATTCACTTAGCTAAGTAATAACAAGTTTCTATGCATTGTTCATACAAGTTCAGATAACAACAATACAATTAGCGAGTAATGAAAGGAATAAGCCAGTATATGAGCACAAAAACAAGAGGTCAGCTCAAGCATTGGGAGGCATTACGCTAGTTCGTATTGGGTGATTATGCGGTGTGGCGAACTTGAAAAACAGCGACTTCTCACTTTGGTCAGCGCGCAGAGCTTTAACTGTGACGACGACGACACGCGAGAGTCACTTTATTCTGGTTCTCTTTTACCCGTGAGTCAAGTAATAACATCATTCTGCCGTTACGTGATATGAAGGAAAGTGAAGAGAAAAAAAATGAGGCAACACATCTAAACATTTATTCCCACCTATGGGTGCACAGGGCTGTTTGGAGATCGGCATGATGCGGCACCTGATATTGAACGTGGATTCATGATAATTCCCAATACGGTTTCTTCATTTTCTACTAGTATTTGTCTTTTACCTTACTTCTACGACTCACGTACACAATGTCTGCATTCGGTTTCATTAACACAACGAAACGAAAACCGAGTAGTAGGAGCAGTACAAAAAGCACAAGCCTTTCTGCTTCTTTAGCGAATGACCTGCATGAGGAGCAATTTGCTTCGTTTGTCAATCAGCAACCTCACCACCGCCAGACATCCACCACTCCTCCATCGCCCTCTTCAGTGAAGTCCTCCACGGCCTCATTATCATGGCACCCTAGTCTCGTAGCCAATACCAAGACTACTCAAGGTATAGCTGTTTTTGAAACGTGTCTTCAGTTTCTGTCTAACTCGGGACGCGCTTTTCTGATAGCAAGTCGCTCGCCCCGTGCTTCCACGTCACCTTCGTCTTCTTTGGCGTCTCCATCAGCATTCGCATTTATTAGCGCAGGCAGAAAAGGCAGTACGTACTTGATATAGGATACCGTCTCAATAAAACAAACTGAATCATGGTATAGGTCCTCTTCAAAAACAGAGACAAGACAGCAATGACGAATTCCAGTCCGTCTTATTCGATAGCAGCAGCCACGTTGATGATACAATGGCGTTCGCTGGCGCCAGAAGCTCGCCGCGTAAGCAACGGCGGCAGCCGACAGCACAAATCAGCCATTTGTCAGCCGAGACAACTTGCAAACGGATCCAAGCCGAAAAAGACCACGAGCGAGATCTCATCACGCGCCTCTACCAACGTCGTGCACATGTCTATCAGCAAATAGACGAGGTAAAGATCCACTGAATGCGGATAGCGCACAGACCTAAAAGATTAGTTTTTTCTTAGTACCACCGTACACTCGACGAACTTGATACTCAGCTACGGCATGCGATGCAGTCAGAGGCGTTCTTGGAGGCCGACGAGATCCGAAAGCGGCGCGAACAAATCGAGACCAAACTTTGGGACATGTTCATTTCCACCGAGCGGCAGCTGGATGACCAGATCCAGCAGGCGTGGGACCGCTTTGCGAGCTTGCTGCGTCGGGACGCTGAAGCCGCCGATCAAGTTGTCGAGACCTCACGTGAAGTCAAGGTATATATAAAAAAGTAAATTGACAATAAAGAAGGGGAAAAAGGGGGATGTCCAAGGCTGACTTTCCAAAAGAGTGAACGCGAGCGACAGATTCTCCAGTATCGAATCGATTGCGAGCAAAAATGTGAACAGCGACTGCAGCGAATCCACGCGGAACGAGACGGTATGGAGCAAGAAAAAAGGTAAACAGCAAAAAATGTACCTTGCATTCGGACTGATCCATTATCGTAAACCTGAACACCGAAAAAAATAATACACGGGGTCAAAATGCAGTCAAATCGCATTTGATCTCGAAATGTGGGAGCATGCCGATAACGACTTTAAAGCGAGGATGGATGAGCTGGTGCATGACGACAAGGCACATAAGACGGACCTGCTCGCTCAGGCCGATACGGTGCAGGTAAGTATCAATTCCAGAATAAGATGCGTTGCATAACCTTAATTATGAAATGGAGGCCGAGATAGTGGAATTGAAGGAGCGGCTCCAGAATCTTTCAAGACAGCATGCCGACCTCCTCGAGCAAGTCGAGACGTTGGATGCACGCATGCAGGCGGCAGTGCAACCTTACGCATCCGAACAGAACGCGCTGCACGCCGATTACAACCAGGTGCAGCAGCGTAAGCAGGACTTGGACGCCCGGACGGTAAGGATCAAATCACATATACACACACGGTGGGAGGCACGTACACACGCTCATTTTTCGCACGCAGGCCAAACTGGATCTTGAAGACGAGGATGTGCATGCGCATCTGGATCGTATGCGGAGTGAGGAGCAGCGCGGGCAACAAGAACTGGATGCTCTCGAGGACATGATTCTCCGCAGTCAAAGGACGGCCGACGAAGGAAGAGCCAAAACCGAGGTTATGACCGTTCTCGGCGATGTTCTCAAAGCGCGGGATAGTTTGGTTTCGGAGAAAAAAGGTGAAATGGCAAGGTAAGCAAAAATCTGATTTGGATGGCATGGTTTGAGCCACGTTCGCCCGCATTTGTATATATGTGTGCTTCGAAGGGTGAAAGCAGCATCGTGACCGTGCCGTGTGTATACGTGCATGCACATTTTCTTTGGGAGTAACATTGATGTATAAGTTTGTCCGTGCAATGTGTGTGTGGCACCGAAACCATGCGTTCCGAGAAACAATAAGGAGACCTGGGAATTCACATGTAATATGTAGGGCGCGTAATGAACTGCAAGCGCAGAAAAATGAGTTGACGCGGCTGCGGCAAGACGCGTTTGGTCTACAATGCCTTGTAGAAGAATCCGAGGCGACAGTTCACCAGCTCGCATCCCAGATGGGCCGCTTGCAGCGCCAAAAAGTGCTCGCAGTGGAGACGGGCCAGCTCGTCAAGGCGGCGCAGGCGGCCGAGAACCTCAACAAAGTCGAACAGCGGTACGCGCAGGCCGAAACGAGTCGGTCTGAACACAAGGAGACGCTCGACAAGAAACTCGAGCTGCTCCGCGATCAGAAAAAGCGCCTTGAGCAAGCCGAGACAGATCATGCTGAGAGTGTCCATCAAGCCAGTAAGAAAAGGAAAAGAATTGAAAGCGACTCAGCTTGTACCTGTATATTCACGTTGCTGTGTTTAGCCCAGGATCTGATCTTAGGTCTACGCAAGGCCGAGAGAGCTCTATCGGATGTCCAAGAATCAGCGTTGTTGCAAGATCTTATTGACCTCGAGAAGGAGCACATGCGCGCACAGATTGAGTCTCTGCAGCGTCATCTCGTGAAGGAACCTGCAGTGAACCTCCTCTCTCTCGATGACGATACCACCACAGATAACAGCACCCAGCATCACCAAGGTGACTGAACCCCTATTTCCTTGTTCCCATGCGACTCCTGTTGTCTCGTTAACATTGACCCATCCCATAACAATTTATAATTTGAATGTATATGTATGTATTTATGTATGAGCGAATGAATGAAGGAACCAAGGGAGGCATTATGCACACATGAATAGTTTAACCCCTGCGTCTTTTGAGAGCGTTCGCGCTCAAGCCATACACTTCGCAGAATGTAATCATATAAATGCAGAATTAAATAATATACTATTTAATTTTATTTTCCTTTTTACATACTTAGAAGCAAAAGAGCAAGGACATAGGGTGGTGCGTATTATATCATAGGGTATGCAAGAGATGAAAGAAAAAAGAAAAAAACAATTATGCAAAGGTCCATAATAAACGGGTAATACAAATAAAGAGAAAAGAAGGAACACCGCAAGCAGCTTTTTGATGTGTTGTATATATGTCGTTAGTATGTCGAGTTCAAGGCGTGAAGTTGGTCAGGATGGGTGGAGTGGTCGAGAGGAAGAAAGCGAATGGAGAACGAGAGAGGTGTATGTGTATATGTAGAGAATGTATGTCGTTGTGTTGTATAGCAAGAACCGGATAGTGCATCTGTTGTCGCAAAGGAATGACGGCGCGTTAGATGGAATACATGGAGATACCGCTGTCGCGTCGGTTGTCTTTGGGCATGAAGGATGACAAGCTGGGAAGTTGAATGTCTTGGCCCCGTGGTGTGTAGCAAGGCTGAGGCTGCTGCTGCTGTTGTTGTTGTGGAAGGTTGTAAACGAGAGGAGGCCATGTCTGGAAGTTGGCGGGAGGGGATGCGGGCGCGTATTCATCGGCCGAAGAGCATGGGCTCGTGGCAACGAGCGAGGGCGGCGGTGACGCCGGTGCGGGCGCATACATGTAAGCATACTGCTGAGCATGGCATTGATAGCAAGGACACGCCTGCTGTTGTTGCTGGTGTTGATGCTCTTGCTCTGCCTGCTGCTGCTGCATCTGGCGTTGCTGCTCAAACACCATCCGGCGTTCCTCCATAAAGGGGCGCCATTGCACGTTGGGGCGTTTGCCAGTCGTGGTATGATCGTGCTTCATATGTTTGGTGAGCATCGTCTTGCGCACAAAACTCTTGGTGCAAGCGTCGAACGGGCATCGATAAGGTCTCTTGCCAGTATGCGTACGTCTGTGCGCGCATAGAAAAATTAGAAAAAGGTTATTTTAGTCAGGATATATTCCAAGATACGCTGAGTTGATTTTTATCTTTTGTATCGTTTCTACATACCGGTGTCGTGCAAGCGACGAGCTGTCACTGAAACTCTTGTTGCATGCCGGATACTCGCACACATGCGGTCGTTCACCGGAGTGGGTTCGCATATGTACAGTCAAGGCGGAGCGCTAATGCAAGAGAACAAAGACGGCAAGGATCAGCAAACCTGACCTTTCCCGATTCGTCCGTGTGCTTCGTCTTACCTGAATAAAGCTCTTGTTGCAAAAAGATTCTCGGCATTTGAAAGGTCTAGAGGACAACAATGATGCTGTCAGTTTTTTGTTTTTCTGTTTCGTTGTTCTGAGCGCTTTACCGTTCATTAGTGTGGATGCGTGAGTGGCGCACCAAGTCAGAGCGACGTCCGAATGTCTTGTTGCAAGTCGGGAAAGAGCAGGCGAAGGGGCGTTCCTCGGTGGGGACGTGCTCTTGGTGAACAAGTTCGAGAATCTCCATGATAAGCGTAGAAAGGTGAAACAAATATATTATATATAAGAAAAAGGAGACGGGGATTGAGAGGTGCGAGCGAAGGCAACGAAGTGAAAAGGAAAATGGCGTATGGCGGGTATTTATATAAACAGCCACCCAAAGGATCAGCAAAAAGAACAAAAAAATAGGAACACGATGAAAAAGCGTGTAAGGGTTCGTGTGTCTATATGTCTATGTGTGTGTGCGTGTGTGTGCGTGGGTGGGTGGGCGGTTAGACGACTCCTACAAAAAAAATAATTACAGACCCCCAACCCCCGTGCCCTCAAATGGCACAACAGCTTAAGGCCCTGATTGAAAACCCCCACTTCTGTTGCTTCCCGTACCCCCCATATGCTTGCGTACGAGAAAGAAAGGGGCGGGGTAGTATCATGGACGGTCTGTTGCGTTAAACTCAATTCAATTACTGGTTGCAGTGGTACTGTAAATTAAATTTCAGTGAGCAGATCTTCTGCCATGACGATACTTTCCTTTTCCTGCCCTGTCACTCCAACACACACACATACACATATACACACATTCTGTACGCACGAACAACGTGTGGACTGTCTGCGCGTCCGCGCGCGTCTCTCTGCTGCTCGCTTCTGCTGCTACTACTGTGCGCGAACAGGTGTATTCAACCCCCCCCCAAAAGAAGTAACACTTCGTTCCCCTTGCTTATACAATCTCCTTCATGGTACTTACATATGCGTACGCTTATGAAAGACATGACAGTAGTAAAAGGCTGATATGATGTTGAGAACGACATGGACAGCATGGAATCCCTTGGACCAGTAATTAATTTTCCTTATCCCTTGAAGACCACCCTCGAAATTCTGTATCATCACCATCAACATCGTCATCACCGATCGTCTATGTTGCTGCCTCTTGTTCGTCTCGATTGTTGCACATGCACATCTGGAATATCGCACTGAAATAGAAATTGATGGGCGTCCTAAAAAGAGTGCCACTGTCTGTTCTCTGTGGTACTGTGCGACCATCATCTCTCTTCTGCCGATCGGAAGCATGCAAGTAGCGCTGTCATGTGCTTGCACGTCAACTCTTATCCCACCGACCCATAGCTATTCCTCCCCCCATGTCCTACGGCTGTCGTGCACGCACACCCACATTGTTTTCCAGCTTCGGAACCGCTCCCGGCAATCATCAACGCATGTCAGATTCTTGCCATATACGTATATTGCTTGCCTTGTCACTACAGCTTCCTAATCTTTGAAGAAGCCTGTCTTTCCCCGCCCCGCACCCTCCCTGATTCCCCTTCTCGCGCAAACAAAAGAAAAAATAGACGCTTCTCCATACAAATAAAACTTGTTTTTGGATCCAAAAGCTATTTCCCCCTCGCGCACGCTCCATCCTCCTCTCTATCTCTCCCCCCATCTCCCTCATTTTCAGGGACGTGTGCAGCGAAGAGGAAGAAAAGCATAGGTATACAGCGGACGGAAAAAAAAAAGAAAAAGGTCCAAAGGATTGGTTGCTCGCGCGCCCGCGCGCGCCGTAACGCCTCTCATTTTCCTTTTCCTCCATGATCATGGGCGATGGTCAGACTCCTTTTGTTCGATCTCCCCTTTCTCCCTCTTTTCGCCATGAGCCAATTCTTGCGTCCTTTCCTATTTGGCTATGTCACACCATACTGTCCGCACGTACATACGCATGGTTGCAGTGACACAAACCCTATAAGCGATCTTCTATTACACAAACATGCCAAATTGAGCCTCACAAGCGGCAACGTATTCGATCTCCTATATGTATCGATCACTGTGTCCGGTTATGTAGATGATTTACAGACATGCACAAGACACTTTTTCTTTGTGAAGAAGACGTTTCAAATGCAACAAGGAGCCTCTTAGGCAGACTTGTATGTAAGTGCGCGTGTTTCATGCTTGCCTTGACTACACCTCTTTTTTATGCAGTGCGCGTTGCTCGACTTTGCATGACCTGGTCATATTCCCTTGCATCTACATCATCGATCCTTATTTCTTCTCTTTCTCTGCTTGCGCCTTGGTCTGTCCCCTTTATGCTTTGATGTAATCAAATGAAAAACATTCTTTTCTTCTCTGTTCTCCTGGACAAAAAAAAAAGAAACAGCCGGACCGTTTTTGCCCTCGCACACCCGTATACAGCCCCGTGCCCGCCAACAAAGAAAAAGCGCGCCCATGATACACATATCACTATGAAAAACTGCACAAGGAGCGTGGGTAAGTACGGAAGAAGGAGCCCCTCTGTATCGACTTCATATCAGACCCTATTTCCTGGGACCCTTAGCTTCGCCCAGGCTGTGGCTAGCCCGCGCCCGCCCAGGCTGCGCGCGCGCTCTCGTCAGCAAGTAAACCTGAACACGCGACCACACATCTATCATCATTACACCCATGCCGCGGTCGTGCACTAGCTTATACTCCTTAAACTTTCTTTAGTTTCCTTTTATCGCCTTATTCATTCATTTGTCCACTTTCACGCAAGATGTACATGTATTTCTTTGCAGGGTCCAAGTGCAAGGGTTCTCATGGATTCATTACACAAGATACGCGCTACCGCATGCATGCCCGTGCACACCTACACATACGTATAATATACAATTGCAGAATGCACTAACTAATAAAACGTACGTACATGATACATTTTGACACACGCAAAAGGTCATAGAAGCAAGGGTTTGGGGGAAGAGGGATATGTGCGCTACTAAAAGATGATTACCGCGTCGTTGGATAAGGGGATGATAGGCTTGATCACGTTATCTAGCAGCTCTAGACAAAAATTGCGTCGAGTGGACCCTTACTTTTTTCTTGCATCCCTCAAACACAAAGCTTTCACAGGACTGTTAGAAACTAAGACTGACATATGTACTCGTCTGCCATGTTTTATTTGTCCCCTATCGCTCCTTCAGGCTGAGCCTTCTGAGATCCACGCGCCCTTTTCCCCGTAACACGGCCAAATGCACTGACCAAAAGTTAGAAAAGGAAAGCTGACACCACGTTAGTGGGATATTATTCGCGCGTGTCATTCACGACAAAAACATGGCCTCACGACAAGGAAAGCAGGGTTCTACATGGACCCAGGGATTCGGGCTACGTTCTTTTCGCGCTCGACAATTTTCCTTTTAGCTCGCTGCGTCCGTGGGCTTGGTTGGAACTGCAATACGTTTGGTTGCACGTGCAATGGTTATGTATAATGTTTGTTCTGTTGTGCTGATATTTTTCCGCACTTGATCACTTATACTCTATATCGAATCATGAGAAACGACCCTTTTTTGACTACAGTGAAATACCATTTCCCTTATTCGCACGCCAATGCGCGCTTGATGGACTATGGTATAGAAAAAGTTCTGCCTTGCTTAATTATTTGTCTAAGGAGACATGAAAAAGAAGCATGGACGAATGGAGTAAATTCAATTCTCGAGGACATAGCAAATGAGTTCTATCTGGGCAAATCGTCCATAGGAAACCCCAGCGCAAAGCAAACGGGCTTTTTCAGTCCACTGCTCTTTTCTCATTTCTCGATCTCTCCCTTATTTGTGATCATGAGTGAATAAAGAAAGTTACGCTACTATGGCCTGAACTCTGAGTTTATATTAACCCCTTCTCTCAAAAGACACGATCGAGATTTGTATCAAGAGCGATGCAAAACGAAAAGAGAAAAAGGGAGCTTTATCTCATGATAGCTGCATAGCCGAATCAAGCCTCCAACCTCGCCATCGTCACTTCGCGCGGGCTTACCCGCGTACACGCATCCGCGGCGATCGATGTCTCAATTGTATGTCTCTACCCTTTACCCCGACCTTTCCCTTTCGGTTCATTCGCCCGATCGCAGAGACAGTTCTGGTGAGATATGTGTGTATTATGTGCGTATGTGGGTTTTGCCAGAGCGGCGTTTTTTTTCTTCCGCCCCTCCCTATGCGCATATCCTATGCGTCAGCGGATGGATCCACAATGATGAACAGAATGTTACTACTGCGTGCATCACGCGACTCGTCCTGATAAGCTGATCCTCTCACTTGGTCCCTTGCTGATTCTCCTACTTGCCCAAACTTCATCATGGTCCGCAAGCCTTTTGCCGGAACCACATTCTTATCATAAACTAACGATTCTTATTCGGGAATGGCCCCGAAAGTAAATGACCTTCAATCATCCGAGATGATGACCCATTAGTCAGGTGGATACTCATCCTCCTTCTTTCTCTATAACTTCGAACATTTACTTGCATGTTGCAAAAGCGATATAAAAGGGACACTGTCGATTTCAAGCAGTAGAAGCGCGATTCATAAGTTTAGCAGCTTTCTGGTTTGGCATACATATGCAAATAGAGCAGCTGTCTTTCCTTGTTTTGCTGCTCTACGTAGTTTAGCTTCTGTCACCATAACGAAGATCGACGCGAAGTCTTGAGGCATATATGGTTGGAGTTCCTTTGACCAATCCCGAGTATTTGGTCCACGTGATAGACAGTATGATGTTAAATGATTCCATTTGGTTCTTCCTCCGTCCTCTTGCCGCTCAGTCGGGATCGTAAATTAGAGATAATACACCCATGATCACACCCTATTTGAACCAGTAAGCATAATGGCCTGATTTTTTATTTTTCTTTAGACTGTCCGTGCCACCTTGTAGTCTAGGCGACGAGGGTAGTCCGTCACTCTTCCATGAATTCCACCGTTCGTCCATATGCTTTCATACGCTATGCACCATTTTCTGCTTGAACCCATTTTGGTTTACCTCAAAATGGATAACGATATGCTCACAGAACTATGCACAGTCCTGAAGACTTTGGATAGATTCTATGTTCTATCGGCAGTTTTGGCCATCATGCGTATCATGTGGTCCATATAAGGAAAAATGAGAGATCTTTGTTTCTACTTATTGCCATCTCGTTTGGACTGTCTGTGATACTGACAAAACCTAAGCGATCCACGCAAGGCAAAGGACGCGTGTATCACATGCTGCTTGAGCTGTCTGGAATGTCCTTCGGAAAGAGGAAAGGTGCATATGCGCGACAGGTCATGTGTGAGCGATGCTGGTTCCACATATATAACGGTCGCACACTTTGCGAGACATCCGATCACGGCACCCCTGAGATACACCTGACGGGATTGACATTACCAAACTGTATGCAATTGTTCATTCGGTCATAGTGTCATAAAAGACCGTCCTGCTGAGACTAGGAGTAAATTAGATATGAGGATTTATAAGATAGAGAGATCCTTATGGCCAAATGATCCGACAGGCCTAGTGATAGCTAGTGATGTCTTGTCCGCCGTCACTGGTAGGGTTCAATTCATGTCTACTTAATACAACATGCGTAGAGCTAGACATCCCTTAAATGGTATCAGGGTCTGTACCGCTCGCGGGATGAAGCTGTGCATAATCAGCACGTAAAATTTTCTACACAAACTTTCTCACTCATTACTTCCTCTTCTCGGCCGTAACAATGGACCAACGTTGATGCGCGCGTCATCGATTTTCCTGTGCTTACTCATTTATGATAGGATCGGCGCTCGCCTGTACTTGTTAAGTAGAACAGAAAAGGGGGACGGATATAATGAGCAATCGCCTCTCGCTCGTTAACTTGGCTGATCTCCACCGCAAGGATCAGCACAATATACTCCTTTTGTCGAGATTACTAAATTTAGGTACAAAACTCAGATAAGCAGGTACGGTCGATCGTTGTTAAGATTTCGCCAGGATAATCAATTCTGTTAAAGGGCACCGTCAGTGCGTATACATAGATGGAAACCAATGACAGCGCGGCATCGACTGTATGATCGCCAGCTCTATATATACACAACATCTGTTTACGGGCACGCGACTCTCGTATTACGTTGGTGATATGGTACTGAAGTACTCGGGATGATTCGCCGTCGTTCTGTTACAGCGATGACCATCTTTGCCAAAATCGAAATCACATATCACGTACATTTTCAGACACATGTCTTTTTTGCTTCCTGGTAGAAACACCTGCCGATCCAACCATACATGTTTTTGGCCTTTCTATTCTTTCTCATTTGGTATACTTTTCTTATAAACACTTTTTCCCGTTTATATCAATTTGGCGTGCGACAGGTAAGCAGGTAGCGAGTCTCCGAAGATTCCGGACAAATGTATAAAAGAAGAAGGAGATCTTTACAAGAGTTTTACATGGTATATATAGAAGAGAGGTCTGAATTTCTCGCACACAAATTTATAATATGTCCTTCAACATACCTCCTTCATGTTGCATGGTCTCAGGCACACATGACAGACGTGTATTTTCGCGTAAGAAGCGAACCTTCTTCCAACGCGTGTTGCACAGTCAGCCATGCTAACGCACGCAGTACTGTATCGCATGGAAGTTGATGCGGATATGCGCTGTACTTCGTTTTCCTTTTTTCTTTTTCCCTTTTTTTTTCATTTAGAATGGCGAAAGTCGATTGGATGTGCTACCGTTTGCTGCAGCCATCTTTAATTGGATCGTGACACAAACATTCAAAACACTCGTCAAGGTCATCCTCTCACCCGAGCAGCATGATAAAGACATGTTCAGAAGATCTGAATATCCAAGTTTGCTACCATCCTTCTGTTTATATAAAGAAACATAAAGAGGAATACCTCTTTGGAAGAGACCAAATCACATTGGGACAGTTGCACGTGGAATATCCTTTTGTGCAACGCGCGCTCCTCCTTTTTCGGGGCCTCTCTTGGACTCCCTTTCACTCTTCTTTCTTTTTACTTTAATCATCTCGACGTCCATTCTCTTACTATGGCTACCACTGCTTCTCAACCTGTCGAAGCGACTCAGGTAAATAAGCTATGCCTATGTGCGCAAACAAGTTCACCCATCATCTCCCTTCTTTAGACATCACTGAACGGCTATGTCGGTTTCGACACCATCACCCAACAAATTGAGAAGAAGCTGATTAAGCGAGGCTTCCAATTCAACGTGATGGTCGTTGGTAAGCTACTCAATATCCCCAAAACTGGATTGATGTTGAGCAATCATAGGTCAATCGGGCCTTGGCAAGTCGACTTTGGTGAACACTATTTTCGCTTCGCACCTTATCGACTCCAAAGGTCGGCTCAATGCGGACGAGCCGCCGCGTCAAACCAGTGAGATCGAAAACGTTTCGCACCGTAAGTGGACTCTGCCTATAGTGCACATAAACGCAGTAAAACTCACTACTTCTCGGTTACATCCCCCAACCCCTCTTGCCCACACCTCATTCATTCGAAAAACCCCCTTCTGTTCAATCCCCCCTTTTTTTTTCTTCCCGATTTTCTCTCTTTTTCTATTTCGACGCACGCAGTCATTGAGGAAAACGGCGTCCGTTTGAGACTCAACATTGTCGATACGCCCGGCTACGGTGATCAGGTCAACAACGAGAACTGGTAAGTGGAGTCACTTTGAAGGGGAGAATACAGAACTACAGAGATCTATGCACATTTTTAAGAACAGCCTATATTGATTCGTTTTCTTTTCTTATTTGCTTTACTATCGCTGTATACAGCTGGGAGCCCATCATCAAGTATATCAAGGATCAGCATTCAGCCTATCTCCGCAAAGAACTCACGGCACAGCGTGATCGCTACATCACCGACTCGCGTGTCCATTGCTGTCTGTTTTTCATTACCCCCTCGGGTCATTCGTAAGTTGTCCTTATAAATTAATAATGATTCTCTGATACATTTCATATTAGGCTCAAACCCATCGACATTGTTGTGCTCAAGAAACTCTCGGAGGTTGTCAATGTTGTCCCCGTCATTGCCAAGTCGGACTCGTTGACCCTGGAGGAGCGCGAGGCCTTTAGACAGCGTGTACGTAACAGAAAATAAGTTCATCGGCATGCGGACTCATATTCTTTGTCGATCCAGATCAAGGCAGAGCTTGCCTTCCATAACATCAGATTATACCCTTACGAAAGCGACGAGGACGATGAACAGGAGCAGGCGCTGAATGAGAGCATTCGGGTAAGTCGTCAACGGGATAGTATGGGATGTTGCTAAACCATTATCAATTAGGATGTGATCCCATTTGCCATCGTCGGCTCAGAAAGAAATGTCGTCATTGACGGCAAGGCAGTCCGTGGCCGAAAGACGCGCTGGGGCGTGATCAATGGTATGTATTATACACACGTCGTATTGATATGCTTCGTCTGACCATCTATAAAAAAAGTCGAGGACGAGACCCACTGCGAATTTGTCCATCTCCGCAACTTCTTGACCCGGACCCATCTGCAGGATCTGATCGAGACCACCGCTCAGATCCACTATGAGGCCTTCCGTGCCAAGCAGCTCTTGGCCATCAAGGAGTCGACCCAGCAGCCTGCTGCCGCATCCGGTGCCCCGCTGGGCTCGCCCGCGACCACGGCCTCGCCTGCGCCTATGACGCCGTCTACGCCCGCACGGACCACCTCGCATCCTTCCTCACCCTAGATGACGTATACGTAGCCGAGCTCGCTGCTGAAGTTTTTTTCTATATATGCTGATGTTATGCGTGCCCTGTCTTTCCCGCAGCCTTATCCTTCTCTCACCCGCCTTTCCACATCACACATATCACACACACACACACACACGAAAAGCCAACACACTCTCCAGTGCCCCAAAGATCAGATTTGAAAGACCAGCTAAATATATAATAATGTCTAACCGTGCGTTGAAAAATGATGTGCATTGATAAGAAGAGAAGAAAAAAAAGTATAGTAGTGGAAGATGGTATGTCGATCGGAAAAAAGGAAGGGAAATTATACTGGTGATACGGGTGGAATACTAAGGAAATGAAGGCTGGAGGGGTGATTTGTCTGTACATGAAAAGCGATGGGAGAGAGAGAAAAAGAGGGAAGAAATGATGAAACACAAGGAAGTAAGCGAAAAAAGAACAAGGAGAAGCTACAAGGCAGAAGCAGATAAGGAATATATGCTTAATCCTCGTCAATCTGCCAGTTGGAATTGGCTTTGTTCATCTCCAAATCTTGGCGGGTCTTCTTGGTGCGTCCTCGTTGAACGTAAGATTTCAGTCCTCGGCCAAAGTTTAACATGCAGAAGACACCCAATACGCCGGATGATAGGTCGATGACTATACCGATAGCGACTATATCAACGCAGAAAATAATAATAATGAGCACTAGATTGATTTCGTCTTCTATATACAGGTACTTACCTAGACAGATCCATGTATACCAGTTATTATTGGGTTGAAGGGTCTGTTTGAGAATTAAGGCATAATGCACAATGACAATCGCCTCAAAGCAGACAAAGGTGATCATCCGACCGTAGCTTTCGGTACTTCCCTGTAATCGAGACGAATATTAGAACGATACAAAGCAGATGATAGAAAAAGGATGACGTACTGCTGTGCGAGCAAAATAGAGCATGGGCAGGATGAGAACGGTGACAGCGATCTGGATACCAGTTTCCCAGACGATGCCCTCGAGTTGTACACCAAATTGGATAATGTAAAAGAGCGAGACGAGAAACTCGGTGAAGATGTCAATCTTGAGTGACAACACGAAAAACTGGAACATGCGGTACATTTCTTCACGCCTCCTTGTTAATTTCTGTACTCTGCATTTATGCGGTTACTGCTACTTACTTTGCATTTGGACGTCGGCGCCAATCTTTTTATATATGTTCCAGCCGAACTGTCGCGACATTTCGTAAGACAGATAGGTCATGGCGCATGCAAACAGGAGGATAATCACGCAGAGAGCAATCTCGAGGTTGCGTGCTGCCATGAGAGGTTGCGTTGTGTATTTGGTATCTGACAACAGGTTGAGCCACTTGACGCCATCGACGACTTGTGCCGCAGCGACCACAGCACACACCACGTTGAGAAAGGCAAGTGCGAGAATTTCAGCGGTGTTTTGGTACACTGTCTGTTTCATAAAAATAAATTAAAAAAGCGTTAGTTTTTCAAAAGACGACAACAAAAAAAGGAAGGGCACTTGCCGCGTCAAACACCATGCCGAGGAACCAGACTTGAAAACCAATGAATGCCACGTTTTCCCACTTGATGCGACCGAGACGATCGGCTGCTTGTTCTGGAATCTTATCGGCCGTTGTGGACGAGTATATGTTCTCGGATGCCGCGTGTGGTAACAAGCTGGCTTGTAAGCTGTTTTGCGAGCAGATTAATGCTTGCAAAATGACAATGATGAGACATTGCAGTGATGCTGTGGTAATATACAGTTTCGACCAGCGAGTCTCTGTAATGCGGGATATCTGAAAATAATATTTCATTAACAAGTGTATTCTATGCATATTCGCGTGGGCTGCATACAATTTTGTCTACGGTCACCATACTGAATAATGATAGTCTTTCAGGGAAAAATCAGACACAAAAAGAAAAAAAGAAGAGAAGAGTAAGGGATAGGAACAAGCAAACCAGCTGCTTGCAGATAGACTGAGAAAAATAAAAGACAGGGAAGGAGAGGAAAGGGGGAGGTTTAGTTTTGGCGTGAATAAAAGAGTATAAAGTAAGAGAAGAGAAAAGAGAGAAGAAAAGGTAATGGTTCTTTGGTGTATACGAAAAAAAAAAAGGGAGATTAGCTGGAGCGGTTATATCTTTTTATTTTTCTTTATTTTCTCTTTCCACCTTGTCGCCTGCCTATTTCGCGACATTGAATGTTGCACAAGTGCCCTTTGGGCCCGTTCCACAGCCGCTTTGTGCTTTGACACGCCAAGCCTGGCCCAATCCATGTAGACTCTTGCGCTGTATTTCACACTCTATTAATGTAAATAAGAATAGTGCCGGTTTTTCTAGCTGTTTACCCGGGAGAAAAACATACATTCAGTTTCTGTAATTCGAATGAGGAGAGAGAGAGAGAGGAGAGGGGTTCCTCGAAAATTGAATTATAAAAATCCAAAAGAAGCTTCAATATATCTATCATTGTATTATATAGTCTATACTACTGCTTTAGCCGTCTAAGAAGACGATTCAGCCGCATTGGTTTTCTCGGAGGAGGTAGTGTCGTTCTTCTTCTTCTGATCCTTCTGATCCTTCTCGAGCGTATCCAGCTCCGAATCGATCTCGTTGAGCATCTTCTCGAGTTTGCGACCTAATCGAAGCGAGGCCTTGTCCGCGTCCTTATGCGTCGCCTCGCGGAGTTGCTCAATCAGCTAGATTATGTACATGGACATGAAACAATCAATATATATAATAGAAGCCAATGCACATTTCTTTCGTCTTACCTCTTTATAGTCCTGGTGGTGGAACTTGATCTCGTTGAGTTGAGCTCGCTCTTCAAGCACGTCGACCTTGGTGCGCAGCTTGGCGAGCGCATCCTGAAGTTCTTGATGTTCTTCCTCAGAAAGACGCTCCTCCTTCTTGGGCTTCTCCTCATCGGGCACAAAGGCATCGCGCTTCGTCGCTTCCAATTCCTGTTTTTGCTCTTCGAGGCGCTGCTTCTCGGCCTCCTCGGACTGGCGTCTGGCCTCGGCCTCCTTCTCTTCTTGCTCGGACTCGTCCTCGATCAACTCCTGCTGCTGTTCAAGCACTTCGAGCTTATGCTTGTAAGTGCTTTGACCGACCATCTCGAGCACCTGCAACTCGGTTTCATTGACCTAGAAGACGAAACGTGAGCACGAGATATCTATGTATCCAGTCCTGTTTAGGCACATACCAAGTTATCAGGCAAGCTGTTGAAGGTAGCGCGCAGGGCCTCCTCGGTCGAAACGGTGCGATCGGTAAAAGAAAAGGCACGCGCGAGGATAAGCAGCGTGGGAGGGACTTGGTGGTTCAAGTTGAGATCTACCCACTGCGCAAGCTCATCCCGGAGACGGCCAGGCGAGGCACCAATCGTGCGCATACCACGTGCAGCACAGGCATGCTGGAGCTCTTGGATTGACAGGCTATTGATACCCTCGGCTTGAATGACCTTGTCGTCCTGTTTGATTTGTCGCATGCGGTTACGGATCTGGAACCGCAAAAAGTTGTCGGTACCAAAGGCATTAATGTTCATGTACTTGCACATTGAGACGAGCTGCGGCCGCGACAAGTTGTCCAGGGTCAATTCATCTTCGAACCGCCGGGCGACCTTGAGTAAGTCGTCTGTGGTAGGTTGTTCTCCCGTCATACGGATCTATCCGAATGATACAAATGTCAGTACGTCCATATCCATATCCATACATGACCCTCATACACATATATTCACATATGTAGGGATAAGGCATGCATACCTTTCTAAAGAAATCGGCAAATTCCTTGGCGGCCTTGGAGCTATCGGATCCAGGGAAACCGGACTCGGCGATGGTCTCTTGAAGGAAGCGGGCCATCTCGAGGCGCACCTTGAGGAGCTTTCGCTTTTTCTCCTCTTCGGTAGATTTGCTTTCAAAGGTGCTGGGCAGCATGTTGGGGAAGAGTTTGAGTGCGACAGGGAGCAAAAGTTCCATAAAGGGAACCAAGATGAAGACGGCAAAGGGAACAAGACGAAGGATATCAGAAGTGGTACGGCGAAGCTATGTAGTGTGGAAACGCTAGTCAATAGAACTGCTTTTGCGTATGTCCTTGCCCGCGGGAGGAGGAGGCGGGTAGTTCCCGTACAGGACAGGATTATCCGACCATGCAATGTCATTAATAATCTTATTTTACCTGACGGTGTTCTCTCCGCGTCAAATGACCGCCATTGAGGAGCTTCCAGGTCAATTTGGAGGATATCCGGATCTCGAGACCGAGCAGCTGCGTGCCGTGCCAGTAATGCACGGCTTCGGCCTTGACCTTTTGCCAGAGTGTCTTCTTTTTCGGTTTGACGGCCGCAGCGGCAGAATCTGCCGCTGCTTCTTGTTGTGCCTGCAGTTGTTCTTTTGCTTTCTGCTCCTTGGCCAGACGGGCTGCACGCGAGGTCATGGTCGAATGTTCCTCTTCTGCGAGCCGGGGCTTGGTCATTGACAGGTGACGTCTTGGAGTAGTATTGATAGTCACCCAAGCGCGGCGGTGCGCAGCCGCAGACATTGGCATGCGCGCAATGCTTGTCCGGAACACGCCACGGACAGGCATTCCCGTGCACATTGTCCGGAATGAGACGGCAATGTGGGCGGTTGTGGTGGTGGTGGGATACATGACAAAAATACTGAGGAAGCCCTACACAGAAGAGGAATTTGTTGTAAATGCCAAACCCGCTTAAAAGTGGAAAAACAACTCAGTCACATGCTTAGAATTTGGGAAATGCCTGCCACACACACGCACACACACACACGCACGCAGCGCCCAAACGCAGATTGAATGAGGGCGTTGTTCTATTCTTGGTCTGGCTGGTCTGACTGGTCTGACCGGTCTGGCCCATAAAGAAGACTTGAAACAGCGCCCAAGGCGACATGTCATTCATCTGCTTTTCCTTTTTCTTTTTCTTATTCTTGCTTCTACCCTTATTCCTCTCATGTCTACCAAAGAAAGTGAACCTTCTCCTTCCCTTGACAACACAACGGACGATATGCCTCCGCAAATCGACGACGACGTTGCCATGGCAGACGGTTCGCGTCCATCAACCTCCAGTCGCAAAAGCCTGGACCACCACAGTCTGAAGCGTCGCATCGCGTCCTGGATACCTCATGAATCAGACACGGAACTTTATATACGCTCTCTCACCGAATCCTTGCAGATCCACAAGGAGATCGTCGAACGGATCGAACATGAAAAGGAAAAATACATCGAAGCCGTCGAAGAAGAGCGACGGAAAGAAAGGGCAGCGGCAGAAGAAGGCCGAGCCGAGTTGGCATCTCATCAGGAGCGGCACGAGGTGCTTCAGGCAAACTACCAAGCGCTCTTGACCGAGCTTGAGAAGAAGCGTCAGGAATATCAAAAGATGGAGGCCAACTATTACAACCACGTGCGTCAGATCCGCGCTACTGACGATGATCTATCCACCATTCAGTCCGAGACAAGTCATCTTTTTAGCCAAATCAGTAACACATGCATGGGCCTTCGCTCCAAAGTCGATCGCGCGGCCGGTACTGCGTTCGTTTTCAAGCAGTGGCCAGAACGAGCAGACTCCATTCGAAGCCGTCTCCTCTCCGAAGGAGAAGAAAACCTTGATACTGGGTACTTGGGTCTCTTTTTAGAAAAGTACATTGTTGAAGTCATTGTCAACGGTCTGCTTCGGCAGCCGATGGCACCTGGCTTACCTATCAACGACGCGTATCAGCAAATTGAGGCCTGGATCCGCCAGCGCAACGGCGACTGGGCCACCCGACTACGGCAGCAGATCAGCTCGCTCGTGGTCAAGCAACCCGATGACAGCCAACCCGCCCTCGAAGCCGCTCAAGCTGAGCTTGTCGATCGCATCTATGACCAAATCGCCCATATCTGTCCGTCAATCAACGCTGAGGCCCAGCGCAAAAAGTTGGCCAACATCGTTAATCGCGCTGCCAAACTCAACTTGGCCATCAAGGGACAGGAACTGCCGGTGCAGATCGTCGATGATATTATCGAGGGCGAGACGGTCTTTGATGAATCCAGGATGAAGGCGGCTGGCAAAGGTAAAAGTGAAGGCACAGTGCTCTTGGTCATTACACCATCCCTATCCGCGACCGACCCCGCCGATGCAGAACACGGTTTCCTCGTTTCCGCCAAAGTACTCTGCGTATAGAAAAACGCAGGTCGTTTTCTAAAGAGGAAAAGTAATAATAATAAAAAACGAAATAGAGACTTATATGCTACATTTTTATGCAAAAGCCCTGATTTCATTTTCATTGTTGAAATTAAGAAGCATATGGCTCCAGCCGGGATCGAACCGGCGACCCTCAGCATGTAAAGCTGATGTCATAACCACTAGACGATGGAACCCTGAATTCATTACCACTGTACGTAACTTACTTTTTGATACTTAATTTTACGGCATTTTTTACTACAATATTATATTCATTTGTTTCCTCTCAGTCTGCTGAGACCTTTTTTTTAAGCTTGTGGGAGGATAATTTTGTAGGTTTTGGTGGTGTTTTGTAGGCGCAAGGCAAAATATGCACTCCGCTTAGTTGACAAAAATATACAAAATTTTTCAATTTCGCCGCCACCACGCTCAAAGCACCCAGAATGAAAAGTATTGCTGATTTTGTTGGGTAGTCCTCCTTATATTTATTGTATCAAGCAGATAGTCGAACAAGAGAATAAACATACTAAATGCAATACTTCATAGCCTTTTGAACCTGTGGAAACACGCGGGATTATCTTGTCGTTTTGCAAAATTGGCGACGAATAGCCACGAATGGAAGTGCGACAATCTTTATTCCTTGGCTTCCTGTGTCCAAAGCGCAACTGTCCGCATATCTTTGCTCTGTCCCCGAATGAAGAAACATTTTTGCCTGTAATCACCATTGTGTTCACTAAAAACGTGGACGAAAAGGTGCTCAGCGTTTGGAATCATTTCGCAATGCATTGCGACAAGTAGCTGATCATCCGTCGAATCGTACGTCTTCGCATAAATCTTGCTGCACTTTACATCAGTCACTCTCTTTTCTTGTTACATTCAGAATTGGCAAGCACATCAGTGGTATATGAATAGTCAGGCTGTGGTTTGGTTCATTAAGAAAGAAAATAAGAAAATACCGCGCCCAATATTACACTTTCGTCGTTCGCTAGTACCTTGCATCATGCCTGGACACATGCCTACTAAACGCAGGACGAGTGAGGATTATACTATAAATACATTTTGCTACCCATAAAATAATATGACAAGTGGTACTCAATGGAACTTTTGCTAGGCATCTTACGCTACTTCGACCGGAAGAAAGCAAAATATAGAAAATAAGAACAACTCATCGCAAAAGTTAATATATTGCAGGACGATCTCTTGTGACCGCATGTGGTTACCATGTATACAAATGCAGTATAAATAAAACAGTAATGTATGCAAAATGTGGCACATTTATAGCGTCTTTGATTTCAATATGCAAACAGCCGCAGCAATTCTGAACGGGAGCAGCCCTGACTTCTGCGTGCGTCCGTTTACACCCCTATGTACTTTCATAACCAGGCTTTTTCTACAAGGTGTTCCAATCGTCAAATTGTCGTCATGGAACTGTCTTATGAAATATAAATTATGGGTATTTAAGCACCAGAACAAGAAGCGAAAGACAGGCACAGCTTGGGAGTTCGCATATGGACATATGGAATTGGGCAAAAATGGAAACAGTCACGCTTTTTTTTTTACGGGAACATTTGCGTTGGAATCAATGGCCACAGTTTTGTCGCGCTCTCTTACTACTCCCCACTTTTTATCTGATTCATTACTTTGACAATGAGCGACAAACTCACCCGTATTGCTATTATCAATCCGGACAAGTGCAAGCCCAAGAAATGTCGTCAGGAATGGTAAATCATTCGGAACGATCCACCGCGTCCAAGGATGGCTGAGTAACCTTGATATTTTTTTATTTTCATTTGAAAAACAGTAAAAAGTCCTGCCCTGTGAACCGAATGGGTAAGCAACGAAACAATCGCAGAAGGGAGAAGATAATAATATAACATTTTCTCATTGGATAGGCAAGTTCTGTATTGAGGTCGAACCGACGTCCAAGATTGCGTTCATCTCTGAAGAGTTGTGTATTGGTTGTGGTATTTGTCCCAAGAAGTGCCCGTTTGGTGCGATCAATATCATCAACTTGCCCACCAACCTCGAGAGCGAACTCACCCACCGTTATTCGGCCAACTCATTTAAGCTGCATCGTCTGCCTGTTCCGCGTCCCGGTCAGGTCCTGGGTCTGGTCGGTACGAACGGTATCGGCAAATCCACCGCCTTGAAAATCTTGTCCGGCAAGTTGAAGCCCAACCTCGGCCAGTTTGACAGCCCGCCCGACTGGCAGGATATTCTGAAGCATTTCCGTGGTTCCGAACTCCAAAACTACTTTACCAAGATTCTCGAGGATAACTTGAAGGCCATCATCAAGCCCCAGTACGTCGATCACATTCCCAAGGTTGTCTCCGGCAAGGTCGGTCAGCTCCTTGAGGATAAGCACCAGCGCAACAACTTTGATGAGATGGTTGATGAACTCGGTAAGTGGATGATACTGTGTGAGGAGGGCCCCTTTTTTTCCCTTTTTTTGCTGACAAACCGACGCGACGATGTTATCTAGAGCTCAAGGGCGTCTTGAACCGTGAGGTTGGTCAGCTTTCGGGTGGTGAGTTGCAACGTTTCGCTATCGGTGTCGTGGCTGTCCAGCAGGCCAACGTGTACATGTTTGACGAGCCGTCTTCTTACCTCGATGTCAAGCAGCGTTTGAACGCTGCCCGTGTCATCCGCTCGCTCATGTCAGCCGAAACTTATATCATTGTCGTCGAGCACGATTTGTCCGTCCTGGATTACCTGTCCGACTATGTCTGTATTCTGTACGGTATGCCATCCGTGTATGGTGTCGTGACCCTGCCCGCTTCCGTCCGTGATGGTATCAACATTTTCTTGGATGGTCACATTCGTTCGGAGAACTTGCGTTTCCGTCAGGAATCGCTTACGTTCCGCATTGCCGAGCAGGCCGAGGACATTGCGATCGCCAAGGACCGCAACTACAAGTACCCCTACATGACCAAGACTCTCGGCGACTTCAAGCTTGAGGTCCAGGCCGGTGAGTTTACCGATTCGGAGATCGTCGTCATGCTGGGTCAGAACGGTACGGGTAAGACGACGTTCATTCGTCTTTTGGCCGGTCTGCTCAAGCCCGACGGTGATAAGAAGGTGCCTGAGTTGAACGTCTCGTACAAGCCCCAGAAGATCTCGCCCAAGTTCCCTGGCACCGTCCGCATGCTGTTCCTGAAGAAGATCAAGGCCGCCTTCCTGAACCCCCAGTTCCAGACCGACGTCGTCAAACCCCTCAACATTGAGTCTATTATTGATCAGGAAGTGACTCACTTGTCCGGTGGTGAGTTGCAGCGTGTCGCCATCATCCTCGCCCTTGGTCAGCCCGCCGATATCTACCTGATTGACGAGCCCTCGGCTTACCTGGATTCCGAGCAGCGTATCATTGCCGCCAAGGTCATCAAACGCTTCATTGTCCATTTCAAACGTACTGCATTCATTGTCGAGCACGACTTTATCATGGCCACCTACCTTGCTGATCGTGTCGTTGTATACGACGGTAAGCCGTCCGTGCACGCCATCGCCAACGCACCCCAGTCCCTCATGTCCGGTATGAACAAGTTCTTGGCCTCGCTCGAGATTACTTTCCGTCGCGATCCCTCCAACTATCGACCAAGAATCAACAAGCAAGACTCCCAGATGGATCAGGAACAAAAGTCGAGCGGCAACTACTTCTTCATGGAACAATAACCTTCATCATCTCCCTCACTCTTCCTCTGTTTTCGCTTATCCCCTCTTCTCTTTCTTTTGTCTCTCTATCTCTTTTTTAAGGGATATGTGCCTCATACCTTGGCACACCCACCATCCACCGCATCCACATGACATGTAGTAGGTGAAAAGTAACATAAAGTCTCATATATACAAGGCCCTGCTTTTCTTTTTTTTGGCCAACCCCAATTCTTTTAAAATTTTGTCGCATGGATGAAAAAAGTATGTTGTTTATGAACAGGTAGCAGTAAAATTATGCGATGCGTATATTGTAGTATGATCATGTGCCGATATCGGCGTCACGCGTGTATTGGCGCTCTAACCGGGAAGCCTTTTGAGCCTCCTGGGCGTCTGTGCGCTTCATTGGCCCGTTGTAAATGACACTCAGGATAACACTGGCACCTGCCATTGATGCCTGGAAGATCAGGCCGCGGTACATGTTATCGGGCGGGCTGCCAGTCGGGTCACGGAACTTGTCGAGGATGAGGACCAAGACAAAGCCAACCACCTGGGCGCATTGCCACAGGATAGACGTGGAGATGGATTCCGGTATCGGCCAGGATACTGCATACGATGATCAAGAAACAACGTGTTAGGATGATAATTATTAAAAGTATGTAAGAAGTTGCTTGCCTTCAACACCCAGCTCGACCACGGTTGGAACCATGAAGGAGAGGAAAAAGTTGTTCAGTGCGTTGACGTAGAGGATGGCTGCAAAGGAATCGGGCTTGACTAGGAATAGAGCCATGTTGCATGAATACATGAGGCAGAAAATATATGCAAAAAGTCCGGTTGCTTACTGATGAAGATAAGGGCAATATACGTGCTGCACATGAAGGGGGCCATGAGTTTGAGAAACAGCTTATGTCGCTTGGTAAGATCCAGCATCGGACCGGCCGCCACTGTGAATAGGATGAGTTGCATATTTCTTTCTATGGATTCTACGTACAGGAACCAATAGCACCGGCTGCCATCGCAACAGCAACCATGTTACCCGCCTGCGAGTCGGAGTAGCCATAAGGCGTAATGGCCTGGTTAAGGAGGGCGCCCCAAGCGATGCTGAGGCCGACGTTGATGCCGTGGATGCCGCAAAGAATCCAAAAAGGTGGCATCTTCATAAGCTGGATCGTGCACCGCAGAAAAGACGGTTTTTCAATGGGGGTCTGCTCGTCTACTGGAGGTGTAAAAGACACAGGCACGGGGGACCGGGCAGGAATAAAGAACTGTGGAACGACTGCAGCGGTGCAGATAGCAGCAACCATGATGATCTAGAATAATAGGTTCGTCATCTCCACAAGGTCAAATATAAAAATGAAAATAAAAGTCATACCGTGGTTTCGATCTTGTCTTCGCCCGTTGCTACAGCAGGCATCAGAAACATGGCCACCATGCCACCATAGTTGGAGGCTAGCAAAGGTGAGCGGGGAAGAAAGATACAATATGGAGCCTGTGTATAATTTACCGACAAACATGCCAGCTGTGGCTCGTCGATCTTCCGGAAACCATACTGCCGCAAACTAACGGAAAAAAGAAAGAAAAAAAAGCCCATGCACTCGTTGTTAGTATTCATGTATTCCATACTTGGTAAAAAGAAAAATAAAAGCATGGATCTATTCGTACCTTGGTCATAATATTGAGCGTCAGCGGACTGCCGACGGACGCTACAACTTGACCTATCATCATGATAGGAAACGACGGCGGGTGGATCAGGACAGCGACCCAGCGAATCCAACATCCGATGGCGGTGACGATACCCGCAAGAATGAGCTATACAAGGGACCAAGTCAATCATTTGCATGCTTACTATTTGATCGAACCACTTACGGATTTCTTTGTACCGAAGCGCTCAAATATCCAGCCCGTAAAAAAGCTGAGCCCGATATAGACCACGGCTTGGATATTAAACAGCCAGTTGACGGCTGAAAGGTCGACGCTGAGATAGTGAGCAACCGTTTTCGGGATTGGGCTAAACGTGTTTTGGAAGATGGATACGGCCGAGCGCAAGACGACTAGAAAGAACAAAGCAATCCACGCTAAAGGATGCGTCTTTAAGCTGCCGCCGTCATGGCCATCGTACCCAGAATGAAGGTTCCTGGGATCCGTAGAAAGCGACTCCGGGTCGCCAGCGGATAGGCCCTCTCGTTTTTCTTCTTGCTTGGGTAACCAATCCTTCTCGTCGGAGCTTTCTTGCTGAACCGGCGAGGGCACAATGATGGTATGGCTCGTTTCGTGGCCATCGGAGGACGCTGTGGTGGTCATGGTAGTGGTTGAGGAGTGCCGTGACCGACTTCTACGATGGCGGCGGGGATAGGTCGTCTCGTCATACATATAGGGGTTTTCTTCTCTTTCAAGACGGTGTACATGCTGCTCTGTCGGCGTGTTATTGAGGGGATGGATGTCGTTATACCCGCGAGGAACCGGGTGCTGTTCTTCTTCGCCCATATCTCGGCGGATCGGCATTTCAGCCGGGTATCCTGATGAGCTGGAAGACGCATCCAGTATTTTATCGTCAGATACTTTGTCATCAAAGCTTGCTGTCTTGCTGCGGGAGGAGGATTGTGAGCGGTATCTTTTATGAGTCATGGGACGACTGGATGTATCTATATCGATTCGGATTCGTGTATTATATGTGCGTTGGTACAGATAACTATATAACTAAATTCGAAAGGAGAAGAAGAACAGGAAGAACAGTGTACGGAGTATGAGGGAAAGAAGAAAGAAACAAAAAAGAAAGAAAGACGAACAAGCGAGAAAAGAAAAAGCGGAAGAAAAGCTTCAAAGGAAGTGCCGCAGTGTTCGGACTCATTTAAAGACGAGCTCTACTCGACCCGGAAGTAACCACAACCTAATAACTGACATGATGACCGAAAACCGTGCATTCTCCATGATGTCTAGTTGATTTCACCGCGTAGATTTGCATGGATGATGGCACTTGGCAGCACGACGATAGAAAAGCGTAAAGTTGTTTGTGTGTATAAGGCATGATAATTCGTAAACACCAGACTCCTATCTGAGCAACTGGCTGGTCCAAAGATGATTGAAAGAATAATAAAAGTCAGTGTCCTTTGTCCGCCTTTGTAAAGCCAGTTTCCTTAGCAACGTAAACAAATTCGGTTCGAGGGACCATGTAGAACTGAGAGGGGGAGTCCTACCACGCCTTATTTTGTGTGTAAAAGTTGTAACAACATGGTAAAAAGAGTCAAGCAAGGACCTGCATATGAGTGGCATGCAAGCCCAACTGCATCATACAGACTTTTCCGGGCTTGTGCTTAGTACCGGTAAGTGTGTCTTTTCCGGGTGGATGGCGGGGGGAGAGAAAAAGCGCAAAGAAGGTGGGGGAGAATAAGGAAGATGGAGGAGCTATGATACAAAATGGTAATAAGTAACAGAAACAGTGAGATAGAACGTAATCTTTGGGGGGAACCATTTGCAATTGGCCGGCAACGCATTGTTTTACTGCAATATATCTACCGGATAGTGCATTTGGCCTGCGGCATGGGACACGCATAATCGCAAAAAAAAAAAAAAAAAAAAAAAAAAAAAGAAGGAAGGGAATCTGAAGAGCCGAATATCGCGGCTTCATGTGCAGGACAAATACATATACGCAATTCGATCTTCTTCTTGAATCTTGTTATGAAGGGGATTTCATCATACGTAGGAATGTGGATAATTGCTGTTTTTCGAATGTTTGTACATCCTGCATCTACAAAAGTAGACTATTTCGAGTAATAAGCGGTTTATACATTTATACTGCGTGTTGCTGATGGTTCATATCCGCTTCTACAGATGCAGAATGCGAGCCAAGCTTTACATTAGTGCATGTAGACACATGTAATGCTAAACGTCCTATTTTCTTTTGCTTTTTATATATCGTGGCCATGCCTTGATCATCCAAGAGGATCACATGAGATCCATTTCCCGACTGTCGGATATAATTTGTTTTATGTCTTGTGGAGAAGAAAGAAACATGAGAGGGTTTTCGGGTACACAGTTGCTCCTTAACGCGACGTATTTGCAATCGACATTGATCTTCAAGGGAATTTTAAGTTGTGTGTTTTGTACATTACATCTATATATAGCCTTTTGTTTGTTGGATCTCGATGTCTTCAAAGGGTTGCTCGCTCGGCATAAAGCGCTTCCGCCCAGGCTTTGACAGTCGGATGGTTGAATTTGCCCTGCGTGGAATCAAAGAAGCCTTGCAACGATTTGTTGTCGGCTGGTGACAGTCAATATTCCGGAAACAGGGAGAGGGATCTATCCGGGCCGGACTTACATTTTTCGTATTCCAACGCCTGGACGATCATTTCAAACTTGTCGAGATCCTTGACAAGGAGGGCTTCTTTAGTCGAAGCGTCTTCGTATTCTTGCCAAAGCGCGGCGATTTCGCGCGCAGTATCTGTGTCACCCAGCAATGCTTGAAAATCCTGCATGGCATTCTGTCCATGACAATATGACAGTACAAGTAATGATAGTATAAGGTATGATATTATTATGATGTTGATAAAGGCGTGAGTTTGGGTATATCTAGTCCCCCAAATATGCCATACCTTCTCCATCTCATACTTGTCTTCCTTGCTAACGCCCGCGTGTGGCGTAATATCACCCTACGTCACTGAGTTTTTGCTGTGTGCTGTCGCTGTCGTCACTTACCACCGTCGCTTCGGCGAGATCGTGAACGATCGCCATTTTTATGCACCTGCAAACAAGTCATAAGAACATGAATAAGTTGCCAAGGACGGCGTACTTGTTTTGATCGAGACTTGGATCGTTAATGAGCATAGCCATGACGCCCATGCGATGCATGTGATCAGCAATCGATTCAGGCTGTTTGATACCATTATCCAGCCAACCTGTTCGCTTGGTTCGCTAAAACAGAAAATATACTGTCAATGGCGTCATTTTTTTTACATGGTGTCGCGTGCCTTGAGATTTTCAATAGTATGCAGGAAACGAATGACGCCTGCTGCACTGGTGGGCTGTGCCATAGTTGGGTAAAAGACTTGCAACGCGCGATTGTGTCTTTCAATCTCAGTGAAATACTCATGCAGGGCCGTGTTGACACAATAGAAAACAAGGCAATACATGAAAACGTTTCAATTGCAGCCACTTATTCTATGGCTTTATATATTTCTTTGTTTTGTCCGTATCCTACTATCAAATGTATTGTCTATATGCCAAGCAGCTTGCACATGGATGGACTAGTCATACCAGGAGTCAAAATGTGGTTGCGTGCTGGCTAGTACTTACTAACTAATAACAAGCAAGAAGGTTTTGGCTAGGAGGCATTTGGTCTACTAACATATGATACACAGTTCTACAATGTTATTATTCACAAAAGAGACATTATATTAGGCGTGTGGGTATGCATACTAAATATTTTATTTGACAAACACGACAAGCTTGGCTCCAGTGTGTTGAATCGAGGGAAGGGAAGGGAAGGGATGCGATGCGATGCGAGCAAGTGGATTGTGTCGACCAATCAGATGCGAGCATTTCAGTATATGTTCTGGTAGGGTGACACACCCCTTGTTGTTTTTCTTTGCTTTGCGATCATGTTCCAACGTCTCGTCAATTTCTGGCTTTCCAGCTTTATTACCGAGCGCTTGCTTGCAAGCCCTACATTCCATCGCATGGCAGCCAAGACTCATCAGCACGTCTCTACTATAACCAACAAAGGTGCTTATTATATTACAGTATATTAATGACTGCTTGCGTGATTCCAGTAATACTCACACGCTCCATTATTGTTTAAAAAAGGTACCCAGGCTGGCAATGAGTTTGTCAAGGTCTTCAAGGAAAACCTTGAAAAGGAGAGCAAGAACTACCGCAAGTAAAATACGAAAAGAAGGGAAGGACCATTCCCTCCTCCCTCGCCCCGCTCTATCGCCCTCTGATTGTATCGCATTTCATTTCTCTATACGCATCCATTCATAATATATAATGATATATACATATATAAACTCCATGGCAACAGTGTTGACCACGATCTTCATGATTTACTTGACGAACAACAGAGCATGAGACGATTGATTTGATTTTGAGAGAGAAAAAGAGAGAGCAAAGCGGGTGAAGAATGGAAGATATGGAAAAAGCCAAAAGAAGGGGAAATTTGAGAGGAACAGGAGAAGGAGAGAAAGACAGGAAGAAAGAGAGAACCCAGTGGATAAAAAACGTTTGTGTGAAATGATATATAGGAGTACAAGCGAATCACGCAGAGAAAGTACGAGGCAGATGATATAAAGAATGGATTAGACCATATTTTCGACAGAGGGCTCGGCCGCGATGATTTTCTCCATCTTCCGTGCCCGTATATAGTCCACATTGGCGCGAATGATAATGAACCAGCCGATGAGCATTAGCAAGTATGCAATGATATCCGCGTTCGTGCTGCTTTCATCGTCGCCATTGTTGCTATCTTTGTTTTTGTTGTCGTCACTCTCGCCGTCGTCGGAATACTCAAACTCATCAAGAGATCCACCTAGAAATACTATGAATACTCCCAGTTTACCAAAACGACTGCATGACTTACGACTCCGGATATAGAAACCGTACTGGATGAGAGAGATACCTAGACCCGCCCGCGATCCTTGCTAGAAAGACGGGGCAAAGATATGCGTTGAGCATCCTGTTGAATGAAATGATTGATATGTTATGGTTTTAATTTACCTTGGCTGCATGGGATGTATGGAGCAAGTAGGTCAACATGAATCCGACAAACTGGAAACTGGCAGATACTGTAGATATGTGACATAGATGTCATCAGCAGATAGACTTGCATGAGTACATTGATCATATAGGAATAAATAATAATTAGAAATAATATTACTTACCCAAGAGGTTCCAGGCGTAATTGAACAGATTTCCGACGGGCATGCCTTCGACGAGGATAATATCACCCATGCCTGGCGGGGCAATCACTGTCGTCTGCCAATACGGCGGTGTTGAGTCTGCTGCGGCTTCTTCGTATGCCTAGTACCAAGTTGCCACGTTGTGCATAATGTAAGTTCAATGCTACTGTACTTTTGTGTGATTTATAATGAGAATCATAAAAGGAGCGTACCGGAGGTGTTTCATCGAGTTTATCAGCCTCTGTCTCTGGTTTGGCCGCCATATTAGAAAAGACACCATCGTTCGTGACAGGCAAGACGGCGGGCCTACTCGTACTCCGTGGCCGATGGTGCGCCGTTGGTGGGACGAGGTTTGAAGAAGAAGAAGAAGAAGAAGCGGAAGAGGTGGAAGCAGGAGGCTGCGGCATGGCCGTACGGGAGGAGAGTAGACGGTGTGATTCGTCGTGGTTGTCGTCGTCGTCTTCGTCGTCGTCATCGAAACTTTCGCCAAAGGTTTCTTCTAAATCGGTCCGTTGACGATTCAGTGAAGGTGCAGATGGTCTTCGAGTGGGAGTGAGTGGCGGTGATGATTGTGTGAATGGCAGTAATGGGGGCGAGGAGTGATTAAAGTGGTGGCGGTCCGAGTCTACATTGTGAGCCTCGAGAGGGTCATCGGCCACGGGCACCTTTTTAGTCGGGAGAATTAGTCAAAATGAACGGGTGAAAAAAAAAAGTAGAAACTTACTCGTTGGTAACCATTCGACATGACAGATATAGGATTATGATAGAGTTAAGGGAGAAAGAAGAGAAGAAAGGAAATGATAATAAAAATAAAATAAAATAAAAGGAAAGATATGAGTAGCTTCTTGGCAATCGATTGAATTGGATTTGGGGGTTGTTGTTGCACAGACAGACAGACAGACTGACTGACTGGATTGACTGACTGGACCGATTAGAATTGTCTCTTTTTTTCCATTTGCTTTTTGTTTCTTATATATCCAGTTAGTTGTCTACACCACCACCCCAATTGAATTACCGCTTGTCTCGTCCTTTATAGTTCTTCCTTTGCCTAATGGGCGATCCCGACAACAATAATGACAATGAGACCACGGCCGCTGTCGTTCCCAATCCGCTCTACTCTCATCTCACCTCACCGAATCAAACAGCCACTTCCATGTGGTCGTTTGTCCCTCCCCAAGACGAGCAAGAACTCTTTGAAGAGGCGCTGATTCCACCTGAAAACTTCAACATGGTTTGCGAACACGTTTACCGCAGCTCGTTTCCAAAGAAGAAGCACTTTCGCTTTCTCGAAAAGCTCCAACTCAAGAGCGTCCTGTAAGACTTGTCCTGCCACTTTTACCGCTTTTTATATTCACCCCAAGCAACGTGCCGCTCATTTTTTGTCTCAGCACTTTAATTCTCGAGGAATACCCAGAGCAAAACATGAAATATCTCGAAGAACGAGGCATCAAGCTCTTACAATTCGGCATTGCTGGCAATAAGGTATGTAGTATATTCATTTCGTGTAGCATTACATCTGATTGGGCTCTGTATAGGAACCGTTTGTACAAAGTATGTCAGATTGGATTGCATGATACCAGTCAACTCATTCGATCCTGATATAATAATATAATGATATAACGATGTAACGATATAATAGTACCCGAAGACAAGATCAGTGCCGCCTTGGCTGCCATTCTCGGTATGATCTCTTTTCTTTTCTTTTTCGACTTTCCAACTTCCACATATATATTCGTGTACTCACTTACGGTAGACAAGCGGAATCACCCTATGCTAGTCCACTGCAATAAGGGAAAGGTAGTCTGTTCTACACTTGCGTAACTAGGTGATATTAACACATTGGGAACAATAGCATCGAACAGGCTGCTTGATCGGCTGCCTTCGTAAACTGCAGAACTGGAGCCACACATCCATCTTTGACGAATATCGGCGATTTTCGCATCCCAAATCACGATCCATGGATCAGCAGTTCATTGAGCTTTACGACGCTAAACAAGTATGGCCCCTCGTGGACAGAAAGCACTTGCCTCGTTGGCCAACCCTCGGTAACTTGTAATCATGATTACATCATATGGCATAACTGACTCTTCCTTTTCTTTATGCTATCTTTAGCCGATCCCCTCCTATAAGCTTACACCTATCACACTTGTATATAATCGCATCGAAATCAAATCACTTCTTTCGTCTATTTATTTAGTCATCAAATACACGCACGCACACGCACACGTACATCATACATGCTTATGCACGAACGCACAGGCTAGCATTTTTGTGACACATACTCGACGTCGTACCAGTATCGATTATAACAGCGCATGCTTGTTTGGATATCAAGCTGACAAGATCCTGCAGTCATCCATTTGCTATCTATGTTATGCTACTCTCTACACGAACAAGCATAATGTTCACGTGGCATCTATGGGTTCAGGACGCTGATTTCATGCAAAAAGCGAAAAGGCACAATGCACTTCTGCGTGATTGCGCTTTGTCATACATTCTCGAAAGAAAACATTCTATAATATTGCTTGGGTAAAGTATGTCTTCCTTGGCGATTATGACGAAAGCACGTTCAACCCGAGCTCCCTCCGACCAAGGTGAGTAAGACGCTTGGCTGATAGATGACAGAAATATTCGATTTGAAAGCGGGCTTCCAGTTCACCGTCTCCGGTCGCTTTGAGGATGTCGCCAAAACACCAGCATACTCGCCTTAACGACATATTGCACCAAGGCGGCGGACTCAGCCGACTCTAACAGTGCCACGAGCAACAAGGATGATGTGTACTTCATTGACCACGGCATATCCGAGCTCTAGCCAGTTCCGCTGATCGTGAGCGGCCAAGAACGACGAAACGCTCGAGTGTATTGCTAGATTCGGCTATGTGAACTCGAGATGCAACGTTACCGGCGACATTCTCTCAGAAGAATAATTATGGTATATTCAGCGTGCCTGAGGTTCAGATCATTTCTTTCATGTCTTATGAGGGGCGCATCTTTCGCTATTCCCCCGTCTTGCTCGTCTATGATCTGTAGTTTACTATTCCAGTATTATTATGTTTGATTAAGGAGCATAGAGTCAAAATGACGCTGCTAGAAATGAGATCAGGATAATGCTGCCAATGTCGTTGTCGTATATTCCCAGGGTCCCGTTGCTCTTGCTGGAAGAAATACCTGGAGATTGTCCTACGGTATCATTAGTCAAGGTGGCAAAGACAACGCATATCGCGGACTGCGTGATGTGGTAGATCGCACATGCCGGACCATATCTACAGCATGCGGTTATTAATCACCTGAAGCAATACACGCGGGACTTTTCTATTAGCATCTAACGAATTAGTCCAATGCAATTCAAAGTGCTGGATCATACCGGCAACCATCGACCTTCAAATACTGCACTTGGATCGTACTCTGATGTTATATAGAGTATACAGTAGAGAGTGGCCACCGAAGGTACATGTCGTATTCTTGCTGATATGGTACGAGTTGCATCGTGCCTCTTTCTCTTCATTCTTCATTTCCGTTTGCGCTGCTCTATCTTGACGACATATTTTTAAAGCAACAACCAATAAACGACAACCCTAGATGGGATATACAATATTGATGACTGTAGATGTCCCTTTTCAGCTCTCCCGATGCTGCCCGCACCAATAACGGAGAATCGTATCGAGGGGGACCAAGAAATTTACATTCTACCATCGAAGACTCAGTAATCCGGACTAAGCAACATACGCTGGATCAAAGATCTTGTACTACCGATAGATGTAAATCCGTCGACGCTATACTGTCCGGACGACCGCATGGGTACGCTCACGAGCACCGATGCTGATTTTACTAGCTCGGGCAAAGAAAAATCTACCGTCAAATATATATCTATAGCTTGACTTTTAAGAATTACCGGTCATAAAAAAAAAGAAGCCAAAGCCAAAAGCGAGTAATGGTTGATCGAGAACGAATCAGTAAACTGAATATCGACAGATAACTCAGCATAAATATGTTGATCGTTAAAGCTATCGAGAAGGCAAACAACTTAGCCGAAGAAATCAGGTTAGCACATTACTGTGGGGTGACTGCAGATCCAGATTGAGTACGTTTCCGCGGTAGCGCACATACTGTACCCCAGGGAAAATACCATCAAGACACTCAAATTTCGCGACATGCTCCCGCTCTTGACACTGTTGATCCATCCAAAACTGGTACAGTTTCGTGGCACTCCTCTTTAACATCGCGGCCAAATTTATTAGCAACGTCATTCTTGTTATGTCTGCATTCTATCCAGACGAGATAAGTATTATCTCTCCTCGCGGCGCACAGTATAATCATTACAACCATCAGCCCAATTTGACAGCAACACAGGATCCACGCTAGATCCGCCCCTGACACATATACCGATCCACGTGTGCCTCGATACCATTGGATACCCAAGCTGCTTGCCAAACATATGTATACGATGCCATGCACGTCGCTAATGGCATTGGGTGAGTCTGTCTGGTGAGAGCCCAGGAAGCCCTTTCCTTTTTTTTGTGTCTGCATCGTAACCATTACATTCATTTTTATTGACAATAAGGCCGTGCAGACCGATAGGTACCTTCGGTTTTGTTAAACCCGTGTCAATGACGCTATCCATTTTATTAAACCGACGGAGATTCAGCCACTCGCCGGGAAAAAGGCTGTTATCGACAGCATGGGGAAACGCTAGAAATTACGCCAGAAAGGTCGTACACGACCGAATCGACGGTGACGATGGATGGATGCCTCCAATCGACTCGCGTAGTCTATCGTGATGATTTTTTCATAGTATCGCCATCTGGGATGATTGTATTTGACTGTAGTGGAATAAATCAAGCGTGGACGCATCACCTTGCGCTTGCTTGCTATTGGCAGATGCTGCCTTCCTCAATTAAATACCGGATTTGCCAGGGGCGATTCTTCCAAATCCGCGGACTCTTTTTTTCTGGAGACGGACCTCATCTAAATTTGGCAGAGACAGACTCTGGCCGTCTGGTTCACACGTAAAAAAGCGGGGGAACTTGTAACATGAACTTATGCTCTCTGATTTTTAATTATACTTTTACCGCCGTCGTACACCCGCCGGCTCTTATATCGCCCTGTTAACCCGACGTCTACCATGACGATCCCGCCCTGGAATCAAAACGAAGGAAATTGCACGGCCACAAGGAGGAACTTATATATCAGAGCACGTATATATCAAGACCATAAAATCGTGCAGCATGAGCAACAGAAAGAAACTCTTAAACATATGGCAAGTGAAGTGCACGGACACATGGTATGAATGCTATTGGATCATATCTCATACTTCTGTTTTTCTGAATGTCAGGCGGTCTTTTTGTCGATGATTGTTATCGATGGAACCCGAAGCAATGGTCCAATGTAGCCTGCAGCTTCCCGCCTCACTGTATTGACATCATCTAGAAGGTTTTCATGCTTTATGAGGGTAACGGTATCAGGCGGAATGAAAGCGGGAGACGCACGACCTGTGTTGCACGCTTTTACCCGCGAGTTTGTGGGGTGGATCTCGGGTGACACAATTGAAAGGATTGTGATCCGAGGTTCTGCAGAATCGCGCATGAGCATATATATATTGAGGTTACTTTCTGTTTGTTTTATTTTCTTTACCCACTTCGTCCCACTATTACTATGAAGGGCGTCTCTAGTATTCTTGTGGCTGTGGCCATGCTCGCCTTCAGCGCACATGCTGAACCCAACTATGGTATTTATGACTCTTGCTACTTCGTTGACAAATCCATATTAATCAGCGATATTGTCAAATACAGACGTCTCCAATTCCGCGGCTGGTTACAAGATAAACGGTGGTGTCAAGCACACGAAGACCGGACTTGAGATCCCTCTTGCCTTTAATTCGCGCAAATCTAGCGGAAAAAACCTCTTTGGCAACACCGTCGACGACCTGGTCGTCACTGTCGACTATGAAACAGCCGACCGTCTTCACGTCAAGGTACTGTCAAAAAGCCCATAGGATGAACAGACGAAATTCATTACTTTTTTAGATCGCGGACAAGGACCGAAAGCAGTACACTGTGCCTGACAGCGAACTGGGCCTGGTCCGGCCCAACATCAAGCACGCCGCTCACAATCCCAACTATGAATTCAAATATACAAACCGTCCTTTCGGCTTCCAAGTCATCCGTAAATCAGACAAAGCCAAGCTCTTTGATACGACAGACTTCCCACTCGTCTTTGAAGACCAATACCTCGAAGTTTCGACCGCCCTGCCCGAGGATGCCAGCATCTATGGTCTTGGCGAGACGGTTGCCCCTTTCCTCCGTCACCGCAATGTAACGACGCTCTGGGCCCGTGATGCCGCGACACCTTTCTACGAGAACCAGTATGGCTCGCATCCTTACTATACGGAGATCCGCAACGGCAAGGCTCATGGCACATTCCTGCTGAACTCGCATGGCATGGACATCTTTCTCACGGGCGATGGCCGCCTGACCTACAAAGTTATTGGAGGTGTCCTCGACTTTTATTTCTTTGTTCCCAAGGATAACACGCCCAATGGTGTCCTTTCGTCCTACACGGACCTCATTGGTAAGCCCTTTATGCCCGCGCTCTGGATGTTGGGCTGGCACCAGTGCCGCTGGGGCTACAAGAACCTGGATCACGTTCAGCGCGTCATTGACGGCTACAAGGATGCGGATATTCCGCGTAAGTACATTACTTATATATGCATATGCGCGCCCGTGATTTATTAATTTTTGGTCTCTAGTCGAGACAGTGTGGATTGATATTGACTACATGGACCGCCTCAAGGATTTCACGTTTGACCCTGTCAATTTCCCCAAAGACAGAATGGTCGCTCTCGGCAAGCAGCTCCACAGGAACAAACAGCGCTTCGTCACCATGGTCGATCCAGCCATCAGCACCAACACGAATTATTCGACCTACACCCGCGGGCAGGAGCTGGATATTTTTCTGAAAAACTCGGATGGCAGCGAGTTTGTTGGCCAGGTCTGGCCCGGCTACACTGCCTTCCCCGACTGGTGGCATCCCAACGTGACCGAGTTCTGGGGCAAGGAGATGAGCGACTTCATAAACCTGCTCGACCTCGACGGTGTTTGGATCGACATGAACGAGCCTTCGTCCTTCTGCACCGGTTCATGCGGTGACGGTAAGCGTGACGAAAATCCAGCTGTTCCTTGGGCCCTGTCCGACGAGGAGGCGGCCACGCTTCGCAAAGGTTGGCTCAAAGAGCTCGACGCCCGTGGCACGTCTGTCCCCGGTGACAAGCGCAACTTGCTTTATCCCAAGTACAGCATTAACAATGGCGCTGGCTACCTTTCTGAGAAAACAGCTCCTACAACTGCTCTCCACCACGGTGGTGTTCCTCATTATGATATCCATAACCTATATGGCCATGCAGAGGGCTATGTCTCGCGGGAGGTCATGCTCAAGAACCGTCCCGACGAACGAGTCTTCCTTCTCACTCGCTCTTCTTTCGCCGGTTCCGGCCGCGTATGTATACTCCCTTGCTTTCATCCTGTGCTTCATCCTGACTTGCTATAATCCATAGAATATGGGACATTGGACAGGCGACAACCACTCGCTGTGGTCGTACCTCAAGAACTCCATCACCGAAATATTCAACTTGAATATGTTTGGTATCAGCTATGTTGGCGCTGACGTGTGCGGCTTTAATGGAAACACGACCGAGACCCTCTGCACCCGCTGGTCCGAGCTGGGCGCCTTTTATCCTTTCGCTCGCAACCATAATGCTGCCAACCAGACCGACCAAGAGCCCTATCTCTGGAAGTCGACCACCGAGGCTAGCCGCATTGCGCTCGCTATTCGCTACAGCCTTTTGCCATACTACTACACCCTGTTCGAGGAGTCACACCGAGTCGGTACTGGTGTCTGGCGCCCGCTTGTCTTCGAGTACCCCGAGGATAAGTACCTTACCAACGACTACCAGGTTCTGGTGGGCAAAGATCTGCTGATCTCGCCCGTTGTCACTGAAAATGCCACCAAGGTAGATGCCCAGTTCCCTAAGGGTCTCTGGTACGACTGGTACGACTATGAAAGTGTGATTCACGGCGAGACAGAAAAGACCCTCGACGCTCCTCTGACCCACATCCCGCTCCACATTCGCGGTGGCGCCATTCTGCCCCTCAAAACACCCAAGTACTCTGTACAGGAGACCTATGAGACGCCTTACTCGCTCCTCATTGCCTTGGATGAGAATAGCCAGGCCGAAGGTCGTCTCTACATTGATGACGGTCACTCTCTCAAGCAAGAAGCCACGTCCGATATCAGCTTTAGTTTTAAGGATGGCAAGCTCCAGGCCAAGGGTACCTTTGGCTACAAGGCGGCCGAGAAGCTCGAGATTATCAAGGTCATCGGCAAAGAGTTCAGCAAGGCGACCTACAACGGTCACAAACTGGATGTTTCTAAAAAGGACGGCGCGCTTGTCCTCTCTGATGTTGGCATCGAGCTCACTGGTGCATTCAACATCCAGTTTGCTTAAATTGAACGTTCATAGTTTATATATACATCTGTACATTTATATTGTCCACCAAGGCCTTTGCCCTTATCGAAGGCATGCCATGCATCGAATGCAAAACATGCGAAGAGATAAGAGAGAGAATAAACGGTTCCACAGATATGGTCGCATTTGTACGCGTGCAGGGATTAAAACTTTGAATTGAGGATGTGGCATCCACAGGACATCAAGCGGCTACATATGCCTACTGATATGCGCTATTTTCCTCACCAAAGACAGAAGCATGGCAAAAGGAGAAAGAATGTATATGCTCTTTTAATGAAAATGCTAATTTTTATAAATCCCAGGTCAACTTGAGGATCTCGCGTTTGACGGCGCTTCCGCTCTCAAACACCTTTTCAGAACGCAGCTTGTTGCCGTCCGCATCTGTTGTTTTACCCAGCAACGTACAGAACGGAAGCGTACCACCGCCAACGCCAAAATACACGGTCTTGGCAGCGACGTAGCCGACACCGTGGGGCTTTTGGAGGGACATGAGGAGGAGATTGATGAGCGATGGCAGGGCTTCTTCCGAGTAGATTGTTTCCGAGGTGACGACCATGTCGTAACGTGTGCCCTGCAAAAATGAGGGTAGCCCGCTCCAGTCGCCAACAAATGCCCGTGATCGGCTGGCCACCTTTTGGAGCATCGTAGGAACTTGGTCCGCCGGAAGTTCGGCCTCAACGTCCCAGCTTGCGGTCTCACCCAAGATGCGATCCTTTTCATCATCTTCTTCATCATCTTCGTCTTCGTCCGAGGAAGAAGAGGATTCTTCCCGTTCCTCCTGATCTTTGGCTTGGTCTTCTGCAGAACTCTCAGTGGGCTGCAGGACTGTGTTGAGGAGAATGTTGGGTATCGTTATGTAGCGAATGACGTGCTCGTTGTAGTCTTGCACGTCCACGTGGTTTTCGAGCTCAGGTTGGAGGAGGTAGAGGGAGGGCAAGGAAGATCCGCATCCAAGCTGGAAATAGTTTAGTGTATGAGCCCGACAAATTATGCAAATCGTTTTTTCCTCTCCCATTTCCTTTACCTCGAGTACGCGCTTTTCAGTGATTTGATCCCGGGGCAATTGTGATAGAAACTGGACAAGGTCAATGGAACACTCCCACGTCTTGAAACCACCTTGATGACTCCATTCTTCAATAACCCGTCCTTTTCAACGATACAAATCAGCTTACCTTCATACACACCCCTCACGAGGTCGCTATTGCTATTCAGATCGAGCATCTCAAGCACTTGGTTCTCGTCTGCTTCGGATAACGTATCTTGCTTTGCCATTTGGAATTTGACGTCGGCCAAGGCACGCTTGTAAAGCTTGACCTGCTCGATCGATAACTGATCAGCCTGAATCACGGCAGGGAGACTGCAGCTCTTTATAATAAATGTGTTAATGTCAAACAGCTACAAGCAAACTATCGCGTTTACCTCAATGTCGAACTCCCGCGTAGGCGCCTTGGGCGTACCTTCTTGAATGGACAGATCATGAAGCGACTGCTGCAGATCCTGCTGCGGTTGCTCTTCCTCGAGCTCTAAATCATCATTCTACAGGCATATAAATGTTATCAAGGTAATCTTCTTACGTTGGCTTTATACGAACCGTAAAGTTGAAGCGAAACGCCATGAAGCCAATGAAAAGAAAAGCTTTTTTTTTTTTTTTTTTTCAAATGTTGTAAAGGAAAGTTACCAAAATTGGTAACGCGAAGCTTGTCAATCCCGGCAAAATAATTTGGCTCCTTGCACCCATTTCGTGCTCCTTCTAATGTTTTTGCTCCCAGCTGTGCATGCCCGGAGAGGAACGGGAAAGGTGATGTAAAGCAAAATAAAGCCATGAAGCAATTACGTTTAATAATATTATGCCAAAAAGTAGTTCAAAATAGGAAGTAACATTAGGATTAAGAAGCTGGAGGTTCTGGCTTTGCTAGACTGCAATGCGCCGCTTTGAGCGAAGAGACCAACTCATGCACCTAATCATGCATACGCACGGTATATGAGACGATGATCTGAGTGAAGCACATCCATTCAATACTTGGGAAATAGCAGAGAACGGGTCCTCATGGAGTTTATCGAAGTCCACTCGCGCAACGGCATCTGGCTAATAAAGTCGCTTCATGTACTTTAAGACGGTTGACATATTGATCGATGTTTATATACAATCAACTGCTGCCAATACAAAGTAGCGCGTCTCATTGTGTGAGGACATGAAAATGCAAGGCACGAGACTGGGCTTAATACTTGCATGATAAGATAGACTATAGAATGCTAGTATATGCTATTATAAAAGTGAAGAAACACATACGTTTGTTTTAATGAGAAGCAAGAGTAAAACTAAAATGAGCTAAAATTAAAGGGGAAAAAAAGCGAGCACTGACTTAAGCTCGCTGGATGGGAGGAAATCTAGTACAATCATCTGCTTCATGGTCATCAAGCTTCTTGCAACGGCTACAGAACGCACAACACACATAGAGCTTATCAAATTCTATTTGATTTTCGCTCTCGCGATAGGTGAACCTGATGTCTTGGGCCGTTGCAGCCAAACTGCCGGTGATTTTGATTGATAGGACGATGCGCGCTGTGCCGTTGTAGATACCTTGCGTCCTGTTGAGGATGACATCCACAAGCTTGAAATTCGGAAGCCGTGCGAGTGAAGGCAGAATACCTTGGCGAATATGTGCGTCAGCCGCTGTGCTGCGCTCGGTGGGCAAGTCGCTGATGTCGACCACAAGGTAGCCTCGATGGGATGGTGCGAGAGGCTTGGGCTTCACAGACATGCCTTTGTATGTCACGCCACGCAGAAGGGCCGCATGGCGGGCTACTTTGGACGCAAACAGTACCTCAATCCTAAACAGATCATATTGGTCGCAGCGCTGGCGCTTAATGGCGACGATGGCATCGTTATCGAAGGCCTTAACTAGGACTTGCGTGGCTTCTTGGAGAGAGCTGACAAGGTTCTTGAAATCAAAGAGGAGGACACCTTCCTCCCCATTCGAGGTCAGTTTTCGGTTGTTGCTGTATTGGATAGCTTGAACATTCCTGTAAGAAGCATGAAGCGGCGCAATCAAGACGCCACACATCTGTCGCAACAGCTGCGTCCGCAGCATCTGCAAAGCCTGCGTCGTAGTAAGTTGACTATGAGGCATTTAAAAAGGCGATACTCGAGAGAAAGAAGAGAGAAATGGCAATATCACTCACTGTAGCCATATTTTATGCGATATCATGAGAGCATTCATGACATTGTATACGTGATATCTGTGAAGCGGTGTCACGGGCTTGGTATGAATTCTGCTTGGTTTCGGACGAAAGTCTGACCAGCATAATTTGCTCAGAAGAGAGCATCGCTTGATACAAAAGCTCATCCCTGATGTCGTATCTAAGATAAACGAAGCAAGAGCTGCATTACAGTACATCTCGTATGAGGGAATTAGAATATTTTGCGCGTACTCTGGCTTCTCACACTAGGTTAGTTATAACGTGTCAGAATTGACTTGCTCAATTTTCATCTATTTCATAGAAGAGTTGCATAATCATTGGCCTGTAGTGCTGGCTGCCGTTAGACGCATTTTGTTTGCGAGATGACTTGCATGCAAACGTAATTTCATGGCAATCATCTAGCAAAGGTAACCAGACAGCGTCCCCATCGCATCTTTGCAACGCACGTCGAGGAGCAGATAAGAGCAGAGTACAGAGCGCCGGTTATGATCGGTAGCACATGATAAACACTGTAATAGATATCCATTGATATAGTACATCGTGTCCGAGAAAAGCAGAAAATATCACAAAGAGCACGACACTACAGTGGGACATAAGGAGATTCATTTCGTTTGAAGGGAAGTACGCTACTAAAGATACGACAAAACGAAATGACCGCGGCTGACTGCCGACGGCGTGCATTTATGGTCATTAATTCGGATGAAGGAAGAGATAGAAACATAGTCAACTTCTTTGTGATCGTCCACTTTCCTTGCAGTGTTGGCATGAAAGCGTAGTCAAACATAGATATTATCAATATGTAGTTCACCGGTGATTTGCAAGTATGTTACGCGGGTTGTCCGCGTTATTTCGGCCAGACTGGTGGTAACTTTGGCCTAAAGGATGGCTCGCACAGTGCTGTTGTAGACACCATCCATGGTATTAAGGATGACCTCCTTGAGCGTGAAACCTCCTACTCCTGCCAGCTTACCCATAATACCCTGGCGAAGATGCATGTCAGCTGCTGCAATGGGTTCGATAGGTAGGTCTCTAATATTCAGTACTAGTGAGGCCCGATGACCTAGTACGAGTGGCTTTGGCTTCACGATTGTGCCTTCGTGAACAACTCCACGAATCAGCGCGGTGCGGCGGGTCTTATCAGAAGCAAAACGAATTTCGAGCATGAGGCAAAGGCTGATAGTACTGTGGCGGCGCTTGACAGCGGCAATCTCAGACTAGTCTTCAAAGGATCCAATAATAATTCGGATGGCTTCGTGAAACGAGATGATGTGGCCCTTGAAATTGAAAAGGAGGACCAGTCCTTTGTTGCTCGAAACTTGATCCTGGCTGCTTCTATATGGAGTCGCCGGAATAGATTTGTAGGAACCTCTGCTCTCAGCCGCCGTTATGCGACGCGGTGGTTCCTGCTGTATATCATACCCTTGCATCCGGATAACTTCCAGATGCTGCAACGCAGGATACATGCTTTGAGTCATGAAAAAGACGTCTAGGGAAAGGGAAGGGAAGGGACAAATGACTGATGTTGTAGTCGTCATTTCGAAGGGTGTGACACGGACTATTGTATCAATTTTTATGCGGATATGTGGTCAGGTTTGCTGAATGTATGCGGAGCATGTATTCAGGAGAAAGCGGCGCTTCACCTGCTTTGACCCTTTACGTTCTGCACCTTCTTTTCGATTCAGTCATATTAGATAAAATAGAATAGACGATGCCTGCCCTCGATCTGCGCGGGTGTCTCGAAGACTCACCCAAATTCCGTCGACGCGTCACAGCCCACGAGGAAACAGTACATAGCTTTGAACAGTCTCTCAAGACGCTCATCAAGCTCAGCCGATCCCAAGTCGCTCTTTCTCGAGGTACGCCTTCCATTCGCTCATCTCTTTATCATCGCTCATACTGTATTAAGACTACAGCCAGCGACAACAAGACCTTGCCAACGAGTTCCTTACTTTCGGTCAATCCCAAGATGACCCCATCGTCGGTAGGCAGCATCAATATTTTTTATACCATTGTTGTCCTGACGTGGGCTGGGTATATTAGCGCACGCTCTGGAGAAGTTTGGTAAATCCATGCTCGAAGTCGAAAAATGCCGATCCATGTTTGTGCGTAAGACTTGCAAAATAAGGAGCTGAAAAACACTGACGCGTCTCTGCAGGACTCGCATGTTTCATCGACATTTATCGATCCGCTCGAGAAGTTTGCAAAGGAGATCTTGCTGCCTGTAAAAGTAAGCGGCAGAAGAGAGCGCTAAAACGGAAAAAAAGGCGTCGAACGATTTGCTAAAATTTCGAATAGGACTACAAGAAACGATTCGAAAAGTGCAGCGACGAGGCGGACGCTGCCCTGGCACGATACATGGGTAAACGGCCAAGGGATCCTACAATTCATGAGGTGAGCGCCGTTCATTTTATTCGTCAGTGGGCGAAGTATGTCTGAATGTTATGATTGCTAGGCTGCCCAAGAGTTAGCCGATTCCCGCAAAGTGTTCCATCAAGTTTACATGGAATATGTGACGAAATTGAATGAGATTGAAGCTAAGAAAAAGGTGGACTATATGGAAAATGTAAGTGATTGGGAAGACAACGGGTACAACAAAAGGAGGGAGAGACAGAGCGGTTAACTAAATACACGTCTAGGTCCTTGCCTACATGTATACCAAATCTGTATTCCATCATCAAAGCTATGAAATCCTGAAAGACCTCGAACCCTATATGCGTGATTTGACAGGTAATGTACTTTCGAATATTTTTCGTTTGCAGCCATTGACTTCCCATTGATTAGGCCTGCTCCATGACGTATGTTTGAATAGAGTCTCAAAAAGAGGATGAATGCGACTCATATCTGTACTTCGTTAGTCGCGGCAGCGCCATGTTGAAGAATCGGTTGAAGGGCAATGCTACCAAGACACATGCGCACAGAACGCAGTCGCCCAGTATAGTCCCATGTGCGACAGCCCGACCCTGGCCGAGACGGGCAGCGAGACCAAGCAAGGCTATCTTTTTGAGCGAAAGGGCGGACGCGTGCTGCAGACCTGGGTGCGGAAATATTACGCGATCGACGGCGAAGAGCTGATCTGCACGACGCGCGGCCCGAAAAAGGACGACGACATGCCGACAACGTACAATTTGCGAGTGTGCAGCGTCAAGCTCGCAGACAATGCCGATCGGCGGTTCTGCTTTGAACTCATCTCGCCGAACCGGGTACTCATGTTGCAGGCTGAAAACGAGCAGGATATGCAGGACTGGGTACACTGTTTGCGAGAGGCAAATCAATTGGCCCTGAACTCGGATAAGGCGATGCCAGAGGTGCTCGCAATGGGCAAGGTACAGAATAAAGGATGTAGATGGTACGAGGAAACCTGACCGGTGTTCTTTAGAAGGACTACGGCTCCACCAACACATCGGCAGATCAGGATCGACTCAAGTCGTTGAGGGAAGAGGACGGTAACGATATTTGCGCCGATTGCGGTGATAAGGGCTCCGAATGGGCATGCACCAATCTCGGCGTGATTGTGTGTATCGAGTGCTCGGGTATCCACCGGAGCCTCGGCGTGCATGTCAGCAAAGTGCGATCAATCGCACTCGACAAGTGGGAGACCGAAGCGATTGAGGTGATGCTCCGCCTGGGCAATACAGTGGCCAACAAGGTATTCGAGAGTAAGATCCCGGCCGACATGCAAACCTTCAGGATCCACGCCGACTCGAACAGGTCCGAGCGCGACCTCTGGATCACCGAGAAATACGTCAAACGGTCGTTTGTGGCGAGTCCCACCGAGCCTGAGACGCTGAACCAGCAATTCTGGGACGCAGCGACCCAATCCAACCTGCCCAAGGCACTTGAATGTTTGGCCCAAGGAGCAGACGTAGATTACCGCAACGAGGCTGAGGAACAGCAGACGGCGATGCACAAGGCGGTGCAGCAAGGCGACGAAGTCGTGGTCGAATTTCTATTGCAGTGGTCGAGCGACGTGAACCAGGTGGATGCGAACGGCTGGACTGGACTCCACTATGCGGCGGCGGCCAACAATGTCCGGCTGGTGCTGACGTTGCTTAAGCGGCATGCCAAAGCGGACACGACGGATGCGAGTGGCAAGACCGCGCTGGATCTCGCTGTGGACAAGCAGAATGTACAAGCGGTGACGGCGCTGCGCGTGTTTGCATTTGATAAGCAGCATAGCGCATCTCCGGCGAGCTCGCTCGACTTTGGGTTCCGAGAGGCCATGTCTTCTTTCAAAGTTGTGGAACGGCAACAGCCGCAAGGGTCGCATTCAGCTCTGGATTTGCGACAGACCAACCCCGAGTATGAAAATATCCTGACTGATGACCAGAACCATGCGCTGCTGCATCCGGACAAGTAACATACTAATTTTTATTGCTCTATTTAATTTGCTTTATACACACTATCACGCACATCTATATACACACATGCACGTACATCAAGGCTTTGAGATTGGCATCACAATAATACACGTATATCACTATCCTTTTTTTTCACTTTTTATTTATTTATTTTTGATTTCATTTTACGAAGGCATCTACCTTTTTTTTTTGTACTGTTTTGCATTGCTGTGGTGTGGGTATACTTTCTGTCTGATTAGGCCAAGAAATTAGAAAATACAAAGAGGCAGAAAAGAGAAAGAAATAATAAGAGAGAGAGAGAGAAAAGGAGAAGGAGTGGAAGGAGTTGGGAGGAGAAAGGGATGATGGGGAAAAGGGTATACATTCAACAGATTAATCTTTTTTTACACTGTTCTTATTGAGACGCGGACGACCGCGTGGTTTATGCTCGACATCTTTACAGCCCGACTTGCCTGTGGCGACACAGCGACGGCAGGGGCGCATATTATCACAACGCAGATGGGAGCGCTTGCAATGGTTACATGCCTTGTCGACGTTGCGGCCCTTCCGCAGACTGGTAGCAGGCATGGTAGTAGCAGTTGCTAGACGAAAATCGTCTTCTTCGTCATCGTCGTCGAGGTCAGCGTCATCGACCTCGTCGTCTTCATCCTCCTCCTCCTCCTCGTCGTCGTCTTCGTCGTGGAGGCGGTGGTGATGGTTGTGGTGAGGATGATGAGGGTGATGAGGGTGATGCGGGTGCTGGTGGTCTTCTTCATAGTCATCATCGGACAAGTGCTGTCGGGCTAGAAACGAACTGATCGACTCGCTCGCAGCAGGCATGCGCGAGGGCGGGAGGGATGACGGCTGCTGCTGCTGCTGTTGCTGCTGCTGCTGAGATGGCTGTTTCTTTTGATGGCGCGAGAGGAAAATGTCCGAATGATACTTTTTAAGGCGATGCTGGCGTCGTTGACGACGCGGGAGGTCTGCGACAGGAAGAGGTGGAAGAAGTGAACTGTTCGTGTTGCTGTAGGTGGAGGAGGAGGTGTCGGAAAAGTCTTCATCCTCGTCGTAACGGGCAGGAAGCGTGTTGGCTTGTTGGACAGCCTGTTGAACGGCTTGCTGGGCGGCCTGGGCAGCTGCCTGCGCGGCCACGTGGTGGTGGGTCGGGTAATAGTCATTGCTAAGGAGCGCATGCAGGTTCTCTGGCGTCGAGTACGAAAGGTGCACGGACGCCGCGTGCTTTTGGGAATCGGCCTGTGCGACAAACGAGTTGACATCCTGTTCTCCCACATTTTTTTAGTTCGTATCCAAAGGCCATTCCATTGGACTTACACTAAGGCTGACGTATTCGCGGGTCATGCCACCTGCATCCATCGCAGGCACGTCGTCGAGTGGACCTTGCGCGAGCCAGCTCGCGGGGTCCAAAGCAGCAGCAGCGGCCGCGGCAGACGCGGCGGCAGATGCATGGTGGGTGTTGGAAGAAACGGGCGGAGGAGCAGGGTCATTTTTTGGAAGCTCATCATAGAGGAGCCACTCGTTGGAGAAGAGAGCAGGGTCGAGCATGTAGCTTAGGTCGGATGAGTCGAGCGCGGGCTGTTGTTGCATCCATTCAGTGCTGCTATTCTGCAGATACTGCAAATACGAGCTCGGCGGGGCCGGCGACGCGGAAGATGCCGTTAGCGGAGGCATATAGAGATCGTCCAGGTGGTGCTCGTCCGCAGGCTCGTTGGGAATGAGATCTGGAGTGTAATCCAGCAAGGGCTTGCCGTACAAGTCATAATCGTAAAACATGTCATGGGAATAGTCCATGGTTTAATAATTCAAAGAGTCAAAGGAAGGGAGAAAAGAGCGGTCAAGAAAAGAAGAATAAAATGACGTGAGTGACTGAGAGAGACAGCGAGGGGAAGAGAGAGAGAGAGAAGAGCAAAAGAAGGGGGGAGGTAAGCAGAAAGAAAAAGAGAAAGGAAGAGAGAGAATGAAAACGGAAAGGAGAAATATAACAATGATCCAAGATGTGTGCAATGGTTCTATAATATCTGTGTATGTTGGTGTGTATGTATGTTAACCTTTCGATATGTCAATAGGGAAAACGGTTCCAAAACATATGTTAACGTGCGTTGTCCCCGCCACGCGCCCGCGCCCGCGCCCGTGCTCGCGCCCCGCGCCTCAGTATGTGTGTGTTTTTTGGTACTGTATGCGTACCGTAAAAAGCTGGGCTTTGGGTCGCCTACGCGCCATGCATTCTTTGTGTGATCCAGCGATCGACCTGTTGTCTGTCTCTGGATCAAAACTTGAACGCTGAAAAATGTCTCGTTTAAAATGCATACCTCGTTCAATAGTAAATGCATCCATACGCAAGAAAAAATATTCAGCTTCCAAAAAATAAAGCAGTATTATACGGTTGCGACAAAAGAATTAAAGAAAAGGGAGGTAAAGGTAGCAGAAGGGGACAGTGTAAGACGAAGATGTAAAAAAAAGAGAAGGGGAGAAGAGCGAGGGAAACCGTATATGCAAAATGCAGACAATGCACATCTTGGCAGATACATGGTAAGGGACCCTGTATGGCGTGTGCGTATGTATGATACATGTATGGGGTGTGGGGGACGTGGGTGGATACGTAAGGGGTATGGAGGAGGAATTTGAAAAGTGCCTAGAGGTGATCTACAAGAAACAATTGCTCTGACGTTTTCTATGCTATGTAAGTCAGCTACATAACCCCACGTTTCTGGCGCCATCCTCCGCTCGGTTTACTCTTATACATGCTATCGGAATTATGGAATACGCGCCTCGTGCATATTCAGTTTGTTCTGCCTCCTTTCCTTATCCAAAACCATCCACTTGTAAACACACATATGCATGACAGAGATGCACATACCTATGAAAGGAGAGAGGGAAATCGATCGGCGAAAAACAGTAGGAGGGTCAACAGCATTGCATACATATATATAGAAAGAAAATATCAGGATTTGATGTAATAGCTAGAGCGAACGAAGGAATATGCATCTGCGTATGTCTGCGTATGTCTGCGTATGCGCACCTCAAAATCGAATGACTTCTCTCCTGTATTAGACTGCAGAGCGCGTTTCAGCTTCTGCACATATATCGCCAAATCCAATGGAGGGGATAGGCAATTCAGAGATACAAGTACACGAGCCTCAACGATTCAATCAAATATCGGATACATTATAAAAAGAACAAAAAAAAAGATTTATTGGCCACAGGCGCCAAGGACGCTATTGTTTCGTACTGTATGCGCGGAGAAGGAGACCGAGAGAGACACCGCACACAAGCGGACGCGAGACGGCCGGGGAGGATAGATAAGAAAGCCTAAGCGCGACGGATATGAGTGTAACTTCAAACAATATACGCGGATGACACTTACTTGCACACCCCAGAAGGGGTGGCAGACGTGTGGGCGCCGGGCGGAAGGCGCACCGGACCCGACCCCGCCCCCGGGTGGAGGAGGCAGAGTCGGAAATACCGCCCTGGAAGGACGACACTTCCTCTAACCGCGCACGCCCAGGGCGACAAGCAGAGGGGCAGGCAGGCAAGGCCAAGGACAACGGCGAGAAGGAGAAAGGGCCGGGCGAGCGCGGAAAGAGGACTATAGTAGGATGAGTAAAGGCGTGGACGCATGCATGACAATGATACGTACACACAAGAAGGGACCGGAATGGGTGGGGTGGTTGGAGGAGGGCGAGGAACAGAGAAGGAACAGAGAAAAAGAGAAAAAAGGGATGATGCCTCCAATGAATTAGAAAACAGCCTCTTTTTATAGACCCACGCATACATACATACACATACACGCCACCTACGACCATGCAACAACGTCAGGTGAGACAAGCGGGTGAGGAACCAATGCACAATCAAAACAAAAAGAAAAAAGGAAAGAAGGGATGTATGCTTTGTTTCTGCTTTGTTTGCGGACGACTATGGGAACACAAAGTTCACCGCGGCGTTTACCAGTCCAGCGTCCTGGATCGACTGGTCTAAACACTCGATCAACTGTTTCCGATTAAAGACCAACTAAAAGCGAGAGATCGGGATGAGTTAAAAAAAAAAGGAATATAAGAAAACAAGAAGCAAGAGAAACAGCACACGCGTGCATACCTCAAAAGGCCGATCTTGCGTTTCGGGGACCTCGGCTTTGACAAATTCAAAGAGATACCGCACTGGGTCAGTTTTAAGGAATCGCCGAATGATCCGCGTTCCGTCCGCCATCCGAAGCTGCACACGCGTCGAGTTGGCGAGGTCCGTCGGCTCGTCGCGTTTCACGGGCTGCAGCGTGCTCAACACGTCGTTTTGTGGTTCTTCCTCCTCACCTTCCTCCTCTTGAGGCTCTTCTTCACCCTCTTCTGCGTGTTCTTCTTTTTGCTCTTTGGGTGACTCGCTGGCCTTGCCATCTAAGGAGGCCTGGATCGCGGCCCGGATCTGTTCTTCCTCGCTCATGTCTGATACTTCCGCAACTTTGGCTTTCTTGGGCGTTGCAGGCGCCACCTCCTCGGAAGAGCGCGTATCGAGAAACTCCGTTACTACAATCAAGGAGGGACGGTTTTTTTTTTTCGTGTGAATCATCCATGCATGCGTGTGTTTGGTGGATGTTATTTCTAAACTCACCATCCATCATGAACTCGGTCGGCTTAATGTCCTTTTCCCACACCTTGACGCGTTCACCTTTGGTTTTTTTTTTTTTAAAAAAAAAAGAAATACTGTTGCTTAGAGAAACGCCACAGCTCCCTTTTGTTGGTTTTGTTACCTGTACGTGGATCGATGATGGCCACATGGGGATATTTCTGAATGGGGTACAAAGTCAAGTAGCGCTTGCCCTCGCTGCTGTCACATGAGTACTAAGCAAAAAGGGTCTTAATGCAAAATATCACTTCAAACATGCCATGATCTGCATACCTGCAAAAAGATGAACGATTCTTTGAGAATTTCTTTGACGATGCTATCGCTCCACAGGTCGCGGTTGAGAACCTGGCAAGCAAACTCGGATTGGTCTTGGACGTTGATCAGGAGCCATTTCTTCCCATCCCGTGCGGCAGCGCGTGCCTTTTAGGATGATGACAGGATCAGCATATCGGTAACGTCATCATCCTCTTTCTCGTCTCTGTGTTACCTCTTCAAAAGCGCCTTTGTACATGATGTCAAAAGGTGGACGGAACAGGTCGGCTAACCGCCGTGCCTTGGCGCTCACCGAGCTTTCCGATTCCCCGCTGGTAGGTGGAAGGGCTGCAAAACCTCGTTCAATAAATGACTTTTTGCTTTATATATACATATACATATACATATATATTATATATGTCTTTCTCTTTCTCTGTACACACTTACTTTGCAGATTTCTCATAAAGTCGGGACCGGGACTGCCGCTGGATGAGTCGCCCTGGTTAAAGATGGAGTGTCTTGAAGGAGTGAAGGCTGCTAAGGAGAGAACGCAGAGAAATAGATGAGTACAAACACAGAGAGAAAGAGACAGAGCATGAATAAGAGTAAGAATATGGACATAAGATAGAGATGGGCACATACAAGGACCTCCCCAGACCGAAGGTTGGTCATACAGTGAGCCGCCTCCGGTCAAAATGTCATGTCTTGCTGCGATCGGAGCGCGTACGGGGTCAGGTTGATTCTGTTCTTGCTGAAGCTGACGAGCATATTCTTCGTCTACTGAAATCGGATCGTCGGATCGTCCTGAGGGTGAATTGGACGAACGCGTTGGCCGCGTAGTCGGTTCGTCGACGATCTCGCTTCCGTGTTCCAGAAAAAAGGACACTGCCGCCTCGACATTGCCATCTGCTATCTATACGATGCATACGTATGAAATAGAATATACACAAGGAAGCATGATTCAGCCCATCGATCCGCGTGAGCTGTGAGGAAGAGATGCCCTGGACTGACCTGAAGAAACTTCCGAGCGACTTCAGTGGAAGCATCGGTGACAGCACAGAATTGGGTGATCGCTTCGTCCATGACGTGTGTATGCTGTGCGTAATATGAAGGGTGAAAGGTGAAAAACCCAACTCAGACAGACTCATTGGCATGAAGTGCGTGAATACTTATATATATGTATAAAAATGAATTGTATTTATCAGAACGACTACTCTTTTCTTCCCTTTGTCATTGTGGTCTATATATGCCAACTTGACCTGATCGCTGAACTTGGCAGTAAACATTGTTAGGGCCTGTCCTCGTTATGTTCAAAATGTGATTCCTCTATTGATGTGTTTTGGGTATTTTTTGGAACACCAAGACCTATTACCCATCTTTTATTGCTATCAACCGATTCAAGAGTCTACCCGGATCACCCAAAACCACTCCAGCACCTTCGATTTTTCTATTCGCCGTACTATTCAATCCCTCACACTCGTTTGTAATGATGAATCGAATTTTTTGTCAAAAATTATGGTCCACGATATCTGCCTTGTCATATGTACCACGTGACGCAATCAGCCTCTATCTTTTATATATCATTTTTTTGTTTTTCTACTAGGAAAAAAAAGGGAAAGAAAAATGGGTCGATCAGATATAAAGTGGGACGAATCCCTGGCCAAACATCGATGTCAGCTTAGCAGAGGCGCCCGATGAAAGGCCCTCGCTCAGTACAAGGATGAGTCTATCATCATCAGAACCCAAAACTTGCCTTGTCAACCTTCATGTAAAAAGGGAAACAAGGAAGAAAAAGGTGCAGATTCAAAAAAGTCGCACGCGCGTGGCGGGACTTTATATTCTTTTTTATTTTTTAGGAATAATTTTGATTGGGTCATGATGAAGCGGGCCGACAGCTGGAGCAGTACCATTCTTCTACCTGGTCGCTTTCGGCTATTCCGACGCAGTTGCCGTGGAACCACACACCACATTGATCACAAGCAATCATGAATGCGCCATAATCCACCGTCGGATGGTCGCAGACACACCGAATGATTTCTGTCGAGTTGGCGTCGATGGGTAACGCGGCTGGCGTTATCACCGCCGGTGTTGCAGCAGAAGTAGTAGTAGTAGTAGTGGTAGTGGTAGTAGTAGCAGTAGTAGCGGACGGCATGGTTGCGGCGATGGATGTAGAAGCCGGGAGAGACGTCGCGGTGGTGGGTGTGCTTGCAGCGGCAGATGAGGTGGGTTGTGGAGCAGCGGAAGAGAATGTCGTCGAAGAAGAAGCAGGCTCGGGATGGGCTCCAGATTGTGCGGTCGTTGCTGCTGCTGCCGGTTCCGGCGGCTTGATCTTGAACCGGATCTTGGGTGCAGCCGTAGACGGGGTGGATACCGGTGTGTTGTCTGCCGACGACGATGAAGCCGGGCCGCCGGCGGCCGCTTCCCCATTGGACAGGTTGAGCATGAGTTTGGGTAACTTCTTTTTCTTGGATGAAGAGGAGGAGGAGGAGGACGCAGCACCAGCGGAAAGGGAGGCGAGCGAGATGGGAGCCGACGGCTGTTTGCTCACAGTGGTATTGTTTTCGTTGGATGCGGGGAGTGCGGAGGTGGGCTGCGCCGCGCTGGACGGCGTAGGCTCTTCTGGCTTTTTGTTGTACTGTCCTCCGGCGAGAGTGGCGAGCATGGACGGCGTCTTTTCGGCTGTATTGACAGCATTGGCAGGTGCGCCGTTGGGCGCGTTGTACTGCTGAGTCGCAGCCACGTCGACGAGAAGATTGGGTGAGGACAGTTTGGAGACCATGGCGGGGGGTGCGACGCGCCTGAGGAGCTCGCCAAGGATACCCGGATTGCTGGTAAACATGGTATTACCCGGCGCGGCCTCGTCTTGCGTAAACTGTCGAAACATGGTATGGTTGCCCGACAAGCCCAGACGTGCCTTCTTTGACTGTTCGGGTTCGGACTGAAGTGACTCGAGAGCGCGTTTCATGGGAAGATTCCGGTTCGGCCGCACATCCTCTTGGTGTTGCCGTGATTGTGCTTTGTCCTGGTTCTCCTCCACAGATGAAGGCGAAGGAAGCGTGAGGGCGGGTGTCGTCTTTTCCGTAGCCATGATGGACTCTTCATAGGAGACGACGTGTGTGAACGGATTGTCGACGGGCTTCCTCCGGTGGCGTACGATGATGGGTGCAGGCGCATCCGAGTTGTGAGCGAGAGCGGGGTGTAATGGATGCTGATGCTGCTGCTGTTGCTGTTGCTGCTGTTGCTGCAAGTGAGGCAATTGGGGCGGAGGCTGGTCTTCTTCTTTTGTGTCTGAAGGGAAGGGAGGCATATAAGGCGGGATATGCGAAGGAAGGTTCTTCTCTTCTTGTTGCTTTTCTGTATAAAGCGTGTCGGGTATCTGGTCAGGAGGAGAGAGAGGATGCTCTGTCTCTTCTGTATCCGCACTCTCTGCTGCTTCCTCTTCTGCCTCTTCTGCCTCTTCTGCTTCCTCCTCATTGTCTGAATTCTCTTCCATGTCTCTGTACTCAAACACGAGCGCGTCATCGTACCGGCGCCGTCCATTTCCCACAAAACCTATTATTCATTACCTATGAGTGCGCTTGAAAAGATGGAATCTGGGATTCTTTTACCTTCAATCGTCCGGCCTGGATCGGACTGGGCAGTCCATGCAGGCATCAATGCTTTGCCTTCTTCGTCGAGCCATTCGCGCAGGGTATCCAGGTCAATGTCGACTTCGTGCAAGGAGTCCATGACGTCGAAAGGGTTGGGGTTGGCCCGCCCCGCGAGCTGAGCGTAGGCGGACGCAGTCGCAGCGAGCATCTCAATGTATTTTCCCATTATGTCGGTGAGGACGTGCGTTGGATCGGTATGCGCAGAGTCAAATCCGGCTGACTGCAGAATCTGGAGCGCCATGGTGCGCAACAGCTCAAAGACGTATTGGTCTGGCATACGTTTTGTTTCTTTGCTGTTGTTCGTTACGCGCAGCGAAGTTGTAAAAGAAGGGAAAGCGTGAAAAATGTTGTAATATTCAATTTCACACAAAGTCCCAGTCACTCGTTCAGCCGCCCCTCACCTTCTCTTTTTCCTGCTACATCATGGCCGACAAGGACGCCTTGTGTCGATCCGACGATCCTCAGCACCCGGCCAACCTCATTCCTGAATTGTGCCGTCAATTCTACCACCTTGGTTGGGTCACCGGTACAGGTGGTGGTATTAGCATTCGCAAGGAGTAAGTCTCAGAATGTTGTCGCCTTTTTCTTTTTGGGCCTTATCGCCTCAAACCCCTTTTTCACTGACAAAAATAAAATAAAAGTGACCATGTCTACATTGCACCCTCCGGCGTGCAAAAGGAGCGTATGGAACCCCACCACTTGTTCGTAATGGCTCTTGCCGACCGTACACTGCTGCGCCAACCGCCTGTTTTGAAGCCCTCGGCTTGCACGCCTCTCTTTTACAATGCCTATACCATGCGAGACGCCGGTGCCTGCATCCACACCCACTCGCAGCACGCTGTCATGGCAACCCTGCTGTATCCTGGCAAGACCTTTGAAATTGCCTATCAGGAAATGATCAAAGGTATCCGCCGTGGTTCTACCAAGACGAATCATCGCTATTTTGATAAGCTCGTCGTGCCCATTGTGGAGAACACGCCCGAAGAGGAAGATCTGACCGAGCGCATGGCGAAGGTATGCCCAGATAAAGTGATCAAAAAGAAGCACGCCTTGTTTTGACTAACGAAATACATGAAGGCCATGGAGGAGTATCCCGAGACGAACGCCGTGCTCGTGCGCCGTCATGGTGTTTATGTGTGGGGAGGCAAGTCAAATCATGAGTCGATGACTCTCGGGCTAACGCGTAATATAGAAAACTGGGAAAAGGCGAAGATCATGTCCGAGTGCTATGATTATCTGTTCGAGATTGCTGTCAAGATGAAGTCCATCGGTATTGACCCTGCCATGAAGCCACCGAACGAGCCTGACTACCAGTAAAGAAAACCATTATCGTGTACAGCCTATTATGTAGAGAAAGGGAAGGTGACGCTGGCCGCACTGTGTGTAATAAATCTGAATGTATTTTATATATTCGATGGTCTTTTGACTGGACTGCTTTATTTTTTTTATACATGCCCGGAAAAGAGGGAAGGTCTCTTCCACCTGAGCGCAGATGTTCTTGTAACGCATATCGGCAAGCCTTCCTTCGGCGAAGAATGATTTCATTAGAAATATAATAGCATTGGTATTTATTATAAAATGAGGGATTGGGTTGGGCGGGGGAAGGGCTGGCGAAAGAAATAATATTATCAATAACCAATTTATCCTGCAAATTTGTTGATCATATCCTTGACACGGTTGGAGGGCGAGCGAGCACGGGCATCCATCGTGTTGGACGACACCGCATTGGACTCTTCCTGTCGGCCCTGCTCAAACTTGTTGCGCAGCTGAGCCACTTCGGGCGTGAGAGGCCTCGATGACGTCGAAGAGAGACTGCTCGATAGATTCTTTTGACCCTTGGCCACCTCAGGTTGGCCCACGGTAGCAGCCACTTCATTATCGACGGCTTCAGTATCACCGGCCTCGACAGCAATCTGAATACCGCTGCTCGTGCTGCTGCTTTTGCTCGGTACCTCTTCTTCCTTCGATACTTGTTCAATTTGAACCTTGGGTGGCGCTTCCACTACTTCCTCCTCCTTCCCATTTGGCTTTACTTCTTCCTTGCTCTCCTTTTCAGAAGCGGTGGCCGCTTCGGGGGAAGCAGAGGCCTTGGGCGACGGGGGAGACTTGGGTGAGGACGATTTGGGGCTCGTACTCGACCGCTTCGCAGCTGCAGTTGTGCGAGCCGCAGTTTTGCCCCGTGCCGCTGCGGTGGTAGTACCCGTGGCAGGCTTTTTGATGGCCGCGGCTGTGGTAGCAGTCTAGCCATCGTTCCATGGAGTGAGTAAAACCTACACATAGTATCTTTCGTCCCTTTCTTCTCTTTTAGCTGACCTTTCTGACCGCGGTAGCACCTTCGGCGCCAGCGGCAGGCACACGTCGCACGACACGCTTGGTAGGTGTTGCGCCAGAGGCCGCAGCAGAAGTCTTGCCCGCAGCCGTTGTCGCGGTCGTAGCCGGCTTCCTCACAGTCGTGGTCTTCTTTTCCGCCGTGCTGCTTGGGCTCGTGCGCTTGGGAGGCGACGCCGTAGCAGTGGTCGTACGCGTAGCTGCACCCACGCTGGACCGGGCAGTCGCTGTCGCACTGCGTCTGGCTGGTGTCGCCGCAGCGCTAGCAGGGGTGATAGCCGCCTCACCTTGCTTGCGTGCACTTGCGGCTGTAGGCGCCGTCAGACGCGAAAGCGTTGACGTTTTGCGTGCTGTCGTCGCTGTGGTTGGCTTGGCAGGCTCTTCCTTTGCAACGGTAGGCTTTTTGGCGAGACCGGCCACACGCGGGACGCGCGGGGCGGCGGCCGCCGGCGTCGTCGTCGTGCCGGCTGCTTTTTTTGCAGCTGTCAAGGATGAACGCTTTGCAGCAGCCGTTGCTGTAGCCGGTTTGGCGGTACTTGCTGCCGTAGCTGCTGTGCGAGGAGTCGTGGTGGCCGGCTTGCGCAGAGGGGCCTTTGTGTTCTTCTCGCGCGGAGGTGACCTGCTCGGCGAAGTGGGCTTGGTCTCCTTGACTTCGGTTGCCTTGGGCTTCTGGGCCTTGTCTTCAGCCGACGTGTTGGCTGCTTGCACGAGGGCACGGGCCGCAGCCGGTTCGGTGCTGCCCTTCTCACCCTCATCCGTCTTGACTTCTTTCTCGTCGTTGACTTCCGTCATCTCCTGGGCGGACTGATCTTTGACCTCACGAATGGAAAGGTCCTCCACGTCGTCTTTCGCTTTGGTCGGTTCCTCGATCTTCATGGGCTCCTCAGTTTTGGTGGCCTCGTCATTCATTGCAGCGGGCACAGTTCCCTCAATTTTGGTAGGTTCGCTCGCAGTACCGTTAGCCTCGACTGCCCGTTCCTCGTTTGACTCCTGGGCTTCTTCGGATTTGGTAGCTGGGTCTGCCTTGTCCTCTTTAGCAGCAGATTCTTTGATGCTATCTTCTGGCACACCTTCGACGGCAGCTGACGCTTCGATCTTGGACTGCTCTTCGACATTTGACTTCTCTTCCACCTCGGCCCCTTTTGGACTTTGGAGTGCTCGTGGACATTAGGTTTCTGTTCGATCTTCTGCTCCTCTTCGACCGTTTGCTCCTCCTCGGCCTTATGCTCGTTTTCAGCCTCGATTTGTTCTTCAGCAGCGGCTTCGTCTTGGGTCTTAACCTGATGATCGGCCTTAAGCTGTTCTTCGCTCAAGTCCTCAGTTTCCTTCTCAATAGGCCCGTCGACGGCTTCCACTGGTATTGTTTCCACATGGCTTGTCTCGGGTTTGGCCGTCTCAAGAGCGTCGACGTCCTGTATTTTCTCCTTTTTAGTCGGCTGCTCAACTTGGTCATGGACATTCGCTTCCTTGTCGGTGCCTCCAAGAGCACACACGTCGACTTTCTCTGGATTTTCAAGGACAGTTTCCTGTTTGACTGGTGCCTGCGCGTCGGTCTGCTCTTTCTCCGCGATAGGCGCTTGCTTATGAACTTCTTCATCGGTGTTCTTGTTCTCATTTCCAGGAAGGTATTCAGACTTGGTTTCGCTTACTATCTCTGGCTCGTCATTTAGGCGTTCTTCCACAGCAGCTTCGGAATCGGGAGGCGTAACCTTCAGCTCGCTTGGTATATCGTCGCTGATGGCATCGCCCTTGGTTTCAGGGGCAAGCCCATCGTGTTTCACAGAATCGTCGTTGGTTTCTTTGACTTGTTCTTCTGCTGCAATCTGAGCTTTGTCGGTGTGAGCGGGTTCGTTGGCTTTCTCGGACTCGTCGATTTGGGTGATGTCCTTGGCGACAAGCCCATGATTTCCTTCCTCTTCCTGTGCCTCTGCATCTACCGAGGCATGCTCCTCCTTCTCTTCTTTGACAGACTCATGCTTCTCGTCCTCTTTCTCACCCATGGCTCCAGCCTTGGACTGCTCGGGGTCGAGCTTGGACTCGTTCTCGACGACGGGAGTTCCAAGTGGGACAGTCTCGCTCTCAGAGGATGTGTCCTCGACTACGGGCAAATCGGACTTAGCGTCGAGGATATCGCTCTTTGTTGCCTCTATAACGCTTTCATTATGCTCTGCAGGAGCTTGAGTGGTTTCGTTGTTCTGCTGCAAGCTGGCGGACGTCGCGTCATCCTTGCTAAATAAAAGGTTGATTTCACGCTCGGCACTGGTCTGACAATCACTGCCGTGAGTGGCATTGCTCATACCATCCGCACCAAAACGAGCGCGAATGCTATGTAGAGATAGGTATGAGCTCAGAATGATCATTTGTTTATCTTATTCCTTCTTGCCTGTTTGGCTCTGTCTCACGAGCCCTGGCAGGATCAGTAGGGCCCATCAAGGCGCGCCAGTCCTGAATAGCGTTGGCTTTTTCGAGCACCATGGCGTAGATAGGGCCACTGGACGTATGTCGGTCAGGATACATATTTTATATTATGCGAATTGTGATTCTCCGTTACCCGCTCATCCATTCCGTCAGTTCGGTGTAGAAAGGTTTACCCTCATGTTCCCGGTAAAAGAGTCGCGCTTCTTCGAGGGAAAGAGTCAAGGAACGTTCGTCGGCGATATGAAAACCAGCAAGCCTGATAGCGTCGATGATGGGCTGCTGTTTGCCAGACTTCACAGCATCTGGTTTAATGAGAGCCAAGGTACGCTGCAGAGGGAGCTGGATTTCAGGCGCAGCTATTTGTTATGTATAGTCAGAGGTTAAATCCAAGGAAACTAGAGTATTGTGTATGCGTACCTTGCTCAGCAACTTGAACCTGACCACAAAATGAACGCGATCAGTTTCAAAGCATCATCTCGACCATGTTGAAATACCTCCTTATCTGACATCTCACAAGAAGGGTCACACAGTGTGTAGCAAACAAAGAGGCGGAAGATAAAAAGAAAAACAGAAAAGCAGTGCTGCTAGGGTTGCTATGGACTGATGCGTCGAAAGGGGAGGAAAAAGCGAAAAGAGACAGCCACGCACGAAAGTACAGTAAAAAAAGGACAAGAGCCAAAAAAAAGTTCAGTTTGGAGCGGGTGTCACTCGTAAAGTTACCTAGTAGAGCACCACTGCTTGCTGTGTACCACACTACTTTTGACCTCCAGCCTACAGCTCAGCAGCTACAACGAGCCCTCATTTTACACTCGTGATTCCTCTATATCTTTTCCCCGCATATAACCGGCCAAGAAGGGGAGAGGGCAGCTGCATGTCTCGAGGAGGCAATGATGTCCCAGGGGTTTGTCTTGTCTCTTTTAGCCATTTAGGCACAAGGGGGTTCCGGGTTCCAACTACTATCTTATATACGAAAATCTTATACACAAAATAATTTTGTCCCGAAGTAATTTTAATTCCCGCACGAGACATGCTGGTTCGAATCCCACCAGGGCAAAGGCAAATTCATCGTCGTCCTGCTATCATTCAACAATATCAGATGGTATAATTCATTATCTCTGTTCCTTTTCTGAGATAAATACGCAACCAGCTGCCTTGCTTGATAGTAGTCTCTTTTTATACATTATGGGCGAGAGATTCTAACCCTTTCTTGATCCCACAAGTGTCATTTGACGAGATATAGAAAGGCAGATAAGATTCTAGATATCCGGCAATGTCGGAAGGCGTTCCGTCCTGTTCGTCTTTCAGAAGCAGAGGCTTTTTGTCTCATATCAAAGGCGGATTGCGTGATAGCCCAGTAGACTAATGAACCCTTTGAAATGCAAAAAATTACTGACGTGAACCCTGTAGTGCCCCTTTGCCGCGTTCCTTTTCCCATTAATGCACCCCGCCCACGTAGTCGCAATGAAGGTCCATCAACGCGTATCTTTTTCAATAAAAAGACGTTTGTTTTCTCCCACGTCTACTTTTTTTCTATCACTTTAAAGTCTCTTCCATTGTAAGTACTCCCATCCACAGAATTATGGTTAGAAGCATAAACTAACAAGGGCAATATAGACATACAGTTTCCCCTCAAGTCCCTCTGCCATCGGCTACCCGTCCACAGACCATGTATTGCACCGGTCTGCATGATAGTAAGTTGCAGTGTCAAAAGTACATCATCTTGGACATAATTAACTCGCTTGTTATTGTATACGTAGCTTGCAGTGCTGCGACTCTTTTCGCCTCCGGTCTACTGCTCCGTTTGCGCTTCCCTCCCTTCTGTCCGCTTGTGCTCCTGCCTTCCAAAGGTTTTCTTTCCGCTCTTCCCTCTACCCATAAGTGAAACAGATGTAATGTACATGGTGGATATGATATTAACAATGTTTCAGTTACGCTCCTCTCGCCCTCCATGGCTTTTCCTTCTCTCCACTTACTCTCCTCCGATCCCTCCTTCCCCTCACAAATATTAGCCAAGGCGGCAGGTGTCCGAGATCACCCTTGCAGCAAATACACCCAAAGACATGTGCCTTGTGCCAAATGTCTGCCCCACGTCCACCGGTAAGTATTCGTGGATGATAATTTGAAGCCGTGACTCAAAAATGCCTTCAGTTCTAGGTGAGCCTGTGACCAACACGCGTATTAATGGCCCCCGGCCCCGGCCGCTTAGGTATGTGGAGAAGATGCGTATCGGTCTATGAGAACTGATTTCGGAACGAAAAACCCATAGGCTAGTTTAGAGCATAATACAGGTTCCCATAGCAATGGGTAGTACATATCTATGGAAGTATGTACTGTAGGATAATATCCTTGTTTTTTAAAATTTGAATACAAAACAAAACCGCGAGTTTGAAGAGGCCATTAAGGGGAGGAGAGTCAATGCGTGGATAGAGTGAGATATTAGGGAGGGAGAGGGTCGGAGGATCTATGCGTTGTTGTCGTCGTCTGCAGGTGTCCTTCGTTTCTTAATGATAACAGGAGTATTGGCTTGCTGCTGTTCCTTTAGTTTCCGCCTTGCTTCCAATCGAGCTGCCTTGTCGTTTTGATCGAATGCCGGGCACGGGAATAGAGTTGGTGCCGCGACGGTGGCAATCGCGCCTAAAGCCACAAGGACAAAAAGATTGGACGTGATACGTTGTTTTTGGAGATGATTCAGCGGTCGTAATTTAGTGCCGGCGAACATTCTTATTTATAGAGAGGGGAATGATGCGGAAAAAAGAAACAAGAGACAAGAAACAAGAGTGAGGGGTAATAAAAGAGCACAGACCACTCAGGCAGTCTGTCTCATAACACGATGAGGCCGTTCAAGCGATTCTGGACAAGTGAGTCCTGAAAGCGTGTCGCGAGCCAGGGTTATAAGCCACAATTTCACAATTTCAACAATTGCAAGTATCCTCGGACAGGTATAAGCGGAGTCTTATGATGCCTTTATGGATGCTCCTCTACTGTTTGCTCAGCCCAGCAATTCATTGCAGCTTTCGGATTGCTCCAAAGGCTTGCGCTTGGGTTCGTGTGTCCCATACGCCACTTAATCGATGAGGTTTTCGTGTGGTACATCCTACATTTGTACTGTATATAGTCAGCCCTTTTACGGAGCACGGCAGAAACTTTTATTGTTCGCGTTCCAACGCCCATCGCAGATATACTATTCTTTCGAGCCAAAAGCGGTGCCCGTACGAAGATCTTGATATCCAGCGTTGTCGAAAAGATGAGGACCTTCTGTAGCCACAACAGTCATCTTATATAATTTGGACATCCAATACAAGTATATTATCTCGCTATTAGTTAAACTATGAATTACAGCAGATCAATTTTTATATCGATATCTGTAGAGACCCTTTCCTCCCCCCCCCCGCGGAGAAGCGCACGCACAGAAATGGCGTAGTCAGTATAGAGATGTAGAGTAAAAGTAGCACGACGGCTGCTGTGGCTCAAATCGATCCTTACTTAGGAAAGAGAAGGGTGAATATAGTCGCTTGGAGGGGGTGAGCGTATCAAATTACCAGTTCATGACCATCTGGCCCAAATGATGCGCATACCTCGTCTTTGAAAGAATCAATGAAATTAGTACCTGGTGGGTTGGGAATATCAAGTCACATGATCATGTGGAGAATTTCCCAAAGGAACCATTTCGAGATTCGAGCACACCAGACGTGTATGTCGAAGTTTTCCAAGGAAAGTATAATACTAGAAAAATGTAAACTATTTAACAGCTCATATAGGTGCATTCTAAGTCGGTGCATGTCAAACGCGCCAGGAAAACCTCTGTATCCAGTAACATTTTACCAAAGCTAGCTTTATCCTGCAATTGCAAGACTTTTATCATAGCAACTTGTGTGACTCCGATTTATAGGTGAAGTACAAGACACGTCAGCAAAAGAGTTAAAACTTGGTCTTTATTGACTTGCCCATATTTAAGGAAAAAGTTGGCCACAATACACGATGCATGATGTCTTTTAGCGAAAAAGTTAGCTTGCCGGTAGAGATACACAAACCCATAAACAACTACGACTCCTCGCGTTCCTCGTGCATGCCCCATGGGAGCATCTGAGAAGGAGGTTGGCATAGATCTCGGTGCAGGGTTACAGAGGTCAACTCTCATACGACCCCGCAGTTATCTCGAGGAGCATGGCTGACTTTGGAAAAGCTGAAGAAGTACACATTAGTAATTTAGATACTTCTTGCCGCGATCTGCGTGTCGCAAGGTGATACAACTTGTCATAGATTTGATTTTGCTGGATTGACAAAGGAGAAGCTGCGGTGCAACTATAGATTGACAAACCGAGCCGTATGTTTTTTGCACTTTCGCTTAGTGCCGAACCGCTGGTTGAAGTATGATTGGGCACGGGAAGAAAGGATCTGCCTTCAGTTTGACCATATGAATATTTACTTGCTCACCTTTTGGGAATAGCGCCGAAAGCGGGGTGGGACGCGCCAAAACTTTTTTTTTATCAGGATACATGTTAGTTGAATGAATGACGAAGCAGGACATCCGTAAGATGGAGCGGACGCATTCTGATTCCTTGTTTAGAAGAATTAATATATTGCTGAAGTGCACGAGTAAAGGAAATGCATATTCAGCGTCGCCATGCCAAGAAAGGAGGTACGAAGATAGAGCTTCGATAAAATTATGTGTAGATGTGCGGATTGTGATCTCACAAACCCGCGTGCCCTGGTAATGTTGCACAAGAATCTGAATGTTCGGATTACGACCAAATGTCAATTTCAGCAAGATAAAAAAAAAGTCTGGAACGCCTCTATCGCGCCCCGAAACCCGAGTCGATAGCGCGATTCTGGGAAACACACGCGCCGATAGTTTTGGTAAAACGCTTTGGCACTAAAGCAAGGAAAGAGAACCGTGCGATGCCAGAGATTTTCAGAAGAAAGCACCGCTCCGCTTTTCCGGGAATCTGGCGCTGAAAAAAGTAGAAGGACAGTCATTAAGCAAACAAAGCTAATACCGGATGCACATCATAAATCGGTTTTACCCATAGTAAGGCGCCGCCAGACTGATGTGTATGACAATGGGGGGAGGGCCATCTTTATGTATATATGCGTCTGTGTATGCGGACATAGATGGCAAATCTACAAAATACGAGGGTGAGAAAACCGAAATAAAACCCCGTAGACTACTTTTTCGCTTCTCTTTCTCCAACAAACAAAAAAAGAAGGATACACTTTTGACGTGATAGTCCACGCTCAAGCCATTGTCACTCCAAAAGGCTTTCCTTTTTCTTCTTTTTTAAACAACACAGAACGCGCTAAAGTTTTTTTATCGTCACCTGGGTGCCCCTGACCCACTCTCTCCGCTGCAGAAAAGGCACATCGGCAACGCTAAACCCAACAAATCATACCCGTAATATCCATCGATGGCCAAGGAACTTACGCAACGCACGTTCGATTATCATTGTATCGGCGATGTATGTCATTGCGATTGGCGAGTTACTATCACCAATTGCGTCGAGTCCAATGCCATGCGAGGCGTCTATATCGCGAACATCGCCATTTCCGCCTTCGTTTTTGTAATTGGTAATACATATTGCCAGGCATTTTATCCTCAACTTCTCAACATGTATGCCCTTTTATTAGGCGTCTCCCTTCTGGTCCATCGCATATTCTTCAAAGGACATCGACTTTTCGATACCGGCTCAGCAAAAGGATGTCTGCGGCCGAAGCCGATTGACTGTATGTTGCTGTTACTGATGATTTACAACCTTCGTAAGTGATTGGCCGGCATCTCAACAAAGATAAAAATTACTTAAAACTTTTGACAGTCCGCCTTCTGACAAGTGTCATATTGGTGACCGACATTGCCTCCGATATGGTTTCTCGATCATGTAAGTCCCAGCTGCAAAAACCAAACATAAAAGCAAACCTAACGTAAACGATAGTTATGTATGAATTCCCTTGGCAATTTGGCTACGGAGCATTTGCGTTGTACCTGGTCGGCATTGCACAAACGCTAGGTAAGACAAGCCTTATTAATGTATACCGGTCTGGATGCTCAAGTTATGTATATCTCATTTAGCTGACGTGAGTCAAAAACACAAACGATGATGGTACCGGTCATCTGATATTCTACTAATGTTATTATTACAGAGCCATAAAGCGATCTCCAGTGGATGGCTTCCATCGCCACGCATGGTTGACGTGATTGGATCTACCTTTTTCCTTGCGCCTTTCATCCTCAATAATATCTGCTCACTGATCTCAGGCGCTTATGCTCGTACGAACCTGTATATTGCTGAAGTTTTTGTGCACGTCCTTTATGTGCTATGGTTTATCCACTGCGCGTCCCTCGCCGCCGCTGTCCTCTTTTCCGGTATCCGTCTCGTGCGTATTCTGAACCGACATCTTGCGAAGATCCAATCCTCGGGACCACGATACGCGTCTGTCAGAACCGGCATATTCAAGGTATACTTTCAAGCGTTTTTATTACTTTGTGTGCTGCTGCTGACGCATGTACACAGATCAGAGCTGTGATGGGCATCCTTGCAGTGTGTCTTCTTATGTTTGCACTTTTGTTGCTTATGTATGGTGCCCTCCGCGATCAGATCATGGTCAATCCTCCAGGTAGCATTTTTCTGGGTGTGGTGTGGAATTTCCTCGGACCTCTGACGACTCTATGTGTCGAAATTGCCATCATCTTCAAGTATGTGTGATAGAACTTCCATATCATCCCTGTGCCTCTAATCTTGGTTCCTCCTTAAAGCCCACATCTGAATGAGAACACAAACCTCGGTCTGAAGAGCTCTAGCGGCGGCAAGTCCACGTCCAACGAGGAGACTCAGTCGTCGAGTTTCGCAGCTGCCGGTCTTGAAACGAGTTTCACGCAGTCGATGAGCCAACATGTGTTTGAAGACCTGAAGCAGCAGCAAATGCAGTATCAGCAAGTATTCCAGAAGCACAGCAGCTCACGGCACCATCAACACAACAGCAACGCACTTGCGCCGACATTAAATGAGGTCGTTGAGCTTCCTAGCACCAAGCTCGAAATGTCCTATTACAACGACACGAAAACTTCGTCTTTGGAACATCACGACCATTCACTTATGCGAGATGACGATAAATCATCTCAGATTCAACTCGTCGACGAACGATAAGCACGCGTCTCTCTCGATCTTTTTCTTTTTTTCTCTATTCCTATACGCACTCGATCATTTACTCATGTTTCATTACTCCATGCCATCAGTCTGCTACCCTAGCTCCTCGTGATTGCGTTCGTCTTGCCTTCGCTCAGGCCCGAACAGAAAGACTGAATTCTTAATTATTATTTTAGCGATGCAGTGACGTGCTCTTCTTGTCCTTGCATCGTACCATCCATTTTCAAGCAGAAAACATATGCAGTCTATCTTGTAATTTTATAGCGCATAAGCATTTTTTTTTTCATTCCACATAGATTTGCTTTTTTGATACTTCTAGGCCGGATTGTCGTTATATAAAGAAAAAGGCACCTAGAACCGGAGATAATAACATGCTCGCCCTATCGCCTTGCAAAAAGAAAAAGAGGTAATCCTTCCATGGTTAATGCGTGGCCTGATGCACGATGACGCCATTTTCTGCCGGTTGCAGACCAAGCCAACTATACAGGCAGGCCGTCCGATATGGGCATGCGAGATATAGTAAGAGTTTCATAACACGAATATCTATTTGCGTTTCTGCGCACCCGGTGACAGTGCAAATAATACGGAGTATGATATCAGTTCGGCGGGATGTTTTCTTACATGACGCCCTGTCAGTTTTCAAATTCGGATCAGCCATTTTATATGCATCGTTTAAACTGTGATCTTGGAATTCCTAAAAAGTGCGAAAAATGCAAAACCTCACATGAGGAAGAGAACGGGAACATAAGAGACGCCAAATGTAGCGGCCCATACGACGCTAGCAAAGGGACCAATTGCTCGTATTGAGAAGTGTTTGTCGTTGATGACATATGGGAGTTCAAGTGATTAAGGCTTTATTTGTCTCTTGAAGCAATACTATTGAGCGTTTCATAGCATTTAATACAGAAAACGATATACATCGCGAAGATGGTTTATAGCGTCCTCTTCGACACGTTGCTTATCGCCACCCTCTGACTGGCCAAGATTGCAAACGGGTTGAAGTGGATTGCGTTGTCAAGGCAAACTGCACCTGAATTGCAATCCTCCCCGCTCGATCCGAAGCCCGCCGGCACACAATGCCATGTGTCCCATAACCCTTCATTGAGCAGTTTTTCAGGCTATGAGCACAGCCTTCGGCAACATCAGCTCAACGGGAGTTCTTGAAAGCCCACCTGTCTGTTCCCGGGGCGTTTAACCGCTACCACCCAGATATTCCTTTCTTTGGGATAACTTGCTCCCGATCAACTTAAATTTCGGGCCGCCTTCTCCCGCCACCGTCTGAGTTCCGGCGGACAAGGTCCTATAGATGTAACTCGACGGAGTCGGTCGTATCTAAGTTTCGTCTCGCTATGCGCAGCGCTTCCCTTTGCACGAGCGTATATGACTATAGAGTTAACCAAAACTATTTCCTTACCATAAAGTGCAACAGTGCGACGCAGTTACCAGTACTTGCTTACAAAATAAAAGGCGGATTTTAGGTACTGCATCGTTGTCGCGTTGTTTTGTAACAGCTGGATCCATTTTCGTTTTGCATCAGCTCGAATGGAATAATTTACGCAGAGCTCTCTACAGAACGATATAATATAGTCAATGAACCCATCAATACCTTTGTATAATCTGAGATGTCGCTAGTGCTTGTTGTGCACTGAATGCGTAATAGACGGAAAACCGAAAAGCATGACATGCCAGCAGATGATATTAGTTAGTCACCCGCCAAGTAAGGTAAGACGTGACACATTGCGTAAAGCGAAAGATGAAGCTTCTGATGGATAATAAATGTTATATATGTAGTGCGTATACAGGTATTTCTATATACGTAAAAGATACGTTTTATTGTAATGAGTTAACAACAAATGGAGGCTCGTATCGATACGCGTCGACTTACTGCAGGTAAGACAGAATTTGAAGCCCGACACAATGCAATGAAATGACAAGGCAACAATAACACAGTTAATGCACTCGGCTTCCTCAACGACAGTAAAGCGCCAGTCAGTATAAAAAGTTTCCGCTCATTAGCATCAAGTAATATATAGTACGGCCTTAATCTTGTGGTGCTTGCCGTAGCCATCTTTTCCGTCTCATTTCCTTTTTTGGCTCATAACGAACGTTGTACTCCCACTTTCAAACCATAGCATTAAGTCACCCTGTTTCGGTACGACCGATGTACGACCCTCCAATCCAATGAACCGCGGATCGCAATGGAATACTTCTAATATTCGCAATGTATGCGCCTGACAAAGCCTATCATGCTTATTATTATATTTCAGACCTCATCATGTTCGCTGTGTATTTTAAAGAATTCGGAAATGGTAACATTTTCGCAGCGATCCAAAAGCAAGATAGCATTTCCTGAAGTCAGCTACGGTAGCCACAGAATGATTATCAGGAGCACATATTTTTAATTTCTCTGTCATACATATTTAGGGAAATGGACCGATTGCTTTCTCCCTTTGACAGCATAAACCACCCACGAGTATCCAAGTGCGTCTAAGGAATAAAACGCTTCCAAATGAGCTTAACGCCACTTCAGTATTAAAATGAATTAAGCAGACTGTCTGGATGTTAGAAGCTTGCACATTCCACAGACCCCATTATATGAAAGACTGTGACAGTAGAGCATTTTCTTCTCTAAGTAATCCGAAGAAGGGAGGCTTTCGAAGAGGGGCAGGCAAATTTCCGTGGTTTCCACGATATTCACATAAAGTTCATTTTTAGATCCGCTCTTCGCTTTCTTGCAGGATAGCTTCCTCTCCTGCTGCTTGCGTCTCACTGTAGTCGTTCGAACAGGGGTTGCTTCCCATTTAGCCCAAGGATATGCTCTACATCCAAGTATGACATGACTTATATGTCTGCCTTATACGATTTTTCACATTGCGGACTCCCACGAAAGTTCATCATCGTCCGACAGCAGTTGTATGCCGTGTGCAACCAAGAAAGAACCAAAGAGGTATGTGTCTCGAATTGGCGGTAATTTTTCTCTCATGAAAATAGAAGCACTAGTCAGCTTATTGCGTGGCACTTCTTTTTTTATCGGGGGCCTGGGCTCTTTCTCCACAAGTCGATTTCATTTCCCATATATGAAATGTCTTAAATGAAAAAATAAATATATATTATATGATATACTCTTGCCCTTTGACAAAAGAATAAAATTAACGAGGTCCTAAGATGCAGTGGATCCACGATACGTCCTTTCACTCCGCTGTAGGACAGTGGAAAAGGGACAGCGAGCGCCTGTCCGCGATTTCCTTAGCATAGGCATTCTAACTCAATATAGGGGGTCATTGGCGGCACGCGATAGGTCTCTCACTCACGGACTCGCACGATTGTTCCGAGCCAAGAGTGAAAAAAAGCCCGCCACATGTTACACATCCCTTGCAAATCAGTCAACTAAATCTCTCATGTCTGGAAGTCGTGTGCGTACGATCGCTTGTGTGCCTGCCATGATCTTCGACGTGTCTGAGTTAACCCGACGGCGTTAAGGGGACAGGGACCTTATTTTTCTGTGAGATAAAAAGATATAAAAAGTGGTTATCCAAGTAACAGCGCTGTGTGCGCGCACAGAACACCCACCACATTTATTCGACGTATAAGATTAGAGGCATCACTTCTTGCCTTCTTTTTTCCTTTTCTTTCTTCTCCACTCTCTACTTGCTTCGACTTTTACTGTTGGATTATGGCGGAGGATAGTCGGACACTCACCATGCACTGCGTTGACGGTGTGTGCCACTGCGATTGGCGCCTCACAATCTATGATTGTGCCGAAGCAAACGCTATGTGGTACATTTACATTGTCAATATTGCCTTCTCGGCACTTGTCATTGCTATTGGTACGGAAGTCACTGGGTATTTCAAACATAGACGACATACCCCTACATTAGATTATGCGAATAGAAGAGAACCTAACTGATACGCGATTACCATTTTTAGGTATCGCGCAGCTTTTCCATCGTATCTTAATCAAGGGTCACCGCCTTTGGGACTCACATCAAGGTCGAGGCTGCCTTCGGCCCAAGCCAGTCGACTGTATGCTTTTCTTTCTTGTCGTCTTCAATGCTCGTAAGTTTATTCTGGATTAGGCGCCTTAGCCCCCGAGGATGTTTTGTCTTTTGATCTCATTCGATTTCGGGTTCTAACTCTCCTATCATTACATAGTCCGACTGGTTTCTAGCGTAATATTGGTCGCCGACGTCGCGCCAGACAATTTGATTGCTCGGTCATGTGAGTTAACAAAACCGCGCTCAAGCTTACTTTGAATTGATGTTCTCCTCCGGTAGTTCTCTTTGAGATCCCCTGGCAGTTTGGTTATGGCGGGTTTGCGCTGTACCTTGTTGGCATCGCACAGACATTAGGTAGGTTTCACACGCGCCCTCGTACACACTGCCTGAGCGGGATCCAACTGACTCCTCGTGTTCCTTTGATTGTTTGTAGCTGATGTAAATATAAATTTTCTCGATCGAGCCAAAGAGAAGAACTTGACAACTAACCACGTTCTCCATACCCGATAGAGTCACAAAGCAATCTCGACCGGATGGCTTCCATCACCTATGCTCGTGGATATCATGGGAACATGGTTCTTCGTTTGGCCGTTTGTCATCAACAACATTTGTTCTATCGTTGCTGGCGCTTTCGCCCGCACGGAGCTATACACTGCTGAGGTCTTCACACGTCTGCTTTATGGCTTTTGGTTTTTACACAACACATCGTTCAGCTGTGTCGTTTTATATGCCGGATATCGTCTTGTGCGCATTCTGAATGGGCATTTGGCAAAATTTGATCAGACTGGTTCACGTTACGCTGCTGTCAAGATGGGCATTTTCAAGGCAAGGGATGGCGGGAGATCCGTCCTCTTTCATTCTTCTGAGGTCTCACACGTATTTCGCACTCATGTAGATTAAGATGATCGTAGCTATCATTATCAATTGTTTGATGATGTTTGCCACTTTCTTGCTGCTCTACGGCATTCTCCGCGATCTTATTATGGTCAATGTGCCAGGTAGCGTGTTCTTATCTGTCGTGTGGACTTACCTTGGTCCTCTTGCGACGGCCGCCGTGGAACTCGCCATACTTGTCAAGTAAGTCAGCATTTGACTTGTGGTTTGAAGTCAATGGGTCTAATCATATCGGATTTATATTATAGCCCTAAGTTTGAGAAGAACGCCGCTCTTGGCGCCGGATCGAGTGCCAACGGCACATCGGGCGGCATCGTCGGCCAGTCAACCTATGAAGCCAACACTTCCTTTGCGGGAGATACCAGCTTCCACAAGTATGACGACAGTTTCGCCCAGCCGCAGAATTCATATGCTTTCAACGAGCTCAAGCAGCAGCAGGCGCAATACCAGCAGGTTTTCCAAAAGCACGCCACTGGCCATACGGCTTCCATGCCCCCCCGCGATTTGGACTACTATAGCGCCAAAGCTACTGATGAAAAGTATCAGGATCAGTATGATGACAACAGCACCACGCCGACGACGCCTCGACAGGGCGCCCACCGACGCGATGACGACGAGTCTTCAAAGCTTGAACTGACCATGTATGACAACTAGCGTCCCCATCGAACATACGTGTCGATCATCCGCATTGTATTTGCATCCAGTCGCTTTCCGCCTTCCTTCCCTCTCCATGACCCCCAAACATATGACCATCATTTGTCTCACTCCTCACAGTACAATCTTTATTATTCTCATTATTTCTTTCGGCTGACACCTCTTGCACGATATATATATACATCGTGTCGACCGAAAATAGCAACTTTGTAACATTATAATCTTTTGACAAAAAAACTTAATAGACGGATCAAAGTCATGAAGATCAGGTGGCGTCAGCGCCGCCTCTTAATAGAGATCAAACTGCGCAATGGAACTGGGATCCCGTTTTTACATAAGCGCAGTTGATTGGCCCCGCGGGGGACATTTAATTCAAGCCAACCAAAAGCAAATGAAAAGTTTTATGAAAAACACGCGGTAAAGGACAACCAGCGCGTGGCATGTATGGGATAAGAAATGAAAGGTCTGGAGAAGACACTTTACTTTTAGTACGACTTGGTGCACAGTCATTTTGGTGAACTAAACAGGTAAGGTTTCGTTTCGGCTCTTGCGGGGGGCATCAGTCTATTGGCACTTTATTGGTCGATCTGTTAGTGGCATGTCACACAGGACGTTCGTGTAACGATAGAAGCTTTTCCGCAAATCCGGGTATGTTAATACAGATTCGGCCAGGAACATGAGTTCCACATAGTCATATGCATCCACCTAGCTCATCGTGCAAAACAGCTGAAGGGAGCATCTAGGCAACAAGGCGGAGGGGTAGTCGGGTACTTTGCATGCATGACACGAGGACACGAAGCAATTTTAAAGTAGCAGCCAAAGAGCGGCTGGATAGCAAGGAGAGAGCCTGCCAGGCGTAAAGTTCAAGAAGCGGTTATAGCTCCGACACAGAATTTTCATACTGATCATCGTGGTGAGTATAGCTCAAGGCGGGTAAACAAGCATAAAAAAGCCTCGGTGCCCGATAATGTCACGTAACAAAAAATATACCATTATCCCTCGGTTAGGAATGGTAAAGCTGTAGTATATGCACATAATGCTTGTTCGTCTATCCATTGGAAGCTACGATGCTGTCGAAAACGTTTTGTGATATGAGCCACGAGGGATTCTCACGTCAAAAAGGTTACTAGTCAAAAGAATGACGGTAGTACACAAGCACACCATAAAAAATAGCCCTAGTTCCACATGTTAGCCTTCCGTTGTCCGAGACGAATATAAAGTGTCGGACAAGTGTTATAGACTGAGTTCCTTTTGCTTCTTTACCTCCTCCATCATTATGGATAATAGCCGCACTCTGGCGCGGCACTGCACTGATGGCGTCTGCCATTGCGACTGGCGGATAACCATCACCAACTGCGAGGAGGCCACTGCCATGTGGTATGTCAATCTCGTCAATATCATACTTTCCGGTTTTGTCATCATCCTCGGTACTTCCCTTTCCCAAAAAAAATTCTGTACTTCGAAATAACCATCTTCAACAATATAACAGGATGCGCCCTCATGTTTCATCGTACGGTTAACCAAGGTCATCGCCTTTGGGACAATGCCAAGCGGAAAGGTTGTTTCCGGCCCAAGCCTGTCGATATGATGCTTCTGCTTGTTACGATCTATAACTGCCGTACGTTAAAGCCGCGACGATACCCATTCAAAAATCTTTACTCATGATTTAATGCTTTTCATTATCGGTTCAGTCCGCCTGGTTTCTAGCGTCATTCTCATGGCCGATATCTCTCCTGACAACATCATTGCACGGTCCTGTAAGTTCGCTCTGCTTTTTTTAAAAGTAAAAGAAAGCTCATACCCTATTACAGTCCTTTTCGAGTTTCCGTGGCAATTTGGTTATGGCGGTATTGCAATGTACCTCGTTGGTATTGCACAGACGCTTTCTGAGAGTCAAAAGGTGGCTGGCTGGCTTCCATCACCGCGCACAGTCGATCTCGTCGGTTGCTGGTTCTTTTTCTGGCCGTTCGTGATTGACAACATCTGCTCGCTCATATCCGGCGCTTTGGCCACGTCCGATCTTGAAAAGGCCGAAATATTTGCCCATCTCCTCTATGGCTTTTGGTTTCTGCATTGTAGCACGCTCGGCTGTGCTGTTCTCTTCGCCGGTATTCGGCTCGTCTACATCCTACGCGGCCATCTCGAAAAATTCAGCCAAACTCACGCCCGTTATAAAGCTCTGTACGCCGGTATCTTCAAGATTCAAATTATTGTCACTATCCTTGTGATCTGCCTATGGGGATTCGCCGCTTTGCTTCTGCTATACAGCATCCTGCGTGATCAGATCATGACCAGTACAGTCGGGAGTGTCATCTTTGGCACTATTTGGGCCTACCTTGGAGTCCTCTCTGCTATCTTTGTTGAAATTGCCATTGTTGTCAAGCAAGTTTTAACTTTTGGTGATATATCGTATATAGTTCTAACCTCCTTGACAGCCCTAGCATGTTTAGGAACCAGCCCATGATCCTTGGCACGGAATCCTCGAGCGGTGGTGGTACCTACAACGACCAGGCCGGCCGCTCAACGACCCTTCAGGAAGGTCATCAAATGACGAGCATAGACGGTGAAGACGCCATCTCGAAAGCGATTGCGCTGAACGAACAACGTTTTAAAAAGTACGAGCAGAAGGAAGACGATGACATCATGTGGAGCGGCACCGTGACCTCCAACAAGGTCAAATCGTACAACACCAACTACAACCCAAGCTATTCACCGACGTATAACTCGGATGATGCTTCCTCTAAACTCGAGCTCGCCATGTACGGCAAATAATTTATTCACGTCATACCCATTGCGCTTACGCCTGTTATTATCATACTTTTTATTACGCACTCCCACACATACATATATACGCACAAAGGCTCCGACCTCAGTCGCCACAATACTATTATACTGCTGAAACGGATGCTCTCGGGCCCTCCTTTCATAACGAAAAATCCTACGACGCTTATTATCGCAGCTAGTAGCTCTAGCGTAACAACGTATATTATATCTAGTCTTATAAAACTTGTTTACATACATCCCTTCTCTGGTTTCACCATTTACAACCTCCATTTCGCATTCAGACCCAAATTGGTCGCACCAGAGATTGGAACCGTGAAAAGCTTGAACTTGCGCCGTGTATGGCAAAGATTCATCCATCATCTAACAGAAAGCTATTTATAGGCATTTTTGTAAGGTAATAAGGCTCATTACACCAGCTGGATGGCCATCTCGTAACCTAGTCGTGGTAGAAGCTCCTCACGTAAAGCAAGCAGATCGCTAAGGGTCCAAGGCATGTAAGTACTGTCACGTGTAACTTCATCTGCGTCGTACCACTTAATGAACAGAGACATTAAGGAGAGGCGGATCAATAAATGCTTCAACCCGACGATGATCACACACATCGCACAAGGCAAACTCTACGTGATGAAAATGAAGAACGTAACCGACAGAGTGGAATCCGCGCGTTCGGGTGATACCTGATTATGCACGCGTATCGCTTTCTCATGACATGTCGCGGCAAGAAGCATTTTGTGCTCTTTCAAGCAAATCTCAGGAGCCTATAGGTACTATATGCGTTGCACAGTGATAACATGGTATGAACATCCTATTATGGCTACTCAGCGCCACCTTATGATATCGTTCTATCGTTGGATAAGGATAAGCGTCTTGCTTGGCGGAAAAGCACGCTAAATTACATTCGCTCTTGAGCAGAAGTCAAGAGCAGTTATATTTGAAGGAACTAAAGGAAATCGTATACACCGCGTGGATATACAGGCATCAGGCTGGGAGTAAGCAAGCAACTCGTGGTTCATCTATGTATGTTTCATGATCCCGGAATATTGCTAAGAAATCAAGATGAAGAGTGAAGACAGATGCCTCCTCCAGGTTTCCTTTGAGGGTATGTAATATATGCGTTGGTTAAACACGGGAAAAATGGATCGCGTCCGCTTTATACGATTCTATGCGCGCTATATATCATGATATGAGCAAGCAAAAAGCAGCAGATGAAATGAAGATAGACAAATGGTGCATATGTCTGCTTTGCCTACGAAGACTTATGTGAATCTAATCGCATAATTTGCAGGTCGTGGACTGAGTAGACACATCGAGTAAAATCGTTCGCCGAGATATGCTGCAGGAATTTGAACCGGTGCGCCCGTGGCTTTTTGATCTTCGCCAGCCAATATCAAGTATGGAAACCACTGATGGACAAGAGCAGGTCAGAGGACCCCCCCCAATCTCAGTTATTTGGCAATACACTCACGCCAAGAGTAGGAACTTAAAGTCGCTGTATGGCATACTGTTGAGCGGATTGCCAAGGCAGAAGGTATGTCTTGGCTCATTACGTTGATCTTGGTCATGTTGGCTGATCTTTTCAATCAGCTCAGAAATCGGGCAAACAGGTCACCCCCGACTTTGTCGCGTCACTCTCCAACGTGGTATTTGAACAGATTAGTAAGACAGACAGGCTACGGTCGAGAGAGCGCTCTAAGTAAGCCGGTGTCACATAGGTACCATGGCCCTGGATCTGGAAGCCTTTGCAAAGTAAGCTGCTACCTATCCTACCATTAGAATGATTTATCGACAGCGGTAACAGACATGCGAAACGAAGCACCATCTCTATGGAAGACGTAAAGGTAAAAGAAGATTGAAGTCTGTCATAAAATACCTACAGTTTATTTTCGCCTAGATGTGCGCTCGCAGGAACGACGACTTGGTATACTAAAGGGACATCGCATATAGCATAAGCAGTTTGCTCATAGAAAACATTCCATATTGCAAAAAAATTTAGCACAGGCTCATCACGGATTCGGCCGAGGAAATTGTTAATAGCAAGAAGCGCAGACGATGAGTTACGGCCGGGTCCTTTTTACATCCTTGGATTTTGTATATACCTTTTCCTTCCCGATCATGATTTCTAATCTGACCACACCCATAAAATAAACATTCGGTACATAGCAAAGCGGCTTGAGCAAGGCTGTATAGAATGTATTCGACCATTGTAATTCTACAAGGAAGGATATAGCATACTTTAGTATGCAGATATGCAGGTCGCCCTTTTCTTGACCTAAAGATCACATTTTGCCACGTCTTGAAATTAATGCTTTGCTCAAAAATAGGAGTAGCAGTTTTTTAACTTGGATCATCTGCTATATCCCAGATAAAGAAGAACCATGTACAAAGTATTTGCGTATAAAATCTTTATGGTGAGGGACTGGTTAATGTGCACGAATAAGCAATCTGCAAGGAAGAAAGGAAAGAGCAAATGCCAGCTGGATGGAATTGTGCAATAAGCCACGGTGATTTTAGGTGAGCGCGTTTAGCGGGCACACGGAGCAGAGCAATAATTAGACTGAACCAAACCTCCCCGCCCCAACTTCCTAATTCAAAAGATTCTCTACTTTGTCTTCTTCCAGTCTCGCTTCTTTGACACATTATAAGAATGAATGGTGCAGGTGATGGTGACTTGAGGATATTTCGGATAGCGTATTTATGGAAACGGGGTATAGGAGGCAATAGCGGGTCATCTGGAGTACAGCAACTGATTCTACCAGCGAGGCTGAAACGCGAGCGGGAACCAAACCAGGAGCAAGTTTCTGCCCAAGATAAACTGCAAGCCTTGCACTCTCCAAACGATCAGGGCTTCGTTGATCTCACTGAAAGTGGCGACGAAGAAAGTTACCCTAATGCATCGCCAGAAGAAAACGAACTTGACACCGAACCTGCGTCGTCGCCGCCTGAAGATAAGAATCGTAAGTATCGGTTGGATTCAATTATTGATATGGTATTGGGTATTGAGTAACACGGAGGGAAAGACAATCGTTTTGGTCTCCTTGATGGTTTAGGAGAAGAAGAAGACATGCTCTCAGACGATTCGAACGACGACGGGCCCGTTACCTACCAACCAACGAACGAATTACGGAGCAGTACCCCAGAAAGTTATGCCACTGGCCCCGAGAATGTGAATGATGATATCGATCCACAGGAGGATAATAATCGCTACGATGGACCGGATCAATCCGGAGCATTCGACGCTTTTCAGGACTATGCCAGTCCTCCGCCCACCTTCCCATACGAACAAAATAACTCTTATCACAGTGCGTCCGCGAAAGCAGATGGACAAGACGCGTATTCAGATACAGAAGAGGAAATCCATGAGCTGGCGGACAATGGTAATGTCCGTTTACCTCTCCAGACCCCGTCTACAGGTCCACCGTCAACTACGATCGAAAGCGAACCGGCAGCGCCGCTTGTATTAGACGATGACGACGAAGACGAACTTGACATCTATGGAGATGGGGATTTGCCCTACCAGAAAAATCAAAGCGCGCCCGCCGCTATCGACAATGATGGATTGCAATCTGAGTCAACGTTCGAGACTACGCAAAAGACATTCACCAGGCGTGAAACCATCTCGAGCGTCATCAACAGTAATGAAGACGACCAGGAAAAGACGCCGATGACACAGCCACCGCTCAATATTACCAATCGCCAATATGAGCACGAAGAAGTACAAAAGAGGAAAGATGGTGCAGAGGAGGATCATTTGTCGAGCACGGACGAGGACGATCAAAATATACAAGACGCCACAGTAAGCGCACCGCGCATCCCAGACGTATCCGCGCAACCTCAGGTCGTATCGGGGAAACGCACGCGAGATGATTCAGGCCCGGCATCTGAGCATAAGCGATCACGTAATGGGGAAGCTGATAATACGACGCGTGATTACGACATACTTGACATTGGACGTGAAGTGAGCTACGTGTATGGCGACAGTCTGGACGTGATGAAAAGCAATGTTCGCAGACAGCAACAACAGCAGCAGCCTGCGCAAATCTCACCACGGCAACTCGACGTGTTACCATCGAAACCGAAAAAAGCCTCGAAATGGCGCGTCACGCTCAAGGGCCATCCAACTGCGATTGTAGAAGTGCGTACGGCCACATTCCGCCCGTACCGCGAACCACGGGGCGGCCATGTCTCCAAATACGTCACCGATCCGTTCGAAGCCATGGCTATCAATGGTGATCTTCTTGACGATGAGTCTTCCGACGAGGATTTTGACCCCACCCACGTCACCTCTGATGTCTCGTCCGACGCGTCCTCCATTTCCTCCTCCTCTTCCTCCTCCTCCTCAGAAGCGCCCGGCGAGCCCACGCCTGTGGCTCATGCGTTAAATCAGGTGCAAGAAAGCATCGACGCCCGCATGCTCAGGACCGGTTACGTTTACGACATTATCATGTCTTACCACAACAGCCCTCCCACAGAGGAACAACACCCGGAGGACCCAAAACGCATACTCAATATTTACAAAAAGCTCAAGGATACCGGCCTCCTTGAGGATTGCGTCCGGATACCTGCTCGCGAAGTGAGACCAAAGGAAGTTCTGTTGGCTCACACATCAAAGCACATGGAACAACTCAGTAGGACGCGCACCATGACGGATGACGCTCTCCGTCAATATGAAAGCGAGCATGATTCGGTGTACTTTAACGCCCACACCTATGAAGCCGCGCTCTATTCTGCTGGCAGCGTGATTGACGCCTGCCTCTCCGTCCTAGAACGCCGCGTACGCAACGCGTTTGCGATCGTCCGACCACCTGGTCACCACGCCGAACACAGCGAGCCTATGGGCTTCTGCATGTTGAGCAATGTGGCGATTGCATCCCTGAATCTGATCGCCTATCACAATGTGCCACGCGTGCTGATTCTCGACTGGGACGTCCATTTTGGTAACGGCACCCAGAAAATCGTAGAGCCCCATCCCAACATTTGCTATATTTCCCTTCACCGCTACGAAGACGCGAAATTTTATCCTGCAGACGACAATGGCGCTGCTTCTTACACGGGTGAAGCGGGTGGTGGACGGTAAGTAAAATGGGTATTGAAGATAGTAAAAAGAAGAAAGAAAAAGGAGTGGAAGACTTACAAGGCGCGCGTAGCACGGTCAATATCCCATGGAGTACAAGAGGCGTGGGCGATGCTGAGTACGTCTACGCATTCCATCAGGTGGTGATGCCTGTTGCGGCCGAATTTGACCCAACCATCGTGATCGGTAAGTTTTGGACGAAGGCCTTGGTGATAGATGCTGAACCTTAATGACACGTAGTGTCCGCTGGTTTCGACGCGGCTCAGGGTGATCCAATCGGCGAGTGCAAGGTGACCCCAGCAGGCTACGCCTACATGACCCACATGCTAAGCTCGTTAGCAGGCGGTAGAGTGGTGGTGGCGCTTGAGGGAGGCTACTCTTTGACCGCTGTCGCTGACTCTGCGCTGGGCTGCTTTTCAGTCCTGCGTGGCTGTCCACCTCTCATGCCGAAGCAAACCATTCCTGCTGCACATGCGGTGGACACGATACGTGAAGTTAAGCAACACCAAGCTAAGCACTGGAAATGTTTCCAACATGTAATGTAAATATGCACACCTTCATTTTTTTTTCTTTTTCATGTCATGCACTTGTCTTTTAATTTGGCAATCATTCGCACACACACATGCACCCACACACACATGCAACATATCCGTCATAATTTCTCGCGTACTTAAACAATGAGATGAATTTCACGACTTGAATTGCTACTGTGCTGCTATGCAGACAATCAAGAGAGTACCCTTACCATTTGGTTTACTTCATCACGTTCATGTTCTCTTTAGCAGTCATCCGAGCATGTTGCCTATCAATGGCACGACCAACTTTTTTCTTCGTTTTTGCGATTCGTTTCGATATAGGAGGGCCTCTTTGATCTATGGACAACAGTACTCTAAGCTGCGATGAAGTAGAGTCAACCATGCCGCAGAATGAGGTATTATGTGCCTCTGCAAGAATAGTCTGCCTTTGCGACGCCTCACACGAACCCAGGCAACAAAACAAGAAATCGGCAGCTCATGTTGCATTGCAGCACTTGAAGATATCAGCGTGACTTTCTTTTATCGTCCATGCGAAGTTGCAACCTTGCACAGTGTTTGGCATCTTTCACGTCAATTTAACTGCGAAGCCGCGAAGCATCTCGTTGACATACTTTCTATTCGGGAAAATGCAAAGTAACGCTCCTGTCCATTGTTGGGTTCCTGCTTGCAATTAAAAACAACAAGTAATATCGAGGGCGCGTCTTTATGAAACGTTCATTACCCTTGCCAAAAGCACCTGCGTGTCTGGTCTATTCCACAGTACTTGTTAAGCCTGATTAATGACGGGTTTTTGCGATGCCGATGGAAGACAAGCCAAAAATTCAACCTGACGCACGCTTTAGTGAAATTAGAAACTCATGTCCAAGATCTTGTGTTACAGTAATGCTGGTGCATTACCCGCAGATGAATGCTGAGCAGAATGACTTGCGCAGCACCGCGCGCAGCAACGGATCTGAGAGCTATGCAGTCGTTCTGGAACGGCTGGCTTCATGCTAGAAGCACTACCAGTTGTATAGTTTAAGCTCCAGACCTCGAAGCCAGGATTACAGATCAATTACTTCACATAGTTGATTATGAGGTGTATCACATGATAACATTGGCTTATCCGTAGGAAAGCAAGAAGCACAGAAGGTTTACCTGGTGTTGATACATTCCTCTGCATAACAGACAAAACTCAGATATCAGCAACGGCTATTTGCACTTTTCCTGCCTCATGAATATCCAAAATGCGACGGCACACTCGATATATAGAGTCCTCAACTGTTAGCTTCGTAGCAAGACAAGACACTCATAACCACTAACCGTGACAGTCATAAAGTGAGATAGACCCGATAATATTAGAACCGTGATCGCTCTTGCCGAGCGAAGGAGATAACTGAAAAGCAATCTCGTGTATACCACTTTTATATGTACAGTAACCGCTTTCTGGATCCTGAACAAATTGAAGGTATTGCGATGGGCAAGATTTGAGTGAATTTTTTGCTTTAGAGCCATTTGGCGCTAGAGTATTTAGGCATGACCACTACCCGTATCACTCACTCATTTGGTACGACGTGCTAGTGCGCCACGCTGATGGTGGCTCAGCATTTCCACACGATATTCCTCCACTTTGCGTAACACCCGTGACAGAAATATACATATATAAATCACGCACATCGGGACAGATTGCCTTGGTTTTTGCATCATGGCTTTTCAGTTTGACGTGAACCCTCCTTCTGAAACAGAAAATTTGCAGCAAGGGGAAGGCTCCTTCCCCGCGCTCGGTGGCGTCGTCACCGTTGAAAACTGCTTCTGTTATCTCTCACTCATCGAGCGTCTACATCTTTTCGTCGAGGAGTGCAATGGTCTGGGTGTCCTGGACCTGATGCTCTCTCGTGCTGAAGCCCGCTATACCCGGTGGTTTGATGGCCTTTGTCGTTATGGGTATAAAATGCAGCAAGTGGTGCCACCTATCGGTATGTTTTCGATTTTACGCTGTAGAATGTTGTCATAAGATATGTCAGGTTTTTAACATGCTGGATTATGCAGATGTCGCACTATTTTGGCACGCCCATATGCTGAGCCCTTTTCGCTATCATGAGGACTTGATGCGCCACGGCGCGTCAGAAGATCGGCTGTACTTGCACATGCCGCTCACACAGATGGTAACATATTTGCTACGACAAATCCAGGTATGGAGATGCTCACGCAACAGAACAAGCAGCATATAGAGCGCCATTCGCCATGGCCCAGCACACGGACTCAGGAGATGTGGATGCGAATCTTTCCAGGTGAACCCTATACACTTGATATATCTGCCTTAATCGGCGATGATTCCCGGCAGAGCATCGCCAGTGTCGTCATCTGTCCGATTTGCCATCGACATATAAACTGCTCATGGCAAGTATACTCGATATGCAAGAAAACGCGTATTGACAGATGTGTATACTCTGTGCAGGGATTTGTACACACTGTGGCGCACCGACCCCGAAGGCACAACAAAACTACGATGTGACGACCCAGATTGCATAGGCGTAGATGGCATTCGCCCATGTCACGTGGCGCTGGAGAATATAGGGAAAGATTTGCACTCGCGGTTCCAGAAAGCTCATATCGCGTAAGACAATTCGCCATTACCGTGGCTTCAGACTAATAGGAAGAGGTAGCGGTCTCATTCTTGACAGAAACGGAGAGACGCGTGACGAGAGCCAAAATAGAGTTGCTTATTATCTGGACAAGAACTCGCTGAGCAAATATAAACCTTACAGCAAGTTGGACATTGATTATCTGCGGCGCAACCTCTGGCAGAAAGAATGTACCCAATTCAACATTCGTAAAGAAGCTGCTCAAACGCACTACTGCAAGAGGAAAGATCGTAATCTTTTTATGAGGATTATCAAAGTTGGTGGTATCCCTGTTGGCCAGAAGTGGGATCAAAATCAGCTCGGCCGGGAGATCGAAGGTATCAAGCTATTCTGCGCACATCACAGTGCACGACGTTACTTATATGTTTAAAACTGTTTATAATTACATCCCTATAGAATTTACATATGCTATATTCAATTTCTACATCGGAAACCCCACGCCATTTTCAACTGATCTAATGAAAGCGGTGCGACGACAGCATGTATCAATCAAAAAGATACTGAAAATTGATTGGCGTAACAAATCTGGCCCTTTGATACGAGGTATTCGGCGCTATGAAGACTTTTTGCTTATGATGAAAGACTATCCCGATCAAGTCTTTGTACCGACTCTGGAAATTGGTAACATTTAACAGGTTCATATGCTGTAGTAACCTAACGAATCCTTATCTTATAAAGATATCGCGTGGCACACGCATATGCTACATCCTTTACTTTATCGCAAGTTTACCACGGGAAGAGTCGGCCGGTTTATCAACCATGATGACTCAATTTCGCCGCACATACTTAAGCTGTACAGCATCATGACAAACAAGGCGTGGGAGTCTTCTGGTCACAATTATGGTACTCAGGTCAGCACATATATCAGCCACAACCTGTCTGCTAGACAACGATGCGCGTTGTAGTTAAAGGCTCTAACATACTTATTACGATAGCATGCTCAAGAATCTATACGGGCGGAAGGATATTATGAACATAAAATCAAGCCACGGACCCAGCGCAAGGTCGACCCTTTTCATCCAGGTGCTTGCGGTTATGAACCTGGAACAGTACCTGACGCTACGGAATTCAGCGACGCATTAACCACAAAGTATGCAAGTAAGCCACTCATACGCGCCGAATTTTGTAACGTGATTTTTCTTTTCTTTTTCTTTTGTCGCGGTGACCAAACAAGATCGGTGCCATTTTCACATCTTGTCGCGAGAGTTTTCAAGCAAAAAGCGAAGTTTGACAAGAACCCTTTTGATATGGCGTAAGCGCATTCATCGAGTTACACACGCGGCTCTGAAATACTGATTGTACTATATAGAATAGGTCAGGACAAAGGCAAATTAAATTCATGAGTAGGGATACTTACTGCTGCAACTGTATGTACAGATTACGCACCTACAGAAGACATGCCTGAAGGTACGTAAAGCCTATTCCATTACAGGAAGTTAATTATTCCGGGTAACCGAGCGTTCTTCTAAATGATAACGATGGGACATACGTCTTATAGTGTCCCCCACCGAGGACGTCCTCCGTAAACATGAGGCGAAACAGCGCCGAAGAGAGCGAGAGGCTTATCGACGACGAGCTCGTGCCGGTGGAGCAGGTTTCGTATTTGCGAGTCCTGGAGGCACCGGAGGCTGCGGAGGTGGCGGTTGTGGCGGGGGCGGGGGCGGGGGTTGCTGATAAACAGCGAGGTCGTCTTGCACAGGTCTGCATCCATTTATACTGTTCCATGCTCTGACTCGCCACGATGGTCAAATAATATATGGGTTCATAGCTCACAAAATGCATAAGGGTTTAGATGCGAGTGGATACCTTGTGATTATGCTTCTTGAAAGCTGTACACTATCGCGAAAGGAGAAATACAACCAAAGTAGGCTAGTTACATAGGTGTTCGCTGGAGCTATCAGTACTGAGCTCTATCTTGCAGATAACTTTCTCTCTCATCTCGCTATTGAAGTTACTATAAACATCACAGAAGTCTGTGCGAATATCGAATATACTGAATATTACACTATACAGAAGCAGTGAGAATATGGACAGAGACCTCGAACATTATATATGCTTCTTTGTCGTTGCGTTGTCACTTGTCACTTACCCAAAGTCATTCTCTTCTGACGAACGAAACTTTTCATAGAACATCACCCACCCAATAAGTACCAAAATGTCATGAAAAGAGAAGCTGTCTATGATATGCCCTACCTTTGCAGAAGCTACAAGAGAGAAAGAAGCCGCTTTGGGTGGACATATGCGAGGACGAAGATGGCATCTGTTGAGTTTTCTTCAGATAGGGAGCACAACAAACGATTATCGTGCGCGTGCAGGCATAGGCCTTTAGGTTTGCTTAGAAGCTGAAGAACAGTGCGCACTTTGCCAAGCAGCCTTTTTTTTTTTTTTACCCTATTTCTATCACGTCTCATATTTGCGTCTTACTTCGCAAGTTTAACGTTAGGAACATGCCACTACCGGTTGCAGCATGTAATCAAAGATAATAAAAATCATGCGGTTGGATCGCTCTGATACCTTGCTTTTTGTATGCGCGCAAGACAAGGTGGCCCACACGTGGTGGAGAAAGGATGAGTCTGCCAATGGCGTTTTGCATTGCGGTCAGATTGACCAAAATGACGCGCATGATCATGGAACATTGCGCTGCACCTTTTGATCCATTTTCGAGTTCTCACGCATACATGTCACCATTATCTAGGGCTCCTGCATTGTCCAGCCAGCTTGCGGTCAAAAGCCAACTCATGGTGGTAGTTCATTGAGACCAAAATGACAGTTTTACGCAAGGAAGTATATCCCGCCACCATCGCTTCATTTCCAATGGCATTTTCCGTTCTGATCTACTTTTCTATTTCTTCAGTTCCAGCTTCCATTGTCCTACCAAGGCAACAGAAAGTTCCACTTTGCCGATCTCAAAAACAGGAACCAAAAAACTGATACAGGTACGTGACGGGAATTCATGCGAAATTTCCTTCTTGCAGTGCCTTCCTTTTTCTGATCAAATTCCGCAGGCCGACAGCATGACAGGTTGCACACAACCTTAAATCCAAAACTTGCCTTTTTCGTCAAAGCAAGCAAAAGATCAAGGCTTCCTTCTGCCATGGTGTCAAGTACCATCCCAAGGATTATCAAGAGCAGTATCATATGGGGTTTTGGGCACGGTTTTTCGTCACTGTGTATTCTCAGGTATTCGAGGTCCAGGCCGTATATATGTAAGTGAACCTCTGGTAAGTGCCGCTGTGGAGTGCAAACGTGTTTCGATTGCACTATGTGACGTACGTGTTGCATGTGTATGGTTGGGCCAAATGTTTTGTAGTTTTCCTTTTTCAAGTATTCTGCCCTTGGATATGGTGCTGTCTGATGCCGCTGTTGATTACTTTACCTACTTCTCTCAATGCCGAGCGTCATTACGCAACTTTTCTGAAAAGGCCGTCAGTCGTAACATGCCGTTTGGCGGCGGTTGCAGGCGCTGGTTGGTATCACCTGAAGCAGTGAAATACCAAACCGTCATCGTGCGTCCCTGTAAGTCGCGACACGCCGCCGTTTTGGGGTATCTGCAGATACCGACAAGCACACACTTTTATTTTTATTTATTTTCCCTGGGTGAAGTTTGCCGCCGTCGTTGGCTGTGTGTCTAGATACCACAGTACACAAAAAGAGATCAAGCGTCATTGTGCTGCCTCTTGTCTGAGGTTGTCAGCCACAACATGCCGTTTGACGATCGTAGGGAAGTGCGAGTCGGCGTCGCTACTGCGGTCTACAGTCAAGCGTCATCGTGCGAACCCGTTAGTCACGACACGCCGTTTGGTGGACTGCAGACGCCGACAAGCTCCTGCAATCACTATCGTTTTTTTTTTTCCTTTTTTTTCCTGCGATCGGTGGGTCCGCGGACGTCGTATTTTAGTTGAATATCTTTATGCTTGTGATAAAGGGTATCTGACAAACAAGAAAAAAAAATGAAAAAGAAAAAGAAAGAAAAGAAAAGAAGAAATGTAGAGTAATAAGTATCATCAACATGTTCATCCGTGACAAGTATATATGCATCATGGTAAATATGTGCCTACTCGACTTCTGTTAAAATTCAAAATCATTTATGGGGCAGTGCATGATGATGACGATGTCTCGTACGCATGAGAGGGTTATCTTGAAGTGCGTCTAATACAGGCAGCTCACAAAAATGCGACTGAAAAGATCGGAATATCTTACTCTATTTCTCGTTTCCAGCATATAAAACTGTGTAAACGAGAACCCACTCATTTTAGCGCACTTGACAGGTATTCAAGTAACACAATGCAAAACACTTGGAAACACTTGTTGTTTTGGGAGGAGGAAAGGAATACATGTCGTTTATTACAGCAAGTACGAAAAGAAGAGAAGTTAGGATGGCGAGAGAATACGTGGAAAAGGGGAGCACCGTCGGTAAAACCTCAGAAAACAAGTATGGTCAAAAACAGAGGAAAGACTGATGCATGCAGGGAAGGGAGAAAGGGAAGGGAACTATTGAAAATGAGTGCTATAAGGGAAACTAAATAAAATACGTCTGACCCAAGGAAACTGATATGAGATTCTACAAGAAAACCACAGTGACCAGCGGACCATTCCGCTTCAGCCCTCAACCTATAAAGGTCCTAAAGGAACATCCCGACCAGATGTCAGAGTAGCTGAAAGGTCTACCCCTTCTCTCCTCTGCCAAAGAATTTTTCATCATTTGGTTTCATCATTGGAGAATTCTCTCGCATGGGAATTACATCACCAACAATAGAGCACCCATCCCTCCTTGCTGTGGATATAAGAAGCCCCAAGCGGGAAGTAGCATTAATTAAAACGTATACACTCCAACCTGGGATATCAAGTGGGGTGGCGGAGTACAACCACTGGGGGACATCTTCATAGTCGACCGACACCAAGGTCAAAACGGTAGCGAAGAGCCGCTTCCACGGGACAACATCCCTGAACTAGCCGCTTCCAACAGCATGAGTACACACCCCCACGTTCCGCGTGAGGTCCAGCGAAAACCGGCTGAGAGCAGAAGCCCACAGGGGTCGGTAGGCACGACAAAAGCAACCCTAATCGTGAAGCAGCAACTGCAGAACAGAAGCCGAGTTCCTTCCGGGCTTCCTTGGGTCAGACACTCCGCGGCAATCTCATCTCAGCTTGAAATGACCCATCGCGGCAAAGACAATGACACCACAATGACACCAATGTAGCCTGAATGCCAAAGTCATGTTGGGAGAGAAAACACAAAGGAAAGAAAGATCTCTCTGCGGTCGCAGCGTTCTTTATTTCTTTTTTTCTCTCTTTTCAATCCCAGTTTACTGCAGCAATTTTTTCTTCTACGGCAGCCAAAAGTGACCACCGCTCATGAGGGACGAAAAGTTACCTTTGCCATGAGACCCGTAGACGCGTATCGCCTCGTTCAAATCATATCGTCACCACGTCATCTTCTGCGCCCAGAGCTAGTGGTTGTGGTTGATGTATTGCTAGTTGCTTCTATCCACCATGTGCGTGTATGTCGTGATATACACGATTGTTTATCATAGTTTATATTGCATTGCGCATCTTTACAGTGCACGGTAAACTTTCCCTTCGATGATGGTTACGCGGGCTACCAACTTTAGAAGTTCTGACCAAATCAATCATCAGTAGCTTATACATGTATGTTTCACTGTAATCTAATTACCTTTTTTTATTGGTATGCAGGACATGAACGTCCGTGCGTTTTTTTGCATTAACCCGATACTAAACAAAGTTTTACGAGAAGTCATAATGGGCCGCCCCCCCCACCGTCCATTCAAAAGTAAAAGAACTATCAGGCACGATTCAACATCGTCAATATTGACTAATTCTTGCTCCCAAAAGGATACATGAGGGGACAGTGCAGTGTGCAAGCAATTTATTGCATCCAGTGTTGAAACGAATCAGGTCGTTCTCCTTAAAAGGCAACGCCAAGGAAGGAAGAATCCCGCCATTTTTCACAAAAAAAGCATTTAAGCATTTTGCTGCCCCAGGCACATAAACATGTTATCATTTTAGTAGTTCCTGGTTCTACTACGTGTATATGCTGTCTACAAGATGTATGTATGCCTTGGTCTACTTGCATTGTCGCCAATTGCGCGAGCTACATTACCAAAATGTCTTTTTCTTTTTTGCTTTCCTTGCAGGCGATCGACGCGCTTTGCAGCATGTACATAAATTTTCAAAGTCCACCACCCTATAAAAGAAGAAGACGACGACGCCTTGTACTGCTGCTCTCTTCCTCTTCCGCACCCAGAATCAAAGGTAGTAAAAGCCATGCGTTTGGATCGCTCTGATACCTTGCTTTTTGTATGCGCGCAAGACAAGGTGGCCCACACGTGGTGGAGAAAGGATGAGTCTGCCAATGGGGTTTTTGCATTGCGGTCAGATTGACCAAAATGACGCGCATGATCTTGGAACGTTGCGCTGCACCTTTTGATCCATTTTCGAGTTCTCACGCATACATGTCACCATTATCTAGGGCTCCTGCATTATCCAGCTAGCTTGCGGTCAAAAGCCAACTCATGGTGGTAGTTCATTGAGACCAAAATGAAAGTTTTACGCAAGGAAGTATATCCCGCCACCATCGCTTCATTTCCAATGCCATTTTCTGTTCTGATCTACTTTTCTATTTCTTCAGTTCCAGCTTCCATTGTCCTACCAAGGCAACAGAAAGTTCTACTTTGCCGATCTCAAAAACAGGAATCAAAAAACTGATACAGGTACGTGATGGGAATTCATGCGAAATTTCCCGCTTCTTGCAGTGCCTTCCCTTTTCTGATCAAATTCCGCAGGCCGACAGCATGACAGGTTGCACACAACCTTAGATCGACTGCACGACGGAGACAACCATATCGAACGGAGACAGCAAGCTGCATTTTAAGACAACGCTAGCATATAAATACACATCAATCAGAGTAAATATTTAGAAAATATGAGCCTGCGACGGTTTTCTCCACCTTTTTACTTTCGTCTTATGATCGTTCTAAACGTATAAAAGTACTGCCTGTATAGCCGAGCATGTTCCATAAAGTTGCTATATCCGATAGGAACAGCGACCAAAACATCGAGCTACGCCAGATATAGCACTATCGACATCAAGTCTAGGCGCGTCATCATACCGTCCTCTTCCCGTTGTATGCATAGCAAGCGTAATTGTATGTTCTACTGTCTTCAATTACTACATCGAAACCTCCGTTGTTTCGGTAAACAGCATCGAGCTTTTCCCATCTTCAGGGCCCAGGAATGAAAACCTTGCTCTTCTCTTTTTTAAAAAGTTTCTCTGCTATGTTTCTGTATTTTAAAGCCGTGTCCAAATCATTTCTTCCAGTGCTACACTTTCCGGGTGCTTTTTTTTCTGTAAGGCACCAAGGACTGCAGCACCCGTATGAAGGGCCCAATTATTTTAATAAAGTATTTATTGTTAGTTGAACTAGCCTATGGGTTTTTGTTCCGAAATCAGTTCTCTTGGACTTCCATTCACTTTTTCTACACACCTAAGCAGCCGGAGCCGGGGTCGTCGATACACGCTCACGGCGTGTTGGCCACTGTCTCACCTAAGTCTGAATGCAGTTTTGAGTCACAACTTCAAAATCACGTTCAATTATTCCTTACCGTGGGAGTGGAGCAGACATTTGGCGCAAGGCACATATCTATGGGGGGGTTTGTTTTCGACGGTGGTCTCCGCCACCGACCGCCTAGGCTAATATATACGAGGAGAAAAGAAGAATGGGAGGAGAGCAAACGCGAAGAAGGAAAAGCGATGGAGGGGCAAAGGAGCGGAACTGAGATACAGGTTAAATGTCTCATATCCCCCGTGTAAGTCACATCTGTTTCACTTACTGGCAGAGGAAAAAGCGGGAAAAAAACCGCTGGATAGGGGGAACGCAAGCGGACACAAGAGAGGAAGGTGTAGACGGATCAGAAGGCAGGAGGAGAAGGCAAACGAAAACCTGCAAGCTACGTACACATTAAAGGACGGTTAATGATGTCCGAAATGATGTACTTTTGACACGGCAGCTTACTATCATGCACACCGGTGCAATACATGGCCTGTGAACGGGCAACCGGTAGCAAAGGGACTTGATGGGAATCTATATGTTTATATTGGTTTTGTTAGTCTATGCTTCTAGCCATAATGCTGTGCGTGGAAGTACTTGCCAAGTATAAGACTTTGAAAAGAACGAAGAAAAGAAAAGCAAAAGTAGACGTGGGAGAAAACAAACGCCTTTTTATTGAAAAAGACGCGCGTCGATAGACTTTCATGCGATTACATAGTCGGGTGCACCAATGTGAAAAGGAAAGCGGTAAAAGTGGTCCTGACAGGGATTGACGTCAATAACTTTCCGCGTTTCAAAGGATTCATTGGTCTGCTGGGTCATCACGCAATCCATGTTCACCTATGGGAAAGGAGCTCAAAAAAAAATAAAAAAAAGAGTTCTGCAAAAGTGTCGAACGCGTTGTGCGGAAGTGGTGTCAGATACCAGGATTCTTATCTGCTTTTCCATATCTCGTCAAATATACTCGAGACATCAAGGAGAAAAAGTGAGCAGTCTTGCTCATGGCAGCAGTAGAAAAGGTGGTTGCTTCCCAGAGAGCCATTAGCGTGCGCACCGGTCTAAGCAGAAAGGAAGAGATAGTAGACCTGCTTGTGTCGAACAAATAGTATCGCGATTGGCACTTCGACAGGTGGATTCAGATTTGTATAAGCGCGGACAGGCGTTGAAGTTATTTGCGAGACGAAAAATTTCTAGTATAGGTGTTCGGGTGTTGATGGACATGTTCTCCTTCGGCTGACCATATTTTGATGAGGATCAGTCCTGTATCCCTGTCTATGCGTCGTGTCTTTTGGACGTTATCGTAGTATCTTCATTACGTTCTGCTGGAATAGGTTTTTTTCTTTTTATCATTTTATTGTATTTACGCCGTCCACAGATGGTTTGATCAAGGACGAATTCCTACCACCAAATAGTGTCCCTCGCACCCAAATACCACTGCCCAAAAATGTTTTTCTCCCAGATCAGGTGATTTAGCTAGTCTCGAGAAATCGTTTATTATTATATGGATAAAGCGATTATCGTATCTTGCAACAATGGAAAATTTGGGGCTATGTACGTAGACGAATGGAATACCGCATGTATGACTTTCGATTACGTATGCAGATACGGTGCAGTTTCTATTGATATTGTGCGGTACGTAGGGAAGTCTGCCACAAACTTTCGTAACCAGCCATCTATAAAAGGTAATTCGTCATTGGACTGATTTGACAGTGAGATGCGCCCAGCTCCAATAGAAATGCGTATCTATCATGATTCAGATTCTGTGGTTTTCACGCGCCTATGATCGATCTTCTTTAACCTCCCCTTCCGCTTTCCACTCTTTTCCGATTAGAATATGCTTGTCAAGTCCTTGACAGCGCGCCTGGGTTGTCCATTGGCGAGCACGATTATTCGTTCTGTTCCAGCCTATCGTGCTATTCACGCCTCGGCTATAGTGGCCCGCCGCGGAGGGTTTTTGCCTGTCAATCCTACTCCTACCGTGGAAGAGGCTGTCACAAACATCCTCCATAATACGCCCCAGCCGCAACCTACACACGTTGGTGGACGTCATATCCTAAGCTGCCTCGCCCACAATGAGCCTGGTGTGATTAGTCGTGTCTCCGGCATCTTGCAATCCCGTGGTTTCAACATTGAGTCTCTCGTTGCCGCTCACACAGAGTTGCCTGGCCTCTCCCGTATGACAGTTGTTTTGAACGGTGAAGGTCGTCAAATCGAACAAGCGAAACGACAGCTGGAGGATGTGGTACGCATTTTGAGAAATAACGAGGAACAAGAAAAAAAAATTCTGAATTGGTGCACAGGTACCCATGTGGGCTGTTTTGGATTACAGCAATACGAAACTCGTGGAGCGTGAGTTGCTCTTGGTTCGCGTGTCGATTCTTGGACCTGAAGCCCAGGTCGCTGATGCCGAAGAAGAGGATATACCTGAGGTAAAGTAAAAACACACAGGATAGTGAAGAGAAGAGAGATATGCTAATCAGCCTCACCGTTGCTAGCCCAACGTTGCCTGGGCTTCACAAAAGCTCCGGGAAACGTCCGCGCACCTACGTGCACTCACTGAGCTGACACGCTTGTTTGAGGGCCGTTTGCTTGATGTCTCTTCAGAGTCAGTGATTATTGAACTATGCGCCAAACCAGGTCGTATCACTTCCTTCATCAAACTCTGCCGTCCTTTTGGCATCTTGGAAGCTTCCCGAACGGGTAAATATTGAAACACTTGCATTTCGTTCCTCCATTTAAAACCTGACGTATACATTTGATTTGCACTATTAGGTGTCATGGCCTTGCCGCGTTCGCCTGTTCAGGATGCGCCTGGTGAGGATGAAGAAGAGGAAGAGGAACGCGAAACCGTCGACGCCACCCAATTGCCTCCAGGGTGAACCACCCATTGGAAAAACTGTCCCTTTCTCCACGTATTTGTATGTGCATAGCTGTAAATGTCGTTGTTTCGTACGTTCTACTCCTTTTTTGACAAGCTCGGTTTTCGTTCCAAAGATGAATCTCGCGGGATAAAATTGACTTCTTCTGCATACCTAAGCTCTCAGAGCCGGTTCTTTATTACGAACCCGCAGCGCGTAGTTACTACCTCACTCAGGACTATGGGATAGAGTTTTTACGGGTGGGCGAGCAGCGGACATTTGGTGCAGTGTCACATGTCTATAAAAGGGCGCAAACAGAAAGAGTTTCGGAGGAGGAATGGAATACAGGTCAATATCTATTACTTCTATCATTTACGGTGCAAAACATATAATTAGACACTTTTGAATTGCTGTCAGCATGACCATAAACCTGGTCAATAAGAAAAAAAGAGTTCGTGAATAACAGGCGAATAAAACCCTTCAATTTTTTTTATTATGGCTCTCAGCACTATCGAAAAGCTTTCCAAAAAAGCCGGCTGGAACCATGAGCTGAAGGGTAACACGACGGACGATCTATAATGTCATTGCTCATTATTAGCAATACGGCCACCACGAGCGAATCAAGGATTCCGGCCGTCCTAAGAAGCTCACAGGAACGCGACGAAAGTTCTTTGAACCGAACGTCAAGAAGCGTCATCGCGCTCCATTGCGACACCTCACGCGAGATACCGGTCTCATGATATCTACCCGCACAGCCCGATGATCCGCAAACGTGCAGACAGAAACTCTCGAGTAGCAAATAAGAAACCATCCCGACGAATAGGCGCAAGGAGAGACGTTGGCTTCTGTAAAAAAAGCATAGGAGCTGGACCGTCGAGGACTGGAACGAAGCCCTGTGGACCGGACCAGGCGAGCTCTGGGAAAGGCAAGAAATCGGGGCAAATACACGTCTGGCGCACCAAGGACGAGGCAAACCTCCCAGATTGTCTCGGGCACACCTTGAAGAGCAACAGGTCCTCGGTGATGTCCTGGGGCGGAATCATCTTCGACAGAAAGATGGAATTAGATATAGTCAAGAAAGACAGCCATAAACGAGGAGCACTGTGGAGAATTTTGTTAACCAGATCTATGAGGAACCGTTGGTGCATGCGTTTCGGAATATGCCCCGATCTTATCCTCATCCTCATGGAAGATGGAGCGCCAATTCACCGCAGTAACGCACCAAAACAGTGGCTCCAGGAACATGTGATCATCAAGATAGACCGGCCTGCACAATCGCCAGATCTCGATCCTATTGAAAATTTATGAAGACAGAAGAAGCAGTGACTACAGTCTTGGAGAATTCATCATCTATATTGGATGCCTGGAAGTCTCTTGACAAGGCCCAGAGAAATAAACTCATCGAGAGTATGCCAAAGTGCACTGTGGCCGTCATTATCATAGGTTAGGCATTGGATAAGTGTTAGTGATATCCATAGATGTCGTGCTGTTGTTGACGGGAGGACTTGCTATCGCGCAATCGATACTATGCATGATTCAGCGGGCATGGAAATGGTGGCAGAAGGGCTCGCCAGGGACATGCGCTTAGCTGGTAGTTTATGTTGCCCTCCGGAATTGTCGTTTGCCAGAGGAAGAAGGAAAAATGGAGACGGGGGAAAACTGTCATATTTTGATAAGACGGACGCATATCACTGTACTTCTATGCGTTTACATAGGTCGCTCATACCAAAAAAACAGACGTTGATAGGGACTGCTTGACATCAGATAACATTCGCCTTTCAGAAGAAGTATTGGTTTACTAGGTTTCTCACACAATCCAAATTACCAACAGAAAAAAAGGACGTCCTCCCTCGAACTAGTCCAGATATCAAGAATATTTTTGTCTTTTCCGTATCTCGCCAAATGGTAGCCGCCAAATCGGAAGACATAAGGACAATCTCGCTTATGAATCAGGGGAGAAAAATTGCTTTCGAGCAAGATGTTGCTTGCGCATTGATCCCGGGAGAAAGAAATGAGACAGTAAATTATTTACGAGCTACTTCTGCCGAACGACAGCAGGATGATGGAGCGCTTGTATTTGTTTGTATTTGAGATGATCTAAAAAGAAAAGAGGAAAAAATGGCAAAACTGTCTAGTTGTTCTTTTTCAGCGTCTCTTCTACGCCAGGCTACATGTAAACACAAAATATGAGTGCATCGTATGAAGGCAAACAACCTACTTACGTTAGATCGAGTGGAGTACATGCTTTCGACGTTCTTCTTTACGCTCTCAAACTTGTCTTGGGCAGTCTCTCCATCTTTGCCTTGGAATTGGCTCAAGAACTTGGCCTTGTTTTCGTCGACTGTGCCTCGGAATTGGGAGACTGCGTCGTCGATCTGCTTGCGAACGTCGGCAACGGAGTCATTAATAGACTTATGGGCGGCTTGGAGTTGAGGGTATTGGCTTTCGAACTTTTCGTACTGAACGGTAACGTTGTGCGTCGTCTTGGGAAGCAGGTAGTAAGATGTGCCGACGGCCAGCGCAGTCGAGGTTGCGAATCGGATGATGATGTTGCCTAATGTGTGCATTGTAAGGTCGCGTGATACTGTCACTTTTTGATATACACGTACGGTTACGGGCAATAATGGTACCGGCCAAAGCCGCCACGCCGACGTACAATCCGTTGGGGAGAATGTCCTCGTCCTTGTCGACCGTCTGTTGTACAGTGTCTATAGATAACTCGATAAGCATGGTCGCTTTTCAGTGCACACAGGAGAGACTCACTCTTCACGTCCTGCTCAAATTTTTGCCACTGGTCGCGAAGGGAGTTGACATGTGTCTACCCATAAGAAATATATTATCAGCATATGCAAAGGTAGGTAAGAATTGAATCAACCGACCTTGCCTTCCTCGACTCGCTCGTTGGCGTATTTTTGCGCGTAGGCGACGTGCTCCTCGAGTTTTGTGGGAGATTCAACAATGACAATTTCGGGTTGCGGCTCATCATAGATGCTCAACTTATAATATAACGTGCACGCGTCAGTTGCTATGTCCATTTCAAGCCGTTATTCTGTTACGCTGTTACCTTGGACTTCTTTTTCTCGTCAGCGTAGACGGTCGGTTGAGAAACGGCGCTGACGGCCGTGACTCCTGCAGCACCGACGGTTGCCGTCGCGAGCTGTTGTATTATACGTGGATTTAGAGGATTTCTGTGTTAATGGAGCTGACAAACGGACGCTGTAATACGAATATTATGATTCACTTGCCGATCTTTTCACGATGGAAGAGAACATGGTAAGAATAAAAGTGAGTGAATTAAAAGAGAGAAGGGAGAATAAAGAAGTTGTGTAGTAATGAATGCGGTCGGCCGGTCGGTCTGTATGATTCTCAGTCACGCATTTTCAATTTTGTTGTTTGCAGGGCTCTCATTTACCACAAAAGTCGTCATTATGAGAATGCATATCATATGAACACGCATACAGACATACACATCTTTCTGCCTTCGCTTCTTACCATCTTTTGTTTTTATTTGCATATTTAAATGTCTGTGCTGAGATAGTCCATATGTATACGAGATTATTATGAAACAATATGATGTGCTCACATATGTACAGTATAGAGCTACTGGTGGTCTAGAAAAGTTAACCGCATATGTACTGTATCATATTACGATTTATGCGTACAAAGGACAGACAGCGCTTCTTGGTAGATATGTTTCCTTTAGTTGTGATGCACCCAAGTAAAATCGTCCTACCTTGTTTATTGGTTGTTCCTCCGCCGCTCAAAGTCCAAGAAGGAGTTTTGACTTTCCTCCCTTGCCCCTTGCCCCTTTGATTTCCAGGGATCATTTGCAGTGAGGAACAAGAAAGAAAAATTACCACCGCCCTGTGAACAATATATACACAGGCATTATGGAAACCAGACGCGTCTCTGGGATATGACCAGCTTTCAAGGAGGGAATGGAAAGAAGTCTCGGTGATCTGACCGCGACAATTTAGTCCAATAAGGCAAAAGGAAGTGCCTCCTTTTGGCAGTAAATGAATTTGTAAAGGTATTGGATGCATCTCATTACTGCACTCGCTGTTACGCCAGACGGATATGGCAAAAGGTGAGATGACTCCTAAGTTGACCATTTCTCCTTTTCCTATATAAATAAGGACAGTCATATATACCATAGACTGGTCCTCTACCTGCCAATCCATTTCTCTATCTATTTTCATCTTTATTTTCCTTAATGTATCCAATTACTACTGCTTTTACTCTATCTACTCTCTCCAGATATACCTACTTAATACTATGTGCCATATTCGTCGTCGTTTACTGGACTGGTCCGGGATCCGCAGTGGTCTTATTACCACGAGATGACGCGATGGGTAAGTGGTCAGGAGAACATAAGACCAGGGTCGTGGGGCTTGACAATTTACATTTGGGCTTTGCCGGATGCGAACAGACATAATAGATGGGGACCAGAGCTTAACTTTGGCGAGCAATGACACGCATGCTTCAGCATACAATGCCAGTAGATCGTCATCTAATGAATACGCCAGTACTTCTTCGATCTTCAGTCGCCCTTCCTCGTTTTCCGATTACGAAGACAACGACCCTGTCCCCTTGTCGAGTAGCATCGACATGACACATCCTACTCCTGTCCCTGAGCCCGACAGTTTTAATTCTCGCTGCGGCGACCGTGGCAACATGGATACCATCTGCTCACCTAAACCGAGTCAGAACTGGAAAAATGGCTCCTGGCATCAGATACAATGGAATCCGAGGTGAGTTCGACTCCGGATGCAGGAAATTTGACGGTGCTGACTTGTGTTCATGTTACACAGCTATCCTTCCTACGCGCAAGCGGTGAGCAATAGCCGAAGGATGGAGAAGTTATGTTACTAAATTTTTTTAGTCCTCCGTGAACATTTATCTGTATTATGTGGAAAACTATCACAGCACACTCATCAAGAACTGGTCCAACGTGAGCCCAAGCCAGGGTGAATATGCCGTCCAAGTCGATGACTCCTGGTTTCTTCTGACTCAAGAAACCAAGAACAGTGCTCTTATCTATCTTTTGCCATCCAACATGGACCCGGCCACCGAGCTTCAAAACCGCCATTCGGCTTACCCAAAACCAGTTTCTTTCTTTATCGGTCTGTCTTGTGCGATGTTTATTCTGTTGATCACTTACACCTTTCTGCTTGATAGAAAATGCTAGCATTGGATCAAACCCTCAGACTAACCAGAGCAGTGCGGAACAGACGGACAACAGCGACAACGAGGTGCTGCGTCCCTGGGCGATTGCCCTTATTGTACTTGCAAGCATAGCCGCCACTGTTGCATTAGCAGTCTTGCTTTGCCTTCTGCGCCAAGTGCAACGCCGCAAACAGCTCGTTTACGATGAAAAAGACGGCGGTATGGTCGACTCGGACGTGCCCTCGATCGCTATAGCCGCACCCAAGCAGGATTGGAATGCAGCACCGCCTCACCATATTAGCGGAAGCATCAATCCGCCTACGTTCTCACAATATATGGCATCTTCAAGCCTCGTTGTTCCAGACAGCTCAACTATGTATTTGCGGCCGCAATCGACAAGCAACATCTCGAGCCGATCGGAAGGACCTCCGCTCACATCAAACGAGGCCATCATGCTTGCAGACAGTTTTCGGCAGCAGATGCGGCAACCCGACTGGCAGAGACAACCACAGGCACAGCTTGAGGATGACAGTGAACAACGTAGACGTACGCTAAGCGAGGAGCTGCTCAAAAAGGAGCTAGCGGCGGAGGGCACGTTGATGAAGAAAGTCGGCAAACGTGCCCATATGCTCAGCTCCATCCAATTCCAGGACCAACAGCAGCAGCAAGAACAAGTTGAATATCAATATCAGCGACAGCAAGACGAGACGGTGGGTGATAGTAGTAGCGTCCGACGAGCACGAAGTCGATCAAATAGCAGTCATCACAGCAGTGTAATTCAATCCAAATGATAAGGATAGTGTGGATGAGAAGCGAGAGATGGTAGCGGTAATATTATGTAACATGCAGAAGAAAAGGAAAGAAAAACTCTATTTATACAATTCTGGGAGCGAGGGAGGCAACCTTCATCCAGTTCTTTGCGCGCAGCTCAGCCGAGACGACACCAAGAATACGAGTACCGAGGGGCTCCTTTTTGTTATTGAGCAGCACGCAGGCGTTGTCGTCAAATCGAATATAGCGTCCATCCGGTCGTGGCGTTTCCTTGCGAGCACGCACGACAAGAGCATGACGTACATCACCCTTTTGCACCTTTTGCGTTGCAGCCTGACCTGTCAGGTTCGGGTTAATCGGTCGTGCTCGCTTCACCACACACACAATCTCATCGCCTGGCCAAGTAAATCATCAATCAGTACAGCAAGAACGGGTTTATCCCTGCAGGTCAAAAAGAAAAGAACATACCAGCTCTAGCAAAACGACCGCCATTCATGACGCGAATGCACTCGGCAATAATAGCGCCTGAGTTGTCAATGACATTGAGAGTACCCTTCAGGCCGATCATTATGAATTGGTGTCAAAAAGGCCTGCTAGGAAAACAAATGCGGGAATCGCCCCGCCCCTTCCTTTTCAAAATCAGTCACAAACAATAATCTGTCGGTCCCTTCTAAGTAAGCATGCCAATTGAGATATCTTTTTTTTATTTTATTTTTTCTCTAAAAGGTAGAATGGATGCGATATAGAGAAAAAGACAATTGCAAAGTGAAGACAGAGACAGATAGATTGAAAAGGGCAGTGATGTGGTGCGGGGGTTGGTTGATTGGTTGGTTGTTTAGATGCAAATGAAGAAAACGGTGATATTAGAGCATGACTATCTAGGCCTTGCCAGCTGCCTTCTTGACTGGTGCCTTCTTGACTGGTGCCTTCTTGGCCGGTGTCTTTTTGACACCACCCTCCTTGGGTTTGCCGCCCGCAGGCTGGGCAGCAGCGGTTCCTGTCTTCTTGGGCTTCTCGGTCAACTTCTTGTCGGCCTGTGTCGTCGCCTTCTTATCCGCAGTCTTCTTGGCAGGGGCCTTCTTGGCAGGGGCAACAGCTTCCTTCTTTTCGGCAACCTTCTTCGCAGGCGTCGCCTTTGCAGTAGGAACAGGTGCCTTTTTGGGTGACGCCTTCTTGGTCTTTTCGTTCTCCTTTTCGGCAACAGCAGCCTTGGCAGCCGTGGCCACCGTGGTCTTCTTGCCCTTGGTCTTGATCGTCTTGGCAGCAGGCTTCTCCTCCTCCTCCTCCTCCTTCTCCTCCTGCTCTTCCTCCTTTCCTTCTTTCTTTCCATCTTCCTTCTTTTCCTCCTCTTCCTTCTTGGGCTCGAAGTAGGGTACAGACGAGTAGACAGGCAACGGCGGTGCGCCCTTCATCAGCAATGCGATCTCTTGCACGTTGTCAAAGTTCAGTTTTTTATGCATGTACGATACAGCGGACTCAGCGTTGGCAACCAATTCCTTCTCTTCCATATCCATGTGACCGATTTTGCAGGATCTAGACAATGCGGATAAGTGATCTATATACCATTTGTTTCTTTTCAAACGTACCTGTAGCGGTTTGCTGCTGGCATCGTCGTGGTGCGAGCAGCCTTCTCGAGGGCGAGCTTAAGGGCAGCCTCAGAAGAGGGAACAGTGATCGGGATCACAGCTCTAGACAATATATTAGACGATGAGCGCTCACGTATATATGCGCCTTCCTTCAGCTTACCTCGATTGAAGAACGCTCTTGCCGAGGACCTGGGGAATACGAATCTGCAGACGCTTATCGCAGTAAAAAGCATCGCAACTAGCAGCGAGTTGCCGGCGCGACTCAAAAGTCTTGTATTGGGTTTTCAGGACGTTCATATCGACGACTTGGCGGAACATCTCAGGACCGTTCTTCTTGATGTTCTTCAAATACTGTTCATGGTCTTGCTTGACAATGAGACCGAGATCGCTCGTGTCTTTGTAGATCGAGTGCTCTAAAGGACTACCATTTGGAATCAGTATGGCTGCAAACAAGCTATTTCTTTTTTCTTTTCGGGCACGTACATGACGTGGTTGTGAACATATTTCTTGTCCTTGGCATGCGTATCATCCCGTTTGAAGCTGATTTGGAGACTGACAACGGGAGCGTCGTCAAGGAGGTTGTTGCTCTCTGATCCCTTCTTGTCGTTGTAGTCTTTCAAGGCATGCACGGCTTTGGCAACCTAATTCTGGAATTGAGTATACTGGTAGCTACAGCTAAATGGAAACAGACCTGTGCAGCGATGGGCTCTGGGCAAGGCATATTAGAATATGGTATGTACAACGAAGGGAGATTGTGTAAAGCACAGACGGTGTCTCCCCTCTTTTTTTTCCGTCTTTTTTGCTTGAATTGCAAAAATGTCAAATAAGCCACACCCTAAAATCAAGCGCTTCAAAATCAAGAAAACCACACCTGCCCGCGTGCATTTGGATTGTATCACGCGCACACAAACACTCCCTTAGGATGATTCAACTCTAATAAACACATCATTTATGCGCTGGTATACAACAGGTATATCCTATGAACCTGATTTGTTTGATCTATTATTACTTAAAGCTTATGGAATAAACGAAAAAGAAGTTTAGTATCTTTTGTAAATTAATTAAAGTTTGCAACGGGGCTGTGCCGATAGCGAAAAAGGGTCCTTTGTTGGACGGCCTTCGCCACTTTTTGATGAAAGAGGCTCAGAGAAGATTTGAAATTGGCTGCCTGGACACCAAATATGATCAAGCGCGGAGTGGGCATACAAATGTGGTACATACACTGTGGCGGCAACCATCTTGAGCTGATGCAACCTGATGTATTTAAAAAGGGGTGTTCCTTTCACTCTGCCTGTCCAAAAGCAAGGAGGCAACCGATAATTCCTATTTCTATTTTCTATTTTCTTTTAATTATTTTTTTTTTTTTTTACTTTTTACTTCTCACTTTTTACTTTCTACGTTTTGCTTGCTCCTTGCCTTGGCTGTTTATATTATTTTTTTCCGTCTTTCTTTCTCTTGTTTCCCTTCAAACTAGAATAACATGTCTAATCGAGGTTATCCTTCTGCATGGGACAATGACCAAGCGCCTAGCGTGGTAGTCACCAACCCGACTACGCCAACCACAAGGCGAAGCAGATCAGCCCACCACCAACTTCCACCGTCCACTATTTCATCACGCGAAGATGAATCCCATGTGGGACGGTCCACAAGCTGTGATGCTGCTGGGCGGTATTCATTCACGATAAAGCAAAGACCGGTTTCTTGGCAACCCAGCACCACGGGTCCGCCCGCCGCCATTCCTGCAAGGCGGACAAGCAAAAATTATAGATTCGATACGGAGCTGCAGACCCGAATTGACCGTTTGATATCCAGCGATCGAGTTCAGGAACTCACCCGTCGGGTCAAACAGCAACAAGAAAGCAGTACTAAGCTCCAGATCGATGACATCATTCCCACCCGCCCCGCCAGCGCAGGCACCAATTTCTGCGCAGCCCCTGAGCAGCAGCAACACCGCCGGATGCAGGCACTACATACTCGTCTTGATGTCCCTTCGCCCGAATTTCATCCTCGCCTCAAGTCGAGTACGCCACCGCCACCTCCTCCGCCACACAGCATATATAAGTGATAATTGAGAAACCCTTATATATGGCTGCATTGATTGTAACCCGGCCTACAGTACATATCCATTATTCAAACACATAAAAATTTAATCAATCTATACCCATATTTTGGAACGCATGTTTCGTGATATCTGTAAGATGTCGCCGTGAATTGTGCGATCCGTTATAATGTCTATGCTGCCAATAGTAAAACAGCGGTTTGTGCCCAAGCACTTTGCACCAGCGTCTGCTGAGGCTTGCACGATGCCGAATAACATCTAGTTCATGCAAGGAGAGAACAGTGAGTCATTTTTGGCCCATGCAGAAGTAAATTACTAAATTTGGCGTATGATGGTCCACATTTGTGATTCGGGAACGCGCGGCGACACCATTCGTTCTTTTTCTTCCCCCCTCTTTTCCTTTTTCTCTTTTTCTTCTCTCTTCTTTCCGCTCCCAAAAAGATGGTTGAAAAACTACCTACGCGAATCATTAATGTCACGCACACGATACCCTACAATATCAGGCGCACCGCGCCATTATCGAGAGAACCACCGTCGTACGACACCATGGACGAGCGCGCCACAGCCACAACCTCACCAACACCGCTCACGAAGAATAACGTGACACCGCTCCGTCCCAAATTCCATTGCACACGCAGTCAAAACGAAGAAGATGTGGATGCCACGGCGGCAGCACCAATTTCTAATATTGCCCGCAAACGGCACCATCAACGTTCAGGCACGGTGCGTCGTAAAATTACAGCCGGAAATTGGTCGATTGTCGAGAGTCGCGGCCATGGTGCGCTCTATGCGGGTCTGGCTAGCCTGAGACAACCTCACCAGGAGACGATCCACATTGGATGGACGGGGCCAATTCTGTACAACAATAAAAAACTGGACGTCAGCCAGCTTAGGGAGGAGGACACCGTCGACCTCAAGTCATCCCTCCAGCAAACTTCCGCTATCGTCCCCATATTTCTGGATAATCGTTCCACCGGGCATTATGAAGGCTACTGCAAAGAAGGTAAATGGTACGCATTCCTGGACGTAAGACGGCTGATTATACCTAGTGTTGTGGCCCCTCTTGCATTATATTGTCTGGTCCAACGCGACGGACGGACGCAAGGAAAAGCAGTACTGGGCCGATTATGTCGCTGTCAACCAACAATTTGCAGATGCCGTTATCGAGCAGCATCGTGAAGGCGATACAAGTAAGTTGCTAGGGCAATACTATGGCAGCATCGTTTAACAGGTGGGGAGAACCCCTTTATAGTTTGCATCCATGATTATCATCTGATGTTGGTGCCACAAATGATCCGCAAGAAGCTGCCAAATGCCACCATTGGTATCTTTATCCACGCTACCTTTCCAAGCTCAGAGATCTTCCGTTGTCTCTCCGCACGTGCACAAATACTGGAAGGCATGCTTGGCGCAGATCTTGTCGGATTTCAGGTAAATACCCGCGTAACCCGGAATAAGCAAAAGGAAAACAAATACCGTCACACCCGTAGACGTACTCGTACGCACGCCATTTTATCTCCTCCTGTACGCGGGTGCTCGGCCTCGAGTCTACCTTGGTCGGTATTAACGCGGACGGCCGCCAAGTCTCGGTCACGGCGTGTCCCATCGGTATCGACGTCGGTCGTGTTAAGCTTTATCTCCAGGAAAAAGCGGTCCAGCCCAAGATGGACGCTATTCGTGCCATGTATACCGGAAAAAAAATCATTGTCGGTCGTGACAAGCTCGATTCTACCAAGGGCGTCCTCCAAAAGCTCAGGGCGTTCGAAACTTTCCTACATGATTTCCCTGAATGGCGCAACAAGGTCGTACTTATCCAGGTCACAACCCCCACCGCAAGCAGTAGCAAAGCGTTGGAGACCAAAGTGTCAGAGGTCGTCAGCCATATCAATGGCTTGTACGGTTCACTTGAATTCTCTCCGGTCCATCACTACCACCAGGACATCGATCGAGCGGAATATTATGCCCTGCTCAGCGTGGCCGATATTGGCCTGATCACAAGTGTGCGCGATGGCATGAACACGACCGCTTTTGAGTTTGTCGTGTGCCAGCAAGAGAGCAATCAGAAGTCGCCTTTGATTCTTTCCGAGTTCACTGGTACGGCTGGGTCACTCAGCGCGACTTTACTCGTCAACCCTTGGGATTCATCTGGTGTTGCACGCGCTATTAATGAGGCCCTAACTATGCCTGATGAAGACAGATTGGCTCGGCATAAGGCAAGTGCGAAAATACTACCCAAGCGGGTAGGCAGGCATGATGACGTTGATGACGTTCGGTCGCAAGTAGACGCTTTTCGAACATGTGGAGCACCAGTCCGCGAGTTTTTGGGCGCACGCATTCGTCAAACAGCTTCGGTCAGCGGAAGAGCGCAAAGACAAACGGGATAATGAGACACCCCCACTGGATATATCTCATATCAAGGACGCATTTCAAACGTCCAACAAGCGACTGCTCTTGTTTGATTATGATGTAGGCTATTTATGCGTAGGCACATTGCGTGATTCGGCTCATGGGCTATCCCTAGGGAACATTGACACCGATTGTGTCCCAGCCGCAAGACGCCAAACCATCTGAAGAGTTGATCAAGTATCTCCAAGACCTGTGTAACGACCCCAAAAATCAAGTATGGGTCATATCAGGACGAGACCAAAAGACGCTCGACGAATGGCTCGGTAGCCGAATCAAGAACATTGGACTCTCGGCAGAGCATGGATGCTTCCTCAAAGCGGCGGGTGCTCCCGACTGGACGGATATTTTGGACAAAGCCGACATGAGCTGGAAAGGCGAAGTGGCCAAAATCTTTGAATACTACACCGAGCGCACCCAAGGCAGTTTTGTCGAGCACAAGCGATCGTCAATCACATGGCACTACCGGTTGGCAGACAAGGATTACGGGTAAAAATACAAGAGCTTTGAAGCAACAGAACCAGCTACTGACGGGATTTGCTAGGGCCTTCCAAGCTAACGAATGCCAGAATCATCTGGAGAACGCAATTGTTTCCAAATTGCCGGTCGAAGTCCTTAAGGGCAAGCGGAACCTCGAAGTTCGACCGGCGGCCATCAACAAAGGTGAAATTGTGAAGCGCATCATGTACCAGCACGACGATGCCGGCTTCTTACTCTGCGCAGGAGACGACAAGACCGATGAGGACATGTTTCGCGTCCTAGATGCGATCGACCGACAGCCCAACAGCCCGAATGTGTTCCCAGTCACTGTAGGACCGCCTGAAAAGGCTACCATGGCCAAATATCACGTTGTGAGCAGCCATGCCATCGTCAGCTTGTTACAAGAACTAGCAAGATAGAGAAGAAAATAAAGAAGATAACTGACGATGATATATTTGCATCAAAGTTCATGAGGCTATGTATACATTATTATTGGCTTTCTTTTTTTTTTCTTTGCTTTGGCTCGTGCGTTTCACTCTTCGTCGCTCTCGTTGCCTTTTCCATTTCCAGATGGTTGGAAAACGCTCTGTAGATGTTGCAGAGCTGCTCTTTGTGTCTCGTTCAGCTCGGCATCGTCGCTTGGGTCCGCAAACAGATCCTCGTCGTCGTCATCGAAGGCACCTTCATCCAGTCCCTCATCGGGGTGCAGCGACGCGCAGGTGATCATGGCCATATAAACGTTGTCAACTTCAAAAGAGGGTTAATGACCTTCGTTTATGCATGCTCTTGCTGCTTACCAGACTCAGGGTCCTGTGGGACAAACTTGAGCTCTGTCACCACTTGGTCTCGAGTCTCGCCCTCGGGAATGCGCTGATTAGGAAAGGTGCGGCCTTGTTCGAGCTGACAGTACACGTTCGGTCGTCCGTCCTCCCGCGAAGTGGCCTGAATGACAATGTCTGGGTATTCCACTGCAATACCTGATTGCAGCTGTTCCGAATAAAAGTAGAGCATGCTGGTAATAGACTATCAGTGAGTTATATTAGGTGCGATCAGGCTGATTTCTTTACCTCTCTGTGATAGTCATGGTGCCGATCAGATCTCCATCCATGTCAATCAAAGAAGGCGTCACCAACAGGGAAACGTCCTTCTCCGTGTGACGCACCTTCTGATCGGTCACATCAGGCGGGCTGTTCAGCAGAGTTACGGTCATGATGCTTGTATTATGTTTGTATATTGAACAAGAAGGCTGCAGCTTTTTTTCTTTTCTCTGATTTTTGTTGTTTCCTCTTTTGTTACGGCGCGAATTTCGCGTGTATTGGTCAAATGTCCAAACAATGTCCAGTAACGCAGTCATTCATGTTGATCTATTTAGGGGCTACTTTTGTCTCGCAGTAGCTTATCAATCTATGGGGCGTGTATTCATCTCTGGATACGATAATATTGTGGACTGGCGATGGGTGATGACATGTACTATTTTCAGATACATATATACTTGCATATATTTGTACGCGAAGCACATGCTCTTATCAAGAGGTTCCGCCTCATATCTCTTTCCTACCATGCAATATAGAAGCCAAATGTATATACAGAGAGAAGTCTCGCAGAACAAAGTTTAGTTTCAGGTTGACTGGTCTTCCATGAAATGGCCAAACTCAGTTCTATAATCTTATATCTTATATATAAAAAAAACCCCACCGCTGAAACTCAGCTAACTTCCTTATTAAAATATAAATAAGGCAATTTTTAGGAACTAGCAACTGGTTACCGGCTACTGCAGTAAGCAAAATAGGAAACATATGTCGTAAAGTTGATAAAAATAATTGTTGCATGCCATGCTCTCCGTTGCTTTTGTATGTACTTTCATATTTACCTGCTCTCCCCTTCAGGAAAGAAGTTACGGTTCTCTTTGGGTTGGACTCCGTTTACAATTGGCGCCAGGTAAAGCATTTTTCTTTTTCACTTATCCCTCGCTTTCTTTTCCCTGGACGTCATGGACGACAAGGGCCTTTTCCAAGAAAGCTTAACAAGGTCGACGACATGAGTCTCAGTGACAGCAGATGCAAAGCTCATCTATGTCAGCAAAAGCTCTTGATAGTTCATTTCGTTCGTTAACCGACCCTTTTGGCAAGCTGTATGCCACTCGGATATGGCTGCGCCTCTTGGTGACAAAACCGGTTATTCTTATATATTCTTGACGTCCTTTTATCTTTCGCTCTTTACTTTGGGTTTGTGCCATGTTGAGTTGTCTCAGCTTCACTTTGAGGAAAGAGCGCGAGGCTCCACGCTTTCTGCAGCTATTTTCTGCTTTTTTTCTATTAATATAGCGCTGCTTCTGTCTCCTGTAACTTTTTCTGCATAATATTTCAGTGCAGCAGAGAAAATCAGCTGCGTTGGCGGTCATTACATCCGCATCTCAAAATGCAAGTTTTGTCAGGCGAAGCGGAAAATCCTGGAATTTGTCGCCATTGGGAATGATGCGACCCTCTGATAAAAGACACAGAGCGTCGTCTCATGTTTCAGCATGAGAGTCTCTGATAAAGTCTGTTGGTGCTAATAGAAATATACGCACATTTTTTGTTTTTCAGGGTCTACCGAGGAAATTTGTAAATCGTCGCTATTATGCAATTTGTTCTTTCCATGTAGTGTGACACTGGAGCAAAGGATTCTGTTGTTTTTTATGGCCTCTCATACCCGGCCACATCATCTAATCCTGCTATATGATGTTCTAAAACTGAGTTCAGGCACGAAACCAGTTTAGCATTATCTCAATTATGGAGCGCCGAGACTCCTACTGTCCTGCTTCCATGAGTCGTTCGAAAAATGTAAAAAGGTATCAAGCCGTTTGTTCAAAGCTGTGAATCCCGGAAGAAGACGGGTGGCCCATGGCAACTAGGCGACTTATTTTGTTGAATTCGGCTATCTCTCTCGGAAGCGAGTGATGTGGTTGTTCCATTTTCTTGCCAGCCGCGCACGCTTCTCTTCCACAACCGCGTTTCCTTCATGGGAGTCAAAGTCTCCACTACCATGCAAGAAAGGCTGAGGCGTACGACGACGATATCCCTCTTCTCCCATATCTAGACATGGAGAAGGTGGACATGGTGTACATTGACGCGTGCTGCGTGTTCTTTACCCTCCTACAGACCATCGTTGGTCCAAGCTTACTCATATATGATCTCAAAGTTAAAAAAGGTCAGGAAATCAGTTCTCATAGTCTGTTCGACAGTCGTATTGAAGAAACTCCAATAGGTGTCGATGTAAAGGGCGCGACTGTGGCCGACTTGGAGAAAGATGTAACACAAGCGGTGGCACAATTTGTTGTCGAGCTGAAACAATCCTGTCGTCGATTGTTGTCCCACTCCCGCATGGCATGTCTCGTGTTCGACAGCCAGACAGAGTTTGGCCCCAAGAGAAGCACAAGCACTCAACGCTCAGCAAGAGCCAACCAAGCACTGAATGCCGCAAAGCGCTCCTATCGGAAGCGTCATACTCGCGACCGCGTCCTCAACTATGCATCCGCATACACTCGCTTTACCAGAGCCATCAAAGGCTTAATTTTTCAGGTGTGACAGTAATACATACAAATCACTTTTTGACGGTGTACTCAACTTTCCCTTTGGCTTTCTTTCCCCTCTAGATGTTGCCCAAATACCAGTGCCACGCATATGACACCGATAACCCGGTGCCCTTATCCTTTCTCGTGGCCGACCGAGAGGCGGATGCTCAAGTTGTACATTTGGCGGATACTTGGGCGGGGATCCCTGCAATTCTTTCGCGCGATGGTGATCTTTTTTGTTACGGTGGGGCGCTCAATTGCATGGTGCGTATCATGCGTGGTCGCAACTTATATAGGAAGGTCTGACAATTATGATTGCTTTAGCGGATCTTGAACGTCAAGTGGGAGGAAACGAATTTGAAAGCTAGAACAACGACGAAAAGGCGGTTGCTGACCAAACTTGGTTTGATGCACGAAGAAGAAAAGAGTCACGAAAAGGTGCGTGAGGTGTATGACATAACAACTATACATTCAGTGCATGCATCTACTAACTTATTCGCAGGCCGAAATGAGGCTGGCAGTAGTAGCGGCCGTGGCAGGGAACGACTACGCAACCAATCCGAAAGGGGTCGGTTTCAAAACGCTTTGCAATATGGTAAAGCAAGTAGACATCTCAGGTCAAGATACAACAGCAGACCTCCTCATGGAAAAAGTTAGTATAATATGCATTATTCAGCAAGAGAAAAAGCGCACTTACATTAATACGGTTGTATTTCGCAGCTGCTGGAAATGGTCTCACGCGTGTATGAGTTCGAGAAAAACCGATATGCTGCAGCACTACTTCAGTTCTGTCGACCGCGAGTTCTCCAAGCCTCTTTGCAAGACACTTTATTTACGGCAAAAATACCCATAAGCGTGGATTCCAGCCTCTCTGACCAAATGTACGCACCTTTCTTACGTAAAAAAGGTAAAGCAGTATGCTTGATCAAGATTTATATGCAGCTTTAGCTGATGTCAAATTCTAATAGTTCCGCCCGGTCCTCAGGAACAAGCTTCACGATACACACCAGTCGCGACTTTGTCGGTGCCAAAGTCGTTCACACAACCAGAAAGGACCGACCCTGTCCAAAAGAAAGCTTCTCAAGAAAAGCGTGAGCGAGGCAGCTCCAGCCGAAGCCTCAACACCCCAGATGATCCAGATGTCGCCAAACCGCGCAGTTACAAGAGCACATCGAAAAATCTTCCCCTTGGACCTGATGGAGAACTCGTGGCCGTTCATCCAATGTCGCGTGCCACAAGTACCTGGACAGCGGGTCTTGCTTCGTCGGTCCTTTCTGCCGCGCACAGAAGGCATCCTGAAGATGTTGACCTGGCGGTCTCCCAGGCAAGAGCCATCACGTCTGCCGTACGAGCAGAGGTGGATACAGCCAACGTTCTTCGAAGCATTGCATTACACATGGCTCGGATCGCTCTGCATTCGGTTGCCACAAGCAGCGTCTATACCCTTGAGGCAAAGCGACATATATACAAGAACTTTTTCCAGTCAACACGCTGTGCCAGAGCATCGAAGAAACTTTCAGCGCAAGTGTGGGAAGGATTTGCGGCAGCCGGGCAATCCGATTCATCGGTATCTTGCGGACAAAAGACGTGGACGTGGATCATTTCCATGGTGACAAGTTATGAAGATACTCGCTCAGCCAATCTGAACGATCTGCCCAGAGGCTTATATTCGGCGGCTGCCCCTGCGTTGGATAGAGCAGCAATAATCGCCAATCCGAATAATTTGATAGCCTATCCGCAAGACGCAGCCATCCGGTCTCTCGCAGGCATGATGTCGCCCAACCCGCCTCTACGCAACATCCTGCTGTCGGCGCGACACACTTGGTGGCAAGGGTACCATGGCCATTGGGAAGACGCCCCTAAGGTGCCTTCCTCGGTCAGCCGCAGGCCTCTTATTGAGACACTGTCACGGGAGCTTGATAGCGCGTTTCGCAGCAATATCATGCATAACTTCGTGCCACGCTCAAGCGAGTACTATTCTGTCCTACTGGCGGATATGGCCCGAACACCCGATGGATGGCCAAAGGATGATTCCTTTCCTTCTTTCTTGCATGATTTGATACACGCCACGCCCCTTGACCTTCCCACTGTTTCTGCGGAGATTAAGCGCAAGCACCCTAGACTCCAGGCTCGAATTATCAAGTCCATTACTACCTTTTCTCGACGGCTGCGAAGCGACAGCTCCATCGACGATATCAGGAAATCTCTTGCAAAGAAGGCGATTGCACCTGCCGGATGGCCACAGGATAGCGCAATGGGAGCGTACATGGCTGCGTGCATATACCGGATACCTATGAACGGCTCCAACAAGCTGACCGCCGATGTGGAATCAGTTTTAAGAGTTGACGAAATGGTACAAAAGCTCGGAGCAAGAAGCCGCGCGCGACGGGAGATTCTCAATTTTGTGAATCACCAAAGAACAGTCCTGGAGACATCATGCGGTGTACGTATTGTTGCTCGTAGTCAGAAAGGCAAGGCAAAGCCAGTCGCAGACGAGATGGATATCTACGACGCGCTGGGCATTAAACGGCCGGCTGCGAACGAGCCTTCATCAGCTTCGCAAGCGCGGACCAAGCGGACCAAGCCAATTGATGCCCATCATTTGTTGGCGCTGACTTTATTCATGATCAATACCGCTCCCAGTTCTTCCTCGCTTTCTTTCCCAGTGACGCCCACTACGAAGCCAAAGGATGTCTCTATCCTTTTTTCGGATACATGCTTTGATGTTATGATACGGCATATTGGCAAGTTCTGCAACGACAATGATTCCGCAGATAGTGTCTTGCAAGATTATCTAGCTTATTGCCAAGGGACAGGAAAGAAGGTAATGGCATATCCCATGTGTCCTATTACTATATTATCAAGATGCTCACTATTTGCATTATAGAGTCCCATCCAGTTTGCCTTGGACATTTCGACCATGGCCAGTGAGCGGCGAGGTGCCATCACCCTGCGAAAGCGTGCCTACTGCAGGAAGTTACGGAAAACTGTCGGAAACACAGATCAACCTGCCTTCACTATTGGGTCGTCCTTCAGGACGGATGGTGTCAGACTAATGGTAGCCTTTATTAACTGGCTCAAACCTGCGTCAGAGGACCAATGGCGGAAACATCTCCCGGAGATAGGGTCTTTTATCCGAGACAACGACGCTGACTCCCTGAGGTGTATTACGAGCGTGATTGGTGTTGACCTGGGAGAAGTGTGCCCCGCTGCCACATTTGCGATGCCTGCCCGCAGCGAGCTATGGAGTCAAGGACAGCAGTTTTGGTTTCGCCGCAGGGAAGCATACGGCAAGAACTCCATGAATGCACGGTGGCTCGAAGAGCGAAAGGACCGCGCAAAGATATTTGAGGTGGAAAGCATGCTCACCCAGGAGGGCGTCAAGCAGAGCGGGCTCCCCAACCAGTCCTTAGCATATATACGCGCCTTGCAGACCGGAGCAACGAGCGCACATCTTCGATCGTTTTACAACGCGAACACTGTCAAGAGAAAGTCGTGGGGAGTGTCCCGCTCTATCCGCTCCGCGCTTGACGGCCTCTCCAATCTGATCCTCGCTTCTGTACCACCAGCCAACAGTAATGCAGAGCAGAAGCTACTAGTCGGCATTGGTATGGATGGCTTCTCGCAAGGCACAAGAAAAGGCCACCAGGCATCCATGGATGCGAAGTTGTTAGATGCTTTATCACGAAGAACCAAAGAGGCAGCGCACTCTCTCGTCCGCGTGGATGAATACCTCACCAGCCAGGCGTGTCCTGAATGCCTCCAACGGGGAGAATTTGCAAAGACTGAGTACATGACGAGAGGCGAAGGTGAACAAGAAGGTCCTCGAATTCTGAGAATCAAGCACTGTCTGCGATGCCGAAAGTATTTCCATCGCGATGGATTAGCCGCCCACAACATTGCACATATTTTGAGAAGTATGTTAGTTCACGGGCAGCGTCCTGGCTGCTTCATCTCGCCGGCAAGAAAAATAAACACGTCCTCGAGAAAGCGATCGGTCGCCGAAGGCTCGTCAGGGAGTGATAAGCGCATACGTAGATAGCCCCTTAGACAGGGTGGCTAGGGCCGAAAGGCCCGTACAGTATCAAACTTGTAAATCAATAGGAAGACAAAACCAGTTGTACCAATGCCAAGGATAATTGCCAAGCATGGGTTTATTAGATATCAACGCATCTTCGATAATTGCTGAGGCAGGAATGACAGTATCTCATTGTAAAGAAACGGTTGTTCGTATTTGTTATTACACGTGCAATCCATCTGCATAGGAACATTGAAGAAACTGATTGCGACAGCATGACGCGTTGCACGCACAGACACCCGATTTGGTAATTCCATTCGACATATCTTCTTGACACCTTCCTCTTTGTCTGGGCGCCCAGACACCTTTTCTACTTTTTCTTCCTTTCTTTTCTTCACTTCTCCGTTTATATGTTCTTTGAGACTGCTTACGTACCCTCGCCACAACTTTCTGCGACGACTAGCATAGGTATGTCGCCTCTTTGTTGCGTACACTTTAAATGCTCATGCGGGGAATGCAGACGAGGAAGACCACCCGCTTGGTCCGTCCACGCCATTGTCGCCCCCATCACCCAAGTTGGATCCTGAAATGTCGTCTACTTCTTCCAAAGGCGACGCTGATGCATCCGAAAGTCCGGTTGACCATCTTATTTTCGTTATCCACGTAAGTGTCTTCGATGTTGCGCAAAAACGTGACCTCACGCTGTTTATGCATATTATGTAGGGTATTGGCCAAGTGGGTGAAGAAGAACAAAGAAATTAAAAGAAATAGTCACTCATACATTTAACAGCAAACCGAGCAATATGGTCACTTCTACGAACATAGTAAGCGAGAGTGAGAAAGAGAAGCGAAACCACTGTCATGCTTATCGTATGGTAGTCGACAACCTTCGAGAAACAACACGCCAAGTGCTGCAGTCCAAGGTCCCTGACCATGCTGTTCGCATCGAGCTGATACCCATCGAATGGCATAGGCACATTCACGACCAGACTGATCCCATTATGTCTAAAATCACTCTCAAATCAATTCCTACCATACGACTTATCGAAAACGAGTACCTCGCTGATGTACTCTTCTATTTCTCAAAAGACAGAGGCCAGAACATCACCGATAACGTCACAAATCTTTTCAACACGTCCTACAACAATTTTCTGGAGAAGCACCCCGATTTCAAGGGCAAAATTGCCATCATTGGCTACTCGTAAGTCAACATTATTATGGTGCCAGCATTTGATACTCAATCCACCACTATATATGCATCTATATAGTCTGGGAGGTGTTATCACGTGGGACATTCTATCACATCAACGTCAGCCATCATCAGCAGAAGAAGAGGCTGAGTATGCAAAAGTGACAAACCGATATTCCCCACTGGATTTCAAACCAGACTATTTTTTCGGCTTTGGATCTCCAGTCGGAGCTGTTCTGACGATGCGAAACCAATCTCCCAAACTCTATCACCCCGACCACGATATCGTGTTTGAGAACGTCTTCCATCCTTTTGACCCACTGGTACGTCTATTTATTTAAAATAAGAATGCTGCATCTCATTATTTGTTTATGACTTTACAGGCTTATCGCTTCGAACCCCTCCTGAACGAGTACTATACCAATGAGTCCGCCGTCCTCGTCGACCGCTCCATCCCACTTGGCCCTACATTTTCCTTCCCTTACATGCCTTCCTTCCCCGGCACAGGCATCTTCTCCATGTTCTCCTGGAAGATGTCATCGTCCAACCAAAAGGAACCGCCTGCCTCGACGGAATCCGAGACTAGAGAAAACCTGCCTGCGGCTGCCATCGTCGCTGCTCAATCGAACGATAAAGCGGCTCGGAAAGCGGACAAGAAGCAATCTAATTCCACGCAAGGCTCCTCCGTCTCGGATGATACCCAGTCCGATGACTCGGGTAACAAGATCATCTCCTCCGTCAGCTCGTTTTTTGGACAGTACTTTTCCAACTCCAACAGCCGCTCGACTCTCAACGAGCATGAAGAAAACTCCAATCAAGACGAGAGCGATACCCGCCCAACCATTAAGAACGGCATCGTCACGTGGGACCCGCTCGATAGTGAATCGCACTCAGAGCTCGTATCGCGGCATTCCTCCGAGATGTCGCACAGCGCGCGTACCTACGAAGAGACAGATATTTACGGTTCAAGCGCACCGAGCCCTACGCCATCCCTCGACGACTTACTTCAGGAGGGCCGCCCTAGCCTCCGCCAGCGTTCCGTCACGTACAATTCACCGAAAAACCTCGCTATTGAAGATGCCATGTTTGAAGGAGAGCGGAAACGTAATCCAAAGCAGCGACATCTCGTTGAGGTTCTCGGTATTGACGGCATCCGTGTCGAATCACTGGAACGTGCGCATGAGGAGTTTGACAGGACGTCGCCCGACATTCCAGGAAACAGTGAGGGGCATGACGAACTGTACAAAGCACAGGGAGATGATAGCCGTCCTGATGCCAGTGGCAGTACTGTTACAACAGCTAGCGGGGGTATTGCTAGTCATAGCAGTAATAATAGCGAAGAGAAGCACAACGTCTGGAGAGACCTTAACGAAGAGTTACACGAGCCCGGCCCTGGAATCACCGAGCCTGGCAAGTCCAAAGCTGAGGTGGCCCAGGATGCAACGCATGGCAAAAAAGAAGACGAGCCCGACGGTAAGAAGCAGCAGCAGGCAAAAGAGCAAATGTCGGAAGAAGAAAAGAAGGCCGAAGCAGAGAAGCAGCAACGGCTACTGCCTGGTAATCGCCGTATCGATCATGTTTTGCAACCCGAAAGTTTTATGAGCATGATCGCCAATGAATATATCGTCGGTCTGCGTGCTCATTTTTCTTATTGGAGTAACAAGGACCTTTTGTGGCATATTGTACGACGCCTCGAGAATCTCGAGATCGAGCCAAAAAAACAAGAGGAACCAAATTCCACCGCAAAAGCATAACGTCATTTGTAAATAACATCCCGTACATCTTTTTCGATCGAAAGCGCCGCCTTAGAAATTTCAGCTCTTACATATATACCACTTTATCCGTACATGATACTGTATACACATGTAGCAGGAATAATATGCAGAAGACCATAAACGATACCCTGGATTATCATATAAGATTGATACAAACATGAAGCAGCCGTTTTTAATATAAATAAAAGACACATATACTCTACAGCCCAGCTGTATGTAACAAACAATAAGCAACAGAAATGCCCAAGATACAAGAAGATTTTCAATGCCAAAGCACGGGCGGCTGCTGTACGACAGATGGTATATCGCTGAGCATCATGGAGGCGGATATAGCAGGCGGATCCGCGAAGGTGTCATTAAAATAAAAAGAGGACGCCAGAATATCACTGTACAAAGGTGCGGTAGTAGCGTTAAAGGTCGAACTGGTGGAGGAAGCGTTAGAACAGGGGTTAGAAACAAACAGACTCGGATCGTATACGTGCTGTTGTACGTTGTCAGTGCTGGTAGGGATAGAACAGGAGTAAGCGCTCCCAAAGGGTAACGCCGATGGTTCCGTCGCCCAGTGATTGTGACCCATATTCTGCCATGACGCTGGATCTGTCGCCAGCGCTGCTGTCGAAGGCATTGTGGACCGCAGTGTCGATTCTGTTGCCATCGAGACCAGAGGTGAGGACTGCGGAAGTGGATGAGAGCTTTGCTTGACAGGAGGACTGTTCGCATGATGCGACCGGGTGTGACGTTGATAATGCGTTGTAGCCTTACGCTTGTGCACATCTCTGCGCTTCAGTCGCTGCTCGCCTACAAGACGTAGTCGAGCCAAGATAGAGCGAGAATCTGCAACCTGTTGCTCAGTGCTCTCCAGATCCTGCTGGGAGGTATGAGTTGTGCAATCATTCTTCGTCTGACTTTTGCGCAGATTGTCTAGATCGGTTTCAATATGACGAATGCGTGCCTCCAGCTGCGAAAGGTCATCGATAAAGGGATCGACGCTCGTGGGCTGCGTATTACGCGATCGACGACAAGTTGGATAGGCGCACAGACCGTCCGTGGTGCTTGAGCATCGACTGCAAGTCGGACGACGGCCATCACAGCGTACCTTCTTGTGGTGACACCGGATGCAGGCAATCGAAGTACGTGGCCTTTTAATAGGTTCATCTTCTTCTTCCTGCTTGATGAAATCGTTCCGTGTAGCCTTCATTAATAAGAAACAAAAGATGAAGAAGAAAGAGGGAAGATAAGGAAAAGGAATAAAGGGGAAGTAATTTTATATGTATCGTCCTGTCCAAAACTTATCACCCCCATTAGGGTTCATCCTTCTCGTCCTTGTTGACCTGGATGGATCATGGTACGTCGTGCATGAGCACATACCAACGTGTTGTCCTTTTTACTAAATCCCGCCATCTCTCGACTTGGTCTTTTTTCCTTTTACTTAGAAATATCGGAGCACAAGGTATCTTTTTACTAGCAGCACACCAACGAGGTTCCATGTATTCATGCTTGAATAGCTATATTTGTCGCGATGTGCATAGCATGACAATTCGTGCTTTTAGGGAGTAAGTCAGGTCTATATGAGGGCGAGAAGGGTCCTTGAGATAAGTCTGACGATTGGGCTATTGGTTTTATTTTTGGGCTTTCACAGAGCATAAATATGTAAGAGTATTATCTTGACGACATAGTCCCTGATTGTTTTAGGATGCGGTTCTTTTTGTCCCATATGATTACGGTTTAACCAAAAATGGTGTATCTTCTTAATTCTTGCATGATATGCACTTCGAGGATGCAAAGTTCACCTCTGAGCTTTCGGAAACATAAATACATTTACAAGGATGCACAACTCGACGTCTCACGCGGAGAATCTTGATAGACATATCAAATAATAGAAAGTCTGCTACCGAAGATGCGCATGCCATGAGTGTAAGATACTGGCTTGCCCTTCCAGAGTGAGGGTAATTATGGACGTTTCCTGAGTGGCAATGAAATGAAAGGTCTTGTTCGAAGATGTGATAATCGCATGAGCATACGTCCTAGATATACAAACGGAACACTTAAAGGCGTCTGTGCTCCCCTGAAGAATAATACAGTTATTTACTCCATGCATTGTAGGCTTATAAAGGAACTAGATATCTACTACAATATGAGTACCATAAACCAGTTCCACTTCGTGCAGCGGACATCTTTCTGCACATACACATACGTCCTTATGTATGGATGTCACCTGTGTATATACCTTCAGCTTGGCGCACCGATCAATAGATTAGAAGTAGACTTGGTGGATTATTATGCACAGGAAGATCTCTAAAAGAGACCGTCTGATCACCACTGTAACTTTATTATTTGTTTGTTCTTTGCTTTCTTACCTTGGACAGCATTACAATACCAACACCGACCCCAAATTCATGTTCGCTATCTAAAAGTTGAAAAACTTAATGATACAAGGAGCATACAAAGAAGACGACGAAAGAATGGGATACATGCTTACAAACTTCAAATGTGGGATTTAGCCCAAGGTTTATTTATTCTTCCCCCAAACGGCATAGAGTATATCCTTGGATGCACGCCGAAGACAACGGTATATCCGACGTATGGATATATAGAGCAAAGGTCGTTCGTTCATTTAATGACCCCAGCTTACATGCTACGCAGTGCGCTCAAATAACGCCAACCGTCATGATTCGGACTGTCGGTATGCCTCAATCCAATTCAATGATAATAATAAAAAATATTATGCCGTCGATTTGCCGCGAACTTGCAGAAAACAAAGCTGTGTGAACGAAGCGCTGTACTGGTCGACTTCCCCGTAACTGATGATGCAGGCCTCAGCATTCTCCCTGCTTCCTTCATGATCCAATGTCTGCAGAATCTTCTATTACAGTATAATAATAAACGATCGCTCGAGTCTAGCTAGATCACATGATCGGGAAAGGAAACAAATTTTTGAGCAGCGGTATTTCGGTGCGAGGGACACTATTTGGTGGTAGGAATTCGTCCTTGATCAAACCATCTGTGGACGGCGTAAATACCATAAAATGATAAAAAGAAGAATCTATTCCAGCAGAACGTAGTGGAGTTACTGCGATAGCGTCCAAGAGGCGCGACGCACGGACGGGGATACAGGACTAATTCTCATCAAAATGTGGTCAGCCGAAGGGGAACGTGCCCATTAACACCCGAACGCATATACTAGAATAATTGCGTCTCGCAAATGACCTCAACAACTGCCGGTACTTATACAAATCTGAATCCACCTGTCGAAGTGCCAATCGCGATACTATTTATTCGACGCAAGCAGGTCTACTATCTCTTCCGTTCTGCTTAGACCGTTGCGCCCGCCAATGGCTCTCTGGGCAGCAACCACCTTTTCTACTGCTGCCATGAGCAAAACTGTTCACTTTTCTTCCTTGATTTCGCGAGTATTGACGAGATATAGAAAAGCAGATAAGAATCTTGATATCTGACACCACCTCCGCGCAACGCGTTCGACACTTTTGCAGAACTCTTTTGTTTTAGCTCCTTTCCCACAGGTGAACATGGATTGCGTGATGGCCCACCAGGCCATAAGTCCTTTGAATGCGAAATATTATTGACGTCAATCCCTGTCAGGACCACTTTTACCGCGTTCCTTTTCCCATTGGTGCACCCGACCATGTAATAGCATGAAAGTCTATCGACGCGCGTCTTTTCAGTAAAAAGACGTTTGTTTTCTCCCACGTCTACTCTTCCTTTTTTTTGTTCTTTCCAAAATATTACTTGGCAAGTACTTCCACGCACAGTGTTATGGCTAGAAGCATAAACTAACAAGGGCAATATAAACATACAGATTCCCCTCAAGTCCCTCTGCCACCGGTTGCCCGTCCACAGACCATGTATTGCACCGGTGTGCATGATAGTAAGCTGCCGTGTCAAAAGTACATCATTTTGGATGTCACTAACCTTCCTTTAATGTCTACGTAGCTTGCAGGTCATCGTTTGCCTTCTCCTTCGGCCTTATGATCCGTCTACACCTTCCTCCCTTCTGTGCGCTTAGGGGTTTTCGCCCCTCCCCCCTTTTTTTCCCTCTGCCGGTAAGTGAAACAGATATAATATACACGGTGGATATGAGACATTAATCTGGATCTTCCGCTCCTTTCCCCCTCCATCGCTTTCCCTTTTTCGCCTTTGCTCTCCTTCCATTCTTCCTCTCCCCTTGCATATATTAGCCTAGGCGGTCGGTATCCGAGACCACCGTTGCAACAACCCCCCACCATAGACATGTGGCTTGCGCCAAATGTCTGCCCCACGTCCACCGGTAAGTAGTATCTGTGGATGATAATTTGAAACCGTGACTCAAAAATGCATTCAGTCCTAGGTGAGACAGTGGCCAACAAGCTCTCGGCGTGTATTAACGACCCCGGCGCCGGCCGCTTAGGTATGTAGGAAAAGTGAATTCAAGTCCAAGAGAATTGACTTCGGAATGAAAAACCCATAGGCTAGTTACAGTATAATATCCTTGTTGCGTTTTCCGATAAAATATGAGCATGGAACGAAAGGATTTGGATGAGCTATAATGGTGATATATCAACTATTAAACAAGAGGGAATCATATAGAAAGGGATTCACCGTCGTAGGCGCTTCCTGCCGAATCTAGAAGCCTTATTTATACAGCGCATACGTAATATGCGGATATCGGAGCTTCTCATTACACCGCAGACGGAAAGTCTTTAAAAACAGATACGATCAACGCCTTGATTTCGTTGACGTTACCAATGCTTGCAGGTATGTCGGTATGCTATGTTTCAAATATAGCTTTCGACGACGGGACTTACCGCATACGGGGAAAAGACAGCAGATTAAGCGTGAGACCAATTCTGTTTGACAAGTCACGCATCATTCTAATTCACAGGGCATACTATGACAGCTAATACTGTGTAATACCGAAGGAATAGAACCTGTGGATGGCTTGTCCTCTAGCATTGTCATAACGGTATAAGCTAATATAAGAGGTCGAGTAGCGGCTCCTGCATGAACCGCATTCCGCAGTAGTTAAATTTCCATTTATTGCGTCCGTAGTTTTCTAACTTCCCGCTTCGACATCCACCTTTCGCTATGCATGGTAGCAAACTTGACATGCTCGAATACAACAATCAACTATCTAAAGAAATGCAACTTTGAGAAACAATTATAGTGATTCGCAGGCAGATGACACGCATAATTTGTTGTATCCCTATCATGCAACATGCTAATTGCCATGGGGCTATCTATGGCTTATAAATAAGCTCTAGCGCGTGGCTAAATGTTGGTATTATATATGAAGAGACGACGCATCAGTGACCAAGTAAGCCATTCTGGAAACCCATTGATCTTCGACATTGTACATCGGCAATATCATTTCATAAGTGCACGTATTCAAGATTATGTGAATATGGCGTTCCGCAAAAAGTATGATTACTTTTCTACTACTTCTGCAATATGAAGCATACAAAACAGGTCCCTATCTCTTTCTCGTATTATACGCATCGCTGTCGATCCCTCGCAGGTAATCTAAACTATTCAAAAGATATGTCATCATCAACTTCAAGTTGCATGTAACTTAGGACGATCACAAGAGAGATAACCGTTTTAAGAACATGATTACTCTATCTATTCATATACCCCGTGCCGTCACGCATAAAAGTACTGACATGAAGGAAGGAACTGAGTGGTAGGTATATGCATGTTCACGGGGTTTTCTGCATTTGTCAGGTGATGAGCGAGTATATCATCCTCATGCGGGAGATCGAGACGTGCAGGTCAGTTGTTAGCAAGTATAACATGGCTCCTCAAATATGTCACAGGTGCCTCGAGCAACACATGCAATACTTGGTGAGAGCCGTATGTCTAACTCTTGCGATGAATGTAAAATTGTTTCTTGTCCTGAAACGGATGTATAAAGAGAGCAAATTCGTTTGGCAAGCTGATTTGAGGATTTCAGATTTATCATTCGGGAAATTTAGAAACACTCGGAAGGTTCATATTCTCCAATGGAGTTAATAGGCGTGTGTGAGTAAAAATCGACCGATTTCCCCGTTCAGGAGGGCCAAACAGGCCAGCCAGCAATCCCGTCAGCCAAGCCACGTGATGCGACAGACGGAGAGGGAGATATGCTCAGTGCTCTTATTGATTCGCGAATCTGTGCGACCTGAGCCCTTTTCAATAATAACCCGCACATCGCGCACGCGCGTGGGAACTCAGCCCTCTTGCTCTTCTATTTGTGAAAAGCACGCGTACAATGACACTCCCGGAACCCGATATGATTACCTACAAGGCCTTGAAAAGGGCTGGTCTTATTCCTGAACGTGAGTGGTTGCCCCGGTATAATGAAATGGGATATGGGGAAAAGAGAAAATAGATACGGAAATGTATTAAACCTAATGCAGTGGTGAGTAAGTTTAAGCCTCGTGTGAAGCTGGAAGTGCAGTACCCTGGAGGCAAAGAGGTGGCCCTTGGCAACAAATTGACGCCGGCCGAGACGAAGGAGGAGCCAAAATTCATCATTTCACCCGAAGACGAGAAGGCGGTCTACACTCTCGTCATGGTAACGTGGATAGAGATAGCTGATGTAGGATCGTAGCATTAATATTTATTATATTAGCTCGACCCAGATGCCCCTTCGACTACAGATCACAAATACGGACCGTGGCGGCATTGGGTGGTCTGTAATATTACCGATGATGGTAAGAAAGGACTACTATACGTTATAGAAAAAACCGAGAGGAAGATATGCATATTGATGATATTGACTACTGACACTATACGATATTCTATAGGAGACGACATAGAGCAGCCAACACCCTACTGGGGACCAGGCCCTGGAGCTGGGACGGGAGTGCACCGTTACTGCTTTTTGCTATTCAAGCAGCTTGAGGGATTGCAAATTGTTCACGCTATGCCTCATCGCGAACTGAAAGATCGTCGTAATTTTGACCTTAATGATTTTATCGATCTGCATCAACTCGAGCCGGTCGGTGCCAACTTTTTCTTATGCGAAGCTGAACAATAAAAAGGATATATAATCATTGTTTTTCTTTTTCCTTTTTTTTTCTGAAATGGTTTGTTTGGGAAGGGAGAGAGAGAAAGTGTGTGTGTGTGTGAGAGTGTGTGAGAGTGTGTGTGTATAAAAGAGGAAGAGAGTAAGAGAGAGATGGACTAAAGATGGAATTAGAAACCGTGAATCTTGATGTCTGATTTCTTCGCAATCTCCTCCTTGACAAGGAATTCTGCAATCTTGAGGCGTTGATCGCCCGTAAGCTGCAGGACTTGACCCAGCTCTTCGTCATCTACGATTGTGCCGTTGCACGCAAACTCCTTCTTGAAGGTCTTCAAAATCTTCTTGAAGTCATATTCCTTGGGGAGACCTTGCAGCGTAGTCCAGGTCTTTCGGCCATTGCGTTGCTGGATGCGCAGATCTAAGAACCGTTTTGAGTATGTCTCATTACTAACTCACACCAAGGACTTACGGATATAGTTGGTAGTCTTGGGAGCCTTCTCCTCTTCAACGTCGGCGAAAGGGTCTGATAAAAAATGTTAAGATGAGAGAAACCATGAGATAGATTCAGTAGGCTTACCAAAGGGGCTGTTGAGTTCTTCAATGTTGGACATGCAAGACGGTGAAAGACAGGAGAGAGTGAGTGGCTTGCCTGATCGCAGCCCGGTCGCATGCCAACTTGTCGTTTTCTTAATTTTGAATGCCGACAAGAAAATACATGGATTGCTTTCTATCTTCCCAATCACACGCTGGCATATCTGGTACAGTATTGGACTTCCTGTCGAAAATGGAAAATTACGTATGTATGCAAATGGCGCTACTATCTCTTGGTCGTTGAAGCATGTAGATGACTTGATATCCCCATACATATAAGCCATTATCCATCCTTCACTACCATCGGTCGCTTTCTATTTCCCTGGCTTCGACGGTTGTTATGAATCGCGTAGAATAATTCTTGATTAATACGACGTCGCATGATATGACTTCATGTCCAGTTCTCTTTCTACCATCCCAGTCATTAGACGATATCTGTGACTATAATTCGCAACGTTAACATTGTATATGGGAATTCGTATGGCGATATCCTTGTGTGACCCAGATTAAGGCGCTGCTTTGTCATTTGCCACGGTAAACCTCGTCCGTTTGTCCCGGCCGGCACTATTTTTGTTATGAAAACCCGGGAACTTTCTTGGCAGGCTTCACTTGTAATGTGAGATTCTGGTTCACCATGCCCTTCTGGTCTACCTCTTCGTCGTCCTCTTCTTGTAACCAACACAACGGTGGAGCCTTTGCGAGCCCACTACCACGACAAAACTGTTATGCAGATAACAATAGTGGGTTCACCGGCGACCCGCATGTCTACGTTCAGTACCCTCCTGCCATGACCTCGAATGACTATCGTCTCCCACCTCAGAATGCATACGACGCAACAGACGATATGCGTCCTCTTCAACAAGGAAATCAATCAGAGGAAAACGCGACTCAAAACAAATACGCCCTGCACGAACAAAATGAAGACCTGCCTATGGACTTGGGTGATTTGCAGGATATCTTCAGTTTCCAGTTTATACGTGGCCGTCCTATTTGGAGCTTTATCCTTGCTATTTTGTGGTCAATTGGTTTACCAATTCTTCTGTATCACCTTTTACGGCCCCATATCGGCCAAGTGCTTGCCATGGTTGTTGCTGCTTGCCCTCCTCTGGCCATCGTTATAGCGTAAGACGGTCACCTCATCTGTCCATCCTTTTTAAACTCACCCCTCTCGTTCTCCTTAGTCGTATGGTGAAGGATAAACAATTCGACCCCCTCGGTTTGGTAGCTGGTATCAGTTTCCTGATATCAGGTTTGGTTGTGAGTGTTGTCGAATGATTTAATAATGTTACGTGCTTATGTTGTCCTGTTATTTCCTAGTCCATCTCCGAGCCTTCTGAACAAGTGGAAGCTATCTGTGAATCCATTGTGCCTCTCTTAGTCGGTGTCTTTTGTATTGTTTCGCTCATACCCATCCGCATCGGGTCCTTTACACTGCGCCCGCTTGTCTTCCAGGTCGTAAACCAGGTCATGCCGCGCAGCGAAGACGCAGAACTTGAAGAACAGGACCGCCAGCGTATCGCCAATCATCACAGAACGCGAAAGGAAAAGCTTGACTGGGCTTATACGAACCTTGCTCGTTTTCGGACAGATATGCGCATCATGACCGGAGCTTGGGGCGCTATGCTTATTATCGGCTTTATTGTCAAGCTCATTGTGGTACTGACCAATGTCGACATAGGCAGCGCGGAGACAGCCGGTTACATTATTTTTGGCGTAGGATCAGTGCTCATGGCCATTTTTACCTGGTTCTACATGAATATCTGCAAAGGCCATGCGATCCAGAACCTTGCGTTCTGGCGCGAAAACAAGGAACAAGAAATGAATGCCGGTACAACTGGACTCCAGAATGCCAATTGGGGCATGCAGACCATGAATAATGCGTGGGGCCAGGTCATGGGATAGTGTGTGAAATAAAAATCATTTGTTGACCAATGTCAAACGGCATGAACAAAAACGCGTTTTGGCCCTCGCAGTCTTCATCCCTCTCTTTCAGGCTCGTATAATGAACAACAGTGGCTTCCGACGTTCTCGTACAAGCGACCGAATCAAGCCGGTCGAGGCTCGCCCGTGGAACAGGAGGTTCATGTCCCCTGGCTCGACCTCAACGGCCAACCAACGGCCGTCTGCTTGTAAGCCTTAAAAGGTGTATATTCTTTTTAACTGCTTATCATTAGAAGACTCGGTAGCTGCTCCGAAGACCGCCTCTTCCAATCAAGCGGGTACACCCGCCAGAATAATGAAATACACGCTTTGCGTGCTTTTCTCTTTGCGTGCTCAAGGCGCCCCCAATGAGGATCTTGGCGTGGAGGCCGCCCGACTGGTCCAAGACTACCGCGATCACGGTACGCTTCCCTCTGATCTTTGCGATACCCGAAGTTCGCGTCTGGAACCCGCGCAGGAGCCTGTTCAACCTCCCAAGTTCCTTCCTCTCCTGTGAATAAATGTGAAGGTTGTAATGTTGTCATATACGTATATTGCGTGAACTTATTTTACATGGCGCTTGTGTCACAATGATCATCGCAGGACAGAGGCAAACCCTTGCTCCAGTCACATAAAACTAAACTTCGTGTTTCTTCCACCTCAGCACATCTCATGGAATATACAAATCGCCTCATCAACGAAAAAAGCCCTTATTTATTGGTAAGATACAATGAGTGCCGATTACCTTATACTTTTGCTAATGTTGTAACGGTAGCAACATGGTAAGATTCGGACAACGCGCCAAAAGAACGTGGAAAATTCGACTCACAATTTTTCTATGCCCCGTGCACGCACTTCATTTGCAGCTCACAATCCCGTACGTATGCTTGCTTGATGACAATTAGATATCATCTCATCATGTATCATTACAGGTCGACTGGTATCCTTGGGGCGAAGAAGCCTTTCATGCGGCTCGCGAATCAAACAAACCCATCTTTTTAAGCGTCGGGTACAGCACTTGCCAGTAAGCACGATATTATAATTCTTTTGTACCGAGTGACCCATCATACTTCTTATTTGTTATAGCTGGTGCCACGTGATGGAACGTGAGTCATTTGAGAACGAAGAAATCGCAGACATCATGAACAAGCATTTTATCAACATCAAAGGTACGCCAATCCATGCAGATCAAAATAAAGCAATAGGCAACTCATATTCATGCAGTGGATCGGTAAAATATGACATCACTATCATGGGCTTTTTTTTTAGCTGAAACTTACACAAATATCTCGTCTCCAGTGAAGAGAATCCTGGCGTGGATAAGCTGTACATGACTTATGTACAACTTACCTCGGGCGGAGGTGGATGGCCCATGTCTGTTTTTCTAACGCCCGATCGACAGCCCTTCTTGGGTGCCACTTATTTTCCTCCCGAGGATCGGTTCGGACGTCCCGGTTTCAAAACACTTCTGAAGCGTATTGCGCAGTTGTGGCAGTCGACGCCCGATAAGCTCAGACAAAGCGGCGAAAAGGTCATCGCACAACTCAAATCCTATGCTGAGGTAATGATTGATCCATCATTTTCACCTTTGGCTCACAGCATAAAGTCCAAGCCCGGCGCCAGCTCGCGCACTGCTACCTCATGGGATGTGGCCTCCGAAACCTATGGTCATTTCGAAAGTTCCTTTGATGCGGATCAGGGCGGTTTCGGCGGGGCACCCAAATTTCCTACGCCCGTGCAACTGTTGTTCCTGCTCGACTATTATGGGTACAGCAGGACCCATAAAGAGATTCCCGAGCATGAGGGTGAGACAGCTCTGGATATGGTTTTATACACCATAGATGTAAGTTGAGGATAGTATGACAAAATATTGTTCGGACTGACAAGGCTGTGGCTGATAGAAAATCGCGTGCGGTGGTATTCATGGTATGTCATTAAATGATGTTACGGATGATATGGCATATTCACTCAATCGATTGGTAAGACCACGTCGGCAGCGGCTTTCATCGCTATAGTACGGACAAGAATTGGCATGTGCCGCATTTCGAAAAGATGCTCTATGACCAAGCGCAGCTTTTGATGACCTACACACGAGCTTATCAACTCACAGGCAATGAAGCCTTTGCTAACGTCATGAACGACATCGTACTCTATGTTCAGCAGAATTTGCTTGATCCGCAAGGTGCATTTTACGCTGCTGAAGACGCTGATTCGCTACCTCTACCCGACAGTACAGATAAGAAAGGCAAGAACGGGAGATTGTGAGAAAGTATTAGAGTCTCACATGTTTACGACAGAGGGTGCATTCTGCGTATGGGAGGCCAACGAGATCGTGAGCCTTCTCGGGAAGGAGGATGCCAGCATATTTAATTATCACTACTTTGTCAAGGAAGATGGCAACGTGGATCCTTCACAGGATCCGCACAATGAACTTCAAAGAAAGGTATTGCGACTGCTGCATGGAGTTTGGATAGGAAACAGCTCATACGCCTCGCTTAGAATGTGCTGATGCAAGTCCATGAAGCGCAAGAGACGGCTGATCACTTCAAACTGCCTGTGGACGAAGTCGAAACAGTTTTGAAAAATGGTCGCGCCAAATTACTTGCATATCGACTTACTGGCCGTCCGAAACCTCACCGGGATGACAAAGTTAGTCCGAATCCTGTGATAAATGTGCCTTTCTAACCCCGTTTTATTCTTCGCCAAGATTTTGACCTCATGGAACGGTAAGTCTCATATGAAGTGCTCCTAGAACACTGGACTCACGTCATACAACTTACGTTAGGTCTCATGATATCCGGTTTGGCTATCTCGTCACAGGCGCTGGACAAGCCTGAATTCAAGGAGCTCGCCATTGCCGCTGCCAAGTTTATCAAAACCAACTTGTATCGGCCAGAATCAGGCGTGTTACTGCGCAGTTATCGCGAGGGTCCTTCTGATATTGAAGGCTTCCTCGACGATTATAGGTTTGTACAATAACAAACTGATACGATGCGCTTATATAGTGATTTTCGTTTAGCTACCTTATTCAAGGACTATTGGACCTCTATGAGGCGACCCTCGATGAACAATGGATTGAGTGGGCATACCAGCTCCAAGAGAAGCAAGTGGAACTCTTCTATGACGACAATGGTGGATTCTTCAACGTTGCCAAAACTGATCAAACTATCCTTGTCCGCTTGAAAGAAGGTAAACGTGGAGAACGCAGTAATGTCCATCACTCATACATCACTCGACACAGAACAAGACGGCGCTGAGCCATCATCGTACGTGCTTGATCGTTGCATATATATGTGCTGATATTGATGGTCTTTCTAGCAACGCAGTTTCTTTAAAGAACCTGACCCGGCTGGGCACGCTGCTGTCTAAGCAAGAATACACGCACAAAGTGCAAGACACAATTGAGGCCTTTCAGCTTGCGCTCACCAAATTCCCTTTTGGCATGCCTGCATTTGTGTCGGCGTATCTACTCGCTGACGTTGGTGTGAAGGAGGCAAGTGACGACAACTTATTCATGCTGTTGGCTTACCTTGCTTGACAGATCCTCTTTGCTGGTGAGAATATCACAGATTACAAGTATACTGTGGAACGTTGCTCCGTTTCGCGTGCAGGAAAACCAAGCGTGTGGGTACCAAATCAAATGCTGGCGTATGCACAAAAGGAGGGCTTACTTGCCCGAGAAAATAACGTCGTGCGCGAGGTGATGGATACGCAAGCAGTCTACATCTGCGAGAACTTTACATGTGGTTTGCCTCTTCGTGGTGTTGATGAGCTCGAAAAGAGTCTGAGAGAAAAAGTAAAAGACTGAAGGAAATAAATAAATAAACGAGTATCTATTGCCCATTTTGAGAACAATCCGTTACAATTTTGGGAGATGCGCTACGTCGCCTTTCTTCCTTTGCTCTCGCTATGGTAAAGTTATCCACACTCAAAGTACCCGGCTACTGAATCACTAATCTTCACTCGAAATACTCCTTTCTCTTATATATTTATATCCTCATAGTCTGTAAGTTGTAAATCATCGTATATTGTGCCATGCCAGCATTCTTACGTGCTCTTCCTTTTCCTTTTTGAAAATTGTAGTATTTTCTACCTCATTTGACAAATGGTAAGCTTCAGAATCCAGATCAAGATCAGTAGGAGAATTAACTTTAGACTATGTGGACTATAGGCTGGCAGGTGGATCAAGCCATTCTCTCAGAGGAAGACAGGGTTGTGGTGATCCGTTTTGGTCACGATTGGGATCCTGTAAGCAAGCTGTGCATTCTATTCGACAACATAAGCATATGCTGAGGATTAATTCTTTCCCCCAAATAGACATGCATGAAAATGGACGAGGTCCTGTACAGCATTGCTGAGAAAGTTAAAAACTTTGCTGTTGTCTATCTGGTAAGCAGTCGTATATCATGATATACATACATGAGATATTCATCAGATCTGCGTTATTGTTGTGTAGGTCGATATTACCGAGGTGCCTGATTTCAACAAGATGTACGAGTTGTATGACCCTTGTACAGTTATGTTTTTCTTCCGCAACAAGCATATCATGGTCGATTTGGGCACGGGTAACAACAACAAGATTAACTGGGCGCTCGACGACAAGCAGGAGATGATTGACCTGATTGAGGTATGCATTATGTCTTCCCCAACTATGACGTATTCTCTGACGCCCTTTCGATAGATCGTCTACCGTGGCGCGCGCAAGGGTCGTGGTCTGGTGGTATCACTCAAGGATTATTCGACAAAGTACAAGTATTAGAAGTTAAGTACGAAGAGAAAAGGCGATACTTTGGCTACACTATGCGCGCATCCAGAGATCTCGGAGTTTGTTGGTGCTTGGCGACGATTTGAGCCTGGGCTCGACGAGATTTGACCGCCGGTACTGTTCCTGATATCAATAAAGGTGTGCGGCGCAAAAAGGAATTAAGGTTGTCAATGAATTGCTTTCTCGTTTGCTGTGTGTAACTTACATCTTCACTCAGTATCTCACATTCTGCAATGAACTGAAGCAAGGCGCCGTTCGGTTGAATGGTATAAGTTGGCGTCTTGAACTTCATCATGACCATGATGCTCTCGCCCATTAGGCGAAACTTTTCCCAGTGGATGGTGCCATCGGTTCGAAAGTCGCGGTTGGCTTCTGCAAGCGACAGCAAGTCTTGGTTGTGGATGCCACTAGAATAAGAAAATCGAGCGGATGAATAAGCACGAAGGGGAAGGGGGTTTTCCTGTGTGTTGTGTTACGTACATATACGGTATCCCGGGTGCCTCAGATGCTTTGAGGGCGAGTCTGTACGAACTAAACGACCTGTCTGAGCTCATGAGGCGCTCCAAGCTCTGGAACTGCTTGAAAATCTTCTTCTCAGAAATGGCTTCACGCGTTTGTTTGAGACGCAAGACGGATGCGCTATTGAGACCGGCAAGGATAGCCATGAGACTATTATAATTGTTCTGGTTCCGTAGTTCCTGTTGAAAAATAAAGGTAAAAACGGAATAAAAGAGTATCGGTTAACGGCACAGAAAAAGGCAAGTGCGCGTGTGTATGCCTTCGTACCACTGCGATCGACATAAACTTTTCCAGCAGCGCGGCTCGCTTGGCGAGTTTGCCTTGCGTCACGATCAGGGTTGCCACCCATGCGGAAATAAAGTTGAAATGTGATATGGATGCTGCTATCGACGCCGATGCAGCATGCGGGTGAACGTTGCGCACAAAGTCGCGTGGCTTGATTTTACGGAACAATTCCGCTTCTACCCACGTCAACTGTTCAGCAAGATTCAGCGCAGGTACTTCGGCAATTGTCTTGCCGTATTGTGTGTATGGTTCCCGGGTGCTCGCCAGCTGGTAATACGAGGATAGGTTGAAAAGGCTCGAGTGGGACACGGTTGTCAGGGACGAAGCGCAGCTCGGTGACGCTGACATGGACGCCTCGTTGCCGTTAGCAGGTGAAGGCGGACGGTCGAGAAGATGGATGTTCAGTCCGCCGCTGAACTCGGCCCGATACTGGTGGCCCGGGGCATGATCGCTTGTGTTCGCATTCTTGTCCTGCTGCTGGTGCTCCGATGAAGTGGCACTGATAGTCGCTGCGCTGCCATTATGTGCGATCTTTGTTGAGGCTGATGACGAGGGTCGCGATAAGGACGAAAACAACATATTGATGGATGACATGGAGGACTTGCGCGATCGGCGGTGGAACAAGTGGAACGACGTGGCACGTTTTAGATCAATGGTCGTCTGTTTTTGGCGCTTACTGTTATCGGACGAAGTTGCAACAAATGACGCCGCTGGTGCCGAGTTTCGCTTGCTTGCACTGTTAGTGCTCTCGTCGCTCGTGCGTCCCCCATTTTCGGTGGGCTCTTTTGTTCGCCGCTGCTGTTGTTGATGCGATGCGATTTTGGTGGAGGAGAAAGATGGTTGAGATGGTAAGGGCGCTTGTATTGCCAGATCGGGGTCGTTATGTAACAGGTCGGTGACGGCAACGGAGCCTGAGACATAGCCGCTATCCTTCTTATTCTTTGCGGGTGCCGGGGAAGCTGCGTCATTCTCATCAGTACTGCTGCTGATCGTGTCATCATGGTTATCGGTTGTGTTGAGGGGCTCCTTGTCGTCACTCAAGCCCCAATCGGCATCGGGGTCGTCAAACGGCGGCTCTCGTACGGCCAGGGGCGCAAGCTTATCACAGATGGGGCGAAGTGACTCCTCCTCCGATATCCGATCCAGAAATTGCACAACGGCACCTCGTGCCGTCGCGCTGTGAAAATCGTTCCAATACATATCCATCCACTCCGCCAAGATGTCCTGTATCCTAAAGCCATTCATGGTTTGAGCTTGCACTCGCTTTTTCCTTCATAATATACAACGCACCTCTCCTGAACGCGGGTCGGAGGGGTTGCCGAAGAACTGTCATTTTCAAATCTAGGAGGCGATCCCATTTAAGTAGTCATGTCAAATAATGCAGGTTTCAGTCTCTTTTTGTCTTCTTGCTTTTTTTTTTAAGGTTATTGCGTACCTGTCAATCAAGGCACTTACGAGCTCGCTAGGTTTCATGAATTTGCGAAAAAACGTAATAAATATAGTGACAATGTGGTCGTCTAATACAACAACAGGGATATCAGGCGAGTAAGATTTACCATATGCGCATAACAGCTGACTTATTTTTGTTTTTCCCTTTTCTCTTTGGCGTACCTGAAGCTTCCAGTAGTCTGTCAATGATGTCGTTCACTGTCAGGCCCCCACTTCCAGATTCGCTACGTTTGAAAACATCATGAGTCTCCGCATCACCACGGAAAAAATTGAACTATGTACCAACTGTCTTTGGAACCTCGTCGCCGAGCGCACTTGGAACGCATGTACAATTCAAGCATGTCGTCCGGAGCTGGCGGAGGAATACCATCGTATGTTATGGGGAGGCTATTCGTCGTAGGCGGCGTCTGAGACAATGTCGTAGTCGTTGTTCTCGTTTGGGTGGCTGTGGGCGCATATATGAAACCCGCCGTTGGCGGTTTGATGGGTAGCGCTTTCTCATATGGGTCTGAAGAGCAGTAACCGCTGCTTGAAGATGCTGTACTGTAAAAGCTGGCTCGATTGTCCTTATGTGGGGGTGAAGGCGGCGGCTGAGCAGCAGGCTTCCGCATAATGGCCTGTGTGGTACTGAATGAGGGAGGCATATGGAAAGAAGAGGCGGTGCTGCAAGGCTGGTGTGGTGTAATCGTAGTCAAATTGGACACCGCCGGATCGGTTGGAGTCGGTACGTTGCCAGTGGTAGGAAAAGTATCAGGTTGAATGTGGAGGAGAAGCTGTTGGGAAAGAGCGTCGTAAATATCCTTTATGCGTGATGGAGCATTGTCGGAAAGAGCGTCAACCCGAAAAACCTGCAGACCAAATAAATGGCCCAATTCTTCTCCGAGAGCGGTGTCGACTTGGCGCAAGGAGTTGCAGTTCAGGTCAGTTTTAAGACCGATCAGGAATGAAGGGATGTTGCGCGCGATGTGTGTGTCTGACAAACAAAATAAACATGAATGTTGTTGTTATGGTTGTGGCTTGCCTTACTTAGTAAATCCGGCAAACACTCCATCGAATCTCGCCGGGTGGTGTCATAGCAGATCAAACCGCAGTGGATCATAGACCCGATCAATTCCTGAAAAAGAGCATGGTGTATTTAAGTCATATATGCTTTTGGCGATGATAATGTCTTATATATGTTGATCACTATCGGAAACGCCAAGTATACGCAAGCATACCTTGGGAAACTTCGGCGGATCGTGGATGGTATCCATAATGCTGCCGTCAACTTCGACTACGTCAATAGGACGGATAGTCTCGTCCTCAAATTGGATTTCTGCTCGATGGCGCTGACAGGCTAATAAAATAAGAAGTACCGCGACGCATGAGTGAATGGCCTCCTTCGTTCATCAGCAGCACGACGCATCTTATCCCTCCTCCCTGCTTTTCTTAAAAAAAAGTAAAACAGAGACAGAGGAAACCAAAACGTATGCGTATAGATAGAAAAACAAAAAAAAATCATAGGAAAGAACTTGGCCGCATCGACTCTCCTTTGGGTCTTCGGCCCCTTTCAAATGTCCCTTCGCTTTTACCCCTCGCCTTCTCCTCTTCAGCAAAAACAGAGTACCCAGCTTGTCTTTTCCTTTGGCTATTTGCTTACTATTATCATAGCTTGTTTCGATTGTGGTCACATTTTTCCATCCGAGGAGTCGTATCAATGTGGACTTGCCGATACCTCTGGCACCCGAGACAAGGATCGTTAGGGCTTGCGGCTTTTGTTGCTGGTTTTCGTGTCAATGTCGCACAAAAAAGGACGCGCTTGCGGAGAAGAACAGCTTTTACCTGACAGGATGGTTTTGTAACAATAGGCGGAAGTGGTTTTGTCGTCGGATCGATGATACCGAGCGTTGAGGGGTGTCTGAATACGATATCATCTACCGCATGTGATGATATAACTGTCGTTACTGAGGTTGTTTTGTCATTACTGCCGGTGTTGTGGGCGAGTGTCGCAAGCTTCCGGGTGAGCCACATGGCCGGAAATGGAAAAGTGACAAAGACAAAAGCGCAGAAAGAAAAGAAAACGCATTTATGCTTTGAGGTCGATGCCACAGTTTTATGTATCCTAACCTTCCTTCCCATCATTTAATACCGACCCCCCAGCCGAAAAAAGTCACATCCCCAAATCCCACATTACCTGACGACAATCAGTATTCTGATGTATACATTTATATATTCACACATACAGACCCCCTTATTTGTCTCTTGTCTTTATTTTGCTTACAGACAAACGATTATAGGTAAAATCATATGATTTACGGGTTGCTATTTATACAGACTTTACTTCTAAAACTATTGAATATGGATGTATGGGAGAGTAATAAACTCCCTTTCTTAAAGGAATCGGCCAAGCTCAGTTGAACCAATGTTCAGGTCAGGCGACTGAGAGTTGAGCGCGCGGATGAGTTCCACCAGCTGGTTGCGGGTGTCGTCCTTGAGCTGACCCTCATTAGACAGCACGCTGGTGAAGATCGGGAGGAACTGCGGGATATGACCCAGGACCTGTACGTGCGTCATGCAAAGTATTGGATAGGTAAGTATTTTTCTCGTTTCATCTATCCTTATGCGAAACTTACAAAGCCATTGTTGGAACGGAACAAGTGGAACAGACAGTTGAACACAGGCTCATTCTCGGCAAAGTCTGCTTTGAGAGGGAGTGCGTTCAAGAAGACAGGCAGCACCTGCTCGAGCGGGACGGCCTCCGTGTGCGCCGTGATCAGCCGTGCGACGGCACCCGAAGCGTTATCCGTAGTGCCCGGGAGAGTCTGGTTCTGGAAAAGAGGGTAAAGAGCGGCCAGGATGGTGGGATATTGCCTATTTTATCCTGGGTCAGTACGCGCGCTAGACATTGAAGCTATGTTATCGAGCACTTACGAGCTCAGATCGATCTGCGTGTTGCTAACGAGTACGCCCAGAGCGAATGCTGAGTTGCTGCGGACTGCCTCATCCTCATCGTTTGAGCCCTTGAGGAAAAGGTGCAAGAGAGCTTCAGTGTGGGGCGTCACGGCGCCCTTCAAGCCAACGACACATTCGCCAAGACAGCCGGTAGCCATCAAGCGGTCCGTCTCGGATTTTGTGGGTTTCTACAAATGTTTGTAATCTATTTAGTGTATGGTTCCTTGCCATGTATGGATTGGTACTTGCATAATATTTGGATATCAGGGGCAGGAACACGTTGAAGTACGACGCGTAACCTTCGCCGACAGCCTCGCAAAGAGCGGCAACGAGGTCAGCCGCGGCACCAATCAACAGCGACTCGGACTCAACCTCTTCATCCTCGTCCAGGGTATCTTCCACGTCGTACGTCTCCTGGCACACGGACTTCTTCTCGAAGATTTCATGGATGCGATTCGACACCTCCTCGACATCTACGCAGCCAATTAGAATACACATTTCATCATTGTATACAAAATAGAATGCTTACGATCGGCCACGATGCATGGTCCCATACGCTTGAGGGCCTGGATCATCTCCTGGCAAATTTGGACGACCACCATGCGGTCATCCTCGTCGCTCCACATAGTCAGGACGGTGGGCATGACAAGTGTGATCATCTTTTGGACGTTCTCGTGCACGGGGTAGTTGACGGGAACGCCTGGCACCCAATCCCCAGGGCTGGAAAGCGTGTAGAACGTCTTGAGGAAAGCGAACAGACTACCGAGGGACGCCTTACGTACACCGTCGAACAGGTTGGCCGTGGCCTCGAGCAGGGCCTGAACAGCTTCCTCGACATAGGGCAAAAAGTGCGATCGAGTGTTCTCAAAGAGCTCGCCCAGGGCATCCGCAGCAAACTCTTTTTCGTCAGCGACAGCCGAGTTGATATTGTTCAGCGCACTCAGGTCGTCCTCCTCCTCGTCCTCATCCTCGCCGCCGAGGGTAAGATCGATCTCTGTCTCCAAGGCAGGTTCGTTCGTTTCCTCTTGTTTACACGAAGCCAAGATAGCGGGCATGATCGTGGGTAAGAACGGGGCAAACTCCTCGCCAAACACACCAGAAATGATGGAAAAGAAAGCATACGCGCATTCGCGGAGACGCGGCGATTCCAGCTGCAGCTGCTCGATGGCAAGGTTCATGAATTCTTGCGTGAAGGGACGGAACATATCAGCACCGACAGCCTCAGCAATGGCGCCGGCGGTGTCGGTCGCGACGCCGCGCAAAAGTGTCTCGTCGTTACCGGTCTTGGCGGACATAAAGTTGCGAATGCGCGGCAAAACCTCACCAAAATAGGGCTGGAAGGCTTCGCCGGCAGCATGGGCCGCACTGCCAATGGCACCGATGGCAGTGGCCTTGGTCTCAGTCTGATCAGCATGATCGAGGAGCCAAACAAGCTTCTCCATAAGGTTCGGGAGGTACTGGAGAATGTCGGTGTCAAGACCCTCCAGCATGGAGTCCAGGGCGTTGCAGGCGTGCTTGGTCACGTCAGGGCTGGCATCGCTGAGAAGGTTGAAGACCAGGGGCATGACGACCTGGTGATGCTCCGCGATGTCGGGCAGGTCCTCGGCAAGGCAGCTCAGCGTGATGCAGGCAGCACGGCGGACGATGATCTCGGGGTCTTGCAGACCGGAGCATACGACAGGAAGAATCTCGGCGAGCTTGGGGCGCATGTACTCGGCGCAGCCCTCAATGATGACAGCGAAACCCATCATGGCAGCCTTGCGGTGCTGGGGGTCGGGGTTCTGCATGTACTCCATCACCAAGGGCATGACGATAGGCACAATCTGCTGGGGCGGCATGTTGGACGCGACGGCGTTCAGCACACGGAAAGCGAGCTAAACAATCTGTCAGTCAACCTGCTTCCCATGTTCCTATTCAGACCTACTCTCGAGGGCGAGTCCTCGTCAATATCCTCAGGATCCTCCTCTGTGCCGATCGGCATGAGGCGCTCGACAATCAAGCCAACCAACTTGAGATTTCTGATCTTGTTCTGCTTGCTATACTCTGGTGAGCCGCCATTGATGCAGGTTCTGATGGACTTACTAAAGCGTAGCCCACATGAGAGAAGAAAGCGCCATGTTACGCATAGAGTCTTCAAGCTCGCGGGTGGATGAAACGTTCACAATGAATTGGATCAAATCACCGAGGTACTCGGACAGGAACGGGGTTTCCTAGAATTGCATTTCATGTTACGAGAGCCCCCCGTCGTCATAGTTCGCGAGCCTACCATCATAAAGAGGCCATCAAAGACCTCGAATATATCACCGGCGCTCTTGGAGTCACTTTCTTTAAGGCAGACCTCGAGGACGTTGACCATGGAGGGAATAAGGTTTTTGAATATGGCCTGTCATTGAAACGTTTCATTGTTTAGTAACCCGGGGTAGGTACAGAAAGAATAAAACTTACGACATTGTTCTTATCCTCGGGGTCAATGTACTCAGACATCTTGCCAAGGGCGCTGGGATTGTTTTTAATATTTCATGCTACGAGTACGGAGCTCTCATTACTTACAGGACAGTGGTGACGCGCACGGTGTTACTCTCGGGGTCAGCGATGGTCTTGCTAAGAAGCTCAAAGAGAGGACCTGTCTGGTTCATAAAGAACTCGGCAATGACCTCAAAGAGCGTGTAAATGCAGTACAAACCGACCTCACGGTGGTTGACATTGTCGCTGGCACTGGCCTGGTTGAGGAAGTTCAAAAGGTCCGGCCACTTGTTCTCAGGTACATCAATACGCGCAATGGACGAGATCGCACGCGAGATAGCATGACGCACAAGTTTGCTAAGTTCTTGATGAGATACGTTTCCCAGTAACGCTCCATACTTACTTTTCCTCGGTCAGGACGACCTGAAGCAGCTGAGTGCGGATGGCAGCACGAGTGTTGTCATCAATCTCGAGCCACCACTTTGAAATGCGTTTGCGGAGCTCGACAGCGGCCAGCTGACGCACCTGGAAATGAGGCGAGGTACAAATGATTTGGACAAAGGCCGGGATGCATTCAGCAGAAGCATAAACCTGCGTGTTCAGTGCCGAAGTGGCCTATAACAAGGGAAAGTTTATCGAATTTTAGCTTTGAATATAGCAATATTGAGTTGAAAGAATTCACTTACATTGCGAAGGGTCTCGGAATCCTGGGCAGTTGCCACAGTAGTCAGAATCTCTTCAACGTTTTTCTAGAAAACAATGTCAAAATGTTGTTCATCACGCGTTCAGTAGAATCTTACGACGTCCATTGGCTTGCCAAGTGCAAAGGGAAAAGAAGCCTCGCTTCGCGTCTGTAGAGCCTGAAAAAACCGGTTCATCTCAGCCACAAATGCAGACGCGCTTTACCTTGTTCGGCATGAAACAAAAAGAGAAAAAGAAAAAGGCCCTCCTCATTATGAAGGATTTCTGTATCCTCTCACATAACGTACCACTTTCTCCGGCCCTTCTTTTTGGACTACTTACCAAGGAAGTACAATGATCTCAATAAAATAATAGATTTATCATTTACGCCAGACTTTTTTTTGGAAAGTTGGAAAGCAAAAGTACATTTTCGCTTATACATTGTCATCATTAGGCTCAGCAGCATATCACCGGGAAGAAAAGATCAAAAAGGGGTTATGGTCGAATGGGGGAGGAATTGGCATCACGCGGTTTCGCTTGCATGAAATTGGACAGGTACTGGCTTGAAATTTAAATGGATATGTTTGAAATCTACGGAAGTAGAAACTGCTTCTTTTGTTCCTCGCTAAGTAGCCTGTGGGTTTTCCGTTCCGAATCAGTTCTCGTGGACTGCTATTCATTTTTCTACATATCTGAGTGGCTAGATCCCGGGTCGTTAATAGACCCTCAAGGCGTGTTGGCCACTGCCTCACCTAGGACTAAACGCGTTTTGCAGCCATGGTTTCAAATCATCATCAAGCAGTATTTACAGCTGGGCGTGCAGCAGACATTTGGCGAGGAGCACATGCCTTTGGGTGGGTTGTGCAACGATAATCTCGGCCGCCTGCCATCTAGGCTAAGAGAGACGAGGAAAGATCACGGACTGGTGGAGAGCAATCGGAGAGAAGGAAAAGCGGTGGAGGGGAAGGAGCAGAACTGAGATCCAGGATGTCTCATATCAACTGTGCATTATATCTGTTTCACTTATGGGCAGATAAAAAGCGGCAAAAAAAAAATCTCTGGATGGAAGAACGCAAGCGGACAGAAAGGAGGACGGCGTAAACGGAGTAGAAGACAGAAAGGGAGGACAGACGAAGAACTGCAAGCTACTACAGACTGAAGCTAATAATGTTTCATAATGATGTCCTTTTGACGCGGCAGCTTAGCAATACATGGTATATGGAGGGTGCAACTGGCAAAGGGACTTCAGAGAAACTGTATGTTTATATTGCCCTTGTTAATTTTTGCTTCTAGCCATAATTCTGTGCGTGGAAATATTTGCAACGGAGGAGACTTTGAAGAGATAAAAGAAAAGAAGAAGAAAGGCTGATGTGGGAGAAAACAAACGTCCTTTTTATTGAAAAAGACACGCATGGATGGACTTTCGTGCAATCACATGGTCGGAGTGCATCAATGGGAAAAGGAACGCGGTAAAACGTGCCCGGACAGGGATCGGCGTCAACTATTTCTCGCGTTTCAAAGGTTTCCTTGGTCCACTGGGCTATCACGCAGTCCATGAATATCTATGGGAAAAGGAGCGCAAAAAAAGGACTTCTGCAGAGTGGGTATATGTCAAATGCAACCCGCGGAACCGGTGTCAGATATGACGAACCTTGTCTGCTTTTCTATATCTCGTCGAACGCTCGCGAAATCAAGAAAAAACATCAGGCGATCTCGTATATAAAGAGACTGCTATCAAGCAAGAGGTTAACTGCGTATTGATCCCAGAAAAAGGGACAGAAATGGGCTAGCCTCTTGCTCAAATTTACAATGATTTCAAAGTCCGGTCTTTCATTGCTTGCATGCACTTTACAGTATTCATACAGTATACTGTATCGTAGAAACGCACACTCACTGCCATAACAAGGCTGTGATAGTATTGCACTAAACATGTCGCATGCACTCTTGTACTCAATGGAGTCATCTATCCAGACAACCATCCCGTCGTCCGGTGCAATCCTGAAATGCTCGAAATCATGAAGCTCCTCTCGTGCAACGACGCCTATCAAGCTGCGTCAGAGACAGGGTATTCCCAAGTACCACAGGCGACAGGCGACATAGCAACACACACACTGGAGGGAGGGCTGTGGCTCTCGTATGTGGCTCTCATCGGGCAAAAAATGTACACATCCTTGTGTTTAGCTGTCGGGCTGTGGATGGACTTGTACGTGACAAGAGCCTTTGTCCTTGTTTTTCCTGGGTATGGATGACGGCGACAAAGTTACCGTTCCGTTACATTTATAGCAGGATACACAAGGACAAAGGCTCCTCGTCGTCATCAACCTTGCCACCATTTTGTAGCGCCGCATGCAGTGCATAGTCATACCGGCGACTTCTCTGCTCCTCTCAGCGTTCGTAGTGGGATAAATCAGCGGATCCATGACAAACGCAATATCCGCCGACACTGTCATGTTTGAAGGATATTTATGTTTTGCTGGTACGCGTCACTGAAGAAGACTCTCGGACAAGACAACATTCATGATCTTTTAATCAATCACAGCCTGATTCCGAAAATCTGCCTCCATCTATGCATGCTATAAGGTTTGGTTGACAAGTCGACAGGGCGAAATACCCATCAAGGCGCTTAGAGGATAGGTACATGTCTTCTTTAATGGACTTATTGATAAGTCTCGACTCTGAATTTTTTTGTTTGAGCCAGCCCTGCAGTAATACATGGGACGTGCTCCATCGCGAAATGAATATCATATCAGCATATCATGAAATGACACGGGGCTGGACCAAAATAGGACCGGTGAATGTCAAACGCCATAAGTTTTATGTTTACGACAATTCCAACGCATGTTTAACTGGGTTTTAAATATTATACACTTCTGTTTTACTTGCTCTCCTGGAGTATAACTGATTTAAGAAAGTCTCATGGGAGACAACCGTAAAAATGCGAGCGACGAGCATGATGTTGCATATGTGTGCTATGTCTCCCGGTTTTGAATCTCTATGACTGGTGATGTGCATTATAACAATATGGAGAACTGGGATGCAAGAGTGCAATATAGTTGTCTGAGCTAAAAGCTTGCATAATTTTCGTGCAACGGACGCGTGAACGTCTCTGCACCACATACAATGTCGCCGGGGAAATACGCGAAAACCACAAAATTCTATATGCTAGCAAATTCCAGGGATGATGGAAAAATAAAACAAAATCCGTTTTTGCATCCTGCGGAAGTTTGGCTGAGTCACCGGTGATGGTGCGACTGGCGAAAGAAGGAAAAGGCGAAAAGAAGACTTCACCTGCAATGCTATTGTTCTGTTTCGAAAGAAGTAGTATACAGTAACATTTAAAGAATCAAAAGTGATCGAGTGCAGAAATATATAGGACGGAAGACATTAATTTATTACGCTCCCTCCGCACATTACCCAGTATCGCATCCGTCGCCATTGCGTTTTACAACTACCATCCAGTATGTGTGTGTTTCATCAGCACAGACCTAGTGGAGGGTGAGCACTGTGTGAAAGTGATCGGCGAGGACAGACATCTACACATGCATAGTGCAAAATGGAATAGTTTTATCTACGGATCATAGTTTCACTTTTTTTTTTCTGATACCATAGCAAAGTAGCCGTTGCAAAGTAAGTGCATATTATATAATGCAGAATATTACCTAATGCAGTCGGGTGAAAAAGGCCAGGTACGTATGTGTAATAAACGCTGTCCATGACAACAGCTATCACTGCACGGCTACTATCCCTTTCCCTCAATATTAGTGCTTAAGAAACAGGTACCTTGGTCGTTACTCCTTCTCTGTCTATTTCAAATGGTAGCCCACAAGCGGTTCTTGATTTTGTTTAGGAATTGCAAACGAGCACCAGCAGCAGCGCTTTATCTATTTGCTGATATGATACGAGGGAGATTACAGTATCTTATTTGCCGCGCGATTATTGCAAGTATTTTCGACTGCTCTGTTCCGTCCTCTCGGCGTTTCTGCCTTGTATTCATTAAAAAATAGAGCTTTTGCAATAGACTCCATATTTGCAATTATTGAAGGCTACGGAGACATAACGGACAGGCAGTGCATACAGTTATACAATTCCTTGGGGCGTCTGGTATATCATGTAATCCAATCTGAGTATCGAATGAGGGCACTCCGAACTCACGGAAGGCACCTGTGTGAGAGAATGTGTCTACGTGTTACCTTATTCTGCTTATATCCTTTACTCGGCCGAATCCTTATCTGGACCCTAGAATGGGACTGCAAAGATCATGTGGCGATAATTACCCTCTAGTCATTAATACTACATGTTCTCACGTAAAATATGGACGGCACGTAAAAAAAAATCAGGTACGCATTTTACATACTTACGGATGATTAAATAAGGGAACTTTTCCTTATACGGTATATGGACGAGTGAAGGCATGCCCCTGTCATAAAAGACGAAAAGTAATGATGACGAAGGCTCTGAAGCATTAAAACACAGTGTAGCTAAGTATATGACCAGAGGATCTGGATTGACAAGTTTAAGTTATACGTGATAACAGAGTCAACGTTCCACAATCACCCTGAGTTAAAGGGAAGATAACTCCCAGGCTAAAGGGTATCTGCTGGGATTTTCTTTCTATTTCCCGGACGGGTAATGGTTTTTTCTTCCATGCGAAAACGTCGTTAGCTATGATGGTAGACTCAGCATATAAAATGAGCACCGTCCGATCTGCATAGTTTGTTTTTGTCTTTAAGACATAGCATAGCTCCAAATACCATGAAAGAATACATCCCTGTTGTTCTCGAGCCCATCAGCGTTGACATTTCACGGCAGAACTTTTACGGTGATTGCGATCAGGACCATACTGTCGAAATGGTACGCCGCATGCAAGCCAGTATGCCCACTACAGACGACCCAAAACTCGTCTCGCGCGTTCACATTGAGGATATCCAAATGCCCCGTTCTTCAGATGGCAAACTTATTGAGCTCGCCGTCTCGCGGCCACTTAACTCTGAAAGTGAGATTCTTCCCGTCGTGCTATATCTGTAAGTTGATATCATCAATTAAATAGACCTTTGACTGATGAAAAAATAAAAATAAAAAAAAGGCATGGTGGTGGATGGCTATATGGAAACAAGCATACCCATCGCCAGGTGTGCGTAGAGGTATGCCAGGAGGATGGCCATTTGATACCTTTCACTAAAAATCTCGATGACGACCTCAGCTTACAGAGCGTTGCCATGCCTGCGTGATTTTCGTCACTTATTCCTTGGCACCCGACGTCCAGTTTCCGGTCGCACTTGAAGAATGTTATGATGCTCTAAAGTATGTCACAAAGAACAGCGAGAGGCTCAAGGTAGACGCCAATAATATCATTGTTTCCGGCGACTCGGCTGGAGGCAACCTGAGCGCGTGCTTGACCCAGCTGGCCTGGTCCCGCGGGTTCAAGGTCATTAAGGGCCAGGCTTTGCTGTACCCGTCCATTGCCCCCAACTTTGACAACGACTCCATGCTCCAGTTCGAAAAAGGCTACATGCTGACTCGGGGCTCGATGATAATGCACTGGGAGGTCTATTGTCCGAATGACTATGACAGTCGCTTTGCTTCACCAATCAAGGCGTCGCTGGATCAGCTCAAAGATTTGCCTCCTGCCCTGGTAACTATCTGCGAGGCTGATGTACTCCGTGATGATGGTGAGGCCTATGCACGCAAAATGGCTGAAGCCGGTGTGGACGTACTCGCCCTTCGGTATTTGGGCGTTATCCATGGTTGCCTTATGTTCCCAAAGTACAGCAGACAGGCTGAAGCCATGCTTAATCAGACCGTCACCTGGATGAAGGAACGATGGGCCTCTTCCGCGTAGCCTATACCAATCCCTCATATAGTACATAAACCTTGCCACGACTTCCACCCGTGATGATGAGAATGGATACATACTTGCTTATAAATTTCGGGTAAACTGTGCATATCGGACAAAATGCTAGTAAATATATCATTAGCGTAACATCAGCAATGAGAATCAGTGAGAAAAAATAATTCATAATTGATCACTATCGCGTTTTATTTTTTTGCTTGCAATATGTATGCTTCTAATGACTTTGTGTAGGCTGTCAGCGCACAGCAGCATGACAGAAATTTTGCCCATATAAATATAACGGAATAGATCATGCGAATTAAGACGATACACGCGAGACAACAAGCATTCAGCGCTCGTCGCTAGGACGTGGAATCAGATATGAACCTGGGTTGAAATGCTTATATTTTCCAATCTAGAGGTGGAAAGCTCTAGAGACATGAAGGCGTGTAGACAAGGCGAGTGGAAGAAGCGATGATGGAGGAAAGAAAAAAAAAGGCACTGTATGCTCAACAAACTATCATTAATAGCTTAGTCGAGCTTGACAGCGCACGGTTTGATTGAGCTTGCCTGACAAGATGGGGAAGCATGATGGTTTTAACGATTATGGCCTCTTAAATATAAAAAGCAAAGAAAAACAAATAAACAACTTCTGGGGGACGGAGCATCACCTTTTCACGGGCCATACAATTCATACACCAATATGAAAAAAAGATTGAAGATCAGGCGTCATATATCCTCAGGTAAGAGTTGCCAGTCATCAGATATCTTTTTTCTGTAAAGGCCGAACACGCATTTTCGATGTACATAAACTATATGTAAAGTAATCTCATCATAAATAACATGGCATATAAATTCTATACAGTGGGAAAAGAAGACAAAAGAAGACCAGCTTCAGAAAACTTGCTATGTTAATTTTCGAATTTTTCGACGTCGTTGCTCTTCCTTCTCTCGATCGCTCAAACGGGGTACAAAGGATGCACCGGCGGCCTCCAAAGCCGAAAGATCCACAGGAGTGTCCTTTCGGTTACGGCCGACAATGGTAATATTTTTGGTGCTCGGTATGCGCAAGTGGTCTTGCTCGGGCTCAAATCCACACTGTGTTGCGATCGATTTGACGTAGCTAGTATAAGCTTCATATTTACCCTCGCCCGCAGTGGGCTTTAATACCAGTTTTTTCGTGCCATCCAGACCGTATAAGCAGCACGGAATCACCATGAAACTGATCAGCTAAGTAAGCGAACAGTGGAACCGGCTTTTTGCTTCGATCTGCTACTTACTTGCTCTGTGACTTGGCCGCAATGATGGGTATCCTATCTATTTGTGAGACGACGGGGATTGAATGAAAGAAGGATGCCTTACCATGGCACCAGCTCATCCGCGTGATTTCCGATGAGCCAGTCTGCTTCAGGATACACTGTGCTTGAGGGACGCAGAGCTTCGACTGGAACACTGGTAAATATACTATCGTCAATAGGGCCGTATTGTAATATACCTCTCAGAAGATTGGCTCGATCGCCTTTCAGTTCAACCCAAATCTTGCGGTCAGCAATGTCGACGCCGTATCCTTCATATCCTTCGCTTGTCAGCAGGTAGGTCAAGAGTCCATTACCACACCCAAGATCAACGAACGTAGGACGACTAGAGACTTCCTTTTGAATACATGTAGCTTGCGCCGTTTGTTGCTGTTACCTCTCTTCCCAAAGACAGATTAGGTAACTTGCAATGGCGATATCCTCAAATACAAACTTCTTGGGATCTGTTTTCTCAGACCAGTTACTTTGATAAGAAACATGAGTTAATGGAGCATATAGCAGACTTCATCAGAATTACCGAATAAGTTCACTTGCGTATTTCGCCTTAAGCCTCTGATACGTTTGGGTATAGGTATCTTTATCAACGAGTACATCGTGATGTGCCTTTTTCTTGTATCCTATACGTGCTTGAATGCACCACTTGAATAACTTGTGCAGGACCGTTTTTAAAGCATATTGCTAGCCATGAATATTAGCTAAAAAGTTTTTTCTTAGGGATCGACATACCATTTTCGTATCTGATACAGATTCATTGGATGCTAACTCGAGTCGCAATAGGCCGCTCTCGTTTGAGTCCCTGAAACAAAGATATGAGCATCCGACCGCAGGCTTAACGTGTATCGACTTACGCGTCCGGAATATAAACGAGGCTATATGCTTCCACTTTTGGATAATAGAACGGAAGATTTCCGACTTTTTCGTTTGGACGATAAATGACCCGGTCGGTGGGACAACCCTCAGCCGCGCGGCAGTATTCTACGACTTCTTCGAGGGGTGCGTCCTTTGCTTTGCGCCTCGGAATGAGAAGTCGGCGTACTTTTTGATCCGATTCTTCAAGTATCTCTGCCTTTTCGATAGGTGGAATAACATGCTGTGGTTCTGTAGTCCATTGCATCTGCAGAAGGCTGATTAAAGAGGTTGATCCGCAAAAAGAAGGCGTGTGTAATATACCGCGGTCTGCCAGAATGCCGCCAGAGTGGATGGCACTGATTGCTCTGCGATTATATACCAACCGGCTTCATTGCTTTCAAGAGGCTTTTCAAAGCGTAGCGTGGGTTCGAATTGGCCAAAGAGTTCAGAAGCTGGATCGGGCATGACGAGGATAACCACAGATTAAATTTTGCATATGGTGGCACATTTCATTATCACTGGTGATTGGGGCGGACGTAGCAGATAGACCCAGTATAGATACAATGTCAGCCACAAAGGTACGATGCATTTGCGAGGTACGGTTATATAGGGAGTAGCTAGTATTTGCAGTGACAAAAAGTGTAGGAGACGCAGGAGACTCGGCTCTAGAAGGCATCAACTAGGACGATATGTATTTGCTTGTTCGCTTGTATGAAAGCCATTTGCCAAACGCCGAACATACATTTTCAGTCTGGGCTGAACGACTTCCATTGTTGAATTAAAGATAACGGGATGATGGAAATAATAATTATACTTTGGATATCTTTATAACTCGTACGTCAGCAACACCCATAACAACCGCCATCTCTTTGTGTTATCATTATTGTCTTACTTCTTGGGAGTTGTCTTTCTATGAACTCGCAATGATATGATAGCCATAGTTGTTTTTGCGTGGTTAGTCTGCCCATGAGGACTCGACTGGACGGTTTATCAATGAGATAAATCAATGCAAGGCAGTCAGTCTGAATAAATCGGGTGAATACGAGCATCTATATGAATGAATGACGAAATAATTCAGGTTATTTTTGTATTCGACTTCTTTTCTCCATACTCAACCATAAAACGCGTCATGGCATCCGACAAAGATACTCTTGTCAGCATGGGATTCTCTCCTGCCAAAGTGTATGTATGCTTTGCCTTCTCATACTATCGCTTGCGTGCTCATAAGTTCCCTTACTTTTCAGACAAAAAGCCTGGAAAGCAACGAATGGTGCTGGGCTTCAGCCCGCCATGGACTGGTATAGTGCACCCAATCGAACCCCCTCTTTGGTCTGTTCTTGACTTACGCGGCTTCTTTTTTTTGAAAGGCTCTTGGAACATCCCGAAGTATCCGATGAACCTGATCCCGAAGAGGAAGGTCAATCCTTGACGAGCACAACGACCACATCTGCGCCTGCTGGTTCCACCGACAATGAAGAAGGTGAAATCAAGGACGGCGAGCAGACAGCTCAGAGTCTCATGTGTAACGACTGTTCCAAGCTTTTCCGTGATCGTGAGTTTTGTCCTGGTCTTATTCTTTCGATCCATTAACAAAGGGGCCTTTTCAAACACGTAAAACGCAGCTGCCAGTGCTGAGCGTCACGCGATCCGCACCTCCCATCAGAACTTCTCCGAGAGCACCGAGGCCATCGCGCCTCTCACTGAAGAAGAAAAGGCAGCCAAGCTGGCTGAGCTCAAGGCGCGATTGGCCGAGAAGAGGGCCCTCAAAGCCAAGCAGGAAGAAGAAGAGAAGCGACAGTCTGAAAAAATCCGCCGCAAGACGGGACAGGAGATAACAGATGCCCGAGCCAAGATGGAGGAGAAGGAGATCAAAAAGGCATTTGAAGCCAAGCGACGAGAAAAAGAGCAGGATCGTCTTGCCAAAGCCAAAATCAAGGCTCAGATTGAGGCAGATAAGCGGGAACGCGCGGCCAAGCGCGAGAAGGCCAAGCAACAGCAACAAGAGCAACAAGAGCAGGCGCAGGCATCTGCAGCTGCGGCTGCGGCTGCATCTGCTCCTGGCGTGAAGAAGGAATACAACGAAGCCCGTCTCCAGTTCCGTGTGCCTGGCAGTGGACCGCTTACGCAGACCTTTGCTGCCGATGCCACCTTGGATGAAGTATACCAGTACCTGAAATTACAAGGCTGCAATGAGCCTTTCACGCTTTCCACAACTTTTCCTCGGTAAGGGAGGGAGGGAGAGAGAGAGACAGAGAGAGAGACAGAGAGAAAGACAAAGCGAAAGTCACAGGCATATGAAAAGGGTAGCTCATTGATGTTATCTGACAGGAAAACATTTGCTGAGCGTGATATGAGCAAGAGCCTTAAAGAACTCAGTAAGTCCGTTTATTGATCGAGTTATGCACCGCCTGGATCGCGGATTGACTGATCGACGCTTGTAACCTAGACCTTGTCCCTTCCTCGGCGCTTGTGCTCGCCTACATTTAGGTCGAACCTTTACCATTTTGTATAAGGCAAGAACTTGCCGTCCAGAGTAATTTTGACGCGATCGCCCTTAGGATTTGGGACCTTTTTTTAACAAAAAGTTTCGGCATTTGGATGAGTCTGGATTTCTTTCGCTGCATAAATTTCCCGTGCTTTTACTTTACCTTGTCTACCTTGGCCGAGAAATCAATGGCAGACATGATTCCGTCTCCAAACTAATTGCTATCTCAGAATGATTCCTATCGAACAGCAAACTAATATTACCTTCTCATGGATGACGGCTTTGATGGGGTAGCCATACACCTGGAGCATTTCATAGAGACGATATAGGACAGGGTCGGTCGGTGGCACAGACATCAAGCTGCGTAGCAACGCAATCTTAGTAACAAAAGGATAGGTGTATACAACGCTTCTGCTTACCCGCCGCGGTCTGGGAAGAAATGGGAACCAAGGTCGTCTTTGAGGTGGGCTGCCGGTAAGTTGAGTATAGACGACAACTTGTCGATTTCTTCATCACTCGGCTTAGCCTATCCTCGGCGGGTCAACTCCATTCTTCAGCAAGAGCGACGAAAGGAAGCCTGGGATTTACCTGGCCATAGAAAATACTGGCAACGTACACCTCGTCTCTCCCAAGCTTTTTGCCGATTTCTTCGAAACTGCAGAGACGCGTCATTGCCACCGAACGGAGAGCAGGAAAAACGCGACTTACCTTAGCTTACGCTCTGCCTTGGCTTTGAACATGCGGGATTGCAATGTTGATAGTTTGTGATGAACCTATTATGTATGCAATGCAAAGTGTCAATCGTTATCTCTTTATCCGATCCAATTGTCACTCACGCTCATGGTAATGCTGTACGTACGTGGAAGTGGCGTGGTAACGGTAAATGCCGACCCGCACATTTGATCATGCAACCGAAACTCAGTCTGATCAAAAGCGCAAAGCTGACGTCAGGGATCCCCTTGTTGTTGGGTATGTGCCACCATTTTCAAATAAACCCTACTCCACTATACGCTTATCATTTGTGCTTTTATAAATGGTAGCTCTGGAGATAAGCAAAGAGTGATCTATAGTTGCCTCTTCTTGTTGCTCTCATATGCTAGTTCGTTAGGTTTTGTATAGCGCGCCGCTTCGCCCTGCATCGTGAGACCTTATTTATTAGGGCCCAACATTTAGGAACTAATGTAATCGTGAAGCGCAATATCAACCTAATCATGTATTGTGTGCATCTACAGACAAATTCTCTCAGATAGTATCCGGCGATCTATATGCATAATGTGGCTGAATACAGTATGTCGCGTGTGCGTCTTCCTTATCATACCATGCATACCTCTCCGTTGCATAAAAATGAGTGCTACTATGTATGGTTTACGCTTTCGTACATGACGGATGGACCCCATGTGCGCCTTACAAACAAGGAAACTCGTATACTGCCGAAAAAAATAGAAAGAACTTATGCTCCTGCGGCTTAGTGGCAGTACAAAGTTTAATAGTTATGCTGCCCTAAAATTTGATGTCTCGATATGATGCCAATGTATATGCAGGTGAAAGCAATGCATGTAACAGTGATCCCTACTTCTTCTTGTTCTTCTTTTTTTCCTTTAAAGCAGATAAGAATCCGAATTATCTTCTTGTTTCTCTATTTCTCTCGTCCTAATTTCCAAGGTAAGCAACTTACAACAAAGGAATCCTTGGAAGGGCTAGAATAGGCCAATGGGATGAATTTAGGCAGCGCACGTGGAATAATTTCTTTGCCAAAAGAGAAGAACGTGCTGTTTTGTGTCAAGCAGTCCACCACTATCAGAGCAACCCAGGTATGTGAATGCACACATACAGCCTAAACAGGTGGGGGAAACTGAAGACCTATTTTTCTTTTTCTTTTACTTCTTTTCCCTTTCCTTTTCCCTTAGTACCATGCGTATAAAACGTACTCTATTACGCACTTTATTGCGAGCCAAACCTCCGGCTTCTTCTAGTTACCAACCTTTTGCCTGTCTGCCTTATGAAATTCTCGTCGCGATTTATCAATATCTTGATGAAGACAAGGAGTTTAAACGAGCATGCCGCTTGTTTTACAGCGTGACCCATGACTATGATGCGATGGCCACACGGTTACTCATCAAGCACGGACGTCGATTCGCTCTTTATTTCGCCATATTAAACCTGGCTGCACCCCCTGTTGAATTGCTGAAACGCCTCTTGCAACACGATGCGCTCTACCCACGGTCACTGGCCCAGGCGATTGCGCAACGTAAACCCAAGTGCAGCAAAGATTCCATCGCAGCAGCGGCGTCTCGCCTGCCCCTCTCTACCCAGATGATGTTGAGTCGCACAGCCGTGCGTCTCTACGGTGTGGACGCTGTCTATTCACAAGATGATATGCAGACCAGTCTGCGAGCTATTGCGAGCGAGCAGGCACCTTTGGATGATGGGCATTTTGTGCCTATTTTTGGCAGAACAGTCGCAGATGACCTACCATGTTCCTTACTGCACTTTCTCAAATTCGCAGTACAATACCCATGTGTATACCAAGCCCAGTATGGGCCCGTGCTGGCACACGACCCGGATGCACAGCAGCGTCTCTGGTGCTCCCTACTACGAACGATATTCCAAAGAATTCGGCAGGATCAGCCACCGCTACCCATTGTGTCGCAAGTGCTCCAACTCCCATCTATGGCAGGCAACAGCGACCCTCGATTTTCTCTCCTCGCACTACCTGTGATTGACGCCCTGCGCCAGTTCTGGCTACAATACCCTCACCACTTTTGCGATCCTGAATTGATCGATGCCACTTTGGCGGAGCAGATGCGGCAGGGTGTCTCCGCACGCATGTTACGTATTGTCTGCGACGACCTGTACCGGTGTGAACGCGATGACCTTATGCACCCCATACTCAACAGTATTCGAAGGCGAACGAGTTGGCAATCATGAGAATCGTTATATAATATAGTATCGATGATGAAAAAAAAAGAGAATCGTATATTGTGTTATAGAAAAAAACGAAATAATTATGGTGTGGATATTGGAGCGATTGAGTGAGCGTGTCGTTCGCGGGATAGAGGTGTGAACGATTAGAGAAGAACTCGTATACGAAGGAAGAAAAAAAGGGGGGAAAAGACAAAGAGGATAATACTAATTATATTATTTTCGGACAGATCTTGGGCTGTTATGAGAGTAATAATAAGCATCGAGTTCGTTCTGGAGCTCCTTGATACGTTCACTTTGACCCTCGAGCTCTTTATGCAGACGATCACGCTCACTCAGCAGCTGCTGCTCCCACCGGCGGAAACGAGCTTCTTCCGCCTTGACTTGCTCCGTGAAACGTTTGCGCAGGTTCTCTTCTTCCTCTTTGAATTTAGCGTTCTCTGTGGGTTGGGACCGCGGGTCACCAAACTTGCGAGTCTCCATCTGGGTTTGGCGATAGTTTTCATAGTGTAGTTCTTCGGTGGTGGTGATTAAATCCAGCATATGCGTGCGGATCAACAGACTACGCAGCTTGCGAAAGTCGCAGTGGTCGTCATTCTCGACCTCGGCACAGCCCCAGGAATACTGGCGGCCCTTGACGCGTCGGCCGTCCAGTGTCATGACATCTTCCGTCGAGCCAATCACGGCAAAGGGCAACGAGGCCATAATGTTGGCATTTCTCTTCGTCGTCGTCTCATCTTCACTCTCTATTGGGCACGAGTAAACTTGAATCTCTTGTGCCGCAACCACGTCGCGGATCTTTCAAAAAGGAGTTCGAGTATTAGCTCTGTGTATGTGCGCTTGTGTTTTGGTGTTTCCTCAGGAGGGGTCCCCCATAAGAAAAAAAGTAAGGGGTAAAAAAGAAAAGGTCCGGGATTCCCTTACATTTTGTTTGAACTTTGCCAAATCAGCGGGTGTCAACGTGTCTGCTTTGGCAATCACCGGAATCAAGTTCACGCGCGATCCGAGACGCTTCATCACCTCGATATCCAGAGGAGACAATCTAACCCAGTGTTCCCGTTTAACACTCTGTTTTATGTCATACGATATTCAGCTTACGTGTGGCCCGTCGGCTTGATAAAGTACAGGCAGGCATGGACACGCATGTCCACAACTCCCTCACGACAAGGCTGTTGCTCCTGACGCATATATTTCTCGTGTTGGTCATCGATAAAGTCCACGATCGGGATCCAGCTGTGTCGGTTGTTCACATAATCGCCAAAACCGGGCGTGTCGATGATAGTCAACTTGACCTTGAACATCTTCTCCTCGAGCTCTTTGATACGCTATCGATGAGCTGAAATCGCCAGAACAAACTATTTCACTTACCAGCCTTGGTGATTTGGATTTGCACAGTCTTGCTCGCCGGGCGCAGGCGACGTTTGCTCAGGTTCTTGGGTTCCTTGATCGTCGATGTAAAGAGCGTGTTAACAAACGTGGTCTTGCCCACGCCCGATTCACCTGTTCCCGATGGTCAACGTATATGCCTAGGTATCGTTACTGACAGACTTACCACAGACCATCAGGGTAAAGTTGGCACCATTCTTGGCGACGATTTTGTGTCGCTGGTTGGGTAGGTTGGCAATACCCGTGCCCAGCGACGTGATGGGGACCGGCGGCGGAGGAGGGGCAACCTCAGTGGGCGAAGAGACGGTCATGGTTCTTGGAAAAACTGAAAAGAAACAGAAACAGAAGGTGAAATGGAAGGGCGAGAGTAAAGGAAACCTTTACAAGTCAACAGGAGAAAGAAGAGAGAAGCGAGATGGAGGTACACGGAAGGAAAGAGGGGATGAAAAGGAGTCCAAATCCACTCACGCCCGCCCCCCTTCTCCTTCCACTTTGATGTTCCTCTTAATCACACCGTTACTTCAGCACATACATACACTCTCGCACATACAAATGCGCGCACTCTCAGACATGGTGCAGGCACATATAAAAGCCCCTCTTACCCTTGGTCTCCCCGACCTGGAGTCCCTACACTCACACTTTCGAGTATTTCCTCCTCTTCTTTCTTTCTGAGAAAATAAGGATTTTGCATCCATGAGCAAAATCTGCCTCTCCCCTCCCCTCCCCTGGACTCTCCCCTTTCCCTTGCTTCTTGCTGTCTCATTTCTATACTCCGATTCAAATATGTCGTATTTATGTTGGCGTTTGTCTCTTGCATATGCATCGGCGTCCCCATCTGGCTACTGTATAAATTGAATATGCGAATTCTTTCTTTAGCAAGCCTTGATCACCCCACGCGCTGCCTAATGCAGAGACATGCAAAAAGTACATGTTTCAAGGATTCGCCCTTCATATATGTAGATAGACTGTGTACATACTTGCTCGGGGAACAACAGTTGACTTTTTTCTTTCACTAGAAAGCCCATGGATGCGAAGACAATAATTGTTCTTTATCTTGGGTCAGAAATGCTCACTTTCTCCGCAAATATGGTTCCTAGCTACTGCTGTTCCTTTTTAATGTACTTGCTCTGCTATAGGTATAGTTTGCGTGTTGAGGAAGCGTGAGGACGGTCTGCCGGGGATCATGATCCCAGTAAGGCAAGAAATAAAATTTTCGATAAAAATCACTGGAAGTTTTTTCTAGAGCGAAGAGCTTTTCGCATCAATATAAAGGCATTTTGATATACCCTCTGCCAGATTTGAAACAGTTGATAATTTGAAAAGCAGCCAAAGAACGGAGACACCATGTTGCGTTTTACTACTAGAGACAGGAATACTGTATTCAGCGCTAGCGGACAAGCATTCGCGCATTCGACATTCGGTATTCGGTAATTGGGATCGGGATTTGAACCCAGAGAAGCATTGAGACCAAATGAAGGGCAAGCAAGTATATAGTTCAGAATATCGCGCGTCTTTTGGCTTCTACTTCATCCGAGACTCATGCGTTTTACGTTCTTGACGCTCCTCGCAGCCTTTGCTGTATTTTCGTGTGTGGCTGCTCAAGCCAGTGTTCCTCTTCGGACACATTCCATTTCGATGCCCTACATAGGTACTTTTTCTCTTGGTTTCTTCTATACGCGTTCAGAACAGGAGAGGACAGGGACAGGGACAGGGACAGACAAAGCTAATCTTTCTTCTTTCTTGTTACTGGTTCATCTCGACGCAAACAGACGATGACCTTCAGAACCGCTGGTTTGACTTTGGCGGTGATGCCATTATTAACACCAATCGCCACATTCGTCTTACCAACAATCGCCAATCCCAGCAGGGCTACCTTTGGTCTCGTCTTGTAAGTAATATATAGTACACGTACTCTGTTACTGCTCTTGGTCTTTATTAATATCTGTTCAATCAGCCTTTGACTGCAGCCAACTTTGAAATCGAGTTTGAGTTCGACGTCGACGGACAGTCTGGTCACTTGTACGGCGACGGCTTTGCGAGTAAGTTCAATAGTACAATGGAAGAGGGCGGGGGTGTTTCCAGCTGGGCTTAGCTTTGATTCCTACTTTCTGATTTCTGATTTCTGTCTTTCACACAGTGTGGCTCACCAAGGACAGAGCAACGGTTGGTCCCGTTTTCGGTTCTGCTGACCGTTTCGAGGGTCTCGGCATCTTCTTTGACACTTATGATAACGAGCGTGCTCATGTAAGCCTGCATTTCGAGGTAGTACTTGCACCCTTGACTCACTATCCTCTGTAGCGCCATACTTTCCCTTACGTCTCCAGTATGCTTGGCGATGGTGTGACTTCTTACGACAACTCCAAGGACGGCTCGACGACCCAGCTCGCCGGTTGCGAGGTAATAATACACCGTTAAGACTCCAGCAAGTCGCTCAATCGCTATCTATAGGCCAACTTTCGTTCAAAGTCATTCCCGACCAAGGCTAAACTGACTTACTACAAGAATAACTACATGCAATTGGACTTGATCTGGCGCGAGGAGGATGAGTGGACCGAATGCTTCAAAGCGGGTGATGTCAAGTTGCCTGAACAACTCTACCTTGGCTTCTCGGCCCACACCGGCGAAGTTACCGATAACCATGATATCGTCAGTGTCGTCACACGGACGTTGATTCCCAAGAAGAAGGAAGTGACCGCGGTAAGTGTAATGAGAAAAGGAAGTATATAATGAAGTCGAGAGGCTCATCAGAACTATCTATAGTCTCCTCCTCCACCCAAGTCTAGCAAACGTTCCGGCGGTTTCTGGTCCTTTATGCTCAAGCTCTTGGCAGCGGGTGCACTGGTGGGCGTGTTGTTTATTGCCTACCGCATGTACGATAATAACAACCGGATGAAGCGTTTCTAACTTCCGTAAATAAAGAAAAGAAGGAAGAAGTACTTTGTCTTCAAAGCGAAAGCATATAAAAGAAGTTATACTTGATATGAGACTCTATGTGACTAAGTAATATTGATTTGTCGCGAATTGGGTTTTCGGTGAGTCTTTCCGTTCAATCCAAGACTAAACAAGGTATATTGCAAGCTCTATAATGCAAGCAACATAGGTGAAAGGAAAATATGTCCTTGGGATACGCGGTGCGTTGAAGCCAGTACTACTCCTCCAATGCGAAGGAGCAAATAAGGTGAAACATGGCTTGATATGATGATATGCGCATACTCCTTCCATTAATAATATTAATATTTTACTTGTGTCTTACAGTATATTCTATTCTATCAGCGAGTTCATGTATTCTTGTCCATGTGTAGCTTTATGTATGATTGATAGAAAGACACGTACAGTATGATCATCAATTTTCTGTATGCTGCGTGGCTTGGCCTGAAGGTCGAGCTGTCAATCAATCCTTGTGGAATTTCAAATGGGGACGACGACGACGACCCCTTGCCGCACATATCCTTTCCCTTTTTTATATCATAACAGAAATGCCACGCTCGGCTTGGAAAGGTCCTTTCTTCGTTACCTTCCCAGGTCTTCGTCAGGCCATTCAGAACGGCACACCTATTGCCACCCAGGGTATGAATACTTGATTGGCGTCGTTTTCCACCCGTAAATTCGTTTGCTCATGTCTTGTTTATGTTTATTGTTCACTGTATGTATAGCCCGAAGCTGCACCATTCTGCCGTCGTTCGTCGGTCTCAAATTCCTCGTGCACAATGGAAAGGACTACATGCCTGTTATGATTACCGAAGAAATGATTGGCCACAAACTTGGTGAATTCTCTTTTACCCGCAAGCGCTTCAACTACCGTTTCACCAAGGCCAAATAAACGCCTCCTCGACCGCCACCTTTTCTCTCGTTCTATCCTCTCTGTACAATATATACAACAAACACATTCGCGCATCATCAAAAGACAATACAAACCAGTACAATACAATGCAATATGCCTCACAACATACCCGCTTTTTGGTTTCGTGACGACAAGTTCAGTTACAGTCGTTGCTCAAATTTTTGGAGAAGGGGGGTTTTGGGAGATACTATCTACAATGGGACACGACAGCGGCCATGCCATGTACATGGCACGCTCGAAGAAGAAGGAAAACGACTGTTAGGTATATCAAATATGATCAGAGGATGATCAAAACTCTACAAGGACTTGGTCCTTCGTCACGAGTGCACCTTGCCCGACCTTGACTTTTTGGACCGTACCGGCTCGCGCTGCCCGGAGCACGTTTTGCATTTTCATGGCTTCCACAACAGCAATCTCGCTTCCCTGGGTAACCTATTGACCGATGATTCATCATGAGTATCACCTAGAATGTAGTCGCTTGGGAGATTCACCTTATCACCGGGCTTTACAGCCACGCTGATAATTCGGCCTGTCATCGGGCTGAGGACATGCTGGAACTCGACCTCCTTCGGTCGATGGCGCATGTATTGACTCAGGCGCCGTTGCTCTTCATTCAAAAGCGTCACAGTGTACTATTCAAAACTCAGGAAAGACGCCATTTACGTAAAACAGTTACTTACTGTATTGCCTTGAAATTGAATGCGATAGCTCATGGCATATTTGTCCAGATATTGTAAAGTCAAGTCGTGGCCCTCTACAGTGGCATGGGCCAAGAGACTTTGAAGAGGCCATTGGAGGGAAATCTGCATTGTTGTCAGCGCAATTGTTTTTCTCGTCACTTCTACTTACGTCGTGAGGAGGATTAATGCACGTATCTTCAATCACTTGCTGTGTTTGCTCGTCCTTGATCTGCACCCAGATCTTCTTCTCGCTAAATGGATGCGTCCCATACTTGGCGCGCTCAGTCTTGGACGCCATGGCTGCCACCATGATCGCCAGCCTCCGTCGGTCCTCCGCAGGAGGTATCGCCGCCTGATAACCACTCGGCATTTCCTGAGCCAGAAAATGAGTCGTGATCTCTCCGCCAGAGACGAAGCGCGGGTGTGCAAGGATGGAGCGCAGTAAAGGTACGTTATGCGTAACGCCTTGGATGACGTAGCGATCGAGGGACTGTACCATGGCATCCACAGCTTGTTTGCGTGTATCAGCGTGGGTGACAAGCTTGCAGAGCAACGGATCATAGTCAACGGGTACCTCTGACCCTTCTGCGACGCCCGAGTCGCAGCGAACAACCGTGCCTTGGGTCGATACAGGCGGTTCCTGGTAGACTGTCAGTCGACCGGCCGAGGGCAAGTATTGGACCGGATCCTCGGCATAGACACGCGCCTCAATTGCCCAGCCACGCGGGCGCGCCACAGCGGCTTGATCAAGCGCCAGCGGGTGGCCTGCAGCTGAGTACAGCATATGCTCGACCAAATCGAGGCCAGTAACGAGCTCAGTGATGGGATGCTCGACCTGGAGGCGGGTGTTCATCTCGAGAAAGTAGAAATTGCGCTGTGCATCGACGAGAAACTCGACCGTGCCGGCCGAATTGTAGTTGACATGCTTGGCGAGGGCGACGGCCTGCTCGCCCATGGCGCGACGGGTGGCGTCATCGATATGCACGCTCGGCGACTCCTCAATGACTTTCTGGTTCCGGCGTTGAATGGAACAGTCGCGTTCGGGCAAATACACGACGTGACCGTGCGCGTCGCCGAGGACCTGGATTTCGATATGGCGGGGTCGGTCAATGTATTTTTCAACGAGCAGCCGATCGTCTCCGAAAGCATTCAGAGACTCATGTTTAGCGAGCTTGAAGCCCTCGCGTAGTTCGTCATCGTTCCATGCGATACGCATGCCCTTTCCACCGCCGCCTGCACTTGCTTTGACCATCACAGGATAGCCAATCTGGTGCGCAACCTCACGTGCATGGTCGAATGTCGTCACCTCCCCGTCAAATCCCGGAATACATGATACCCGGCTCGCGATGGCAAGCTTCTTGCTTGCAATCTTGTCTCCCATAGCAGCTATCGCTTGTGTGTTGGGCCCCACGAATACCACTCCTGCCTTATCCAGCGCGTCGACAAAATGAGGATTCTCACTCAGGAAACCGTAGCCAGGATGCACGGCTTGGCTGCCTGTGGCGAGGGCAGCGGTTACCATGGCATCGATGGCGAGATAGCTCGGGACCAGGACGGATTCGTCCGCTTCACGCACGTGACGCGCTTGGGCGTCTTGGTCGGTGTAGACAGCGACAGTGCGAATATTGAGTTTGCGAGCAGTAGCAATGACACGGCAGGCGATCTCACCCCGATTGGCAACAAGGATCTTGTCAAAGGTCTATTATTCCCTCGCTTTCAGTAACAGTAGCTGAAATATTACTGCCGAGGGACATACCTTTTTTGCCAAAGGGGTTGCAGGGGTGTGCATAGACCGACAGCGGCAGAAGCAGCAGTAAGGCACAAAGGGTCGCCGTGCAGGTACACTATTTAAGGCAGGAATATGCCTTGCTGTGGTGAGAAAGTGTCGGGTGGTGGTGCCGCCGGTGACATTGACGGTCGTAAGAGCCAGTCGTCTTGGTGTAGACTTGGCTAATCGGGACAAGGAGGTTAGCATGGCATAACCATTTATAAGAAAAAAAAAGAAGGTTTGTGGGGCTATGGCAAAAAAAGAAAAAAAGAGAAAGCGGAAAGGGTGTTTGCTATGAATGCGGGGTTTCGTATTCTGTGCCTGTCCATCCCGTTCTCTTTTCTAAATACTCATTCACTTGCTTACTTTTCCTATCTCTCTCTCTCTCTCTCTCTCTCTCTGTTACTCCTCCTCCTCCTCCTCGTCCTCTTCCTTCCATGAATTTCAACATCTTTAAACCAAAACAAAAGACTCCTCATGATCTCGTGAGACACGTCAAAGACGCCATAAATCGTCTCGACGGACACGACAGACGCAAGGTAATCCCTCTTTCTCTCATTGTCCTTTTTGGCCTCTCTCGGCCTTTCCCTTTTCCTTGATGAACTGAACCCGGTGCTCATTTCGTTTTTCTCTTCTTTTTGTTTTTAATAACCATGGTAGGCCAACGAGGACATTTCAAAACACCTCGTCTCAATGAAAACTATTCTCTATGGTAAGTTTATACATATATATATAAGGAAGGAAACGCGCGCAAACTCAATATAAATCCATGATATAGATAATGATCCCAGTCCCGACCAAGTCGCACAACTTGCCCAAGAAGTGTACAATAACGATTTGCTCCAACTTTTGGTATTCAACATACAAAAACTCGAGTTTGAAGCCAAAAAAGACGTTGCACAAATCTTCAACAACCTCTTGCGGCGGCAGATTGGCTCTCGTTTTCCTACAGTCGAATATCTTTGCACTCGTGAAGAGCTGCTGATTGCGCTTTTGAAGGGGTACGAGAACCCCGAAGTCGCTCTCAACTGCGGTCTCATCTTGCGTGAATGTCTGCGTAACGAAGCCCTCGCCAAGATTATCCTCTACTCGCCTCAGTTTTACCTTTTCTTTGACTATGTCGAGATGAGTACCTTTGATATTGCCTCAGACGCTTTCGCTTCCTTCAAGGAGATCTTGACCAAGCACAAGCCCATGGTCGCAGAATTTCTCGATTCCAATTATGACAAGGTATACTATAATCATGTCAATTACATCGCATTGTCACATTATCTATCATCATCATCTCTAACACCGCTGTTTCTCTGTTAGTTCTTTGAACATTACAAGCAGTTACTATTATCTTCCAACTATGTTACCAAGCGGCAGTCGCTCAAGGTAATAGCTTACCCATGGGATGGCAGCATGGATTCGGGGATCGATGGACTCATATATACACTACCTTCCTTTTTCTTTGCCTCTCTTTCTCTCCTATTTATCCTTCGACGTTCTCCGCACATAAGCTGCTCGGCGAGATCCTGCTGGACAGATCCAATTTTAGCATCATGACACGATACATAAGCAATGCTGAGAATCTCAAACTGATGATGAACCTGCTCCGGGACCGCAGTCGGAACATTCAATTCGAAGCGTTTCACGTCTTCAAGGTAAGCCTTGACCCGTGCCTTGTCTCGCACCCATTCACCTTCCACATTATTAGGTCTTTGTGGCCAACCCAAACAAGAACAAACCCATCATGGATATCCTCCTTAAGAACCAGGACAAATTGATCACGTTCCTCAGTAATTTCCACAACGATAGACAAGGTATGGCGAAAGTAATACATTGGATGCAGCTCGATTGACATAATGGACAGATGATGAGCAATTTAACGACGAAAAGGCGTTCCTCATCAAACAGATTCAGGATTTGAGACCTGTTCATGAACAATAAGCATATCCATATCTCGCCAAACATTTTGTGTCACATTGTCTCGGAACCCTTGCCCGTTCCTTTTGTGGTTTTGTGCCTGAAAAACGCAGATCACTGTCATGATATAATTGTACATGTCTACAATTGGAGCATGCGATAGGGATATGTTTTGCGCGTCGTTTACAGCGGCTATCATTGCGCGTGCGGGCTGCGGATTCATTAATGCGTTTTAGCATATACTATGCGTTGCAGTAACCCGATTGCCATCATACTGCATCCATGATTCATTATACCTATGCATGAAGATAGAGGTACTCCGCGCTTCTCATATGCAGGTGCGATAATGGTATGTGTTCATGGACAGACTTCGTCTGTATGTATAAAAAAAGGAATCAAACTCTATAGGTATTTTTCATTTTTACAAATTTTACAAGGGTATTCTATCAGTACAAGTGGAGCATAAGAGCAGAGATGAGGAGGAGGAGGAGGAGGAGGAGGAGAAAGCAGCGGACGGCCTGCATCACTAGCTGTCTATGAATAGTATTACAAACAACTAGAAGGAGTTGTAGGATGAGGAGGAGGAGGAGGAGGTCTGTGCAGCGCGATTGGAAGAGAACCACGGGAAAATGGATGGAAACCATTTGCGAGGAAACCGTTCCGATGGAGGTGTAGGAGGCATATGCGGTGGAGTGGGCAGTTCATCATAATAGACTGGTTCCCTATAGAGCTTGTCCAATCTCCGGAGTTTAACATTCTTAGAGTATCTAGTAGGCCAGACATAAAGAAAGAAAGAGAAAGAGAATCTTGCATAAGTGGGACGGTTTATTATACAAAGAAGTGGTATTTTCGTTTTTTTTACATGAGGGGCTCGTCGCTGTTCGACAGGCGATTCAGATGCAAGTAGACGTCTGTGCCGTACCCCTCCATGGATATCAGCTTGAGATCACCACCAAAATAACGTGCATACTATGTAGAGAAGTTGGTCAATTTCAGCAAGCCATGTCCGTACCATTGCTTACCAAACGGGAAATGGGAAGACCATAACCAAAACCAGCCATGGGTGCTTTGAAATCAGACCTGCTGTAATCCGGTTCCAGCTCTTGGGCGTTCGCAGTTGTGTACTAAACATCATGTAAATCATAGTGCAGATAGGATCCTCGTTTTACTCACCATGTAGGTCCAGACAAGTGGAATGCCAGATCGAGGAATACCACCGCCTTCGTCCGAAATTTTGATAGTGATATCCTATAGGAAGGAGAAGTTATATGTCAACTTCTGGCCTTTCCATTCCGTATTATACGCACCTCCTTGCCATGGGCGATCACGAGTTTGATGGGCGGATAGTTGTCTTCATAGTCAACACCAAACCGCTCGACAACAGCACGCATCGAGTTCTTGAGCAGCTCAAACATCATGTGATTCAGATGGGAGGGCACATACATAAACTCAATGTCGCCGGGGCAGAACATTTGCACTTCCGGTGCCTTGAAGAGACCGTAATATTCTTCGCAGATGAAACGTGCATTGGCGATGGCGTCCATGGCGATTTCTCGAATGTTGGTCTTGATGCAAATGACACCGACGTAGTCGTCACGCGCAGGCAAACGGTAGAGGGCTGAGTGCTGGCCTATTAACATACGAATACCGATACGAGACATGTAAAATCGATCCAAGAATTGTTGCACGTCCGTGTCGATGAGGCTTGATTGCAAGCGCTCCTTGTACTCCAGGATACCTTGTGCTATAGATTGATTGATTTATGCAAAAAATGGTCACATGAGTACCGCTTTCGGGTGACAAAGATTTTCTTTTTCATCCTTACCCACGGTGGTGACAACGGGGTCGTGCCTCCGTTTTATGTTCTCAATGGTCTTGACAAAACTGTCGGTATACGTGGTCATCTCGGGAGAAACTTCGACCTCTTCCATGTTTGTGTAATATCTATGGTCATTATTCTTCTTTGTCAGCAAGAAAGGAAAAAGAATAAAAAAAAAGAAATTAGGTGAAATGTATTGTACCTGTGGCCGATGGGGACGGCGGGATGTACGCCATTTTTAACCGGTTTGACGGGACGAATGGAGGGATTGGGGACACTGGGAGGAAGCGAACGTGAATCGTTTTTCTTTTGAGCTGTTTTTAATCTTTCTCGGACGGCACTCGATAATCTCGGAGGTGGCAGATCAATCAGGTCCTGGAAGTTGCAAATAGGGTTTCGCCCCATTCATTCATTGAATATCGTCCCACTTCACTCTGAATAGTCCTCTTCTGCCTACCTTGAATGAATGTGCATACCAATCCTTGACTTTGAGTATAGAGGGCATTTCCCGCAAATTGCTCGGCAGCTCGTCCAGCTCCTTGACGCGATGAGCGAGTCTAATCGGCAATTCCTCTAATATCGACAGCGAACGTGAGACGCGTTTAACAAAAAGGTACAATAATGACAACATACCGTGCAAAAACTGACTGGCTTTAAATAAGGTACCAGCAGAAGGTTTCTGGCCTAGAAACGCAAGAATTAGCAAGATGCACGCGATTCTCACGTTCAGGGCATACCAAACATGACCATTTGACGCAATGAGACACCTGTCTGAGGGAATCGCGCGAAATGCCGAATCTTGTCAAAGAGCTGTGGCGTTATTTGAAACATAATATATACAGGATAGGTAATAGAGAGAGGGGAGGAGAAGAGAAGTTAAAGGTGAAGGGGAGGAGAGGAAGGGAAAGGGGTGTTTTCCAGAAAAAAAAAAAAAAAAAAGAAAGAAAGAGAGAGAGAAAGAGAAAAGAAGAAAAGAGGGCGATGCGAACAGATCTTGCAACCCCGCATTTTGAATGACTCAAGCAGACTTCATGTGAAGCTGACCCCCCGACGTCGTCCGACTAAATCACAGTTCCGATATTTCCCCCTCTCCTTTTCTCCTTCTCTTCCTCTTCAAGCATCTTCGTGCTTTTACTAATAGTTCATTCTATCTATCTCACATTCAATCAAAACTACTCATTATTTTACTCCATCAATTCATGTCCACTCGCCACATTTTCTCGTGTTATGATGTCGGATCAACCCGACTTCTTTTTACCGGCTCGTTTACTATTATTATTATTTTTTTATGATTATCCTCACCTGACCCATGACGATCACGGATACTCTCATGCCAAACCAGTCCTGCCGCATCCGTTTCCTTGTTTTATGCAACCTGTTTGACTCTCTATCAACCAGAGCAAAAAAAAAAAAAAAAGAGTAGGTTACTTGACGGTCCGTCAGATAACGTCATTGCACTTGGCGTTGTTACATGTTTATGGCTGAACCGCGCTTTTATTCTGGTGTAACATCCTCGCACAGTCTCGGTCAAAAGAGGGCAAAAGGATTCCACATTTATGAAAAGATCACATGTCTTGCCCTGTGAAAATTGATAGGGCCGCAGCATGCTGAGACTTCTTTCAAGAAGTATCCGGGCCCTCCAGATGTCCTAGCATCAGATCTGCACACACCAGGAGAGAGAGTTGAATTAGATGAGGATGTGATCCCATTCGTTCGTCGACTTTAAACCTCGGAAGGCACGAGGTAGCGGGAGGAAATCACCGCCATACTTTACATGATTTGTCCGAGGCTGCCCGTTCCATTTTCCGAACAGCTTCCTACTCTTCCTTCCCACGGACCATGGACCCAATCTTCAATCATGAACTTTACTCAATTTGTCATTCCTGTCTGAATGAAGCAAAACGAAAAAAAGCTCTTATTCCTTTTAGTTTGTGCCTGTTGTTATATCACCATGGCCGCCACTATTGCGTAAAGTAGAATGCGGGGGCGTCCAGCGATATATCCCGAAATGTGGGGGAAGCGGGCTTTTCGCTGCAATCATCGGCTGCCAAAAAAAAGCTTTGAAGTAAAATAATCTGAGACACGATCCGGTGTTTATTTCTCTGTTGCATCACCGGCCTGCGCAACCTCTTCGCCGTCTTCTTTGACTGGCTCTACCATCTGGAAGGAGCGCGTCAAAAGGTTGAAGATAGATCCAAAGCAGAGGGCGATGACAGTGCAGGTCAAAGTAATCACGTTATATGGCATGCTGAAATCGGGTGTGGGCAGGCTGACGAGCAGAGTGTCGGTATAGACGCGGATGGTCCTATGGAGACTAGCAACCTGGTGAATATGTGAATACATCACGATGCTGCATGATTTGCTACCTATGCTCTGGGATTTGGGCCGTCAACACAGCGGGTCCTACATCAAAGCCGCGGTTGGCATCCGGGCGATGCTCGGTGTACCGAAGGAAGACTTTGTCGAATTCCAGCGACACCGTCACGATCGAATGGGGTGCTAGCACCATTTGGCATTCCAGCATCGTCGATCGCTCACGGTCCCTTGCTGGTTCGTAAAACATCTGCTCGATCACATCTTCATCCTTCAGGTAAGCTTCCAAGCTCGTTTACATTTTGTCCTCGACATACCGCTGGATAGATGCTCAGAAGTACGTGTATCTAAGACGTCGACCTGCAGGGTATGCAGGTACACTTTAAGGTACCAGGGCAGTGCGTCATAGTATATGAGTGGAATCGAGATGTCTCCTCGGTTGTGGATCGTGATGCGCAGGCCGCCGCGTTCTTGACCATAGCCAGTAAAATATCTGTGCGCGGATATCATGGGATTGGCGGGTGCAAAGGCTGCCGTGAAATTTAGAGTTCGCATGATGTCGACGCACTTGCAGATGAAACCTTATTTTTCTGTTTCTTAAAACTTACGGTATTCAAAGAAATCCTCAGGCCAGGTCATGCGGATGTTGAGGTCGCCCGTAACTTCGAGTGCGGATCAAATCAATCAAATGCCTTTCATATAATATAATAAAGAAGACTTACATTGGTGGAGATCATATAGGGCTGACTTGCTAGTTTCTTTTGTGATAAGATTTGTGGGCGCAGGACTTAAGCTGGCCAAGTCGCCAGTGACTTGATCTTGGATCACGTGCACCCGGCTGTGATCCGCCAGCGGACATGCACCACGCAGGATGCGGTCAAAGACATCATCCAAGGCCCAATCTTATGATATAATATTGCTTTCAGTATGCGCACGTCTTCAGAATTCCAAGATACTTACCACGACGACTGGTATCTTTCACCGTGTCCAAAACAGACGTGACGCTCTGGCGTAATTCTAGCTTCCGGCGGCTGCATCGTTCATCCTAGATACGGATGAGCTTCTGTATAATGTCTGAGCGAATATCGCTTACAGTGCACAAGGACTTGGCATGAATCGACATGGAGTGGAAGTTGGAGTTATAGATCTTGTGAGCATTCAAAAGGGTCGCTATGCCCGACTACAGGACATACGTGTCAGACAAACGGAAAGGGGGCCGGGGGTACTATCTTGAGCCTTACCTTGGCTTTGCACGGAAGAAGTTTAATCCAAGGTGTCAAGTTTTCTGTACACACGTTCTCTTGCGGGAGATAACCGTAGCGCAAGTGTGAGTCTTCGTTGAGGGTCGTGTTGGCCTTGTCGAGCGGAATCAGATCGAGTGGCTCGTCAAGTCGGAAAGAGAGGACAGGCTCGGTTGTCAATGTCTCGTCAATAAAATTGAGTGAGGCGCAAAAGAGACCCGAGAGCGTGTTCGTCAATGACTTCCACCGACTTTGAATACTTGAACTGCATGAAGGATTAAAGAATCAATCAAAGCAAAACAACTTATTAGTCTAATAGGTCTAATGCTTACTTTGGTCTATCGCGGATCCAAGCCCAGAGCTCTACACCAGTGCCCGTCGACTGCTCCATTGGATATCCCCACTCGTCGTAGTTCCAGCGGCCCTGGGCAAAAGTCAAGTGCATCTCACGCACGTCATACTCTTGCAGCACTTGTCCGATTGCCTTGGGAAATAAGTTATAGTCAAGCACTATAGCCACAGTGAGAACCAGCAACACCCGTCTACGCACTTTTATTTGTACGTACGCGGTGCACCTGAGGGTGTGTCTGCTTCAACGTGTGTGACGAATTCGAAATGAGCCAGGAGTTTGCCATCTGGCAGCGATCGCAAGGTAAGGTCTTCACTAAATTCCTCTGACACGTGTCTTGCGAGTGCCAATGTACTCAACGAGAATGACAACAATAGAGTGGACAACTTCATGACCGTTGCATTGCTCAACCGCAAGTTAAATAAAAAGGAAAGGGCGCAAGACGCGAATAAGTGGGCAAAGATAGTTTCTATATTCGTGCGCCTCTTTTTCCCTTTTTTCTGTCGGCACTCACAAACTACTTGCCGCTCTTTTCCTGTTCTTTTATTAACTCACGCTTGTCTCTTTCCGCCTTTTGCTCGACTTGCATGACCCGTCGACATAAAGCCAAAGGAATCCGTCGTGGGATTGAGAAACACGCTCTCGACAATGAAGACTTCAAAAAGATTTGGCGGATTAATGAAGCTTTGCGATCTCACGATCTCGCTTGGTTGAGACGTCTCGGCCGCGAACCCGCCGGATTTGTCAACGACGCTATGCGCCGTCGAGTATGGTATATAATCATTATTATTTCTACTATTTATGACTGAGGAAAAGACGCAGGCCCGTATTGCTGCGAAGTAATGACTTCAAGTCAGATACACCCATTCAGACAGGTAAAAAAGCAAAAAAAAAAACCCATTCAAGGAAAGGCCTATCCATAGGTCCAATCCAACACATTTCTACTACTAGAGAAGCACCCTATCGCAAATCAGGTGGATCTCGACTGTGTACGGTCATTTAATACCTTTGACTTGGGTAAGGGAGAAATGCCTTGCCGTTATTCTATTCTATTTAACACGTGGATGCCCAGATTTGAGTCCTGAACGCAAAGAAACACTGCAATCGGAGTTGTCCAGAGTCATTCTGCATGTATTCCAATGCTACCCAGATTTGCATTATTATCAGGTATACATCATACAAATGACTCTACCTGATATGCTTAAAGGAGTATATAGGGATTCCATGATATAGCTGCCATATTTCTCCTTATATTTGGAGAAGAGACCGCTGCTACCCTTTTGGAGCGCGTAGCTTTATTTTTTACACGAGGCAAGTGGCTCAGATGTTTTTCTTTTGCTTTCGCATCTCTCTTACCGTCATCCCCTTTAGATGCCATGCTCCAAGACATGGACTGTATACTGCAAGAGCTTACCATGATCCCAACGCTTCTTCAGCAGGAAGATCAGGATCTATACACATGTATAACTGAGTAAGCCGTGCATCTAGCAAATATCCTTGATACTAATAAGGTGCGTCTACAGGACCGGTGTTCTTCCTTATTACTGCCTAAGTCAAGTACTGACATGGTTCAGCCACGATCTGCACGACCTGAGAAAGATCAAACGTTTCTTCGACTTCTTCCTTTGCTCCAATCCATTAATGCCCATTTACGCCTCGGCCGCGGTGGTACTGATTCGACGTGACGAACTGCTCACTATGCGCGACGAGATGGACGTTATGCACAGTTTTCTCTCCAAAGTGCCTCAGGATCTGGACGTTGAGGCTGTCATACAGAAATCACGTGAATTGGAGGAGCGATGCCCGGTATTGGAGCTGCAGACAGAAAGCGCGGTGGCGCTCCACCGAGTGTCGGCTGCCAATACCTACGACACGCTGTGGGTCGCTCTCGAGACTGAAAGCAGCCAGGACTCCAAAGCCAAAGGCGAGGATGAGAAAGACGATAAAGCGGAAATGACCGAGAACCTCAAGGCATGCACTGCTGAAGCGGTACGCATCGTTGCTATGGATCCCAAGGAGAGGCTGCCGATGGCATTGCCGCCACCGCGCAACAAGGAAGCTGCACAGAAGTCAGGCACCGTTTTTGAACAACTCAAACAAGCTGTCGGGACAGAAAAACGGGTTTTAACTTTGGTGGCTGTGAGTGTTGGCATGGTCTCGCTTGCCATGTGGCTCGCCAGCAATGACCTCCTTATGTGAGTCACTCATGATTGTCTTTATAGCTTGCTAACAGATAATCCTACACACAGGAATTTTGCAGTGCATCCTTAGACATCTTTTGAAGGCATTGTAATATACCCAGGAGCCATATATGTATGCAGTATCTTTGAGGTTTCTTCTTTCTCCGTAACTTTTTGATTTTCGCTACACTGAACGCGTTGTCTGTGTATTATACTGGTTATAGGACACGGATCATGACAAACTCATGGAATACCTTGGGCGATCCTGTAAGAAAGACATCCCAATAAGTCAGCAGTAAATCAGTTTCGACTAGCTTATGAGCAGTGTCAGAGCCTTCAAAGGTACAGCCAGTATAGTAACAGCAATATGCAGAGACAGACAGTAAAAGTGTGCATTGTTTGTTTCACGGATCATATATCACACGTATGGACGGGATTTCCCACAAAATGCATTATCGCAATTTCAGCGCAACTGGCTCACGCACCTCTTCTCCTTTGCCCCTCTTTCCTTATAACCCTGAAAACCATCTGTGCATCCTTCGTGCATCTTTCCTGCAGGCATTGACGCTTCTAATTGCTCAAATATCTGGCACCCATGAGCGGCTTTTTCGGATCGAATGAGAACACTGCTCGATGGGGCGGTCTCTTGAAGCAGGCCATCTCCAACGTCGAAACCACTTTCGATACTTTACTCGAACAACAGAATGCCAACGGGAATACGTCTACAGATCAGAGCAGTAGACAACAAGGTATGCTTTTAACTCTATTATAACTTATGGCACGGAGCTGACCCGGAGAAGAAGGTCAAGACGGCGATCCTGAAACGGAAACGTACATGGACCCAATCACTGGCATGGTCACCACTATACAACGCCCGAAAAAGCAGCAACAGCAGCAACAGCAGCAGCAGCAGCAGCAGCAACAGCAACAACACTACCAGCAGGCAGAGAGTCCCAAAGCAGGATCGTCCATGCCTTCATCGCCAAAACTACCTATGTCCAAACCGTCTTCGCCAAAAACTGCTTCACCAAAGCAACCACGCGCAACGGCCACGCCTCCTCCTCAGACCTCGTCTTCCGGTACTTCGTCACCTGATCTATCCGCGCGCCTGGCTGCTGCTATGGAAAAGAAACGTCAAAAACCGGTATTACGCACTTCTTCAGTTTCTTCCACCAAAACCACAGCCACATCTACCACTACTCATTCACAACAGCAACAGCAACAGCAACAGCCTGCCCTGACCGATTCCAATGCTGACACAACCTCCGCTGCTGATCTATCACCCCAGTCACCGAAGCTCGAAAATGACAACAAGCCGAAATTAGACGACGAAAGAGAGAATGACAAATCGACCGAGAAGCTGGAGGATCTCGTGGTGGAGGGTGCCGTCGCTATTTTGGAAAAGCGAGAAGAGGACTCTCAAAAAGCGAACGAAACTGAAATCGAAGACACTAAAGACACTGTTGCAGACGATATTAACGAGCCCCAGACGGTTATAAATCAAAGCGAAGACGCGTCTGAAGTAGACGCCAGTATTATATCATCAAACAAAGAGAAAGACGAAGAGCAGAAAGCAGATGATATGCCGAGGGACAGTGACATGGGGGACATGGTTGAAGTTGCAAAGGCCATCGATGCTGGCGCGAAAAGTGATAAGGATCCCATTTTGCAGCAGCGCGAGAATCAACTGTTCCAGGCCATGCAGACCATTGCAAAACTTCATGACCAAATACATTCACTCCAGGAAGATGCGGATAGAAGTGTCCAGGAAAAGAACGTGACGGAACAAAAACTGCAAGAGTTGCAAGCGCGAATCTCGGGCGGAGGAGGCGATCCCAAAGTGGTCAAGCGGCTTGAGACCCAAATTGATGATCTTCGAAACCAACTCGCTCAGAAAGCAGAGCAAGTACAAGGCCTAATGGAAGAAGGTAATATGCGTTTCGTGAAAGAAGCGGCGTTGTTGACTCTGTATCTAGGCGAGAAACTATCGAAAACAGAACTGAAGCACTCGTCCATTATCAAAAAGCTGAGAGGCGAAAAGCAAGAGGTTGAAAAGAGCGTCACCGAGTTGCAAAAAAAGATCGAAAAGACATCCTCTGATCTTGTGGAAGCCAATGCAAAAGGCATCCGTCTGATAGAATCTGAAAAACGGTTGCAAGGTAAAATGAAACTTTCTGAAGCAGGAGTGGGATTGACAAGGAAGAATAGAGTCTGTGAAAGTGCTGAGTGACATGACCGAACGACAGACCAAGCATATCAATAAGCTCGAAACAGAGATCAGGAGCCTTAAAGAGAGATTGCGCAACACGGAGTCTTCCTTGAAAGATGCCCTGGCAAGTCTCGATGATGAGCGAGAAAAAGCGCGCACAGAATCAAACGAAGCAAACGCAGCTATGCTCGAGAAAGAGGTAAGTACAAGCATAATTGGCACGTCAGTTCGACTGATCAAGATATAGCGACAAACAAGTGAACGGCTTCGATTGGATTTGTTCAAGGCACAAGAAGACTCAGATATATCAGAAAGTAGACTTCGGGAAGAGGTAAGTTATGTTACTGAGCTCGGTCTTAGCTTGGCTCACATGTACGGTCAGATTCGGGAGTTACAGAAAGCGATTCAAGAATCACAAGAGCAAGCAGGCGCCCGCGAAGATGATTTACGGAGGGAGATATCAGTAATTATAACCTCCCGCGCTAGGCAAGGATCGATTTAATTCTTCTTTTTCATGCAGGACCTTCAGCAAAGCCTGCGCGCTTTCAACGCTTCGGCCGACGATATCCACAGCCATGTAGAAGAAGCCACTGCTCCTCTCTTGCAGCAAATCGAGGCTCTGCAAACGCAACACTCAATTGCGATCAAAACCCGCGATCAAAACGAGCAGAGGTAGGAATAGCTCTCGATCGGCGACAACATCTCTCACACATGCTTGCGCAGTATCATTCTTCGACTTCATTCTGCTGAGAGCGAGAAGGATGCCTTGAACGAGAAACTGCAAGATATGATCAATACCGTGGCCGAGATGGCAAGTATAAATGACCTTTGAACCCAGGACGATAACTGATGATAAAACATAGAATGCGCGCGTGGAACTCGTTGAACGCGATCTAGCAAATGAGCAGAAAGAAGGAACCGAACTTAAAATCCAGAGAGAGGCGGATCAAGCGACGATTCTGCGACAGGAGAAGGAGCTCGAGGATTTGCGAAAGGAATTGGAGACGCGCAAGGCACAAGAGGATACCATGGAAGAGACGATCAAATTACGATACCAAAGGTTAATGAAGGAACGGCTCCAGGAGGAAAAGAAGTTATGGGAAAGGCACAGCAGTCCAAAGCCGAAAAGTGAAGACAATGATGGGTCGAGTACGAGCAGTGCCACCGGATCCCCGCTGTCCCGTGTTTCGGTAAGTACATCAGATATACGGTCGGATGGCCATTCACCCTGCGATAGCAATCGGGAAGCCCGACCGTGAGCCCGCGGTCAAGTCACGATATGGTCCGGCCCACCACGACGCCCAGACCAGATCGACCTAACAATATCCGGCAGCTTGAGAACCAGCTGAGCTTCTATCAAACCCAGCTCCAGAGTGCAAACCAATCTCGAGGTAAGCCCAGCGGTAGCGATTGGTTGACATAAAACTCAAGCACTGTTCCAGACGAACTCTCTGAGGAAGTACTAGAATTGACCATGCAAGTCGATAAACTGTAAGCCTTCTCTCGTGAAAAAATCGGATATCATATTAAATCATTATGTAGACGAAAAGAAGATCGGAGGCGGCAAGAACTAGAAGCGCAAATCAAAGAGCTCACAGAAAGGTAGGACGAAATTGGCACATAGGGTTATGATGGCTGACATTTCTGTTTCCCTTTTCCTCCAAGATACCATGCTTCCCTCGAAATGCTGGGCGAACGCACCGAGCAAGTCGAAGAACTCAAAGCCGATATCGCAGATGTCAAGGAAATGTATCGCAATCAGATAGTAGAACTCGTTCAAAAAGTCGATCAGTTATCGTCCAAGTAGAGCACCATGTAATTAGACGCATCATCATAATAATATCTAAGGAAGCAATACATTTCGCAGCATTTTGTACTACTTTTTTATGCGGGACTCTGTAAGGCTGGATTACACACATAAAAAATGACACGTAGGATATTTGCCTTAGTGTTCATCGCTTACGTACATGCCCTCTGTTAAAGCAATTGGTGCATTACATATTTCAGATGATTAATATCTTCGCCACGCACGCGTGATCAGATTATGGGAAGTGCGCGTCTGTTTCATCCGTATTGTGGCTGTGTGGCCCGGTCTATGCAAGCGGGGATTAGGTACTTAGAGCTCTAGGCTTTCGTGAGGCATCCACGTATTGAATGCACGATGCATGTATGCCAAGTAAGGCAATACGATACATTACATCTATACACTATGTACCGTATATTGATCTGATAATATCACAGTATGCTTCTTTATTACGACAGATTCTATACTTGTTGGTTTGCTACAGGTGCTTTTTGTCTTTGCTCATCCAAGTACTTGGTCATGGCCAGCATGTTTGCGATTTCTTCCTGGGTGGCTTCACCGTGCGCAGTCCATCGAATTTTGCAGTTTTCATCTATAAGATAGACATAACCGATGTACTGGTTCGTCATGTCCAGCATTTTACGAGTCCGAGAAATATCTTGCAACAAAAGTACGTAGTTATCCTGAAAAACTGCGTTAGATAGTCTTGCCTTCATGCAACTTGCACAAGTTCATTACCCGACGTTCCTCAGCCAAGTTTTTCCGGATGCTGGGAATGAAGGCTCGTAGCAACCATTGCTTCATGACATTTTCCTGAACGTTAAGCTACAATAAAGCATATTAGTATAATGGAGCTGAGGCTATGATGAATAATCACACAAACCTCGACGAGCTGGATATTTTCTGATTTGCCAAAACGTTCCAAGAAGGGATCAATAAAAGATTTCACTTGAGGCTAGACCAGCAATATGAGCTCTAAGAAACAAGAATAAAGAGACAAACGCAAACGGTTATACCTCGCCATATTTGGCATAGACAAAGCTCATGAGCGATACTTTTCCACGCAGCAAGTCGGTGGTGTGAAGTTTTTCCTTGGATAGATTGATGCCTTCGAAGTCGGGCATATAACCCGTTTTCTAAATCGTATATAATGTCAATTAGCTGTACCTTGAGGTGACAATGATGGATTTTTACCTCGGGTTTCATGAGTTTGTTGGACGCTAGATACATTTTTCCACCATGCTTCCGCATTTCTAAAGACAGATGTTACTCCTGACGACAATAGTTACGAGTTTCAAATAGACTTATTACCATGCACGTCTGCAAAATAAGATTTGGTAGCCTCTTCGACCCTGCATCAATCGATCATGTTGTATCAGAAACAGCTTTTTGCATGAATGGATTATCTTACAAGTGACGTCTCTCAGCAGCATGAGCAGCAAAGGCCTTGTCATAATCTGTGAGATCTCGTAATTTCTGCTTTTTGCGTTGAAGCCAACCGGTCTTATCGACCATGGGTGGCTCACGAGCACCGAGTGCAGTGGGCGGCTGGCGTGTGGTGAAAGCACGACTGAAAAGACGCACTCGGTTCGAATTCACAATGGTCCTCGGCAACATGTCAAACGGAACGAAAACACAAGAGACAACAAAAATAGAGAGAAAGTGTGTGTCTGAGTTTGTGGGGGGTGTTCGTTCTTTCTTTCCCCTGAGCCTTTTTCTACTGCCCACCATTCGCTTCATCTCGGATTTCATCGCCTCTGCCTTGGGTGGCAACGCAGCAGGCAATAACGAATGCGACGGAAAAGGTGAGCTTGATTTTCCGCTGCTTGAGATCTCGCATTCACCTAGTCCACAATAAAAGTGACGCTTTCGCAATTCAAGCTCATGCGCATCGTGGGGCGTGGTGCGTTTGGCAAGGTGAGGTGCTGGCCCCCATAACGAGTCTGTCTTCTTTAACTAGGGTCAAGTTTATTTAGGTGCGAATAGTAGAACATCGCGAGTCACGCCAGCTCTACGCGTTGAAGTATATCAACAAAGAAGAATGCATCCGGATCGATGCTGTCCGCAATATCATCCGAGAGCGCGCTATTCTCGAGCAACTCGATCATCCTTTTCTATGTCGACTACGCTTTGCATTTCAAGACAGTGAGCACATGTACATGGTTACAGACCTCATGTAAGCAAATTACGCTAGAAGCGTTTGATATCCTTCTTATGAATCAATATGATCAGGTTAGGCGGCGATCTGCATTATCACATCTGCCGACAATCATTTAGCGAAGACGTCCTGAAATTTTGGTTTGCTGAGCTTTCATCCGCCATTAAATACCTCCACTACCAACGCGTCGTCCACAGGTAGACTCTTCATCTATTTAGTTATATCAGCATACCTCTAAACTCATTTACTGTAGAGACATCAAACCCCAAAACATCCTCCTCGACGATCGGGGGCACGTTCATGTCACTGATTTCAACGTAGCCACCTATCTCCATAGCCGCAGGACGTTGACCTCTAATTCTGGCACAGGCTACTATATGGGTATGGCAACGAGCTCAACTTCTTCTTTCGCTCATTTTCTATTTTAGCACCCGAGATACACAAAGGCGGCGGGTACAATGAAGCAGTCGATTGGTGGTCCCTGGGCGTCACACTGTACGAGTGCGTCTATCGGAGGGTGAGTTTGCCACGCACAAATCCAAATCCACGTGGAATCTAAATCACTCGTGTACAGCGACCCTTTGAAGGTGCCACAAACGATGAGTTGCGGGCATCCGTGCAAAGAGGCATTGTGCAGTATCCAACCAACGGGACCCCAGTTTCTGGAGAATGTCTCTCGGTGATCCAAGGCGTAAGCTAATCGTTTTGCCTCAGATTTGAGTTTTAACGCGTCATGCAGTTTCTTGAAATGAATCCTTCAAAACGACTTGGCCAGACCCAGGAAGGCTGGGTGGCGCTTGTACGACATCCGTTCTTTCGCTCGGTGGACTGGCGGCGGCTTGAGTCCAAGACACTTACGCCACCTTTCCAGCCGTCCTCCGAGCAAAATAACTTTGATCCGACTTACGACTTGGAAGAACTCATCATGGGCGAGAGCTCAGCGACCCTGCAAGCACGCAAGCGAGCCAATCGTCCCAAAGTCGAAGATGCAGCGAAACGCGAGCGGGACTTGCAGTTCATTGAGGAAAAGTTCAGCCCATTTGACTATACTGTTTTTGAAAAATACGAAGGGTTCAAAGACCCAGTCAAAATGACAGTTGGGGATCCACCCGAATGGGTCAAACCTGCATTTGAAGGCGCAGAGCAAGGCGATCTTTTACCTGTGAAGCGTATCACGACCATGTCCGGAACCAATTGGCAAGACGACGAACCCCGAGAAAAGGGCATCAATGACCATACCACTGCGCCTGTTTCCCCGCAGGAACTTCGCGTGCGTACCGTCCTGGCTGAAGACGCGTGGCGCGGACCGAACAAGTCAAGGTCGACGAGTAATATTGCCTCACGTGTGGGCAACCACAAGTTTGACGACGTGCCATGGAAGAGACGCAGTCTGGGCATGCTTCGCGCCATTCAACAGCAGCATCTCCAGGATGATGTGCCTAATTCCGCGGGAAGTCTGAGTGAGGAATATGCCATGTCGCTGCAGGGCGTGCGGAAGAAACAGAGCACGCGGAGCTTCCGCGAACGGCGTGAACGCGACAGGAAGAATATTGCAGATACCGAAGCAGACCGATGACGCCGACGCGAATCGAATCATTTATACAATCCTCTGCCGTTTTACCATGCGTGAACTGCATTATTGCCCTGCAGAAGGAAATAATCCCAAAAAAAAGTTCACCCACCTCTTTTTCATTATACCTACCTATATCCAGTAGTTTCTTTATTTCTTAAAGTTGAACAAATTTGCATTCGGGTAAATATTTTCCGCCTGTTCGATGATAGCAACACGCGAGGTGGTTTGTATTTCGCTCTGCGTGGCTTCTTACCCCTGAAAAAGGCGCCACGTTTTTCGCTTTTGATTTTGCCACCTGTCAAGGGAATAGCCTATCTCGGATGAACGGAAGGTGAAAAGCGCGCGCAAAATTATACGTAAGCCACGCGTATGCGAGCAAGTATCCCAGCCCGATCGCTATAGGCACGAATTCTTCTTTTCCATTCGAGTGGGGATAGTCTTGAATGTATGCAGTATTACAGTTAGTGCGCTGAATGAAGATCGGAGAGGGTCCAGCGCGCATTAAAAACGGCCCGGTCGAGACATCCGTGTGGAACGAAATGTATTGTCGACATTGTGTACGACGGAAACCCACAAAAGCAACAACAAGGTCGGCTACCTTATTTGTACAGGGTTCGACGACCGATCAAGGCCGTCGAGAAAGGAAAAAGAAAAAAAGAAGGTAAAACTCATCAAGTTTAAAAAAAAGGCCGAGTTTTTCGTGAATGGTAAACAAAGAATAAAAAAAGAGGTGTCGTGGACAATGGTAAAATGTGCCTTTTGTACGGACTGTTGTGCCGCGTGCGCTGATGAATGAAAACGCCGCTCGCGTACGAAGCAAGATCGGCGTAAAAATAGGTGAAAAAAAAAGAAATAGGAAGGTAAAATCCCGTCAGAGAGTGACGAGACAAGGACACGCGCAGATGTGAGAAATGAGCCGAGTGTTTGGAAATTTTGGTTGATCAGCAGGATTAAGGAGGACGTCCGAAAAAAGGCGATGAGAAGAGGAAACAGGGCGATGACGCACCGTGGGGTCCGAGCGGATTATCATGAATACCTGCAAGTGGTCCCAAAAAAGTCAAGAGGTTCTGCCAGCCTGCTTTCAGGTCGGCTGCTTGTTTCGGTAGCTGTCAATTAACAGCATCACACAAATGTACCTGTCCTGGATCGCCGCTTATTTCTCGTGCGATTATTGCACCCGCGAACGTTGTGCCACCTCTCCTCACGTATTATCCACAAAAAGCTTGCTTGCTGTGGACAGGCCCTTTCCACCATGTTCTGATATTTTAAACACACATAAACATCTTCTTTCCATTTCTTTTCACTAGCTCTTTTGCGAATTACAATATTCCCCCCTTTCCACTCCTTCACCTTATATTCATATATTTATCTAAAACAAATGGCGATGACCACAACCACCAGTGTGACCATGGCCGGCTTATCGGCCTTAACTTCTCATCCCGGCGCATCTACTGCAAAAGGCACCAGTAATAACAACAATCTGACCACAGCAGAAATCAACGGACTCTTTGCATCCCATCATCCCGCATCCGCATCCGCATCCATGGTGACAGATATTGCTTACTCAACAGCAACGACTCATAATAGCTCATCGACGATGGCACCGGTCAGCAATATCCCTGCACCTCCTTTTCATCCTTCTGCGACCACCTCAGGTGGCGCCTCTGCATCTTCATCTTCGGCACCCACATCATCCTCCACGACCACCTCTACCACCGCGACAACACAACAACAATCAGCACGGAAACGAACCCGTACTACTCCTGAACAGCTATCTGTGCTAGAAAAAACATTTTCAGCCAATCCGTCTCCTAACGGAAGAGTCCGCGAACAACTCTCGAAGCAGCTGGGGATGACAGAGCGTTCAATCCAGATCTGGTTTCAGAACCGCCGTGCTAAAGAAAAGAACCTCGCTAAACGATCATCTATGGCGCACGACCGCACGCTACGTATGCAGCAGTACGCTGCCACGGCAGCAGCAGCGGCTTGTCAGGCTGCCGCTTTGCAGCAGAACCACCAACACATCCCACCCGAGGCAGCGGCAGCTTATAACCCGCAGATGTACTATTATTACTACTACTATTACTTCAACCAACAACAGCAGCATGGACCCAATTGGTCCGCCTTGCAGCGCTCCCTGCCGCCCGGGACAACGGTACCCCCACCGCCCTCCTCGCATCGGCCTTCGAGCAATGGTCTTGTGGCTCTCCCACCTCCTCCACCTCCACCGCCGCTCTCCATTACCACATCTACGTCCCGTATCCCAGCCGACTTGGCACACATGACCCCGCCTCTATCTATCGCGGACGGTACGCCCTTCCAGCACAACTATCAGCGCAAGATCGCTGTCCGTCATCACCGGGCCCATACGGTTGGGCCCTATCCTACCACGAGCAACACAGGCATGGCGCGTCGGGTCTTATCCCCGACCGCGACCCTGACCCCCACGAGCCCTGTGGCACCCGACTTGGTCCATCTCCCTTCAGACCAGCAACAACAACAGCAGCAGCACCCAGCCATAGCCGACTGTGGCCAACATGCTATTGACGAGCTGCTTGGCACCAACATATCCCGAAACCATCAGCGTGGAGCTACCATGCCCCTCGAAAGTCCTGCGTCGCTCTGGTTCTTTGACACACACGGCGCAACGGGTCTTTCGCACGTGATGGAAACGTCGCCCTTTGTAATGGATCCTATGGACGACGAGACACGCTTCTGGCTTCAGCAACAACAACAACAACAGCAACAACAACAGCCGCAAGATTCGCAGCAGCAACAGCGCTTCTCGGCAGAAACGCTGCAGATTGGATCATGGAAACGCGTCGTGCTAGATCCCCCGAATGATATGAGCTGCCTTTGCGACATGGAACAGCACCAGCTGGTCTGGACCCTTCAAGACGGCAACAACGCCTTTAAGATGGTGATGGACGCCACACAGGTGGAACGCATTGTCTGGTCCGAGTTTGGTGACCACGCACGCCTCGCCTTTGAATTCAGTGATGGGAGCGAGCCCCAGTTCTACATGCGGTCGCAGCACGAGCAATCATGGATCCAATGCCGAGATTTTACTCAAGATAAGCAAGCAACGACGCACAAGAAGCATTGGATCACCGGTTCAGCTTTTTCACTGTGGAACGAATGGCAACGTGTCGCTGGATGCCTTCCTGATATCTTGGGTCGAAAGATTCTCCTTGACGCGATAAATCCCTAGTCTCCTTCTTGTTTTATTTGTACAGTATACATTCTTTCTTCTTTTTTTTCCTTGTAAATGCATGGATCGTTACACACCTTTATTGCACTATTATGAGATGGTCACCACACGCGTACATGGAGGAGAAGAGTGGACGATAGAAACCAAAGAGAGTTTATTCTCCTAATTCAGTCTTACCTTTTACAGCGCACGAGGACTTTATTCGATGATGTTGCGAGCATGTGTCGAAACTCGTATCCATGGAAACAAAGGGAATATCCACATAGCACATAGACATAATAGTAAAATAGCTGTTTCGCGCATTTTTTCTGTGCGCACACAGTAGCGAGCATATATCATAAAGTGCATCCAATTATAATCGAAGTCCGTAATATGTGTCTGCCGTGGATTTGACGCAGATGAAAGTAGATACTCGGGGCCTCGTTTGCCGTCTTCGCTCCACTTCATAAAACCTTGGGTACGATTGGGAACGGACGACAATTAAGGCCCAAACAACAAGGCAACTGTCCCACACTATAAGAGACACATGGTACTTCTATATAATGATACCATTCTAATATGCTATTGAACCCTGAATGCAGAACAAGTAGGCTACACGGTAATGTTACGCAAGCGATGCTGTTGATCAAAGTACATACAAGGTAGATATTACAGCGAGGAATGTGTTTGTGTGTATGCATAACCAAGAACTGCTCCAGCAGCAGTAATTACGAATATGGTCACGAATGGGATACTGGTGCAGGTGTTGACATGCACATAAACAGACACGAAAAAAAAAAAGAGGAGAGGGACAGAGATCGGTATCTGTTGCCTAGGACGAGGACTTGCTGTCCGTAGTGGTGGTGTTCTCAGGCGTGGAAACGGGTGTAGCAGGTAGAGCATTTGGCTCTAGCTCCTGTTGTTGCTGCTTTTTCTGTTGCTGTTCTTTATAAGTGTACCAGAGTGAACCACCGACCATGGCAAGGACCGTGAAGCCCTGAGCAGCCACTGAGGGAGTACAGGGGGTTTTTTGTTAGGCTGTATACTGAATATAGCAGAAATTCAAGCGTGTCATACCTCGAAGACGGAACATGTTGTTAGCATAGCGCTTGTTGCCCGTTTTCACACCGATTGTCGCAGCAGTCAAAGCAAAGCAGGTCAGAGCCACACCTATGTATATGACGACGTGGGAACGGGTATGGTTGTTAATCAAGGGTAACACTTCGACATAAGACGGCTATAATCACCTGCTGGCACAAGAGGTTCTTCCTTGGACTTGCGCTTCATTTTATCCCACGCTGACTCGCCTTGCATGGTAATGCGCATGCGTTCTAATTCTTCATGGCTATATTCCTTGACCATGATGTCCGGTCTCCAAGAGAGAAGCTAAGTTACAGTAAATGATTTTTTTTTAGAACGCGCATTTTGACCTGCCGCGGAGATCTCCATTCTGGTGAATGTTTTCCGGTGTTATTGTTCAATTCGACATGGCACGTTACATACTGTATATCACGGATATCAATGTTAATGTCTTTTATACTTCTACAAAATCTCTTCTTTGACCTTTTCCATAGGTCGCCTATAAGTGCGTAGAAACCAGAGTTAGTTCGGCCTCTCATGAAGATGAAGAACCAAAGGTATCATGAAGACCCTGATATAGCCGACAATGACAAATACGATAGCAAGATACGGTAGAATAATGTCGTCCGTACATGTGGTGTCATGTGCCTGAGCCCTCTCGGTCGCACACTTCTTGTAAGCCGTACGAATCGTCTTACTCACGCACTGCCTGCATGCGTTTACTTATAGTCGAATAGAATGGTAAATATTATTCCGACTAGAAGAGCACATACAGTACAGTACAATAGCAGATAGTCGGTCAGTCGTAGATGACCTGATATACAGTATATCTCTTTAGCTGTGTTGATCACGGAATAGGAAAAAGATAAACCTTGTGATAAGCTGCATTTTTTTCAAAAGTCTGAACCGATTATCTTTTTTTTTTTTATTACCCTTTTTCTTTTTTCCTTTGAGGTTCATGGTGGTGCGATGACCGATGCTGTCAGCCAACCACGACGACGCTACTTTGGAGGCGTATGTGCACTCATTGGTGTCGTCTTTATCTGGGTCTCGTCTTCCTTTGCCATGAATGTAAGAAAAGACAAGACAAACGCAAAGAGAAGGACAACAATGGCAACGACGGGGATCAATGAGCAGGAGGGAAGGGAAGAAAAAGAAGCTGACGATCCCTTGACAGAGTATCTTTGGCGAACAAAACTTCAACAAGCCGTTCATGATCACGTACCTCAACACTGCCACCTTTTCACTTTACCTTATACCCCTCCTTTTTCGACGTAAAAAACAGCACTTTTCGCCCGAAGAGTATGCAAAGTGGGTTTCCCATTGCCCTGTCCATCTACTTTAGGCTATCCATGCTTATATAGTGTCTTCGAATCATTTAGACTCAATATGGACTCGTCGTCAAGTCGATACGATGAAGATACAATACGCTCCATGGAGGAGGTGAGTCATCTTTGGAGACGATGGCGAATGATTTGGATCGGCTGACGTTATATTTCACTTATTATCTCATCTTGTAGCCGGATGCATCTGCTCCCGAACCCGAGGACAAACTCAATACACGCGAAACCATACGCCTCAGTTTAATATTTTGCATTGTTTGGTTCATTGCTAATTACACGACTAATGCGAGCTTGGCCTACACAACTGTTGGAAGCAGCACCATCCTATCCTCTACTTCGGGTAATCTGCACGAGATGATCCAAGACATATGACTCATCGATTTTATCCTGCACGCACAGGCCTATTTACATTGGCTATCGGCTCTGTGTTCGGCGTCGAAAAGTTCTCCTTGGTGCGGGTGATCGCTGTAGCTGTCAGGTAAACAAAAGCGACCTGATGTTAAAAAATCAGATCATTCATTCTATTCTGCATATGGCAGCTTTATTGGCGTGATATTCGTCTCATGGTCGGACCAAATGGCGTCCGACCATCCGGACCCAAATGCAGGGTCGGGGTCAGGGTCCAGCATGACCGACGAAGCGCATGCGCCTTTGCTCGGTGATGCACTTGCGCTGGCAGGTGCTATCTGCTATGGATGTTACACTACGCTGCTCAAGCTGCGCATAGGGGACGAGTCGCGTATCAACATGCCTCTCTTTTTTGGCTTCGTTGGTGCATTCAATCTACTCTTGCTTTGGCCTTTCTTTATCATCCTGCATTATACAGGCCTGGAGCCTTTCAGTCTTCCCCACGGCGGTCTCTTATGGGCAACCATGCTACTGAACGCCTTCATCGGCACTTTTTTGTAAGCCTGATACGAAGGAAGATAAATTGGGCTCTCATGCGAACTATTTAGATCGGATTATCTATGGCTGCTCGCAATGCTAATGACCTCACCCTTGGTGGTGACGCTCGGTATTTCTCTTACTGTAAGTCAAGTGATATATGACAAGAAGGTAGACTAAAAGAGCGATATAGATTCCTCTCGCCCTCGTCGGCGACGTCATCTTCAAACATATTATTCCTGGTTTGAACTATGCATTTGGAGCTATTCTCGTCGTCGGTGGTTTCTTTGCAGTTAACATGGCGACGCTGTCTGATGTTGATGAAGATGCGGCCTACGCCGAACGGCAGCTAGTACCCAGTGAAGGAGACGATTCAGAACAAGCAGATTTGGAACGACAATCCGCTGAGCAGCAGCATCGGTGACTAAGAAGAACATTTGATACCAGGAAAGGCGTCCGTTCCTTACAATAATCTACGAAGTATATAGAAAAGGAATATACGCCTGTCATAGTATATTATACATTAGCACAAAGCACAATCAACCATCAGTGTCGAAGTCGTGTAATTTCACAAATTGAATGGCCGATTCATTTTTGACGTGGCACGATGCATTGGAGGTGAAGTGCACCTTCTCTACAACTAACCTTGAAAGATGAAGAACCCAGTGGTACTGTGGGCCTTGGTCATTCTGGCTGCAGTACTATCCACCGTAAACGCAAAGTCCGTCAGTGGCAACCGCGTTCTAGTTCTTCTCGATTCCATTGCTAATAAAGACACATACTCTCATCTTTGGCAATCTCTGCAAGGTACGACATTTCTTCTATTACGCGCGTTCATGCTCAACATCGTCTTTGCTAGACCGAGAATACAAAATTACTTTTGCGACAGAAGAAGAGCAGGATGCTTCGGCTCTGCAGCGCTACGGTGAATTCCTTTACGACCATGTCATCCATTTTGCTCCCGAGTCAAAAGGTGAGACTTGGCCGCCATTCAGCAACGTGTTCATTCTTTTTTCAATACAGAATTGAGCAAACACAAGGCGTTTGGCAATGTGGAGCTTGTCAAGTTTGTTCGCAATGGTGGTAACCTGCTTGTTGCTACGGGCGAGAACCCGAGCAACGGCGTGCGCGAGCTGGCGGGCGAGTTTGATATCGAGTTCGACGCGGCTGGTACGCGAGTATATAACGGCGACGAGACGACCATCTACACGAGCCAGGCACCTATGCAATCCTTGGAAAGCCCTGTCCTCTACAGCGGTATCGCTTTGTACACCGGCAAGTCACCTTTGCTGAATCGCTTATTGCTTTCCGAGCCCGGCGTGATCAGCGCGGACAAGCCCGAGAATGACCAGAGCTCGGAGCCAGTCGAGCTTGTTGCTGCGATGCAGACCCGCAATTCGGCACGCGCTACCTTTGCTGGATCTCTTGCTCTCTTTTCAGATGATCTTGTAGACGCTTCTTTTGAGGAAAAGCGCCCTAATGGATCCGCTACGCGGTAAGCGAGGGCAGCACAGCAACGACAAGCCATTCACACTTGTTTTGTAGCAAGCGCACTTCGAGCAACGCTGCTTTCGTGGAGGATCTGACCAAGTGGACCTTCCAAGAAAAGGGTGTCCTCAAGATCCTCAGCCACCGTCACCACAAGGTCAACGAGACCGAACAACCCAAGCACTATCGCATCAAGGATGATATGGTAAATATAGCGCCGTATGACCAAAGGAAATTTGCACTGACCCATTTGCTAGGTCTACATTCTCGAAGTATCCGAGTACAAGGATGACAAATGGGTTCCCTTCGAGGCAGATGATATCCAGCTCGAGATCATCATGTTGGATCCTTATATCCGCACCACCCTCAAGCAGGTACCTGTGAGCCCTGAACACCATTACGGCCGCTTCACTGCGCACGTCAAGCTGCCTGACGTCTACGGCGTGTTCACTTTTAAAGTCAATTACAAACGCGCCGGACTCACGTATCTCTTGGCCGAGGATGTCGTGGCTATCCGTCCCTTCCGACACAACGAGTATCCCCGTTATCTATCTGCTGCTTACCCTTACTATGCTTCAGTTGGCAGTATGATCGTTGGCTTCCTGGTCTTCAGCGCCGTTTGGCTCTCAACTTGGGGCAGCAGAAACCAGCAGGCCAAGCAACAGAAGCAGAAAGCACAATAAACGTTTTGATTTCTGTATACGATGTAGACATGCCTAAGAGCGTCAACAGGAAAGAATATGGGCATTAAGAACCACACACCAAAAACTACAATATTCCTTCATTTTTTCATATGCGGCGGCAAAAACATACTTGTTTGATAACAAATAAAAAATGAGGTAACATGCATAATGAACTAAACTTTTGCAGGAGATGGTGATGAGGATGGGGTGATGTGCATTTTGAGGGGATTATCGCATCGAAGTGGTAAGGGAGGGGAATTAAAAAGAGAGAGAGAGAGAGAGAGACAGATGAAGGAGAAAGCAAGCATTGCTTATGATTGTAACAAGCAAGCTTATTTGTTGCCCAGCAGCTTGGGGTGGACAATAAAGTCATGCAGGGCCTTACCGGCAGGCACCATGGGGAACAGCTTCTCGTTCTTGCACACCACAGCGTCCATCAGGACAGGACCATCGTGGGCGAGGAATTCTGCCATCTTCTCCGGGATTTCAGAAGTCTTGGTCACGCGGATAGCCTTGATGCCCATAGCCTCAGCAAGCTTGCAGAAATCAGGGTTCTTCATCTGGGTGTAGGAATAACGCTCGTCATAGAAAAGCTCCTGCCATTGCTTGACCATACCCTGGAACGAGTTGTTCAGCAGCAGTACCTTGACACCAATGTTGAACTCGGCCGCAGTCGCCAGCTCCATGGCGGTCATGGAGAATGACGCATCACCGTCGATATCCACGACAATCTTCTCGGGCTTCGCCACCTTGGCACCGATGGCACTCGGCAGACCGTAGCCCATTGTACCCAGACCACCCGAAGTGATGAACGTCCGGGGATGACGCCAGCGATACAGTTGAGCGGCCCACATCTGGTGCTGACCAACACCGGTCGTGATGATGACGTTCTCCTTGATATCACGCGTCTGCTTATCCAACTCCTCAATGAGCTGCTGAGGCTTCAGGGTGTCATCATCGGTGGCGGGCAGTTCGTAATGGAAGGGGTACTTGGCCTTCCACTCATTGATCTGGTCGAACCACTCCTTGCGCTCCGAGCTCTGGACATGGGGAAGCATGCGGCGCACATTCTCAGTCACGTCGCCCTCGATGGCCTGCGTGGCCTCGATGACCTTGTTGATGTTCTTGGGCATGATCTCAAAGTGGAGGATACCACCACGGTTCTCGCGCGCAGCCTTGACGGCTTCGGGCGCAAAGGCATCAACGCGAAGGGTAACACGATCGTCAAAACGGGCACCGAGCGCAATGATAAGATCAGCATGCTGCATGGCCAGGTTAGCATAGGCGGAGCCGTGCATGCCGAGCATGTGCAGCGACTTGGGGTCCATCTCGTCAAAAGCGCCCAGACCGCAGAGAGTGGTGGTCACGGGGATGTTGCCATCATTGGCCAGTTTACGGAGGATAGTGTGACCCTCAGGATCGCCGACGATACCCTGACCAGCATAGATGACAGGGCGCTTGGCACGGTTGATCAGCTCAGCTGCACGGAGAAGGAGAGGGTCCTGCTCGGCAACGACGGCCTCCTCGGTGAATGCACTGATGGCCGTGTTGGGGATGGCAGCAGGTCGGGCAGGGATCGACGCGTTGACAGGGATAGGACGGCGGAGGATGCCGGCTGTGACATCCTTGGGCAGATCGACAAGGACAGGACCAGGACGGCCCGAGGTGGCAATGGTGAAGGCCTCATTGATGCGGCGAGGCAGCTCAGCGATATCCTTGACCATCACGTTCCATTTGGTGCAGCCACGCGAGATACCCACGACGTCGGCTTCCTGGAAGGCATCAGTGCCAATAGCCGATGTGGGCACTTGACCGGTGAAAACGACCAGAGGCGTACCGTCAGCCAAGGCATCAGCCATAGCGGTCACGACGTTGGTAGCACCAGGACCAGAGGTAACGAGTACGATACCAGGCTTGCCCCTGTGATACACATTAGTCAATAACGAGAGCTCGGAGGAATAACAAACAAAAGTAGAAAAAAGAGTGGAAACTTACGTGGCCCGTGCGTAACCCTCAGCCATGTGACCGGCACCCTGCTCGTGTCGCGGCAGAATAAAATCAAAGTATTTTGACTCGTAGATCGCATCAAAGACCGGAAGAATGGCACCGCCGGGATAGCCAAAGACATGCTTGACATTGTGGCGGAGCATCATCTCGTGAAAGATCTCACCACCGGACATGCCAACAAACGAATCGTCCATGGCAGGTGCAGGCTTCTTATACTTGAGCGGCTGCACTTTGCGGGGTACAGTCTTGCCCTGGACAGCAGTACGCTCCACAGTGCTAGGCGCAGCGCTATAGTAATAATTATCTTGTTTAAGTCATACAAATTCATGTACATAAATTTTTTTTTTTTGCACAACGTACTGAGCGGCGGCAGCAGCCTTCGACTTTGGAGTGGTCTGGATGAGACAGGCCGCGATACGGTTAAAAGCGGGTCTGCTACGAGCGGCAAACAGTGGCCGGGAAGAAGCTCTTGATGCAGCAGCGGCGATCATGGCTTTCGTGTGGGTTGGAGAGGGGAGGGGGGAAAAGAGAGGTGGAACGGAAGTGGAAAGGCAGCAAAATAAAAAAGATGTGGCTGGACTTTAAAAAAAAACGGAAAAGTGGTTGCAGAGAGTGTGAGCTGGGATGAGGTGGGACGAATCATATTTGCGTCGGCGACTTAAGTAAAAGTGAGTCAATACGACACTCAATACCCATTTATCCAATGGGCCAATAGTCAACCGATCTCTGCTCTCGTCTGCATCTTCTATCGTCTTGTATGATATCCTTGCATTTTTTCCATTTTCGACGCCATATTCTATCTGAATTATCATTATATTATAATATTGGCACAACTTCAGCAGATGATTAAGCAGTAGAGAGAGTTTGCCTTAAGACAAAGCTATCGGCATCCATGTAGATCAAACTTTCAAATAAAGATCAACTGGGATAAAAAAGATAACAGAAATTATGGCATGTGAGAGCCAAAGATGCGCAGAGTGGGCATGCGAAATGACTCACACCAATCAGAGCCAAGCTGGCTGATAAGATAGAACCCCCGCCCATCAGCGCATTATACGCTTGTCACAACTGCCTTAAAAGCCTCCGCCTTCTCATTTTTTTTTGCAACCTTTTACTTCTTTCTCCCCTTTCATACACCTATGGCCTCTCGCGTCTTTGCCTCCGCTCTGCGTGCCGCCTCGCGCCGCGCCATCGCTGTCCGCCCCGCTGTTGCGGCTGCCGCCGTCTCCCGCCCTCTGGCCATGTCTGCTATGCAGACTGCCGTTAAGGTAAAGTAGAAAAATTATTAAGGTTTCTGTTGTTTGGTCTGGGTACGCGTCTGCTCACACATGCATCTACTTTCGTCTCTGACAGGCCGTTCCCACTCAAGTCCGTGGTTACAAGACCCTGAACTTTGGTGGCACCGAGGAGACCGTCTACGAGCGTGCTGATGTTCCCCGTGAGAAGCTCCTCGAGACCTTCAAGGATGACACGATCGCCGTTCTCGGCTACGGTCCCCAGGGTCGTGGTCAGGCTCTTAACTTGCGCGACAACGGTGTCAATGTCATCATTGGTCAGCGCGAGGGCAAGACCTACCAGCAGGCTATTGAGGAGGGCTGGGTTCCCGGCAAGAACCTCTTCCCCGTCCTCGACGCCGTCGAGAAGGGTACTGTCGTCATGAACCTTCTGTCTGACGCGTACCAGAAGGACATCTGGCCCCAGATGAAACCTTTGATGACCCCCGGCAAGACCCTCTACTTCTCGCACGGTTTCTCCATCGTCTACCACGACCAGACCAACATCAAGGCTCCTGAGGGTGTTGATGTCGTCCTTGTCGCCCCCAAGGGCTCTGGTTTCACTGTCCGCCGTCTCTTCCAGGAGGGCCGTGGTATCAACTCGTCCTTCGCCGTCTACCAGGATGCCTCCGGCAATGCCCGCGACCGCACTATCGCCCTTGGTATCGGTATCGGCTCTGGCTACATGTACGAGACTACCTTCGAGAAGGAGGTCTACTCCGATTTGTTCGGTGAGCGTGGTGTCCTCATGGGTGCCATCCAGGGTCTCTTCCAGGCTCAGTATGAGGTTCTCCGTGCCAACGGTAAGTTACAGATAAACAACAAAAAAAAGGAAACAGAGTGGCTCATGCAGCACAATCTGGGTAGGTCACTCGCCCTCTGAGGCTTTCAACGAGACCGTCGAGGAGGCTACTCAGTCCCTGTACCCCTTGATCGGTGAGCGTGGTATGGACTGGATGTACTCCAACTGCTCCACCACCGCTCAGCGTGGTGCCCTTGACTGGTGGCGCCCCTTCCACGACGCTTCCAAGCCCGTTTTTGAGCAGCTCTACGAGTCCGTCCGCAACGGTTCCGAGACTGCCCGCTCGCTGGACCGCAACTCGCAGCCCGACTACCGCGAGAAGCTCGAGGAGGAGCTCAAGGAGATCCGCGAGTCCGAAATTTGGCGCGCTGGCAAGACTGTCCGTCAGCTCCGTCCCGAGAACGCCGGCCAGAACTAAATTATCTTCTTGTAACCGTTTTCATCATCCCTAGTACTTCCTCTCCCTCCTTTGTTTATCCCTTTTGTTTTGCATCGTGTACACTGAAAAAAAGTTTCATTTACCGCCCTAAATATTGCGGCGCAACCACAGTACCTAATTAGTCATGTAATTACTATGTTTGATGCTTTTTTTAAAAAAGGTCTTCTGATCCACCAATGGTGGAATAGAGAGGGTATATTATTATATGAAAGCGTGGCTATAAATTATGGGGTTAAGAATAGCCCAACAACACGCTGATAAGAAACACGCACGATCATTCGTTGTAAGCCAATCAAGAGATCTATGAATTCAAAACTCCAACATCTATGATCCTAGTATGGAGAAATCTGCAAGGATTTCCTTCGTGGGCAATCAATCAGACTGCCTTTCGCGCCTCAAAACGAAATGTTATTGAGCTAACTATTGCGTCTCCAGTACCAGTCAAAACATATACCTTGAAACAAGAAAGAACCTTGCACTGCTGAAGACGCGGATCCTGACGGAGTTCGGCATCTGGAGCGGGACGCGTTTTGCGCCACACGTCCCGAAAAAGAGCACATGCACCATCTGACTGAGTTTGGTAATTGACACTGCTTACCGAAGCTGAAACTTGCCATTGCAGTCTCATGTAGCACATAGTCGGCACCGAACGTTTCCATGAGCGCATTGACAGCTTTGTAAAAATAGCAACTAGTTGGAGCAGTTTTCCTATTTTCCACAGCACCGAGCGTATGGATCATGTTTGACAGTTCATTACCATAATGGGTCTCGTAAAATGAGTGATATTTGAATATCAATATCCATATCGTCAACGGACACCGAGCGCTTTTCCCTATGTGATAGATATACGCGGTCAAAGCATCTACACGGATTACTATAGGTTAATCTTGCTCATGACTTAGTGCAGGCAACCACGAGCTCCATTGGATGCTATACTGTATATTACGAATGTCGCATACGCATATCAGAGCATGCAGAGAGTGGCTTTTTCTTTTGCCCACTGTCGGATTTTATACTGGGGTGTATGTCGGTATGGGATAATACTTAGATTTACAAGACATACAAGAGTTTGATGCCCTAAAAAGTGAATATATTCCAATGTGCCTTGAACTTTCACTCAAATATATCACAAATTGCAAGCAGTATGCACATAGTTTTATGACTATACATTAATGTAAAAGAACGCACGTTTTGGTCATGGTGGAATCATACCTAGGTCTTTAGTATTAGTGCTATTCGTTGTTGATATACATGTTGTTTGGAAGCATCAGCTCAATTCCAGTAATCCTTCAGTAATCAATTCGCATATGGTAATAGCTTCATAAGTATCAAGAATATTACAGGGGTACTGAGCAAAAAGCTATCCCTGAAATAAAGAACATATCCCGTCACTATCCTGAAGGTAATCCTATAATCGCTGAGAATTCAAATTGTAGTTCTACTACGGGATGCAGTAAGTCTTTTGATATGGGCTAATCCCATTAATAATCTGGAATTAAAGGATACACACCGTGAAAGACGGGATCGGTTTCATTCCTGAAAATCAGATATATTCTGGGCCTAATTCTTTAAGATTATATCATGTGATATCCTAGCGTAGCGCAGGACTCACCTATTACACGAGAGGTCTTCTACGGTTGGATTTCCATAGTTCTCCAACCAGTAAGCAGAGCTCGAAGTGTAATCATGGAATTAGTGAATTCCTGCCGGAAACGTGTGACAGGTCGCTTATTTTCGAGACCTATTCTTTATCGGCGGGATCAATTTTTGCGAAGTGCAAAAGCATTTACATGCGTGCCCACATTGCCGTGTTAGTTAGACGAATTGGCAGACCTGCTGCCTTGTGCGCGCATCTTGCTCTGCTGCAGATAAAATGAACTTCCAGACGAACAACAACCGATTTAATAAAGAATTCCTGGGTAGGCTAGTATGGAGTGGGATGTATACGTCTAATACATATATAATAGGCTATCTACTGAGTTTGTGATATATGCAAGAAAGAGGGGGTAAAGGATAAGCAAAGAAAATGGAAAATATAATGTGCGAGCCTGCCGCGTAAAATGTACATTGGAAAGTAGAATTTAGGCGTCTTGAGGACGGCATTGGATGACGTTGGGAACGGGACGGTAAATATACTATATGAAAAGAGATATGTTAGAGGCCCGTCTATATCGTATATGATCCCAATTCACTTAAACTTACGTCTCTGTAGAGCTCCTCTATCTTCATGCGGACTAAGCACTTGCCAGGAACCTTTTCGCTCTCCATGAAAACAGTCCACATGGGATGATCACGGGGAATCATGTTGCTCAGGTGTTTCCGGAGAAGCTCCCAACCCTTGCCGTTGTGATGCAAGTTCAACACACGGTTCATGCGCTGCAGCTGAGAGTGAATCAGAGTATGGTACAGCAGCTTATAAACCTGAACAATATAAAAATAGTGGGTAAGAACACTGCAAAACCTCGAGTGGGGGATGTCGTGATATGATTTCTGTAATTACCTCATCGAGAGTCTCCGCAACAACACAGCTATCGGGAAGCACGTCAATTTCGACACCAGCAGAGCGCTTAAGAGTTTCGTTGTGAACCTTGACACCACCAAAGTCACGGATGACGAAGCCCTTGAGTTCACCCGTCTTGCGGTCGAAGCGAGCGAGTGTATTTTGACCGTGAGCCTCGAATGCAACACCATTGACCAACGCAGGAGGCAAAAAGGCCTTCAAAGCGAGTTCAATATAGCGGTCCATGAAAGCAACGCGCTTCTCCTCGGTGTCCAAGCCCCAAACGTGAGTAAGCAGGGTCTCGTCCGTATCTGGTTTCTGGATCTTTTCAACGAGTGCGGCACACACGACGATACAGTCATCATCCTCAGAGGGCTGGGCAGGATACTCGACTGCGTCACGGAGTACACACGCGCAATGCTTGGCCACGTCAAAGTCTTCGTGCTTGTAGACGACGCTCGCAACCTCGCGCTCGATGGTCAGGACGCTGGGGTCGTACGTCAGCTTGGGAACGACATCATAGGAGAAGCCAGGGCCAAAGTACGTCGTGAAAGGGGTAATGGTACGCAGAGCGGATGAAATCTTGACACCAAGACACAGCTTAACGGCCAGACCGGGCAACAGCGACGGCGCAGCGACGGAGCGGATGGAGGTCAGGCTCTCAACAGTAACGCTGTTTGCCTCGGGTAACACAATAGCGTCTGGGAACTTGTCTTGGATGTTCGGCACCTGAAGGTAGTGAACAGGGATAAGGACATGACCGTCATACTTTTCGCGGGACGCGTTCGTTTTGGCCAACATTGCATTGGTCAGGGGCATCGCAAGCTGCTCAAAGTCTCCACGCATATTGATGGAAGACTTGGGCACAGCAATCAGGCGCAGCGGAGGATTCTTGAGATTTTCCTGGCCAGGGTTGAGGGGCGGCATGGGTGGAAAGCTCTTGCGTGCCTTGTGCATCTATATGCGCCGTCAGGCCATGGGGTCAGCCAAATCTCAACTTATCTAGATTCCCTGGCGGATATGACGCCATTTTCATTAAAACTTACAGGGTGCGTTGCATGGCCCTCGACGATCGACTGCTCCCAGACGTAGCTGGGGCTGTTTAGAGTAGGCAGTGGTTGCGGGTTATCATAGGTATACGCTATTTAACAGAATTTTTTTGTGATGAAAATGGTTGCGATCCCGTTAATATCCACGATTCGATGCTATTGGTATCACAATGGGCTTACTTTGATGAAGCATGGAGCTAGCCAGCTCCGACGCAATCTGATCGCTCAATTTATCGGCAACGCCAAAATCGTCGCCAAATTGTTGCCAAAGCTGCACAGCATCGTAACCGTCCACCAACCAATTCTGAGTGGGCTCAGTGTCGCAGAGAGCACCCAGGATAGCATCGACCTGCTGACGCGTGACTTGAGAGTCTGGTAAGCTCGTCTTGTACTCGTTACACCGGCTCTCTGGAGCGTAGAGATGGGGCAGCATGTCCCACGGATCCACAAGGTCGATTTTAGTACATGTGATGCCGTTCACGGTGGTCTTGTCCGCGCTAAGTTCTGGAAGACCACGCAACGGTACAACGAGGAAGATTTCATTGAGGGACAAGGTGGAGGAGAGCTTACGGGCTTCGCCACTGCCTTGAACGCGGAGGAGAACGCAAATGCCCTTGACGCGAGAAGTAGCAGGGTCGTAAGACTTGTTAGGCACATAGTAAGCCGAGACCAGGGATTCAGTGACTAAGCACGCGATGAGACGCGACGTGGTGGCAAATTTGCCATAGTGATCGTTCACAGAATCGGAATACGGAGCAGGCATAATGTTATTTGAATTATCAAAAGTTGCCTGAGCAAGTAATTAAAATAAATGACGGGTAGGGAAGAACAACATCTCCAACCATTTTATACATTACGTGGTCTGTGTCGGATCTTCGAACCGACCTAGATCGTTATCAGATGACGCTCGTTTTTCCATAGGCTAAAATTTCTCTCATTCCACTTTTACATTACACAGACAAGCTCTTTTGCCGGATAACTTCACGGCACGTGAACAACGCGATAAATGGACCCACGTATACATGTATGGACAAAGCTACTCTTCTTTTGCATGGCCAACTCTCGGATGTATTCAAATGCGTGCATGTGAGGGAGTCCTAGTCAACATCAGAGCAACTGAAAAAGTATACATAACACGTCTGGACGCGCTTGCGCGTTTATTAGTGCGAAAAAAAAAAAAGATTATCGTACTACACAGCGGAGACGATACGAGATGAGGAAGGGTTATTTCTGACGTTGTTGGGCCCGGATATAATACTCGCTTGTAGGAACAAGATTCAGTATATTGCTATTTTGCATAAACAATGTGAAGAAACGCAGTGAAACGATCAGATAAGAGGGGGTATGTCTGAGTGGAATTTGGACGGATAGCATGGATGAGAGCTACTTCGTGCGACGTCCGCAAGGGTCCACAAGGAGATTGGATCCTGAGGACCCAGCACATTCAGCAATTTTTAATGATCGGGACGGGGCAAAAAGCGGGATCGCATCTCACTCTCGTATGATGGAAACGCGCGAAGCATGTCGTTCGTTCGTTGATCAAGATACTGCTATACCCAACATGGGTTTACCAATTTTTTACCCAACCGAGAGGACGGCAACTGGATAATTACACCCCTACGGTTGCACCAGGGCAATAAGATCCATACATCGGACTGGAGATCCATTTTCGAGCGTGCGTTGTCATACCCAAGATCAGCGTTTCAGTGTTATTGAATGGAGGCCTGAATCTACTAGGATTGTTTCTTCCACTTGACATATCCGGACAAAAAAAATGTTTTTTTCATTTCCCGGTTCCGTCCAAACCTGATTTTCTTTTTTCCTTTTAACCATATAATGGCATTTGCCTTTGACTTTGACGACGACGTCTTTATTGGGCGTGAAGAGCGAGTGATTGTTCCTCAGACGGCTTATACCGCAAAAGAAGATACAGATGGGGTAAGTCGAGAGACTTTCAGGGGTTGATCCTTATTGACGGGTGAAAACTTTGCCCTGACATAAACATAATGTGATTAACTTTGTTATGACATGCAATAGTGGTTCCACAACGACGAGGACGATTATGAATCAGTCATGCAACTCCAGCACGGTCCCAACCGAATCAAGTCTGCTATTGAACATGACTACCTTTATAAGCGTTACGATCGTGCGCTCGAAGCCGCCTTGTTCTATATCAATGTCGTTGATCACGGCCACCCGAAGATCACCAACTGTCGCGAAATGGTAGAGATTGCCGTTCATTGTGCTGCTCGTCTGGAAAAGTATGATCTCGTCGAACAACTGCTAGATCGGAAACAGGTACGAGAGGCAACACTGAGTAATACTAGATCGCTCAACATTAAGCATAGACCACACTGGAGATCGGCACCTTTCGGTTGCGTGGTTTGTTCTACCCCGCTTGTGGCCGAGCACCAGATGCCATCGATGCGTTGGTCCAATATCACCATATGCGTAAACATGATTATGAAGCGTGGACTCAAATGGCCCGGATATTTGCCCAGGAACCAGGCATGGGTATCCATGTGGCTGCCGTTGCTATCCAACGTGCCATTCGTGTGATGACACTCAGTCGCTGGGCCTTGTCGATACCTCATGTTGAGCGGCGATACACGCGAAACCTTGATGAGTTACATCAGTTAGAAAAGGATATTTTTGCCAAAGGCGGCGATGCCGACCAGTTCAAGACGTGGGCTTCAGCAAAAGAACGCGTAAGCCTCGACCAGATGGGGTTGGGCGCGTTCAAAGAGAGTGCCCTTGATTGGATCTATCACGAGTGGCAGCGACACGTCAGTACCGCGGAAGAACAGGATGATCAGGAGGATGAAACGCGTAATGTACGAGACCTCTAGGTCATGTCGCACTTTAATATACCCCCGCCCTACACCCATGTCCATGTACACCGGACCTTCTTGTATCTGCATTGGACTCTTTATGTCGTACACGATCAGATGTCCTATCTGTACAGATTATAGAATAAAAAGCTGTTTTTTTATATAAATGACGAAAATTCTCATGCCGGAACTGAAAATCAGAATCCAAACATCGATATCTGAAGAACAAGCACGATAAAGATCATTACTGAATCTGTTTCGACATCCAAACAAAAAATGGGGCTGACGAAGATCAGCCAGTACCTACCACCTCTCGGAGGTACGAGCTCTTTCCATCACCCTGCTTCCAATATCCAATATTAACAGCTGAATCTATGACCAAGGGCTGACCCGAGTCTGATCGTTATTGGTAGCAGCTTCCTTCCCTCTTGCCCTTCACCTTGCTCATTGTTGCCATTATAGGGCACACAAAAGCAGGCTAAAACCGGTATATTTTTTATCCGTACATGGTTATTCAGATTGTTAATGCAGCGATATACAAGAAGCGTAAATTTAATCCGTTCGACGCGCCTTGGTCCTCTTGGGATGTTGGGCATAAAAGCAGATGTTTAAATTGGGAACAGCAAAGGCCATGTACAAAACAAGCAAAACAGATCAGTTTGTTCGGGACAATGTGCCTGCAGTGACACAGCAGCGGAAAAACTCAGCGCGCGACTGCAGCATCACCATCAGCAGCAGCGCGACATAAGCAACATTTTCCGTTGACTCGTGCGCATTTTAACACATCAAGCAGAAAACATTAGGTCGCTCTATATAAGCGTGAGCAGATTGACGGACGTAAACATACACCATCAAACCAAAAAGTGAAAATGGAAAGGAAGAAATTGATAGAGAAGGATTCACGTCGAATACAGTAGACCGAGTTTATCTTTTCGCTTGGAGAAAACGGGGGGAATGGATATCAATGGGAGCGAGGGAGGGTCAAGAGAAGGGGGCAGAATATATCTACTCTTGGGTCTCCTCCTCATTCTTGGGAGCCTTCTCGGCCTTGTCACCATCTAAACAAAGCAGGAAAAAAGGTTAGGAGATGAAGATGAAATATCCAAGAAGAGACACTTGCCTTCCTGCAGGTCAGAGGTCCAGAGAGTCAGGTTGTCTCTCAGAAGCTGCATGATAAGGGTAGAGTCCTTGTACGACTCCTCGCTCAGCGTATCCAATTCAGCAATGGCATCATCGAAGGCCTGCTTGGCGAGGTGGCAGGCACGGTCGGGCGAGTTGAGAATCTCGTAGTAGAAGACCGAGAAGTTCAAGGCCAGACCCAATCGGATGGGGTGGGTAGTGGCGAGCTCAACCTGGGCGACGTCGGTGGCCTGCTTGTAAGCCTCATGGGCGGCGGTGGCAGCCTCCTTGCGCTCATCACCGGTGGCATACTCGGCAACGTAGCGGTGGTAATCGCCCTTCCTATTGGTGGGTTGGGAGGACAGGTGTTACACGTAAAGTTTTGTGTGATAAAAAATTTGTTGGGCTTACATCTTGTAGTAGAATACCTTGGCTTCACCCTCGGAAGCAGATGGGATCAAAAAGTTCTGGAGCAGATCGAGGATGTCGTTGCAGACGCCGTACAGCTCGGTCTCGATTTGCTTGCGGTAATTCTTGATCCGCGTTACCTGCGCTTCATGGCCCTTGCTTTCTTCCTTCTGCTCGATCGAGGAAACAATTCTCCAAGAGGCACGGCGAGCACCAATCACGTTCTTGTACGCGACGGAAAGGAGGTTACGCTCTTCGACAGACAAATCCACGCCCAGCTTTTTTGGGAAGGAAAAATTTCGCGCGTTAGTTGAAAATTCAATCTACACGCAACGTCCATTGCGCACGCAGCGCACACGCACACACACGCATGTACAGATAAATATACAGCCATAGACAGACTAGAGACGCAATCCAAACAGTTGGACGCGTCCACCAGATAGTAATGTAGTGTGTATATATGTTTGTGTGTGTACGTGCAGTGCGTGTATGTATAGAGTAATGGTATTTGTTTTTTCTCCCTTTACCTTGGCGACATCCTTCATATAGGACACCATTTCTATAACAAAGGACGGTAACGTGAGTCGCAAACATACACACAAAGGAAAAAAATTTTTGGAGCTTTTTGTGGTTCTTACCATCGTAGCGTTCAGCCTGCTCGGCAATCTTGGCCATGTAGACCTGTGAAGACGGCAACAAAAGGTGAGGAGGATGAGGATGGTTAAGGATGTGGGATGTGGGATGAATGCAGGCCAGTGAGGGCGCTTGTCTACCCGGTCCGGCCTGGTTTGACAGGAAAAAGAGAGCCCAATATTACCTTATCTTCGCGTTCCTGTTCATCGAACAAGTCAATGAGGGTAGGAGAAGGTGAAAGGTTGGAGGATGAGGACAGATGAACACGTGTATTGGCATTTCACTTACGTTAGCCATGGTGTTCCTGTTGAGTGTTATACGTGTAGATGAGAAAAAAGACGCGGAGAGAAGCGTAGAAGTCGAGAGAAAAGGAGTTTCGTCACTTGGAAAAGTGACGCAACCTACTTTTTCAGACTGCGCACTCACAGTTCGCACCTACTGTAGCTCTACAATCATCATTACACTCACGCTCCCAACCCTTTTTTTTTTTTTCTTTGTTGTCCGTGATCCCAGTTTTGCCTTTACTCTTGCTCCCTGAACCTGCGACTTTATTACTGCTCCCCTTGTTCTATGGGACGGTGGAACCCTTTTTCTGATATTTTCGCATATTTATCGCTATCTTATATCTGAAACACTATCATTCATGGAATCAGACCAGTCGTTTTACCAAACCTCCCCCGCCCGCCCAAGAAAGAAAAACGACCAACTTTGTTCTTGAATGGTTTAAAATAAAGTCCGCTTTCTGATTCCCGTATTTTCATTTTTGGTGTTCTAACAAGGAAGGGCGACGCCCAGCAGACGCGCTCGAAATGAATGTAAAAGAAAATAGATCGTCGCCTGACACATGAATACAACCCGTGACAATTCACTCATTTTCTCTTATTCCACCGACCACATTACACTATCGCCTTACTCTTTCTTATCTCCTTTTACTTCTTAGAACGACTCTTTTTATTTGACATACTCATCTGCTGCAAAGAAGAGCGCTTGACCTCTTTTTGATGTACTCACACACGTATCGGCACATAAGAGCCCGAGAAAGAAGAGCAGGGCTTTGACTCTAGTGTAACCAGGGGTCATAACCTGGCTGCAAATCAGTCAGGCAAACCTCGTGTTCTCCTGAACAGAGACAGGACAGAACCCCATTTTATTATTTTAACATTTTCATTATTGGTTTTGTAGTTACCCTACAAAGGGAGCCACGGCTGTGTAGCCTGCACGGATACGTGCTGTGGGTGCCAGCCGATCCAGGAAAGACGATGTCTGTACAAAAGCGCTGAGGCACACAACTACTAAGACCATGCCCCACATGAGCGCTGAGCCATAATGTTCATATACAACCCCGCCTAAAAGCGCGCCTACGCCGGATCCCAAGCCAAAATAGACCATGCCGAGCAGACCCTGCGCTCGGCTCTTCATTCCCGGAGGAGCGATTGCATCCGCCTTTATGACGCCAGCGCTCCATATCAGTGAGAAAGATGCACCTAAAATAAGGAATTATTGTGTCGGCGTGTCATCCAATGCGTGTCCGTTCTCCCTTTCCTTCTCGCTCTCCTGCTTCTTTCAGCATTCTCCTCTTTCTAAATTTCTCCGCTTAATCACCTACTCGTGTATACATACCGTGTACAATCTGCGTCAATGTCGCGAAAACAGCGCTGCTGTCGGGAAACCAAGTGACTGAGATGATATATACTACGCAGCGATAGGCACTAATGGCTTGCCCTATAAGGAGCATACGATCTGCCCCCAGCCAGCCGAATATCTGTACACAATAATTATCAACATATGTGCCTATGTACCTGGAAGGGGCAAACGCTCACCTCCTTTGTGAAAAAGAAACAAACGATCTCCACGCTGCTTCCGAGCGGACCCAGAAGTCCCAAGAGCGCCGGACTTCCATGCAAGTCCGTACCAATAAATAGCGTAAGGAACGCGAAAAATACAGACATGCAGACACCCAAGAGTGTCATGACAGTGAAGAATCTGGCTGCACCTTCACACACCAGCAGATCACTGATAGTAGGTGGTTTTTCTTCCTTGTCGAGGTCACTACGGAGACTATCGGTATGGGCAACTGTTCCATCGAAAGAGCTACTTCGACTGCTGTGCGAGTGATCGACTTCGTCATCATGCCATGCATAAGGCTCAAAGCTCGTAAAGAAAGCAGTGATGAGAAAGCTGATAACGAAAAAGGCGTAAGAGCCAAAGAGCGCATAGGGGCCGAAACGATCCATCACAAGCCCGGTCAGGAACACCGAGCCGCCAAAGCCCAGGGGCCCAAACGCCTTTTGACGGCCATAGAGCTGTTCTTTCCGATCGCCCAAGACACGCAGCGTGATACTATCGACCATAGTAGCAATTATAGGGTATCCAAAAAAGGCGAAGCCAAAATCACAAAGCGACACCAACACCGTTGCCACCGTTTGATCGTCTGTTAAGGACGGCACCAATGTGACGCATAAGACAGTCTACACATACCCATTGTCATATTTAGCTTCAGCCTGTTCTGTTACGCTAAGACCGATTGATTCTCGGGTTCGGTCTATCATTTTCTTACCACGAGTGCAACCGTCATGTTCGTCATGCCGACCACTTTGTGCTTTTGGGTCTTGTCTACGATCGCGGTCCAGAATGGAAATGCCAGACATGACATGAAGGGCGCTATAAAACGCACAAATTATAGTAGGAAGTGTTTTAGTTACGGGTGAGTAGAACGGACGGGCAAGAGAGATACGGATGCATTAGACTACGCACTGATAGATTGGATAAAGCCGATCCTGTCCGTGGAGAGATCGAGGACCTTCTTGTTGAATATCGGCAGATAGACCTGAGCAGAGCCAATCATGCCCATGCTAAAGGCATTCATTAGTTTGAGGCCCCAGAAGGACGGCGTCGTATCCATATTTAAGCTTTGTGTGGCGAATACAGGAGCAAAATGATGAAAGAAAAGCAAAACCTAAGGCACGCTGAGTTATGGAAGACGAATCATTGGTGGAGAAATCGCCAATCAAGGTTTAACAGATCACCTGCAGATACTGAAAACTGTTCAAGGAATAAAATAAGGAATGACCTCTTTTTACCGTCGTTGTTAATCATGGCGAGTGAAAGCTGTACGTAGAATAGTACCAGACACTCCACCAGACAGGATAAGAAATGGAGAAGTTGATGTTACGGAAGAAGAAGTAAAGTTCCAGTAACGCCCCGGGTGATCTTCAAATTGACAGCATCTAACCAAGTCGCGCATGATATGTAATACTGTATATGGTACTATATTGTTATCTTCCAGGACATACGTAAACAAATAGACGAATAGATAGCAGGTTGGCAAATATATACAGGAGATATGAGTTCAGTGTCGCTCTTATTAATCATGGAGGAAATAGCATATTTAAGATGATCAACCGGAAATTAAGCAGCTCGCTTACTGGCACAACTATAGTATACCAGTCTTGGATGAGAGGGAGAGCATGATTTCGGATGAGGGGAAGTTGGCTGTAATTAATGACAGACAAAGTGCTCTCGCTCATTCCCAAAAAGCGATTGTAAAACCTAGTCAGGACCAGTTCGAAGAGAAGCTAGTCTTATATTTAATTTAGTAGTATGCTAATATGTATGTGTACTATCAACGTTGAATCTCCAAGCTGACGAGAAAATGCGAATATGGGGGGGGGAATATGGACGAAGTCCGGAGCCGGGAAAAATGGAGGTAGAGGGAATTCTACTTTGCAGCGAACATGTGTACAGCTATAGTTGGCATATGATAATGTTAAGCGTAAGTCTGCTGCATTTGTGCTCGCCTGCAGTTCGTCCAAAATCTGAAAGCAGTGTAATCTGAATAATGAGGACTCTGACTTCGGATGTATAACTGTACATTGCTTGCCTGGTGCGATCTATAAAGCTCTTTTCTACACTACAGCGTGAGGTTCAACTCGACCGTTGTAAAGCATAGCATTTCCAGCTTTTCCATAAATGCATCTATGCTTCTTCCCTTCCATCGACCGGGTTGGTTTTGGGCGTACTATTCGTACCTCGGTAATTTTCAAAATTAGATCGGTAGACTTCCGATAGTTGTACGACAGCCATAAAACCACGTTGTCCGAGCTCTCGCGGATCGACATATCGTCTGAGCTGCTGGCGGATATATGATTACGCATAGAATCGGACCATACAATATATAACGTTTACGAGTTGTAGTAGAAGACATCGTTGTTGAGGACGTTACAGGTCCTGGCATAGAAGGAAAGAACAGTATTGCTATACTTGCGCGCTCGGCGCTCATATTCGCACCTTGAAATGGCGAACATGCAAAGTGTGCAAACGGCGTGGTTGATGTGACACACGCCCAATATCAGAACCCAGCAGCGGCAAACACGCGTTTTAAAATTTTTTTCTTTTCCTCCACATCCCAACAAGCTAAGCAAACACAAAGATGATGGGCGACAACACATTGTCGCTAAAATGGTGCAAATAGAACATAAAGACAACAAGCAGAAATAACCGGAGAAGGTTCAGGGAGCACAAAGCCAGAAGGGGTGCACGACAACCTTATTGAGCAAGCCCGGCATGCTCGAAAATCAGGCTCCGCTTCAGGTACAAAAACTGGGCGCGCGCCCGCAACCTATCTTTCTCCTTGTTCACCTTAACTCTGGACATTTGACTTAATCACCCCATCTTTATACCACAATGAGAGAAATCATCAGTCTTCACGTCGGTCAGGTATGTCATTATTCTCCGTATTCTTCAGATGGGTGTCTAACTTCTTTGCTTTCTATTAGGCCGGTATCCAAATCGGTAACAGCTGCTGGGAGCTCGTAAGTTGCCAGATGATGGTGTCCAGATGAAGGAGCAAAGTCCTGACTTTTATTTCTATAGTACTGCATGGAGCACGGCATCAACCCTGATGGTCGCATTCCGGACGAGCAGGACACGTCTGACCACTCGTTCACGACGTTCTTCAGCGAGACCAACTCTGGCAAGCATGTGCCCCGCACTGTCTTTGTCGATTTGGAGCCCACTGTCGTTGACGAGGTCCGCACCGGCACTTACCGCCAGCTGTTCCACCCTGGTAAGTCTCTATGCTTCTCTTTCTCTCTTCTTATGCAAAAGGAAGCCCTGAACTGAAGGGGCTATACCTTGTGCATACGGTTACATCCAAGGGGTGGGGAAAAATACTGACCGACATCTCATATAATAGAGCAACTGATTACTGGCAAGGAGGATGCCGCCAACAACTACGCCCGTGGTCACTACACCGTCGGCAAGGAGCTTGTTGACACTGTTCTGGACCGTGTTCGCAAGCTGGCCGACAACTGCAGTGGTCTCCAAGGCTTCCTCGTCTTCCACTCCTTCGGTGGTGGTACCGGCTCCGGTTTCGGTGCCCTGCTCATGGAGCGCCTGTCCATGGACTATGGCAAGAAGTCCAAGCTCGAGTTCTCGGTCTATCCCGCTCCCCAGGTCTCGACCGCCGTGGTTGAGCCCTACAACTCGATCCTGACCACTCATACCACCCTCGAGCATTCTGACTGTGCTTTCATGGTCGATAACGAGGCCATCTACGACATCTGCCGTCGCAACCTCGACATTGAGCGACCCACCTATGCCAACCTGAACCGTCTGATTGCTCAGGTCGTGTCGTCCATCACTGCCTCGCTCCGTTTCGACGGTTCGCTCAACGTCGATCTGAATGAGTTCCAGACCAACTTGGTGCCCTACCCCCGTATTCATTTCCCTCTGGTCACCTACGCTCCCATCATCTCTGCTGCCAAGGCCTTCCACGAGCAGATGTCCGTTCCCGAGATCACTTACTCCTGCTTCGAGCCCAACAACCAGATGGTCAAGTGCGATCCCCGCAACGGCAAGTACATGGCCTGCTGTCTGCTGTACCGCGGTGACGTTGTCCCCAAGGACACCAACGCCGCCATTGCCTCCATCAAGACCAAGCGCACCATCCAGTTCGTCGACTGGTGCCCCACTGGTTTCAAGGTCGGTATCAACCACCAGCGCCCCACCGTCGTCCCCGGTGGCGATCTTGCCGAGGTTCAGCGCGCCGTCTGCATGCTCAGCAACACCACCGCCATTGCTGAGGCCTGGTCCCGCCTGGATCACAAGTTCGACTTGATGTATGCCAAGCGTGCCTTCGTCCACTGGTACGTCGGCGAGGGTATGGAGGAAGGCGAGTTCTCCGAAGCCCGTGAGGATCTGGCCGCCCTCGAGAAGGATTACGAGGAGGTTGGCTCCGACTCCCTCGGCGAGTCCGAGATCGAGGAGGAGGAGGTCGAGTACTAGATGTCTCGTAACTGATGATCCATCTCTCTTGACTTTTTTTTCTTTCCACCAAAATAAAAACTCGCTTTATGCGTTTGCGTTTTGTTCAAATCAACGATATCTAGATGTACATTTGTACTATAGTCAAGCTGGTTCGTTTTTTTAGAAGATTGTAGACATAAAAAGGAAGAAAAAGAAAAAAGAAAAGGAAAAACAGGCAAACACACATATATACGAGCGGGAACGGTGGCATAGTCAGAAAAACAAAAACGTGCGAAAAGTGGAGGGAAGTGTTTGTGGACAGTGCGTGTATAAGATGACAGTGTATAGTTGAGAGAGTGGAGAAACAAAGCGTGTGTAACTGTTTTGTAAGTGGAACAAGGGCGCGAGCGGGCGTGGTTGGAGAGTGGGAAAGGAGGTAGAGAGAAAGAGAGAAAGAAGACAAAAAAGAAAAAAAGGAAAAAGGAAAAACAAGAGGTTATTTCAGCATTAAGCTGCCCGCGTCGCTCATGTCCATACCAACTGGGTCACCGTCGTTGTGTTGTGATAAGTGAGCAAAAAATGGGTTAAGCATGCTTTTGGGGTACAAATGGGCGGGGTCCTGCTCCACGTGGCTATTACTCAAAGGTTGTTGACGGTTGTGATAGTGCATATAGGTGTCGAAGCCGATACCGCCACCACCGACGTGGGTCGTGTCGTTGCTACCGTGGCCGTTGGTGCCAGCAGCAGCAGCAGCAGCAGCAGCAGCAGCTGCCGCAGCCGCCGCAGCGGAGGACGTCGCAGGTCCTTCGCTACCTGTGCTGTGCATGCTGAGATTATCGACGCTGCCGCGCTCAGGAACTATTTTAAAATCGGCATCCATTGGTGACCTTGAGACAGGTGAGGCCGGCATGGACGAGTCTGTATTACCGTTCGGAACACCAGTGACAGCAGCAGCGGCGACCATCGACGAAGGATAACAGTCATTAAAGCCTTGATTGTTGACCATCGAGCTGAAGAGCGGGTTGGAAGAAGGGGACTGTGTCTGGGACTGATGACTGCTTTGCTGTTGTTGCTGCTGTGGTTGGGGGTGCGGATCGGCGGTGGCGTTAAGCGGATGCACAGGGTTCAGCAGCTGGCCCAGGTTAGGATTCGAAGCATACCGCGACTCTGCAGCGTTGGTGCCGTTGCTCGTGCTCGGCGTGGCCTCCTGGTCATCGTGATGATGCTGGAATAAACCCGTGTCAGGCAGCATGTGTGGGTGGACGTGACCGAGAGTTGAGGCCGTGGCGGAGCTTGAGTTGGAGGCATTGCTAGCGTTCGGACCATTGGTTGCCCCAGAATGTTCATGAGGCGAGTAAGGCTGTGAGTAAGGGTGCTGTGATTGTAAAAGTTCATAGTTGCGTGGATACGAGGAGGTGGAGTAGTGACGCTGGTGATGATACGAGGGCCGGACAGGCGACAGCATCGGGGTGCTGGGCGAAGACGCCATGCTCGACGGCGACGGCATCGTTGCCGGGTATCCCGCACCGTAAATGGACATGGGCTGTTGGTATGACGGCTTTTGGTCGAATTCCATGCGCTGATATGGCGGTGTGTGATAGAGCATGTGTGAGATATTCTGCTGCTGTTGGTGCTGTTGGTGCTGTTGGTGATGATGATGGTGGTGGTGGTGGTGTTGATGGTGTTGCAACTCTGGGCCCCGCAGTGAACCCACAGACATGCTGCGCAGCTGCTGGTGCATGCGGCGATCTAAGTGAAAAAGCAGAAGGTGATGGCGTCAGGAAGGAAGGCTGAGCAAAACTACTATTTCCTCTCTCTCTCTCTCTCCGTGTGTGTCTCTCTTCTTTTTTTTTTCTTTTTTTTTGATCTCGCACGGATCGTTTGACTTACCGGGAAAACCAACGGGGATGGAGTCAGGGGGCGTCAGAGGGCTTGCCATGGAAGGATCTGTAGGCTCAAAAGTGGGCTCGACCATGGGAGGGATACGGAAGTTTTGCTTGACCAAGAGCTCGGGGGAGATTTCCAGACTAGCAAGTTCGGGCACAGACGACGGCGTACGAAGCTTGCCGTGCATCACATCTTGCGGGTGATAGTATGAAATCAGATGCTGGGAGACACCGTTCACCACAATCGACATGGTTTTCTTGATCAAGCCATCCTTCCGGAACTTGTACGAGTCGGATAAGCTGCCCACAAGCTGGCGCTCACGGCCGCGGTCGACATTGGTGCCGCCCTGGTGGTCTGCGCTGTAGCTCCGCTGACGCATGTCACCCGATGCTGCTGCAACGACGGACGAACCTGCTGCAGATGATGTCGACAAGCGCTTCTCGCCCGGACCCTTTTTGTCTAGTTCACGGTATATCAGGAAGTTGCCCAGGATACGAGACGGGCTCCAGACTCGGCCATCTGTCCATCGTTTGATGCCTAGTAACGCCACACGTGGATTGATATCAGTACATGGTGACAAGGACATAAACTACTGCTTTTTTTCTCTCTTCTTTTTTCTTTTACCTGACTCGCGTTCATCAAATACAAAGACAGAGCCTGATTGAATCATTCTGCGCTCCTTCTCCTGGAGGCGTCGACATATTCTCGGAAGCAAACCGCGGCGACAGCCTTCGAAAACCAGCAGGACATCTTGGGTAGTCTCAATGAATCCGTGAAAGGTCTCGGTGACCAGCATGATGTGTGAACGATTTCAAAGAGAAGAGGGAAAACAGGATAGAAGGTGGAATAGACAAGGCCAAAGTCAGGGCAGGATGGCAGGACAGGGTAATTTGTGAGAGTTTGGAGGTTAAGAATGAAGAAAAAAGCGCTCGCTCACTGAGATCGTGGAGGAGCAGTATCGAAGTCAAAAAGGGGTTACAAGGCCGATAAAAATATTAGTGAAAAAGGAAATCGGCAGCGTAAAGTCAGTGTACGTGCGCAGACTGATATCCAACGAACTGAAAAGTGCAAAAAGAAAAAAAAGAGACAGTGGGAATGAGCAATACGGTGAGACGAAAGTGAAGAATCAACTGAACCTGAGCCGGCTGAGCGGGGATGTTCTGAAGAGCCAGTGTCCAATACTAACACTGAAGTGCCACATCTCTCGCGCACTCCCGCTTATCCCGCTCTTGGTCTCTGTCTCTGTTTCTGTCTCTCTTGCTCTGTTTGCTTACTTTTTTTTTTTTATTTAGAACGATAATAATAATGCGTGCGCGCAGACACAAGATCTTTCCCGGCCCCGCAAAACGCTTACCATCACTGGTCCAGAGAGGAGGAGGGGCCATGTCGCACAAAAGGGGACTACTCGTTCTTTTTTTTACGGGAATATCCTTTTCGCGTCCACCCGTTCTACCATTTACTTATTCGTCTTTTTTCCCTTTTCTTAATTGTCCTTATCTGCTTGTTTTGCCGTCAACTACCTAGGAAATACACTAGGGATCGTTGTCATTATGAATGGGGTGAAGGCGGGGACGAATCTATATTTTTTCCTTTGGGTTGGCTGTGATTCGTTCGACGCGGCGTTCTCACAGTAAAAATGTAGCGGAGCTTTGTTTAGCGTCGTTTTTCGTTTCTTGGGCTCCATGCCCCATGCATCACGCACGCACCTGCACACACACATATTATACACGCGCACGACATGTACAAGCACATCCTATCGCACAAGACACACAACACCAATGGTACGTTTAACACACGTCCCTCAAATCTTGATCACCCGCATCCCTGGTTTCCTTAGCATCCGCATATACGATTTTATGCGCATAGAGAACACACCGTCTCTTTACCCCTGAATCGCCTGATACCTGCTTTTTGCCTCACCTTCTCGCTTCATGGTACCTCATCTGCGCCCTATTCGGCCCGTCAGCCACCTTTTGAGTCGCCGCTCTTGCTCAAATCAAAAGCAAGTCTTTTTGCGTCGGAGAATATAATTGCGTCTTACAGGCTGATCGCGTGCACGATATATACACACGCACGCAGAGATTCATATGTTGCAAAACGGATAGCGTGAAAACAGCACAAGACTGGGAATGAATAGGAGACAAGAAAAGCGAATGAAAGAAGTTGAGAAAGAAAGAAACAAAATGAAGGAAAACAGAAAGCTTATTTAGCATTTCCATTGTTGTGTACCTTATACTCTATCCTCTCCAAAGTTTGAAGTGTAAACGGGTTTTGTGATCAGCTCTCATACATGTTACTTTGACCGCAAAAAGGTAGAAAAATAAGCGTGATTGGTGGCTACTTGCTCTTTCACTTGATTGGTCAGGAATCGCTATCGAGAAAAAACAATTATACCTTCGCCCTTTTTTCTGGATCTGATTTTTTTCAGTCTTATCGCAACAAACAGCTGGAATCCCGCTGATAACCCAGTAATTTTCCCAGGATGAATTACCTCATCAGGAAACAGATTCATAAGGTCAGTCCCGCCCGCGAGTCAAAAAATAATGAAACCCATCTGTCTCAATGACCGATATGGGCAAATATGGAAGATAGATGAGAATAGCGAATGTCACTGGCGCCTGAAAAAAAAAAGGAAAAAGAATGAAGCGTGCAATGTATGTCTAATATGACCGACCAAAAGGAGACTACAGCAAGACCAAAATTTCATATGCTTGGTAATAGATGACTGTGAAAACAGGACGGACTGCGGGAGTCATGGCTATTTTTATGCGCCCTCGCAAGGTCGAATTGTATCATCATATCTATGTGCACGCTCACATACAATACCAAGAACTTACGTGAAACAAGTTTATAGTTTTCCTCAGGCCCAAACTTATATAATTGAGTGCTTTTTTGCATTGCCAAAACCGAGCTCGCTTCTTTATTTTACATCATATCTATCCCTACTATTTTCTTACAACTCGTACAGATATGTATCCATAAGCAGTAAGGCAGTAATACATCAAGCGGTTGGCATGGCAATAAATGAGCTCTGTAGTCTGAGAAGCCCAAGTGCACATGATCATGGAAGGTTACGCCTGTACCTGAATTTTTTCGACGATTCACGCTGCCAGACACCTTATGAGGAGTTGGTGTGACCCTAGGCGAGCCCACTCTTTCCGAGCTTCTCTGACAAATGGAGAAAGTGTCAGAAAAAGGATATTGCATACTTTTTTCGGGCTGTGCTTGGCATTGGAAGCGTCCTGAATGTAGAAGTTTGCAGAAGCTCAAAAAATCGTAAAAGGGAAAATATAAGACGTTTCGCGTCATTGATGTATCGACATTACAGAAGATACCATGGATGACGAACATGACCCCATAATTGGCAAAATTCGTACTATTTATGCCGAAAGCAATGTAAATATTGGCGGTCATCAGGACGTCATTGCCGATGTCCATTCCAAAGAGAATCGTCAGAGTTATATTACATGTGTATGCACGCATGGAAACCATTGATAATATTGGATGGCATGTATCTGAAACTTTACATCCCATGATCTCGTACATACAGTCTGAGCATATATGTTCAGACTATGCAGCGTATAGCTTTGATTGCGTCGTTGCTGCAGACCATCTTCTTCAGAGGGAACACGTGTACATAGCTAAACAACCTACAGTATAAAATTGTGCCCCGCCCTTGCATTCAAAATGGAGCTCAATATCTACCATACGTATGTATCTTCATGTAATGCATCAGAAGCTCTAAGGTCGAGCAGGGGCTTTGTAGACGGATATCAGAGGAGGTGGCCAAATTCATCCAAGCAGATCAAACTGCTGTCACAATTGCAATGAATAACGATAAACAAGTATGCCGACTAATATCTTGGAATGATGCTCCAACATATATGATGGCAAAAATCTTAAAAGAAAATGAAATTTGTTAGGAGACCCGTTGTCATTGTTGGTAATTTATGACTAGTCGTTTCGGTAATTATCATCAACTAATAATGCGGGATATGTTGGCAGTACCTCATTGTTACAGTAGCAAGTGATCATCCCGCTCGCGTACATGATATAAACAAGTAAGGCTCTGTGCTATAGCAACTGTTATAATCAAGTATTGAATAATATTAGTTTACTCGATTTGAGGCAAGCGGAAAAAAAGCCTAGCAATTTCTGTTTTCGAAGCATACCGGCAATTATATGAAGCAATATATGCGTGCTAATGTGTAAAGTCGTCTTTCACCTTGGCCAAAGCTATTCGCCCCGGCATACAAATCGCATCGAAGTACATAAGCGCTACATGTATATCTAATCTCTGATAGCTACCCCAGATGCTATTGATCTTAATATGCGTATTAATAACCTCTTAGATAACAGCATCTGCTTGATTCTATTATCCGTCTGCAGTATTGAATCGCTGGTTAGTTGATGAATAATCACATCTATTACAATTCGCTACCGAGTTCGACGCCATTTACTCTCACAGCCGGGCCCTTTTCTTATCTCTGTCCGGGATAAGCGAATTCGGGTTGAGATGATGAGTGCCATGTACAGCCTACCTATTTAGAGTGTACTCAGCATATATTTTGGATGATCCTGAAGCATGCTCGGCTTATCAGATGATTGCCGAGTGCCCGGAAGGAAGGCAATTAGCACGGAAAGTAAATCTTGCTGGGTAGTTGTTTGGACGCCACCTCCCGTGTTTTTTGTTTGTTACCTTATACATGTAACTTAAACGTCACTTCCGAGGTAAGCCTATCCAGGTTCTCTCTATACATGTAAAGTAAAAGAACCCGGAATGTTCCTAGAGGTACAATACGTGGGTTATGTTGATGATCTAGCTTATGTCAAAAATTCGATATTTAACATATTTGGAAGAGATATCATGAATCTGCTTCTTATGCTCCTTACTGTGTGACGTTGCGGAAAGAAGATCTGCGTCCATACAGTGCTTATCACGCTAAAGATTGATTATAGTAAATAGACCGTTCCTTTTCTTCTGGGGACCGGTCTATTCTCGTCCTTAGCCCGACAGTCTTGATCCTTCGACAAGGAAATCCGGGTGCACGTACATATTATCATAACTTTGTCTGTTGTGGTTACATGCTAGTTATTTTAATTCAGGCCGATGAGGGAAGATGCGAACCTCAAGTAATAGCTGTCTAGTATATATCGTCTACGTACGAGAGATAAGCATTCGATGCAGATCGTCGCTTAGTTGTATAAAAATTCATTGCTCCATGTGAATGCCATGACGATTTGTTTTAAGGGTGACCATTGGACAACAATGTGCTGTGAGATATTGACGCACGGACAAAGAAATCAGTTTGGCATCCCTATCTGAAACCATCGTAAGGATAGTATAAGGTTCATAGCAGAAGTTGGCTAGCTTGAAGCAATGCAGGAGGTAGAGATAAAAGACCCACTGTCAATCCAATGCAGTTGAATGTCTTAGAAAATTACAAATGTGCCGACGTGATCTTGCTGTTAAGGTAAAGCGTGGAGCCGGGAATTAGGTTCAAGTTGAACGGGGCTGTGTTTAAAGCTAAGGGACAACAATAAATTTCATCATTCCATATAAAAGGTCCCGTGATGCGGGGTCAGCATGTCATAGGCAATTATCTACAATACATTTAAATTCATTCTTTCGCACACGGTTTTACCTCTTTTACCTCTCTCTTTTTCGTCCTCTCTCGAATTTCTAACTGCCGACTGCCATAGTCTAAGTCGAAAGATAAAGAATATGGGAGACGATCATATCTCGGAACGTACTTCGCTGCTGGATCGAAGACGACAATCACATCGAGGATATGTTGATGATCTTCTGCCTCCGATGTCCTCTATTCATCCTGCTGATGATGGCGGAAGGGGTGGCAATATGTCAGCCCCAGCTACGTTTATCACACCCCATACATCGACACCTAACGCTGCGAGCACTCATGGCTTTAAACTATTCAACAAACGCCACGGCTCATATGATGAGGACCGTCAAGGACTCTTGAAAGAAAACACAGGTGTGCGTGTGTGGTACGAGTCTTATTCGACTATAGGTACGCAATCCAAACCTTAGTTGTCACCTTCGGTGAATTTTTCCCTAGTGATGCTCATTATGTTATAGACTGGATTCACGATCGTATCAAGGAAGGCGTCCGTCTGCGAAAGTTACGAGAAACGCCGGGCATGCGTGGACAGTGGGCCAAAGCCAAAGATGCCTGCCAGGCATGGATCCTGGTGATTCTGACGGGCGCCACCGTGGCCTTTATAGCATGGTTTATCGACGTCGTCCAGGAATGGATGTCAGATCTTAAACAAGGTTATTGTACCACACAATGGCGTTATAATCGCCAATTTTGCTGCTGGGACAGAGCAGGTAAACAAGACGTCATTGTATTTATAGTTTATCTTGTTTATATTCGTGAATTTCTGATCGAATGTCATGCGTCTATAGAATATGAGGCTTGTCCTGAATGGAAAACCTGGCCCGAAGTTTTCGACTCTAGCAGCGAATCTGGCGGATACTACACAGCGATGGTCATGTACACCTTGTTCGGAGTAAGATTTTTCTCTTTTAGAAACCTGCTGGTGTTGCGCGTGATCTCTTCGGATAGCCTCCGCTCACAAGAAAATCTCATGCACGCTCTTCAATAGCTCTTATTTTCACTGGTCGCGGCGCTTATGGTCAAATACTCGGCTGAGAAGGTTGTCACACGAGCAACATCCTCGGCAACGATGTCATCATCGCGACCAACCGACTCCAAACCTACGACGCCGCTTATCAGCCCTCCTGACAGTGAACCCGCTAAAGCAGAGTTATCTCAGCCCCAACCTCAGACGAAAATTGCCTACTATAGTGCAGGCTCTGGAATCCCGGAAGTCAAGGTCATCTTGGCCGGCTTTGTCATCAAGGGCTTCCTTGGTATAAAGACGCTCATTGTCAAGAGTGTTGGCATGGTAAGCAAAAATGACGTTGTGAGATAGATATATCTGTAAATGTGTAACACAACATGCACAAATTGCTTCTTTAGATTTTCTCCACTTCTTCCGGCTTGACCTGTGGTAAAGAAGGGCCGTTCGTGCATCTTGCATGTTCCGCCGCCAATATATTTTGCCGTCTCTTCCCCAAATTTAACAAAAACGAGAGTAAGTGAAGCTGCGATGTAATACAAATGTGCACCGGTTGCAGGCACTTACTCTGCTGCAGGCAAGCGGCGAGAAATTTTGTCCGCTTCCGCCGCGGCGGGCGTTGCCGTCGCTTTTGGCGCACCGGTGGGTGGTGTCCTGTTCAGTTTGGAAGAAGTCAGTTACTACTTTCCGATCAAGACTATGATTCGCAGTTATTGCTGTGCGATGGTGGCTGCGATGGTTCTAAAGGTGGGTTAAAAACTAAATGCCGGTTGAAAAATTAGTTCGCAGAAAAACGATATACTCACACGGTTTTGGGTGCTATTAGATCACCGATCCTTTTGGTACGGGGAAAATTGTTCTCTTCCAGGTCCACTATGACAAGGAGTATCACCTGTTTGAAATGGTACCTTTCCTTATCTGTGGCGCCTTCGCGGTAGGTGAATCATATTAGCCCACCCAATCATGGCTCTAAGATGGTGTAATATGTAATTCCAGGGTTTCTTTGGCACTGTCGTCACCTACTTCAATATCAAGTACCAGCACCTTAGAAAGTCAACATTCATTGGGAAATACCCCGTCGTCGAAGTCCTGGGAATTATGGTGTTTACGGCGGTTATCAGCTTCTGGAATCCCTTCTCTCGTCTCAGTCTTAATGAATTTGCAGCCAACCTATTCTCCGAATGCTCGTCTGACAACGACAATGCCGGTCTCTGTGCGTAAGTGAAAAAAAATTCCATCACGTAAGCACGTGGACATCCGTTCCTATGATCTGACTGCCTCTCCTATTTTCATCAGGAACAATGCATCTGAGATTCCGCGATTGCTATATCTGCTTTTGACAACGCTGGTCATCAAGATGATACTGACTATGATCACGTTTGGCTGCCGTGTGCCGGGAGGTATTTTCCTCCCAGGCCTCATTGTTGGCGCGGTCACTGGACGGATCATTGGACTTATTATGCAGTACCTTACGTTAACGTATCCCACTCTATGGCCTTTCACCGCATGTGCAGCTGACCTAGAGTCGAGAGGCGAATGTGTTATACCCGGTGTTTACGCTATTGTGGGTGCCGCAGCAAGCTTGACGGGTGTCACTAAAACGACAGGTAGGATGATACTGGTAAAAACAAAAACAATACTGATTCATATGGTGTCTTATAGTATCCTTGGTTGTCATCATGTTTGAATTGACTTACTCCCTTACCTATACTGTCGTACGTACCGGGTCCGTCGTTTGGCATTGAATGCTTATTTTTGCTTTGTTTATGTAGCCAATTATGCTTGCGGTCATGGTTGCCAAATGGGTCTCAGATGCTATGTTTGTGGAAGGCATCTACGACTTGCTCATTGATCTGCAGCTTTATCCGTATTTGGATGCTCGCAAGGAGTATGCCCATGTGATCTCGGCACAAGACCTGCTCGAAAAGAACCACGCCACGATCGATGTTGAGGTGACGACAACGGTCGATGCATTGTACGAAAAGCTGGATACGCTCGGCGAAATGGGTTACGGCGAAGATGGCGGCTTCCCTCTGCTGAGCTCCGATGGCCAGTACCTCGAAGGCTACATTGCGACGAGTGAACTTTCGCATGGGCTGGAGCAACTCCAACGCCATTTTGATACCAGCCCATATCCAATGACGAATGAAGAGTACCGCGAAATTCCTTGCTCTTTCCGCAGACTGCAGCCACATCAGGTCGAGAATAGTCCAGAACTGTTGCCGACCGGTTCCTCGTTAGACGATGAGGCACGCAGACCACAGCAGCCGCTCAATGACTTCTCAGTCTATGTTGACCAGGCACCTCTGACTATCAACCAAAATGCGTCTATGGAATTACTGATGGAGCTATTTACCAAGTTGGGTGCACGCTACGTGTGTTTGGTAAATTCGCATGGACGATATCTAGGCATCATCCACAAGAGGACGCTCCTTGCATATCTCAAAGAGTTGGAAGAAGACGAACACTGAATATAACGATAATAGAATCGTTTTTTGTAGATTATTCTATATAGATGCCTGTCTAGGAGCAGGCCCTTTGTATAATAAAAGATACCAATCTTACTTCTATGTACTGCTTCCTCTCTAATTTCCAAATTTGGTGTATATCTAATGTCCAACTTCGATTGGACGGAGCGCTTCTTTATCAACAGAGGTACACACACACACACATACACAAAGTATAGGACTAGACGATGTATGATTTTATGGAGTACTGCCTCCGTTGCTTCTACCGATCTACGGGCTGGAATGAAGAAAATCAGTACTCGAACCTCTGCTCTTGGTCAAGGGCCTTGTTAGATTTCTATACACCTCATGGGCTGTCGTTGGATCTCGCCAAGCTCCCTACTCCCCAATTCAAACCAGCATACACCATGAACGCCTTGCCATCCCTTAATGGCAGCATCGGATATCTATATACCCATCAGCCTTTAAATATAGGCACTAGTGCGACTGTCGATTTTAAAGACCTGATAGACAGGTTTCGCGTCGTGCATGCTGCACCTACACCCGATACAGGTAATTATCAACAATTGTTTCATCAATATTATAGTGTCTTATTTTCTTACTTTGACAGATCCGGTCAATAATTATCTGCTATATGGTCGCCTGTTCTTTCCCGGTGCTCGACTGGAGGCCATGTATGTACGACGGTTAACTCCCCATCTTCAATATTTGGTCACTGCCGTCAACCATCCACGATCGCCCGCTTTGCCTCAGGTCGCAATGCAGCTTCAGTACGACGTAAGAAAATGGTGTTCCGAATGCTCTTATACCACCGATGATGGTCTATTCGGTATGCGCGCATTGTACAACTTTGCCAACGATTCCCTTAACGGTCAGTGGGCACTCGGTACCGAGCTCTATTACGGTACACTCGATAAGAGCGGTGGATGTAAGTGGCAACCCATCGAGCTACTAGAGCACGTATGCCTACCATATCTATTGTAGTATCCATGGGCTTAAGATACCGTACATCACCCATCTGTTCACCACCCATCTGCTTCACTTATACCTTGAACCCCCTGGTCGGACATATGTCAACTGCTTATGTTGCCCAAGTCACGGAGGAACTTGTCATGTGCTCTCGGTTTGATTTCAGCATATACTCCTACGAAAGCGATTTAGCCCTTGGATTTGAATATCAGGCAAAAAACAAAGGTGATAATCCCGAGAAGACAGAGAAATTGGAAGGCCTCATTAAGGCGCGTATCGGCTTCGCAGAGGTAAGTCTTTAGAAAGGAAGCAGGCAAGGAGCATGCCACTGACAGGTTCTACCAGGGTCTGGCTGTCATGTGGGAGGGCCGCTACAAAAAGACTTTGTTCAGTCTGGGTCTAACGGCTGACCTATCGAGCCGAACAAGCCCGATCCGCACTATCGGCATCGAAATGCAATATTTTTCATGATCTCCTCCTTCACTAAATATATACGTGTACATACCTCCATCATCGCTCTTACTTTCATGTATGATAAATGACCACTCAACGTCAAATGTAATAAGCTACAGAACTATAAATTTGGTTTATATCTGCGTGCATCCGACCTTTTACTTGTCATGGTAGGTGCCAACGGTCTCTGACGCCACCGCACTTTTATGGAGCTAAATTGTATTAAACTTGCAGATCTATAGTAGCATTGCAAGGTACGCTTGTTTTTGAGGATAGTTCCTTGTGACGTCCCTTGCATAGTATAACAGGAGGAAAGTCTATCTTCACAGTAAAACTCAAACCTTATATTAGGCTCAGATGATTATTTTGGGTCAGGTACTGCCCTGATATCTCGGAGGTAAATCCAAATTATTCTGCGTTCAAGCAGAAAATGATTGACAATATACCACGCAGCTTACAGCTGGAGCTCTCCGTGAGATAAACGTTACCCAAGCAACACGGATGGCATAAATTTGCAATGGAGTTAAGGATGTGATGCTAACTATTGGAAACGTAGATATGCGGTGGAGATGATATATACGTTGGCGCAACCTGAAACTACAGAACATAGTTAACGCCCACCATCCCTATAAAAGTACAATAAAGAGGTTAAAAATTTACTGATCTGCAAAAAGTATCATCGAGCACGTAGCTTTTCCGAGATAAGTACTTCGAGGCACAGTTGCCCACATCAGTATTCTTACTTGTTCATGGTGATACGAGGCATACACTATAAGGAAAGCAAGATCATGGCAGAACAGAACACATAAAATAAGGATTTGTATGTCGGGTCTTGATATGTAGGAGGATTATGGCTTGCCCTGACTAGTGAATAAATGGAAAGTGGATAAAAATATGACGCAGAGGGTGGCTTAGAGAGGCAAAGCAGAAAGTGGACGGAAGAGCGGGTAGATTTTTGGAACCAGAAATTGTTACTGCAGACGTTGAACACCCCTTCACTCAGACTTCCTTTCTCTCTTTCTATCTTATCATACTTTATATTCGCCCACGATGTCGACAACAAACGACCAGGTTGACCAGAACATTGAAATGTGGAAGATGAAGAAGCTCATCAAGAGCTTGGAAGCCGCGCGAGGGTACTACTACTACAGAATAAGCTTCCTGTTGATTTGACATGCTGACATGAGCATTTCCTGCTAGCAACGGCACTTCCATGATCTCCCTCATTATTCGTACGTAAAAAAGAACGGGCTTTTGGGGGAAAGGGCAGCAGTATCAGAAGAGCGCTTACCGTCTAGTTATGTAGCCCCCAAGGATCAGATTTCACGAGTGGGCAAAATGTTGGCCGATGAATACGGCACAGCTTCCAACATCAAGTCTCGTGTTAACCGTCTCTCTGTCTTGTCCGCTATTACCTCTACCCAGCAGCGTCTTAAGCTCTACAACAAAGGTATATTCATTATACATTGCATTTGTCATACGTTCAATTGGTTGGCATAGTTTCTAACAAATCTTTAGTACCTCCGAATGGCTTGGTCGTGTACTGTGGTACCATCGTGACGGACGAGGGCAAGGAGAAGAAGGTCAATATTGATTTTGAACCGCATAAGCCCATCAACACATCGTTGTACCTTTGCGACAACAAGTTCCACACTGAGGCTCTGTCCGAGCTTCTCGAGGCCGATGCCAAGTTCGGCTTCATCGTCATGGATGGTAACGGTTCGCTCTTCGGTACCCTGTCCGGCAACACTCGTGAGGTGATCCACAAACTTCAGGTCGATCTGCCAAAGAAGCACGGTCGTGGTGGTCAGTCCGCCCTGCGTTTCTCGCGTCTCCGTGATGAAAAGAGACATAACTATGTCCGCAAGATCGCCGAATTGGCTGTTTCCTTCTTCATTACCAACGACAAGGTGAACGTCGCCGGTCTCGTTCTGGCTGGTTCCGCCGACTTCAAGACCGAACTATCCCAATCTGATATGTTCGATCAGCGTCTGCAGGCCAAGGTGGTCAAGGTTGTCGACGTATCTTACGGTGGCGAGAACGGTTTCAACCAGGCCATTGAGCTTTCGGCTGAGTCGCTCTCGAACGTCAAGTTCGTCCAGGAAAAGAAGCTCATCCAGTCTTACTTTGACGAGATCTCACAAGACAGTGGCAAGTACTGCTTCGGTGTTGATGATACGCTCAAGGCATTGGAGCTTGGTGCTGTCGAACATTTGATCGTTTGGGAGAGTCTGGACCTCAACCGCTATGTCCTGCGCAACCTCGCGGGCGAAACCATCGTCTACCACCCTACCAAGGCTGAGGAGAAAGAACGTGCTTTCTTGGCAGACAACAGCCCGGATGCCCCGCCCAACACCGAGATGGAAGTCGTCGAGATGAAGCCGTTGCTTGAATGGTTCGCCGAGAGCTATAAGGATTTCGGTACAACCCTCGAATTCGTCACCAACCGATCTCAAGAAGGTGCCCAGTTCGTCAAGGGCTTTGGTGGTATCGGTGGTATCCTCAGATACCGTGTCAACTTTGAACAACTCAACTATGAGTCGGATGAGTTCTACTCGGACGATGATTTCTAAATGTATATCTTCTGTCTATTTCTTTTTTTTTTCACATACGCTCTTTCTCTCTGTCTACCTCCTTTCTCGCATATACGCAACCTTGCACACATCCTTCTACACACGCGGCGCACACAAAATCCCACTTCCGCGTAGACCAACAATTAAAATACGTTCTAGTAGAATCCATTTCTTTGGCGTCTTAATAGCCCACCCGTAATACATGCAATCAGGGCCCCGAAAATGGCCACAGCTAGATTAAATGCGACTCCAAATACATGTTTCTCGTCACCCGGGATGGTAAAGAGGAAAGAAGCGCCTACGCTACCCACGTTACCCATCATGGATACGATAGCTACAGCAACGGCACGGACAGTGGGGTCTGGATAGTTGACAGCAGCCCAACTCATGGCAACCGGGGCTTCTGTACCAATACCTCCTGCGATCATGAAGATGCTCGCGTATGCGCCTAGATACACATATCCAGTATGAGCATGGTCCTCAAGGAGATGCGACTCCTCCCATATCTGTCATATGACATACCCCATACAAGCGCTGGAGGAAAAGCCAGGAGCAAGCAATAGCCAAACGCGACCAAAAGCGAACCGATGCTGACGATGAGAGCACGCTTATTAATCAATCTGTCGACAAGGATCCCGCAGACGAGCATGGAAACGGCGGCAACGACGCAAGGCGGTGCGGTGAGGAGCTGCGCCTGGAGGACGGGAAAGCCTAGACCATGAATAAGGAAGGGCGCGAAGACGCTAAGACTGGTGATATTAATCGAGGTGAGGAGATGAATCAAGGAAAACATCCATGTCTTCCAATCCACGAGCGCTCCCCTGAGCCCTGCCTTGACAGATGTATGGGCGTTAAGGGATTGGAAGGGAGCCATGCGCGCGCGTTGTACCGCCTTTAAGTCGTCTGAAAGCCAGCGTACTTCGTCCAGATCATCAAACAGGAGCCAGTACGAAATGAGTGCGAGCACGACGGTTGGCGCACCTTCCATTATAAATAGATACTGCCACGGTCGCTGCGTCGTGGCTGGCATCATGCTGGCTGCGTATGCGATAGGGCCCGAAGCCATGCCTGAGAGCGCACCCGTGCAGATTAGGATGGAGACACGGAACCCGAGCTCTTGGGGTTTATAGATGCGCGTAAGCAGGAACAGGATACCAGGGATGTAACCGCTTTCTGAAGCCCTAGATGGAGATACCAATGGAAGGTGAGGAATACTTGCACTCGTCGTCTAAAAGCTAATTACCCCAAAAGCAAGCGTGCTACTAGAAGGCTGCCAAAGTCCCTGACAAAAGCCATGCAAAGCGTGATAATACCCCAAGCCAGCATAATGAAGGACAGCCATTTTTTGGCTCCAAAACGCTTGAGCAAAATGTTCGCCGGGACTTGGAAAAGAATCTTTTTTTTTTTTTTTGAATGCGGGTTCATATTAGTTTACATGTTATTCAAGTTGATGCATAAACATAACACTCGTCTTACGTAGGTGATAAAGAATGCCGAGATAGCGGTGCTGAGCTGCGGCCCTGTCATCTAGAAAATTTCTCGTTATTACGCGTGCTGATGAATGCGGCTTACTATTCTATTTGTATACCTTTAGGTCGTCCTGCAGACCTGCTAGACTGAAAGTGTATAGGTTAGTGAATATGATGGCCGTAGGGGAAAGCTGTCTCCAGAGCATTATACCTTGCGTTACCAATATTCGAGCGGTCAAGAAAATCGGCGAAGTAAAATACACAAAACAGAGGAAGGATGTGGAGGTCGATGCGCCTGACAAGCCGCCGCTCCTGGTCCGGATCCACCACGGAAATGCTAGTCGCAATGGTAGAATTATCGGCGAACTCTTTCTCATGATACTTTTGTCGTGGGTCTTCGCGCACATCAAACTCAACGGCGCTGTCTGCCCACGTGTTGCTGGCAGTGTCTTCTTCCTGAGGTGGTGTACGCAGTTGCATGATGATCTTGGAGAGCGCAGAAAAGAAAAAAAAAAGACCCATTGGCTGCCAAGCCGGTCATGACAGACCCTTTTTATGCACTGGATATTTATTGATGATAGTAAAAACTAAGGAGTAAGCGTCACCCCTTCTGCTCCTAAGAATCAATAAGTGGTGGATGGCAAACTTGGCCGACCAGCAGGCGCGGCCTTACCCAACCATTTACCCGGAGCCCCCTTCTCGGTCGGTGCCTAAAAAAATACAGACTGTCTGTGGCCTGGGGCCGCTGAGACGAAAAAAGCAAGTAAAAAAATTTTTTTTTTCTTCGTTTAAAGTGCGTGCTCGCCGGTGGCGTAAACACACTTCTTTGTCTTTTTCTTTTACTTTCTTTCTTTTTTCTGTTATCTTCCTTTTATAAAGGACAAAAGGCAAGTTGATACATCCACAAAGGCAAGGAAAGGGTTCTGTTTCTCTATCTTGATGAATCAGATTGTTTCCGAATCTCATCAGGGTTTTCATGTGGACTCTTTGTCTTGTTTTGGAATTCCTCGTATCTGAACCACAAACACGTACCCTTTCCTTTGTCCTCGCATTTGATGACACAGTGATACTCATACAGCCCTTTGGGTCTTTAGGTTTCGCGCTCTCTAGCACGTATCTCCTTTTTTTTTTTTTTTTTGGTTTTTTTGGCCGCGCGTGGATTCAGCCTCGGGGCTGATCAGCGCGTGCGCCCGGTACGTCCTTGGTAAGTCTTCGCACCTTTGCCCTTTTATCTACATCCTCTTTCTCTGTCTACCCTGATGATTTTACCCACCTTTATGCCGAAGTATAATGTGGAAAACTTTTACATGCATCACCATCTGATCCTTTTCAACCTCTACATTCCTCTTTTTTCATTCTCATGCAATCCAATATCATATGCGCTGACCTCTTGTAAAGTTAGGATAACCGGGTGGCTGAAGTATTTGTCGATGGAGTCTGGGGAGATTACATGCATGCATTAAGGCAAGTGTTGACAACAATGGCAATCGCTGGCAATATATATGTGTGTATATTGGTTTGTTATGATGAACAAAATCAGTTCTGCTTCTGCAAGAATATTGAAGACAACCAAATTACCAAACTTTCTGATTGCAAACCAATACCATACAAATATTGTCTGCGCCTTGGAATTACTTTTCAAGTATCGCTAACCGATCTTTTTTCATTTAACAGGGTAAGCAACATCTGCTATATATTTTTTTCTCTGGGTGGCTCTTTCCTCCGGTGGATGAATGATGATACCAGTTACATCCATTCTATGATCAGTGGTCCACATCTTTTTTGCCGCCGTGCTGTCTACTGCCTTGTTTCCAGGTTCTCTGGATTCCGGAACGTGTCAGTGCACAGGAAGAAAAGGTGGGAAGACATTTGGGTTGCAGTAGCGCAATGTCACCCTTGTGGTGAGTCTGCGTTTGCTTGCCGTGTCTTTTTCTGTGGCCTCTAGGATTTAAATGTGCTCCTGAATCCTGCCTGTCCCACATTTTATAATTTGTCTTTTGACTTTTTCTCTCTGGAATGGCAAGCACTGACGCTTTTTGCATTGTCTCTAGTGAGTGGTTCTTCTAGGTATTCTATTTGATAATAAAAGTGCTTTGGATGCGTTAAAAAGGGAAGCATGTTTTGGTATTATGATGGGGAAATGACAATGGCTTGGGCGGCTTCAATGACGTCGTTGGAAGGTGGGGCGATCTCGTTGAGGGTCGAGAGGCGACGCGTAAAGTACTCGGCATCACGCGTCAGTCTTTCTTTGCCTTGTTGGCTGTGAATTTGCAGTCGCTGGATCTCTTGTGTGAGCTGCTTTGTGAACGACAGGAAGACATTGCTCATGATTTGCTAGAAGAACTGTCAGAAGCGTAAAGTCAAGGGTGTTGGGCTTACCTCCAGGTCTGCATGGGGCAGATACTTGCTTAACACCTTGTGGAGCGTCATGGTCTCCTTGACAAGGGTTTCCATGTAGGTATGTGCGCCGCTCTTGCCTGCCACCGACGGCTCTTCCTCTACACTGTCCCATGCGATGACCTGCATCGCCTTGACGTGCACAGACATGCGCTCGTTCATGATGGCAATAAGCTTGGCGTGGATCTCGCCCTGGTGGTCCTTGTAGTCCTTGAGGATGCGATCAAACTCGCCAAGGAGAACCCCGTGCTTGGAGGGCATGTGGCGTCCCACACACTCCTTCAGGGACGGAATCAGGCCGACCATGATGCCCAGTGACTGGGATGCCAGCGCGAGGTGCTTGGCCGAGATATTCTTGAGGCCCGCCGAGCGCATTGCGCCCGCACCGAGAATGACTTGACAGACCCGCGAATTGAATAGCTTGAGAAGCTCGACGAGTTTCTGCATGATATCCGTCGTCATGCCTTCCAGATTGAGCATACAGCGCAGGTAGTCTTCAAACATCTTGATAATCAGCAAACCGCAGCCCACGACAAAGTAAGGCGTGCCGTGCACCAGCAAGAACTTGGTACTCTTTTGCTCTTTTTGCTGTTGGTCTTCTTGATCAAACGAGGTCATGTTGCCTTCGCATATTCGATCGACGATCTGCTGGAAATCTGGCGGTACCTCACTCGCAACCCATTGCTCGTTTTCAATCAGCTGAGCCTCTTGCTTGACTCGTTCCATGTGAAAGTGATCGATGAATGCCTTTTGCTATCAAAAGATTTAAGTCATCGCTTTAGCGCCTCATGTACTTTCTTACCTGTGTCAGGACAGTGCCTCGTAAGCCAAAGCATGTCCGGCCACACAGCGACTCGCATCGCTGGATAAATGTCCGTATCACGCTCGACAGGCGGTAGAAATCAGTCGGGTTCAACTGAGCGTTCTGCTCGCCTCGGAAACCGATCAATTTAGCGCAACGTACATGGGCTAAGTCGGCTGCCGCAAACACAATGTCGGCCGAATCCTTTTTGATGGCATTTTGTCGCGGGTCATCATTTTCCATATGCTCTTCCACGAAGGCGCAGATGGCATGGTGATAGAGCGCAGCACGCTGGATAGCTTCCGCCAAAGCGCTAAAGACGTCTAGTAACATCTTGAAAAAAGCATCAAAAGGCATCGTTCGCAGCTGTCTGGTAACCGAGTTCGGACTACAAGAGAATAGCCAGTCAGTACGGAGGTCCCCTATTATTCTATATTAGACTTGCCTTGATGCAGTATTATCATCTGGGCTACCAGACGGATAGCGCTGTAAAATTTATCCCAAGTTATTGCTGTTGCTATAGAAAGGGACAGTGTCCTACCTTGCGTACGATTTCCTTGATGTCCGTCAGAAGCCTGTCCCGATAGCCCTGCAGGGTTGAAGAGAGCATGTCGGTACGGACGAGTCCGAGCGCACTGGAAGTCAAGCGCTGCTTGAGGTCGTCTTCGTCGTCTGCTTTGGACGGATTCTCACCTGTCTGCAGATATTTCTGAGCTGTAGCAAAATCGAGAGTTTCGATCCGATAGGTCAAGTCGGAGAGGAGAATACTCATAAAATCGTGCTGCATCATGATGCCCACCGCCTTCTCCATTTCGTCGAGCTGCGAAGCAAAGTTTGACAAGGCTTTGATGCCTTTGAGCTGCAAACCATCGCGGCCTTCCTGCAGCAAATGGCGTGTGGCATCAATCAGGTCGAGAGCAGCGAAATAATCGCCCTGGCCCAGTAGGACCTGAATCATGGGCTGGGTTTCTTTGATTTCTTTGATGAGCTGGATGGTTTCGTGAAGCTTTTGGAGGTTGCGTCGCTTGATTTGTAGCTGAATGACTTGCATGCCATCGTTACATTCGGTGCTTTGAATATGCTTGATCTTTTCGCGAATCGAGTGGATCTGTGCCACGCAATCGAGGGTTTCTTGATGCAATGCTTGGAGGTTGGAGAGAGCCTCGAAAAAGGAGGAGGACCTGTTCTCAATTTCGCGTATCAGATGGACCTCGACAGTATCGAGATAATACGAGAGTTTTTCCTGCAAGATGCTGTTGGTCGATAATGGAGGATTGGGACCGGTATGACCGACGATATCTGCACCTTCGCAGACAGCATCAAAGGTGGCTGGATCCTCGAGATGAAAGGCAGGATCGAAAAAGACAGAGGGCACATTTTCAATCATGGGTAGTTCGCGTGGTGGCGGGGCAGGGGCAATGTCGACAGTATCGAGCGCAAGACTCTCGCTGGAGAGGATGTTTTGGGCATAAGGGTTGCGCCCACTCGTGGTGCCATCGAGGATAGTGTGGAGTGAGCCGTAAGGTGAAGGAGTTGAGGCGGACAGGTCATCTTCGTTGGATAATTTGTTATTGCGGTAACGTTCAAAAACAGGCTGAATGTGGGCGAGGTAAGTCTCAAAGTCGGATGACCTGACCTTGGTAATCGATGCTTTAGGCACAGGTGGCACGTCTGCTTTGCTTGGCTTCGTGGCCGTTTGCCGCTGCTTGGCAGGGTCGTTTAACACGCCTGTCGTATAAAGAATAATGTTATGGCATATGTCAAAAACATACATTACGAAAAAAAAAGCTCTCCTTCACTTACCAGAGATCGCATTAAAGCCGATATCGCGTGTTGTCCAGGGCAAGGAGGTTTCGCTCATAGTGCTAAAGTTGGAATAACCAGAATGGCGACGCGTGTGGGCATTATGACCCCCACTATGCATGAAGCGATTCAAAGGTCGACCGTAGGAAGATGCAGAGCGAATGGAAGGTGGCCTGCTAGAAGGGCTGTCTTCTCGATGGAAAGAGCGTTCACGCGCCATAACGTGCACATTGGGTCGAGGCGAGGTTGCAGTAGGGGGAGAACCAGAGGAAGAAGGGACTTTGTTCGGTGGCGAGAGATGACGACGAGGTGATGAAGCCGAGACGGAAGAAGGAGCCGTCCACGAAGACGAGTGAGTGTGTCTGCTCTGTTGTCGTTGTTGTTGTAGTTGTTGTGGTTGCGATGGCGGCGGTGATCTAGATTGTTGTCCGCCTGCTACTTCCCCTTGTGAAGGCGAAGTCGCCTGTGATCGCGACTGCATGACAAGCGAAAGAGTCTGCAATAAAAGGCGAAAGCGAACGTCGGTTTCTCTCTCACACGTAGTCCCTTTGTCTATCTGTCTTTTTCCCGTCCGTGCTCGTGTGACGTTGATCTTTACCGACGCTCTCCACAGTTGTGCTTACTGGCTAATCCTCCCTTTTTCTTATGCATTCACCTTTCGTTCTATTGGATGCATACTCTTCTTGCGCACTTGTTATGTCTTTACTGTTACTTTTTCTTTCTCGCATTAGCAAGTTTCGCCCGTGCTGCATGAGATAAATGGGCACCTACATCCACCATCCATCAATAATATCCTATCTTGAGAAATACAGCACTCATGTAGTACGGTGTATATATGCGCATCCTTGGATGGTGCTATTATTTACAGCAAAGACAATGACTTTTATTACTATTTACATCAATCGCCTATGAGTGCGATGAGGTAGACTTTCGTCAGAGAGAGCGGTGGCACCAAATGTCTCGTCGACTTTGCTTGCGACTGACTCGAACTTGCCAGAGTCGATCTCATGCATAGCATCCATCTCTCGTCGGACGGCATTCATAGCGCTCTGGTTCAACTGATGGCCGATACTGTTTCTACGCTTTGGCTGCTGTGGCATCGCGTCCTTCACATCACTCGTACTAGGGGCCGACTCGCCCACTTTCTGTTCAGCATCTTGCATCTTCTTTTGACCTTCAAGGAGTGTCGAGTGCAACGCCTGTCAAAACAGTAAATATCATTTAGCTACTCCCATTGAAGTTTCATGAATATAACATTTACGTACACTGTCGAAGGAGTCTACTGCATTGTGAACGGTATGCTTTAGGTTCTCGTGGCGTTCCTTGAACTGTGCTTCCAATTCTGATGTATACAAGGATGTGCTTAGTCTATCCTTCTTCTCGCTTAAAGTCTACGCTTTATACATACCTGCTTCAGAGATATCTTTACTCGGATCCATCATAAAAAGATTTCCAATACAAGGGGTATCGCAGAAAGACAGCACAAATCATTTTTATACAGTTCACTGTCTGCAGAGTCATTATGAGGTCATGCCCAAAGCAAAGGCAAAGCGACATATTAGGTAACGGCGTATCGTTTGGCTTTCCATCGTCAGTGATCCATCATCTTTCCTTTTCCAAAACGCAGCTTCGCAGATACATTGCATTCACACGATATCAACTGCTGGCACACACTCGATACTCTTAATAATGTGAATTTGGCTATGTGTTATCCAAACCACGGGAGCTTGTGTTCTGCAATGTGAAATATGCTCTGTACAAGGTGCTACTACGGATGGCTTTTTTTCATTCATATGCCCCTGCCCTTTAACACTTGGCGCCCAAATACGATGACGGACGTGATAAATGTTAACGGCTCCAGAGCATGGAGCTCCCGTGCAACTTCTCATTTGTCTGCGAGAGGAGCGTATTCACACTATGTCACATTCGTCTGAACTATAATGTAACCGAATATTTGGTAAAAGGATGTTTCGCCATAAAGACGCGAATGGTATTTTAGTGGAGAGACGCCGCGCTCTTAATCTGTTGGGTCATGTTGGGGGGATACCCAGCGAAGCCATGGATACAAAGGCGAGCATTGAATTCTACTGGTCCAATGCTGGTTCTTTGTCGTGCAAGGGGATGGCGACCCTAGAAAACAGTCATCCAAACACGGAAAGTCATCTTTGATGCTCCGGTTACCCGACCGACCCCAAAGCGCAACAGCGCAGAACCCCGCAAATAGAAGCTCATAAAATAGCTTTTGCCAATCCAATCATCCAAGAGAAACTAAATCTATAAAGGCCAAGTCTCATCGTTTTCCATGTAAAATTTTTATATATTTTATTTTGGAACATTGAAGAAGTAATAATATTTATGCGCACGCTATCGCACGATGGCGTATAACCCATGTGTGCATCTCACGGTCCATTTGATCAAAAGAACCAGGTTAATTTTTTGTTCAATGCCATGCATCTTTTGCTTACTTTCTACATAAAGCATGTCTTGGCGGAGCGGCGAAAGGCTTGTTTGTTTCACTCGCATGATGAGAGCAAAATCACAAAGTAAGCAACAAAGCTTCCAAAAGAAGGTAATCAAGGTACTGTTGCCATTGTGCCGAAAACGATCATCCACAAAAAAAAAAGAAAAAAAGAAAAGAGTATGCCATGGAGTATCGGGTAAATTGCGACCGATTGATGGGTCGAGACGCTTTGTTAGTGCAACAGGCAAAACAAAAAAAGAAAAGGAACAAAAATAAGAATATACAAAAATGAATAGAAGCTAAGAGGTATGCAATGACGAAGAGAAAGAATAATAAATAGTAGAGAATTAAGAGTTGTCAGTGATCAGGGAGGGAACGTCGGATTCTGATGCGCCATCCGAAGCAGAAGTGGCCGTACGGGAAGTAGGCGCCCGGCAAAGGCTAGCCGAGGGCGTGAAAAACGAATGCGGTTGTGTCTTGGCAGTCAGACATTCTGGGCTGGGGAGTCGGAAAGCCATTATATCCTCGTCAAGTTCAATCCAGTGGTCTCGTTTGCTGTCTTCGCATGGCGACGGCGGCAGGTAGACACCCGAGTCATTGATGGTGGAGAGCTTATAAATCTCACCCTTTTTAGTTTCCTTCAACGCTTCCGCGGGTGACTTCTTCTGCTGGAACGAGGGCATTGATATAAACATCTTCTTATTGTTGTTGTTGTTGTTCGTCGTCGTGGTAGTGTCCTGCTGCTGCTGCTGCTGCTGCTGCTGCTGTTGCTGTTGTTGATCATCGGCAGCAACTTTATGACCACGCTGCCAAAACTTGCCGGCTCGGAGCAGAGAGGAGGCACGATAAGGGCTGCTGTTGCGGGCTTGATCGACAGAGGATGCTACCGCGACTGTTGTGGACATGATAGCCTTGTATGATTATTATTATGGGAAAAGAAAGAGAACAGTATAATGAGAAGAGCTTCGGGGGTGAGATTTATATAAATGGGGAGATGGAAATGAAACCTTTCCATTTAGGTGGCTCTATCGCTAGCATATGACGTAACAAAGGCCCTTTTTCCAACTGCTACTTCAAAAATTACCCTTTCCTTTTCGCTTTCACTGAACATGCAGCAAGCGTCTCTGTCTCTTTGTCTTTGTCTTCGAGCTGGTATATGTGTGCTGTATTGCATATCCCCTTTTCATCCGCGCTTTATTGCGGAAAAGTGAATATGGATTAAGATGACGAAAATGCCGACGCTGCTCAGCGAGGTAAGGTACAGCTATAGATTGCAGCGGTATCAGCAAATGCTGCATGGCGCTCACCTTATTCTTGCATGCATTATTTTTGATTATGATGATGATGATGATTGAGGCCATAGTATCTAAAAAGGTAGGTGGTACAGAATGCAACAGCGTCCAACCGTTGACTGTGTGATGAAATGCAGATACAGCAAGCGACGAGAACGTGGTCACGCGAATGCTGTAATTATTACCCTCATCCCGCCTGCTCTCATCTTATGTGGATAAGCTATTTCATTTGATATCAAGGAAAAGAAGGTTGTGGCTCTTACATCATGGTCTTTCTGTTCCGTCTGTTTCGCTGGTATTGTCCTAAATTCAGGTAGTCCATTGGCTCGTTCTCTTTCCGCCTAAACTATGCGTGCATGTAAAACGGCTCACCTGCTCGAATGCGGGGGCCATGCCAAGAAATTTACGTAGATTTAGACAGTTGACCTTCCCTTTCTCACCCTGCCTGCAATCCGTATAAACATGGAAATAACGCTTTGATTTATAGTCGCGCTATCACGCTTTAATTTATGAGAGTCGCATTCGCTCTACTGTATGTATTAAGGATTTATTTTATTTCAAGAAACCCATTGAAGTCGTTTAATACGAAGAGCGCGCATAGTCTCTAGGGTACTGCATTGATTGAGGACCGGACGAAGCGCACGAGTCGATACACGGCTCGGCTTAAGGCTCTCTGTACGTGCGTAGCGTATCATCGCTGGTATTTTCTACCACGCTGTCTTCTGGGCACAGTCATCTTCGGCAGACGTAGTTCTGGTCTGAAGCAATAGGGAGTCTTCACTGGTCATCAAGATTATAACATTTATTATGCATAAATCCTACATTGTTAACCAGGAAAGCCTTACAAAGAGATGAAAAATCCTTTCAATATGTGCTAATGCGCGGATTCAACTGCAAACGGATCCCGTTTGAATTGGCAACGATTCAAGTGGGATTCGAACTCAGGGAAAGCAAGTTCGGCAACGTTTTCACTCTTTTACAACAAAGACGAAAAAAAAGGATGGGTCATTCGGATCGATCACGCGACGAACGGCGACATTCTCACCGCAGATATGACAGAGACCGTTCTATTTCAACCGAACGCCAAAGGGATCGTTCGCCCACTCGTCGACATAAGACTACTAGTAGTAGTAGCAGAACATCTCACCGTGATGATCGCGACTATAAAAGTCGAGGCAGATCGCGTTCTCCATCCAGAAGGTATCTTTCTTCATTTAATTTAGCTGTAGCACACGCTGAGGAGAATTCTATATTTTATTGAACAGACACTCCAAGCGAGCGCGTTCAGTAAGCAGTGACTCGTCGTCAACATCTTCCTCAGAAGAAGAGGAACACCGCCGCAAGAGACACAAGCACAAGAAAGACAAAAAAAAGGTATTAGTCGACTTTATCGCAGGAAGATCGACTCTCATTCGTTCATGATGGGATATACAGAAGAAGTCAAAGAAGAAGAAAAGCAAAAAGAAGGTCGGCGACGAGTGGGGCAAGTACGGTATCATCCACGAAGCAGAGTAAGCAACCAAACAAGTTTATGTCAATTTATAACTAAAGACGTCTCTTCAAGTATATTTACCAAGGAAGCTGTATGTACAATGTGAATGTACAGTAATGTATGGCCCGCTGAACTGCGTTTTGTGTAGGAATTCCAAGCTTGGTTAACCGAACTCAAACGCATCGATGTCGAATTGCTGCCGAAGCACAGGCGCAAGGAATTGTTTATTGATTTTATGGATGGTATGTTTTTAAAAATGTGCAAAGCGCAGACATTGTAATAACTTGGTATGTCATTTCAGATTATAACACAGCCACCATGCCGCATGAAAAGTAAGGGCACAAATATACGGATGATACAGTAAGGCTAATGCGCATGACAAAAAAAAAAGGTATTATAACTTGGGACGTTGGGAAGCGCGTCAGGAAGCTATTCGGATGGGAGAGAAAGTACCCGAGAAGGTCAAAGGCTACGATTATAAAGATGATGAGGAAAAATTAAGGTAAGTCTAGAAACTCACAACGGAGATATGTGCGTGTACCTGGGCAGCTAAATGTTTCCAAGACAACACCACAGGCAAAAAGCTGCTAAAGCAGCTGCCGCGGCAAGCCAGGCGAACACACCTACAATGACCAAGATAGAATTGGAAGAACTTGCCAAGGTCAACCGTGAACGTGTCGAGGCGGATCGTCTTCGTCGCTTAGGACTGACTCCACGAGAGAGTATGGGTGTACGATATGAATACCAAGAGGAGTAAGGCAGAATGGAGTAATTTCTGCCCACTTATGCGGTGCGGCACAAAAAAAAATAAATTTTTTTCTTCTCTCGCCTGTTTTGTGCCTTTCCCGCCATGAAGCATTTCGATCGCAACGATCGCAACCGTAATCCTGGCAACAACCGCAAATTTAGTCATGGTGGCAACTTTCAAAAGCAGGCCTTCGGTCGTGTGCAAAAGAACAAGCCTAAACATCCTCAGCAACGCTCGCAGCAGCAGCAGCAGCAGCAGCAGCACCTGCAGAAACAACAAAAGCCTCGCAAACTTCCGCCGATTACACCGAAGAAACTCTGTTTCCACTGGCAGGAGCCCAAGCACGTCGGCCCTGGCTTGACGAACGGACAAAACACTTGCTTTCTTAATTCTGTCCTTCAATGTCTGTCGTACACGCCCGCCTTGGCTCAGTACTTGCTGACAGGCGATCACCAAAGAGAATGTAAGGATCTCCGATCTGTTCTTCAGTTGGGGCAGAGTTTGACAACATGTTGTAGGCCAGATCCGCTCGAGACAGCAAGGGTTTTGTGCCCTTTGTGCCATGGAGCGCCATGTGGACCGGGTGCTTTCGTTCAACAACAACAAACGTGGCTCGATCCTTCCTTCTTATTTTACTGGCAACCTTAAAGGTACTTTCACTGTTCTTGTGTGGCGGTGTTGTCTCATTAACTTTATATGGGTCTTAGCTCTCTCCCCTACGTTACGACTCTATCAGCAAGAGGACGCCCACGAGTTTCTGACGTTTCTTTTCAATGCCTTCCAGAAATCCATTCTCTTCGGCCGAGGGTAAGTAATGCAACGCCATGGTGACCGTCTTCTCATTTTTCTTCGGCGTATAGCAAAGTAGAGCCCAAAGTGGAAGAGTCGACATGGATTCATCAGATTTTTGGTGGCAAGCTGCGATCTCAACTGCGTTGCCATGGTTGCAAGGCGACATCCAACACATATCAGGCGCTGCTCGACCTGAGCGTCGATCTCCACAAGGCAACTACTATTTACGACGCGCTCAAGAATTTCATCGCGGTGGATCCCATTGATGGATATAAATGCGAAAAATGCAAAAAGACCGTGCGCGCCGGCAAGCAAATGATGATTGATCAGCCACCCGCCGTTCTGAACCTCCATCTCAAGCGGTTCACTTTCGACATGATGTCAGGCCGCATGCGCAAAGTGTCTACGCGTATCCGATACCCCGAGGTGCTGGATCTGGCGCCTTTTGTGAGCGGTCAAAAGGAAAAGCCCCTCAAGTATCGTTTGTATGGTGTGCTTGTCCACATGGGATCGACCTGCGGCTCGGGCCATTATTATGCCTACGTCAAAAGCTCCGACAACCGGTGGTACTGCATGGATGATGAGGACGTAAGTGGTTCATGGGTCATGACAATTTTGGGGGTAGGAGCTCACAGATATGTTTTTAGGTGCGCTCTGTCCCTGTCAAGCAAGTGATGGACCAGCAAGCCTATATCTTATTCTACACACGCGACACAGCCATTGTAAAGAACAACTTAGAACCCTCGGCCGCCACAGATGTCAAGCCCCAAGCTGCGCTTGCAACTGCGTCTGCACCTGCGCCTGTCATGAACGGAGATATACCCAAGGCCAAACAGCAGGACTTGCTTTCGGACAAAGAAAACACGAGACTGCCCATCATCTCGAAAGAAAAAAGCCCGGCCACTTCCAAGACAGACGCAAAGCCGTCTCAGCCAGTGCCTCAAGCTGCTGGTAAAGACAGCGAGGTTTCCTCTGTCGATAGTGACGAGAGCGCGAGCAGCATCGAAATCAAGACCAAGAAACGCAAGGCACCTGAACAATCCACCTTTGAGATTTTCAAAGGTCGCCTTGTGGATTGGCAGGAGAGCACAGTATCCGATCCCTACATCTCGATCCGTGGTGGCCATTCTCCTCCGACGCTTTCCGCTGCTCTAAGTGACCCAATGACATGGAAGATACGCGACCTCGGCCGTCCACACGATGGTGATGACTCCTCTCCTCCAACCAAACGGCCATCCAAGCCGTGGCTCAAAAAGGCCCGCTGGACCGTGACACCTAATTAATTCAATCTGCCATTCATACTACTCACATCAATGTGTCTTTCCATTCGCATATCCGCCGCCATCGCATGACACTATACATCACGCACATACACTTCTTCCTGCTACACATCTATTTTTTTTCTTCTACTCGTACATTTCTTTTTGCCTTTTTTTCTTCCGTTGTTTGTCGTCTGTATCGCATTACACTTCCTGCTTCAATACATGCATAATCGCGTCGTTGATCGTCAAGCGACGTGCAGCGCTTTGAAGTAAGCTTTTTCCAGTTCCTAGCGAGATTTGTTAGTTTCAAGTCCAACTACCACGTTCATGAATGTCCGGCACGTCTGCCTACATCTTATAGCATACAGCTTGCGCCGTGTGGAGCTTGATAGCGTAATGATACGCGCCGTCGAACAATTTTCTCTCTTTTCGCCCTCATATGCACATGTACGCCGTGTTACAGATTATTTCCCACTAGTCACTTCAACCCTCCCTCCTGCAGCACGGAGAAGAGGAACATATTGCAACTTTTCTTGCGTGTTATTGCATACTACGCGTTATGAGAGCCGATGCCCATGATTACAAAAAATACCTGACATGAGCTAGTTTTATTCAGCAGTGCCTCAGCAAAGCTTATTTCCGAAGCGTTGGTATAGGTAATCATTTTTCATAATGTTGTGCGAAAGCTTGAAGGGGACCGTCCAATGATATGACGTTGATGCGCCACGTTGAGCATGGATGGAAAATCCTTGAGAAATCTCGTCCAAAAGGCGGGGCAGTGTTTATCTAGGGGCGGTCCCTTTGTAGCAAAAATGGTACTCTGTAGCCAACCATCGTACATCATGTCCTTTCAGCTTGGGTACTCTGCATGACATTGCGCACATTAGGAATTTCCACCGACCACCAATTGGCAAGCGTAAAATGCTAAACGTCTGGAACATCCGTGCCTTACACACACATACATATGGATAATTGATACTTGTATCAAAAAAGGAAGTCGAAGACAGACATGCAAGCTTGTTTCTTGTCACACAGCATCTTTTTTAATCTCCTCGCTCACAGTAATTAAGCGTATACCTACAATTTGCACACTACACTACTACGACAAGCCTTTTCGGCTGAATAAGCCGTCAGACTTTATATCCGTAATTTATAAACGGTAAGCCGGGAATTTGAGAACAGACGTGATATTTATTAGAACAAAACGAGAAGCGACTTGTACACTACAATTTTGCGGATTGTATAATCCGACAGACGGGAAAAGGCACACCGGTCAAAACCACGTAGTGCACCGTATATATTTCGGCGAGGACTAACTTAGTCGTCACAGATGACGAAGTTCTCCGAGTTTTGCGAGTTATCAGACAGAATACCGCCTCCGAGCAAGCCATTCAGCTAAAATAAGTGAAGTGAGTAAAGTGTATGCATCACGGCTCGCTGTTGCTTCATCACGCCATACCGCGCCATGGGTGTCACCCTGGTTGTTGCTCCCACCGATATAGCAATCTCCGGAGTGGTGCCAGTGAGGGACGGCATTAACACTGGTAGCCAAGACGGCAGCGAGAGCGGCAAGAGCGTAGATGAACTGCATTTTGGATTAAAGAGCAAGAGCCAGATGTTTGAAGCTTGATGTTTTGGTTGATACTGTACTTGGTGGTGAAATTCATCGTCTTATATAGATTTTTCACGTCAATCTGACATGCAAAATACTTGGACGGGCGTCTGGACATCGCCATAAAGCAATTTGTTTCGCATATCCTCGTCTTCTCCTTGGTCCCTTGCTTTCTCTCTCTCTTGTTGCCGTTCTCCTTGAAATTAGGGCATATAAACAAGGAAACATCAAAGAGTTCACTAATCTGTATCCATAGTGATTGTCGCCATGCAGAGAAAACAGGTCACCGGTGCTTCTTTGTTATAAAAAAAGTCCAGATATATACTTCATGCTGGCACTCCTGCTTGTGCATGCGTATGTACGGTCAACTTCCTTCTTCAGAGTACGGCAGCAAGAGCGAAACATAAGCACGAGCTCTTTGCACTCTCTGACATGCGGCCTAGTACAGTGAAAACAAAACAAAACAAATGACTGCGTCTGAATAACATGCAAACATTCCAGCGTTAGCTACGGCATCCAAATGAGTCATGTCGCACAGCCACCGCAGGGACACAAATCATGCCAGCGCTGGTGGATTCGAGTCCTCGGGGGAAGGATCCTTCCATCATATACAAATAAAAGAAGCAGCGTACAGGAAAAACATAAAACAAAAATAAGCAAGACACCGGAGCAATGCATAAACAATGCGGCACCAACCGCTACATCATCCACACAGGATAAATAAACCAATCACGCCGCCCCTTCAGGAACGCATGAAAAAAATATCAAACACGGTCTAGCCCAAATGTGACTTGTTTATTCAACGCGTAACAGATGCGCTATACGTATTAATTAGGTAGGTAATGACCAGGAGGAGGTTACAATACGGGTGATATTGAGTACGCTCGCTATTTAGTCGATATCATCGTAGAAGTCCTCGCCCTTGTCATCGCAGACGACGTAGCTCGACGACTTTTGAGAGTTGTCGTTCAAAAGACCGTTGGCGAGAACGTTGTTGAGCTAAATGCAAGGCACACAGGTAAGCGCATGGGGAAGGTACAAATGACTAGAAAGCACTTACGAGACCGCTGGTGTCACCAATGTTGCCGTTGCCATCAATGACGTAGCAGTCCTGCTCACGGTGGTAGTGGCGGCGGGTGGCGGAGACGTTGACGGCCATGACGGCAGCGACAGCAAAGAGGATGTAGGAGTACTGCATGATATCGTAGATGATGTTGGTAATAATCCATCAGCGTTCGAACAGACCTCTTTTATACTGGGACGGTCGTTGTTAACAGAATTTCTCGTCTCCAAGCGTACGCATTAATCGAATTTTAACACAAATGGCAGAAATGTGCTTGCCACATGGTATGGAAGCATCTTGCGCGCTTTCCACAAAGTTTCGCGGAAGCGGAATTTTTTCCGCTCTGGTAACATTCCATACAACAACAACAGACGCAACCCCTTTCCAAGATACATAGCCGTATAGATTTGCAAAGTCTCGCAGGTACAAGCTACATAGACAATGTGTATTTATTTGGTAATAAGATGCACAGTGGGGAATGGCATGCATATTTTTATGTGCGACTTGTACAGTATGTCTTGCCATTGCTAGAAAAGATGGTATGAATAATAAAATAATTAAAACTCTATTATTAAAATGCGGCAGACGACTGGTATGGTTTATACATATCACATAGTCCGATCCAATACCTCGATTGCGCTTTCTGCGACTAAATCGGCAGCTAAACGAATACGTGACCAGAAGTTTGCGACAATTCGATGTGGAACATTAAAGAAATATAGGTAATAAGTTGCGATAGTTGACATGCATTACAGTGCTACCGCAACATTTCTGTTATCATACGCTTGCTTTTCTCCATTCAGTTTTAATCTCTGGTCAATATCTGCTATTGACCTTTTGCTATACCCAGTGCTGACATGATTTGACATGATTTACTTCCAATATCATACTTCATTTGGTTCTTTGCTGATCCTCATTATTACGTGATTTGATAATTATGAGCGTTCTGCCCTGTTTTTACTGACTTTCAACATCGATAAACACGGCAATTTTTTTTCGCTGCGTCTTCTGTGCAGGATGACAATGTCGCGTAGACTTGGAAAGATGCGGGTCGAAGCATGTTTTTAATATAGTACGCAGACTTGTCGTTCTTTCGTATGTCCGGCTAGGAGACACTAGTCTACATTTGATATTTTCTTTTCCAGAGAACTACACCGAACCGCGAAATGGCAAGGACTCTGCATCGGAATGCCTTGCATGAATACTTATGAGACATTAAAACAATGAAACAAGCATTTACAAAATGAAGCAGCACACGAAAGGTTTGCTGTCACTCCCTCTAGAAAGAAGAGTATCACATTACTCTGCACCTCTTCATCTAGTTCGTTAGTATGACTTCCTTGATTTGCTTGTTTGTCCGTGCTGTGGGATGCCGTGATCAAACTTGAAATCAAAGATTCCGAGCGAGTTTTCATTTCTTGCGCAGTGCACAATACCGGATGAAGACCGCACATCGTCATGACGATGGGTCTTCTTGCAAACTGCTCCGTAGCTTGTGTCTCAGCTATTATTTGTATGGATTGCTCCTGCTTTTGATTATCTTTCTGGCATTCTTGAAAAGCAATAGTCCGTTCCTATCCGCTGGTCTGACGATGGAGCCTTCGTGGCAAGCGTTTAAAGATGTGCCCTGTAAAGGCATGGAAGTTATATGCGTGTTATGCTTAGCGCATTTTTTCACGGGATTGGACCCATACGTGATACTATTGACAACAGCGCTATTCTGCAAGACTACAGTGATCTGCAAGAAAATTAAAATTTGGCTGGAGGGCAGACCCATTCCTTGGCACCCACGTTGCCGATCTCTTCTCGCTACTTGCGTTCTTCCTTCCTCTGGTCGGAGTCTTTGTACCGCCAGTTCAATTGATACCGCAATTTCAGCTCATGGTGTACGTCTGCTACTCTGCTGCTATCTATTTATGATGCTTTCCGTGATTTTTGTAATCGTCAAACATCGCCGGTATTATATGCAAGTAGAATTAAAGTTTCCGCGTCTCCCCCCCCCCAACCCTCCGCGCGCAACGGGTGTTCTGGACGGCCGGTCAAGAACCAAATTGTCAATCTTCATATTTTCGCCTGCTCATCAAGCGTACGTTATGTGATTCAACATGCATTGCCTCTACCATAAGCGGATTTTTCTGATTCACTCTTTTCGACCTATCAATGTAAGCGTCATCTAACGCAGAAGTATCTAGCACTTCCCCAGGCCCGCCGGTATATTCCGTCGAATGAAAAGACAAATTATCGATTCTTGTGTGTACGTAACTCATTTATCTGAATAAAGAACGCTATCATATCACCTTTGAGTCCGATATTATGTGATGCTTGATTGTCACACTGCTGTGACCATACGGCTACAATGGATTGCAGGACCCATAGGTTTGCAGCAGCACACTGATGATCAAACCCGTTTGAAAATGTAGCCGGTTCTACTAAGATCATAAATAAATTCATTATCTAGATATAACATCTATGTACTGTATCTATTTCTCGTGTTTGCTTGGGCGTTGCAAGTCCAATGCTTGGGTCAGACCATAAAAGACTTCCCAGTTCTCAATAGTCTTTTTGAAGTTCTCTGATCCGGGGCCTGAAACATTCCGTAATGAGTTTAAGATACAGAGAGGGCTTAATCTGCATATACGTACCGTTGGAGTAGATAAAGACATCAGCAAGCGAGTGCACACCTTGATCCATAGTAACAGGCAAGTTACCATGCCATTCAATGCCCTCTATTATGATAATAATATCAGTGGTAAGATTTCTTGAGTGAATTATAGCCATTAATACGTACCGCCATAGTTGCCTTCCTGGTCCTTCTTATTCGCGACATACACGGACTTGTCACTCGAAGAGGCGACAGCCGGGGAGCGAGGGCCCTCCGAACCAAGAAGGAAAGACTCGAAGTGGTCCGGACCATTGTTAGTGCCTGCAGCGAGCGTGATTTGAGGGTTCTATACCGATTAAAACTTGTTAGAGAGCCTAGAGGTAGAAGAGCGCAACATGTAATCGCAATACATACCCAGTTATCAGGGAAACCGTCGCCATCTCTGTCAAAGTAACCAGGCCAGCCTGATGTGGCATAGGTACCCACCGACTGGCGCATAGCCTTGTCGTTACCAGCCTTTTTGGCAATGTACTCGCGGTCAACGGAACCCCAAACGTCGAAGCCGTGCGAATGATCGGCTGTGACGATGATTAACGTATCCTCATACTCGCCTTTGTCCTATTAGGACGGAATTAGAATATGTTCCTACGCGTTGTGTCTTCTTTCATCATTTACCTTAAGCCACTGGATGGTTTTGTTGACAGTGACATCCAGCTCAATCAACTCACCCCAAGCACGTGAAAAGTCAAGAGGATGGAGCTGCTTGTCAACCGAGGCAGCCTCAGACATGAGGAAGAAGCCATCATCTCCGCCCCGCTTATGCAAAACCTCCAGGGCCTTGAGCGTCATGTCAGTCAGACCAGGCTGATCCGAACCTGCATGTCAAGCAAAGATAAATACACAACAGTTCATTCCCCCGTCCTTAAATTCATACCAAGTTGATCGTTGCCACTCATATCAGGTGCGGCAGCGTTGCCCTTGGTATTGTTAATAAACAAATTGCGTTCGAACCATCTGCATGAAATTGCGTGAATAAACTTTCGTAGCGCTTCTGTTCGACTTACGTGTCCAGATTATTCTTGCGGAAGACGCCTAGCAGCTTGTCCTTGTTCTTATAGTTGTTCAACTCCTTTTTGTTGTGAACAACGCGATAGCCCGCCTTTTGGAACTTTTTATAGTAGTCTGCGCCATTCAATGCCTTTTCACCCTTGAAATATTCGGCTCCGCCCGCAAGCCAAACATCGGGAAGTACTAAGATACCTTTAGATTCATAATACACCGGATCTAGTGAATATATGTATTTCTTACCTGCGTCTGTCCAGTTACCAATACCGTGGAGAAGCTGGTCAGTGATCTCAGCGGACAGGGACCGCTGACGCGTATGACAGTAAAAAGCAGCAGGAGTAGCGTCCTGGCCATAAGCCGTCGAGACGAGACCGATAGCTAATGTAAGTTAGAGTCTGCATCTATTCAAAAGAAGCATGCACACGTTCATTTCACTTACCTTTCTTCGGCTGACGGCGACGAATAAGTTCAGTGACAAGCTCAACTTTAGGATCGTCCATTCCGTCTGCAGACGAATCAGCATAAACACCGAGAGCATTTACGCTCGATTTGTGACCGGTGGAATAGGAAGAGGCGCTGTTTGCGCTGTCCGTGACCAGACCATCGACCGAGTTTGTAACAACGTGTCCTAGTTCGTCAAAGTCTTCAAAGGAGAGCAGGTTGTGGTATTTTCCAGATGTGTGCAGGCGAGCGAGGGCACGAGCAGCCGTGATCATCTGCAGGGGCAGCGTATACAAAAGTAAATGAGGGATACAGAGCATGCAGAAAAATATTCAACACGTACGCCAACATTAGTGCCGTCCGAGATAAACAAGATGGCGTTTTTAGCCTTCTTCTTCGGCTTCTTGGGCTAAATTAAACATAAGATCAATATTGCAGCTGAAATAATGTATCATATATAGAGATAGAATACCTCGACCACTTTGTAGCGCACAGTATAAGACTGCTTAGAGCCATATTCCACCTTGACTTCATAGGTGCCTGGTTTAGTAAACTTGATTTTGCGCCAAATGCGAGAAGCAACTGTGACATTGAGCGGATTCGCCTCGCCATAAGTGGCCTCGATGGAATTCTTCCAGGCGAACTCCCAGTGTTCTAGCGGAGGGGAAAGATCAAAGTAGTCGCTTGCTTGTTTCCAAGCGCCGTTTTCACGTCGCACCAATGTCTTGAAATTTGAAATTGGTTCGGGCGGTGGTGCAGTCGTATTGCCATCCTTGTCATAATTGTGCAATTCGATACGAAGATCGAAATATGCTCCCGGAAGGAATTGCGATCTAATTATTACAGGTCATGCTTGGTGTCATCCTTATGTCTCTTCTAACTTACACGTCAGGTGGCAGGATACACGCATGCGGGTCTGGACAAGCACCGAGACGCGGGTATTGACCCTCTGGATCAGGAGTCAAACGGTATCCACTGTAGCGGCCGGAAGCAGCTAGAGCTACACTGCAAAGCGTCGCAAGAGAAGTAATGAGGACCGACTTCATTACTGCAAGTATCAAGAAAGTGCAAGAGACAAATCGATGCTGGAGGGCTTTCATCCACTAGGCCCCATTTATATATGTACGCCGGATATGCAAAGAGAGAAAAAATACGTGCAGCGATCGCTGCTTACCGGGTAATCTGATAGAAAATAAGGCAAGACTTTTGACGCCGTCCATTGCTCTGCGCACGTTGCCATTTCAAATAAAATATTTACAGTTGAGAGAACAATTCCTGGCTTTCTGTTACCTACATGTTCAATGTTTTGTAACTTGTGCGTCGAGACTGCTGCTCGTACTGCTTGAATTAATATGTTGATTCTTCCATAAAATGAGGTCCCTCTATCCGCATGTTTAATACATTTTCCGAAGTCAACACTAAAAGCACTCTAATTTATATGTTGTGTTATCAGATCTGCGCCAGTCCACACTTTTCGTTGAGCCAGTTACCGGGCATTCAGGAAGCTTTAAAGGAAGACATACAGATTCAAGGCAAAAAACTCCGCTTTCAAGCCGGCCAGTGGCATTTCAGAAATGCCACACATGGATCCACACACTCGACAATGGCGTGCTACTCGAGCACAAGCAGAGTTTCACCGTTCTTCCGGATTCTCCGCTCTCTTTCGCAGAGTATACGTAGAGCGATCATCAGCACAGTGCTTATTAGAAACATCTCTGTGATACACCTTATTATGTTCAGGAAGCGCATGTTTAGTCAATCCCATGATGTATAAAATCTATAAAGTCATCATATAAATAACATGTGTCAAATATACGGCCGTATAAGTTGTCAGAGTTAGACATGTGTATAATGGTTGATATATCATAGTAATGAGCAAACTGGGGCAGAGTTATCCTATACTGTATGTGGATCTTTTTCCAAACAAAATTTAACGTCTTTCAATACGGATACGGCCAGCGGGGATTTTCATTGTGTCATCGGTGGCAAAGTATGGCGGATCAACAGGAGAGAGTTTATAGTTGCGCAGCAAAACCGAGATGAGCACCTTGGCTTCCTGCACAGCAAAGAAGCGGCCAGGGCAGGCATGCTTACCAAGACCAAAGAATAGGAAGTCTTCACTGATCTTGGTGGCTTGCTTGTCTTGTTTGACGAATCGATACGGATCAAAGCCAAAATAGTCCTGGCTGGTAGATTGAGGCGTGTTGCCGCTGTGATGGTTGCCCCATAGATTGATGATGGCCTTCTCACCGGGCTTGATGATGGCACCGTTGCTTAGCACAATATCCTTCTTGCCTTCATAAGTGTGGGGCAGTCCAAGATAATCGTTGCGAAGACGGAAGGACTCGCGACACACACTATCCAGTTTTTCAAACTTTTTGATCATTTGACGGGTCATGACACGTGCAGATGAGTCCTTGGGGAGACCATGCTCCAGCAGTACAGCATCTTGCTCGGCCACCAATTCCTCCATGAGCTCAGGGTGCTGCAAAAGACGGTATAGGACGACAGTCGAGTTTTCGCTGGTCGTGTGCAAGGCTGCAAATATGAGGGCCGTAAGCGTATCGACTACATAATCGTAAATATCAGATTTGGTTTTGGCCTCCGGGTGCCTCTCGATAATATCCTGCAGGAGGTCGTCCGGTCGCTGGAACGCGTTCCCTTGGGACTTTTGACGGGCAAGGCGATCGTCAATTGAGGGCTTTACAGCCGAGCGCAACTGGAGACGGTGTTTTCTAACCACAGGCGAGGTCTTGCCGATGTACCACATGCGAAGGGAGTTCAGGCGTGGGAAGGGCTCGAGCCATGGGTTGGGTCTAAGTTGTGAGCCGACCTGGATCACCATGTTCTTGAAACTGTCAATGAGCTCGCTGTTCTTGGCCAACTCGGGGCCGACAAAAACCGTGGCGCTTGCTCTCGCAACCATATGTTGCACGAGGATGTACATGTGCATCAATTCCTGGCTGCCCTTGGTATCCACTTCAGTCAGGATCTCCTTGGAAGCTTCCTCGAGCTGCTCGTTAACGCGTTCAGTGTACATGTCCAGGCGCGGGTTCAAGCAGCGCTTCACGATGTCGGCGATACCATGACCTTCATCATTCGCGCAGTTACACAGTTTGACCATATCAAAGCGCTACATAGCACGTTACGACAAAAAAAGTCAGAGAATTTTATGATGTTGATATGTGATATGAGGTAATGCACTTACGTCTTTTACCGCCTGGAAAAAGTTGAAGTTATCGTTCAGGAAAATTTCGCGCACGTACGAATCACTAACGATGGTCATCATCTATGGCCCAGTATTATGTAAGCATACATGTTCGTTCATATTCTCTCTCTTCTGCTTTACCTCTCCAAAGAGATAGGCGCGATACACTGGACCGTACATCTTGGCATATTTTTCCACAAAAGCGCGTGGGTCGGCACGGTATTCTTCGGTCGAGCCTTTGAGCGGCAGTTTATACGGAACTGTCGCTATTTCATCCTATAAGTCAAAGCGTTTCGTACGGAGTTAATATCATTGCATGATAAAATGATGGCGCTGGGCGAATGAATCCGGGCCGGGCAACTGTCTCTCTCCAGAGAACTGGTCCTCTCGGTCGTACATTTACTGACCTTTCTGCGGCTGGTATAGACAGTGCGTCTCAGCGAGTAGGCAGAAATCAACACCACCGCCACTGCAGCCGTTATGCCATAAACACCCTCGCGCGTATTCAAGAAGTCGCGCATTTTATCTTGCCTCTGGAGAAGTGCGTTCATGGTGTGTGTGTGTGTGGATCAAAATCATTCTTCAAGCAAAATGATTGTCTTTAAAAATCGCTGTTCGGTCAAGATATTTCCGCGCGGCGGTGGTCACCGACTCGCGGACCGTTTCGGCCCGGTAGAATTGGCCATTCGATTGGTTGGTAGAAATGTGAAGAAAAGCAATTTGTCCCAAATCACGAGTGAAAATCATTTTTCTTTTCACAAGCGTCGCTGCTTTCTACGTGGAAGACTGCCTTATCATCTCTCAGCATCGGAAGAGACTCATCTGCAGAGAATTTCTAATTATATACGGTCATTTCCGCATATTTTTTGTGGTTCGGCCAGTTATGTCTTACAAGTTGGTGGCAGTTATGCGTTCTGGAGCGGTGACCGGATTCTGTGCCAGCGTTGGGCACGGGCTGAAGCGAGCGAACGGGCGTAGAGAATAGAAGGCATAAATCGCGCTCTTCTCATACTTTCGGAAATCTTTCTACTGCACGAATGACGAGTCAAAGCACTATGATATGATCCCTCTTGATCGCGCAAAAACCCTGCTTTATTATTATACATTGGGATGTGCACAGTTGCAGCTTTAAAAGTTGCTTGGTATAGTGGTATACATAAGATGGAACAAGTAAGGAGTAGAGAGCCGTTTCTCCTTCGCGCATCAAGACGCATATTTTCCGTAGCCTTTTTCCATATCGCTTGGCGGTGGACTCAAGTGAACCACGCGGCCATCCTCGCTGAGTTCCACGCCGAGCATGGAAAGAAGCTGGATATCTTTAATATTGGACTTTGAACGTTGGGGTCGTAAATTGCTAAATTCAATAATGTTTTTGCCGGAGGGAGGCATGTTTGCCATTTCTGCAGCAGGCGCTGGCGCAGGTGGGGGTACGGCGTTGACAGGTGCGGGTGGTGGCGCGACGTGCGGGGGCACTATGATGAAGGATGTGCCTGCAAACGAAGCGAAAACAAGCATCCAATGAATCTATGTTTCGAGTTAGTATTTCCGCTTTGTTCCGTTTCCCGACACAATGGCACTTGCATAAATGATGTACATGGCGAAAACGCATATGAGGGACCACTTGACTTGGTCGTTGAAAAGACGGTCGCAGTTGTAGTAGTCCTGATCGGAAGCCACAGTGGTGCCGTTACCAACGGCGTGCTGGACCGAGGTGCGCACATCGTTGATGCACCAGTTACGAAACGCGCCGGGGTTGACGATGAATATAATGAAATTGACGAGCACGTCGATAAGTACGATAGCCGCTGTAACTCCAATAGCATGGACCATTGATCGTACGCGTGGAAAGGACTGTGATATCGCAGATGAGCAGCCGTCCAATCATGCCAACTTTTACTATCCCACTTCTTCACTTACCGGCATAACCTCAACGACAATGAACCCGGCCACGCTGACCACGCCAAAGATGAGATTCACGACACCAAAGACGATCAGCGGTACCTCATGAAGATATGAGAAGAATGCTATGACCCGGTTGATGTGAGTCGTTTTCTTCTTGCGCGTGTATGTGCTAATTCTACGTACGACTCCTGTTCATGAAAGAGAGAACAGCAAAATAAAAGCTGAACCCCTGAAAGACAAGCAAACGAATAAGACACCTTGGCAAGCCGTTGGATTCCTTGTATGATCTACTTACTGCCCAGATCAAACAGGCTACACCACTGCCATGATGGTTATTAAAGCAGCCGCAGCATTTAAGTGGCATCACTCGCGTCCAGTAGTAGCGAGTCGCGAAATCTTCGAAAGGGCCTAACATGTCTTCATGAATGGAGGATGAATCGGTGGCAAGTTAAGTTATGGAAAAAACCAAGGTAGGATGAAGATACTCAAAAGAAATAAATAAATAAATAAAAAGCTCGATCGCCTGGCATAGCGATGCAGGGATTTTTGTCTTTCTTGGGATGATTGAAAACAATGGCGATTCCTAAAATAGAACACCAGAGCTGCAAGGCACCTGCAAAAACAGTGTCACCCCATGTACAGCATTTTCTCTTCCTTTTCCCAGTAGCTCCTCTCAGGTCACAAATGTTCAGGATCTACTAATGCACTGCAGAAGGGTCATCGAGATCAGCAGCGTCTTTGGCTTGTGCCTGCCTTTTCCGATGTTAAAATCGTAAACAAGTCGTACAGAACATGGTTCCATCATGTGGGAGTATATTTGATATGCTGCGTATGTAATGAATAGATGCAAAATGTCAATATCGTTATTTCTTTCCATGCGTATTTTGGACATGCTGCCGAATAGCTGCCAACGGGTTCTGTTTGAACGCTTGCAGCTGCATCACCTTTTGGAAACGTACGATCTCCTGAAGTCTAAGGAAACTCACCGTCAATCGGCCGTTGCAAAAGTAGCGTACTAACTTACTCTTGCTTCCTCCGCGACTTATTACTGGTGGGTGTGCTCTTTATAGATGTGTTTGGCTTCGACTGATCTCGCGTGCTGTCCTCGTCGGGCACAATGTTGTTCAAAAGATCGTTGAATTCACTTAGATCTGCGCGCAGGTGGCCTTTCTTGGTCTTCTTCTTGGTTTTGTAGGTCGTGCTGAGCTCTACTCGGTTTTGAGTACTTTTTTCTCAAGAAGGAGGGGTGACGTTTTACTTTGCATAAATGCTTCGTGCCGTTCCTTGCGTTTCTGGTCTTTGGACGGTATTGTCTATTCGGAAGCAGTTTAGCGCAAGTGGAAGAGAAAAGAGCAAAATACGTACGGGTATGTCATGATCAACGGGTTTGTTAGAGGAGAATGTTTTGCGAGCGGATCTACGCTCCTTGGCTCTGTCGATCTTTGGCATTGAAGTAAAAGAAGTGAGTGAGTGTGTGTGTGTGCGTGTCTGTACAGATTGTTGTGACTGCAAGTTTAATTCGGCCTTTTCAACATTTATTATGCGTGCGCGGGGTCTGGTTTGGTCTGGTCTTTGCTGCTGCGGGTTGGATTCTCTTTCTCTTGTCTTCTTTTTCCCTCAACTTACAACAAACACAAGCATAACACCATGTCATACGGTGCACCGCAACAACAGCAACAGCAATATCCTGTGCCTCCTCCAGCCTATGAGGAGGATGCTCACCAACCATTCTTTGGAGACCACGAAGCAGGTGACGACATGTACAAGGAAACCATCGCCAATAGTCCCATGGAGATTCGCATGCGTATGTTTTCACGCTCCTTCTCTTGGATTCAGAAGGCTCACCCTCTTTACTACAGAGTTTGTACGCAAAGTGTACTCCATTTTGACTGCGCAAGTGCTCAGCACTGCTGTGCTTTCGGCTGTGTATATGTATAATCAGAACGCCAAGCAGTGGGTCCAAACCAAGTAAGAAATCGAATGTTCTATTATCCACCTTTCCATATTATACCAGACTAAGATTGCCTTTTTTTGCAGTCCTTGGCTACTGTATACGTCCATGTTTGCCTCGCTCGGTGTTCTCTTTGCATTGATGTGGAAGGCCCGCTCCACTCCGCTCAACTATGGTCTGCTAGCTTTGTTCACCTTGATGGAGGGTCACCTTGTCGGTACAGTCGGTAAGTGATATGCAATTGTGGCACAAGTGAGTCGCTGATACCTTTTGAACAAGTGACATTCTATGATCAAGAGATTGTGTTGCAAGCGTTGGTCATTACATTTGGCGTCTTCTTCTCATTGACGTTGTTCACTCTGCAGTCCAAGTGGGATTTTAGCGGCATGGCACCCTTGTAAGTGGTGAAAGACATCTACCGCATCGATGGCTTATTTTTTTATTGTAGCCTCTTCGGCGGTCTCATGATCCTTGTGCTGGTCTCCTTTGTTCAGATCTTCATCCCGTTCTCTGAAGGCATCCAGCTCGCTCTCGCTGTCGCTGGTGTCGTGATCTTCTCGGGCTATATTATTTTTGACACCTACCTCATCTTCAACCGATATTCGCCTGAGGATTACATCATGGCCTCAGTCAGTCTCTACATGGATATCATCAACCTCTTCCTGCGTATTCTTCAGATTCTATCTGCGATGCAGCGCGATTAAGCCTTCCCACTCAAATAATTCCTAGCGATATCAGTCAAACTAATCATCTCATTAAAATAACCATTTTTGATAACAGAGTAATATCATCACTATGCCGTGTTACTATTATCATCGGTCCGATAGGACATGATGCCGCAGTCTCGTTCAGTCCAGCGGTGCCTAATCCGTTCAGCCCTTAACGGCATTTGCTTCGGCTGACATTGTTATGTTGTAAAAAGCTTATTTATACACTTGACTCCATACACACATATTTGGTCCACTATGCAGGAGCACCTTATGCCCTCTTGCAATGCGTACTTGTACTCGGAGTACAATCCGAGATGGCTAGAAGGAGGGCGGAGGAAACCTATGTATATCAGAGTCTTGAATACTGCTGCCTCCATCACCATGCAGCCGGCTGCATAGGCAAAATTTTCATATGCTATAAACCAAATGCCATCCGTGTTATGGGGCGGGATAGGACATAGGTTGCAAACGAAAGTTGGGTATTGCCACCTTTGATAGCCACAAATTTTTTATAGATTGGCAAGCTTCGTCATTTCTAGTTTATCGACCCAGTATACGAATCCGCCTGAAAAGTTGATGTGCTATATCAGAGACTCTGTGAACCTGTCGTATCTTCTGTAAGGTTTCTGTCGACCATAATATTTGAGCTGAAGTATTTCCAGTTGCGACTCTCTTCATCCTCGGGTAGATCAGGGTTATGTAACAACATGTATCATGCTCATTTACGTACGTACGATTAGCGCCATGGCGTAAATATCGACAAGCTGAAAACAGCAGCAAAAAAATAAAAATAAAACAAAGACGCCGCAATTCATCTCCAGAATTCAACACAGACCAGTTTTTCTACTGCAGCGATCCCATTACACACTCAAATCTTCCTGTATTTAGTGACCGTTACCATTTGTTTCGACTATGTAAACGCGCGAGCGGTTTCTTACTGTCAGCATAAGCGATATCCAAGTTCTACTACATAACTGAAGCAAGTATTCTCTTCCCAATCGACAGTAAATTACTGAGGCATGCCTACTTGGTACGTATGTAGCAACCACATTCAGGGGTTTTCTGTCTATGGCACGCCAAACTGAAGGATGCTGTTCCACTATCGAAATATCATCCACAGCCACATTGATGCACTGATTATTTTCAGGGCCGTCAGTAAATGACGGCGAGGATGCTGCCAATCTGGACACAAAGGTATATTTTGTTATATTTTACTCACACGCTGCACATGCCATGTCTATTTTCCTTCGGCATCGTTTTGTAGGACGGTGGCACCTTGATGACGCTTACATGCTTCGTTCGAGAAGCCAGCTCCACCGCGACGATCTTCAACGTATTATGCTCTCTATGCTTACACGCTCCTGTGATGGTACCGAATAAACTAATACGAATAGCTTCGTGGCGGCCGTGCAGCGTGAAGTCTGTATGTGTGCCTATTAAATACTTTGTGTAATTTTGTGCAACAAGACAAGGCGCAGAACTTAAGGCAGATGTATATGCCATCACGTAAGGTGACTTCGGTCTTTATGAACGTTATGAGGCAGCAAAATGTTGTACATGTCCGGCATAAGCATAAGAATATGCACACTCCCATGCCAAAAATGCAAGGACCATGCGAGGCGATGCTGGGTGGGGTTTGGATTTGACAGCTTCGGGCTCAGCTCAGAGATCAGAAATTTGCCGCGGGAAAACGAACTGCCTACAAGATGTGATATAGAACCATAAAACCCTGACATAATGGAGAGAAATAAGTGTATCGAAGAGCAAAAGAACACAACGGTGTGAGAAGTAAAAATTGCAAGGAAATGTCAGATGATTAAATGGAGAGGGCTAACGAAGAGTAAATATGTGTGTCCCTGGGAATTCACCTTACGAGAGATTTTCGGTAAATCTTTTGACAGTGAGAGATTGTGCTTACACACTCAACCCCAGAGGATTAAATAGTGTTTCGGATCCGGCAAACGGCGGGCTTTGTACCCCTTTCTCTCTCTTTATTCCCCCACTCTTTCTAAGATGTCCAAGACATACACTCGCCAAGAAGTTGGCCGCCATGCTGTCGAAGGCGACATGTGGATCATTATCGATAACGATGTGTATGATATGAGCACCTTCATTGATATGCACCCGGGTGGTGCCTTCCCCATCCTCGAGTTCGCCGGCAAAGACGCCACCGACGCCTTTTACGGTATGCATCGTCAGGAAGTCCTTCTTAAATACAAGCGCTACAAGATCGGTACCATCGAGGGCGAGAAGGCCCAGATTACCATCCGTCAACCCGGCGACCTTTCAAAGGTACCCTACGCGGAGATGAGCGTTTTCCATGGGTACAAGTCGCCCTACTTCAAGTACGTACTGGACAATCATTTATGACCATGAAGAAAGAGATATGCAAAGAAAGCATGTGTGTATTGACATGCCTTTTCAGCGAATCACATTACAAGTTTCAGACTGCTGCCCGTAAGTTCATCGAGGAGATGACCGCCGAGGCTCAAGCCATTGATGATGCTGGTGAGCGTCCTTCGGATGAGTTTGTCCAAAAGCTGGGCAAGAGCGGTCTGCTCGGTGCCAACATTGGCCCTGGTCCCTGGCTGAAAGGAGTTATCTTGCCGAGCGGTCTCCGTGGTGAAGATTATGACTATTTCCAGTACGTTGCCTAACAGCAGGATGAAGACCTGGATAACTAATTATTCTTATTGATAGTGAAATGATCCTTCATGCGGAATTTGCTCGCTGGGGCACACCGGGTCTCGGTGGCGGTGTCCTGGGTGGCATGAGCATTTCGCTTCCCGCGGTCCTTCAGTTCAGCAAGCCCCAGGTCCGCGATCGTGTCTGCCCTGACGTTTTAGTGGGCAAGAAGCGCATGGCGCTCGCCATCACTGAGCCCTATACAGGTTCAGACGTCGCCAACATCAAAACTACGGCGAAGCGCACCAAGGACGGCTGGATCGTCAACGGTGTCAAGAAATGGATTACGGCTGGCCGTTGGGCGGACTACTTTGCCACGGCCGTGCGCACCGAGAAGGGCATTTCCATGCTGTTGATCGAGCGCCAGGAGGGCGTCGAGACTAAAGCGATCAAGACCGCCTACTCTGCCAGTGCTGGCACGGCGTATATTACCTTTGAGAACGTGTTTGTGCCGTTCGAGAACTTGCTGGGTGTTGAGGATCAGGGCTTCAAGGTGGTTCTGACAAATTTCAACCACGAGCGTCTCATGATTTGCGAAGGAGGCGTTGCCGCTGCACGTTTGATCACTGAGGAGTGCTTCAAGTGGGCTACCCAACGCAAAGTCTTTGGCAAGCGTTTGATCGATCAGCCTGTCATTCGTAACAAGTTGGCCAAGATGGTATGTCAGTTCTTTTCTTTTCCTGAGGGGATACTCATAAGAATTTTTGCAGATATCCGGCGTTGAAAGCGTCCAAAACTGGCTCGAAAACATCACTTATCAGTTCTCCAACATGACGTATGACGAACAAGCATCTAAATTGGCCGGCCCGATTGCTCTCTTGAAATACCAGATCACGGTATGTCTAACTCGCTCTGAAAATATAAGATGGCAAGAAGGCTCACTATTATTTTTCTTTAGCGTGTGGAGCATGACGTCTCCGATGACGCTTGTCAAATCTTTGGCGGTCGTGCCCTGACCAAGGTAAAAGAGCGCAACCGGCTTCGAATATGATAGCTTACCACTTTACGTAGACTGGTATGGGCAAGTACATCGAGTGCTTCCAGCGCACCTACAAGTTCAACGCTATTCTGGGGTGAGTGGACTCTTTTTTCTTTAGAATGGGAAGTATACTGACTACTCTTTCTTCATACGTAGTGGTTCTGAGGAGATTATGGCGGATCTTGGTGTTCGTCAGGCCATGAAGAAGTACCCCCTGGATGCCCGCTTGTAAATAGTAAAAAGGAAAGAAAAAAAGACCTTTTTTATCTATGTTGAATACATCTACGCTTATGTGCCGTTATTTGTCTGTGATTGACCCATGCTGGAAAATGAAAGCGGTCCTGAATTTATATAATTCGTGCAGGACCTCTGCTTCTGCTGTCAAAGCCACGTCTGGTATACTTCTTTATTTGACATGTGGAGGTGTCAAGCGCAAGGTCTTAGGTTGGCCCGCCATCCCCTGACTGCGGCTGCTGCTCATTCGCAACGCATCGTCTCATGTCGTTCTGCTTCTACTCTTACGAATGCACCTCAAAAGAAACTGCCTCTCGACTTTGCTGCGATTGAACAAAAGTGGAAGGCACGGTGGAAGGAGTGCCCCCCTCTTGCTCCTCATGCCAACGACACCAAGGCACCAAATTTCTACGTCCTCTCCATGTTTCCTTACCCGAGCGGCATGCTTCACATGGGCCATGTCCGCGTCTATACAATTAGTGACACTGTACAACGATTCAGACGCATGTGCGGCTATAACGTAAATAGCAAACGCTGTTACAAAAGGGAGCGAGAAAAAGAAAGAAAGGAGAAGGCTGATGCTTGTTTGTCCTTGTCTTTGGCAGGTACTTCATCCTATGGGTTGGGACGCTTTTGGACTTCCAGCCGAGAATGCAGCTATTGAACGCGGTATTCATCCCGCTGAATGGACGCTCAAGAATATCGAGATTATGAAAGGGCAAATGGATATGGTCGCGCTTGACTTTGACTGGAGCAGAGTAAGTTTATCCTGTTGATCATCATGTAAAATAATAACTTCTACGTTCTCTGCAGGAAGTTGCCACTTGCGATCCCTCTTACTATCGATGGACCCAATATCTCTTTTTGGAAATCTACAAGGCCGGCCTTGCCTATCAGAAGGAAGCTGTTGTCAACTGGGACCCCGTCGATCAGACTGTGCTTGCCAATGAACAGGTAAGAGGGTATCCACCCTTTGATGACGCATGGAAATGACGCCTTCTGGTACGGTTTTAGGTCGATCCCGAAGGACGATCGTGGCGATCGGGTGCTGTCGTTGAAAAGAAAAAGTTGAAACAATGGTTCTTCAAGGTGACAGAGTTTTCAGAGGTAAGAATATACTTTTGGCAAGCTGCCTGTCATAGTTGAATACTCACATAAACATGCAGGACCTTCTGAAAGACATTGATCGCTTGGAACATTGGCCCGAGCGTGTCAAGCAGATGCAGCGACACTGGATCGGCAAATCCAAGGGTGCAGAGTTTGAGTTCAAATGGGTAAATCATCTCAAAACGAGTAAATAGACCTTAGCTGACAGGTTTTTAGGCGAAAGACAATACTATGGCGCCACTCCAGGTCTTTACGAGCCGACCCGATACCCTTTTCGGCGTACAGTACCTCGTCGTATCCCCTGAGCATGAGCTGGTGAACCGCAACACGCTGCCTGCCGAGCATGCTGAACGTGTGCTGAATTTTGTCAAGGACCTTGAAAAGGCGCGCAATCTTGAAAACGCGGAGGAGAGTAAAGAAGGTGAGAGGAACGTGGTTCACGCGTTAAGCGTTTCTGAACAGTTTGAATCTAGGAGTCTTTACCGGCCTCCACGTCATTCATCCTTTTACACACGAGGAAGTGCCCGTCTACGTCGCGCCGTACGTCCTCTCTGACTATGGCACTGGCGCGGTCATGGGCGTCCCTGCGCATGATAAGCGGGACTTTGAATTCTTTCATGTCAATAAGGTTGCAGGCGAGCTCAAGTATGTGGTCGAACCTAGCATCAAAGAAGTCGGTGCGCAACCGGATCACAGTGCTCCTTTCACGGCACAGGGTGTCCTGACGTCTTTGTCTGGGCCCTATGCAGGCATGAAATCTAAGCAGGCCGGCAAGGCAATTTTGAAAGATGCTCTGGAAGGCGGTTTCGGCAGATCCGTGACCAAGGTAAAAACAGCTCGTAGGATAGGAACCATAAAGAGGCTTATCATGGACTCTAGTATCGCCTGAGGGATTGGCTGTTGTCGCGTCAGCGCTATTGGGGTGCACCTATTCCTATTGTGCATTGTCCGACTTGCAATGTAAGCGTAACTATTTTTTTGGATCTGTACACACATACTGATGTCAATTTTACCAAGGTCGTGCCGGTGCCGCAAGACCAGCTGCCGGTCCACCTTCCCTTGGACGTCGAACTTACCGGTAAAGGCGGGTCTCCATTGTCACGAGCCGAAGACTGGGTCAACTGCAAATGCCCCAAGTATGTATATATGGAAAACGAAGATAAGCAATCTGATTCACCTCTTCCAGGTGCAATGGCCCCGCCAAACGTGAAACAGACACGATGGACACATTCGTTGACTCTTCCTGGTACTTTATGCGTTATACCGATCCGCACAACACATCCCTGTAAGTTTAATACCTCCTTCTTTGGGCATTAGCTGACCTCTATCGCAGCCCTTTCAGCCCTGAAAAGGCATCCGACCGTCTGCCCGTCGACATCTACATTGGCGGTGTCGAGCATGCCATTCTCCATCTTCTCTATTCACGCTTCTTCTCAAAGTTTCTCCTTCGGCAAGGAGCTTACTCTGAGAGCCCTGATACCAAACCTGGTAACGGCGAGCCATTCAACATGCTTCTGACTCAAGTAAGCGGGTAAAGTGACTGGAGGTGAATTTCTTCTTATCGAATGGGATAGGGCATGGTGCATGGCCAAACTTTTAAAGATCCACAGACACAGAGATTCCTCAAGCCTGAAGAAGTCGATACATCCAGTAAGTACTGAGTGCTCTTCTTTTTATTCCGCTGCTGACCACTATCCAGACCCTACACAGCCAGTGATGATTGCAACCGGTGAGACACCCCAGATATCGTACGAGAAAATGTCCAAGAGCAAATACAATGGTGTTGATCCCCAGGTATGTCCTTTTTCCACGTGGCGTATGAATAGGACTCATCAGTAATTTTAGGCGGTGGTCGAGGCTCATGGCGTGGATCCAGTGCGTTTGCACATGCTCTACAAGGCACCGCCCTCAGAAGTGCTGGAGTGGGACGACACCAGTATCATCGGCATGCAGCGCTGGCTCGCCAAGGTCCACAAGCTCGCTAGCGCCGTCACGCCGAGGTGCGACGTGACCTTGCCTGCACTGGACAAGATGACCAAGACAGAGCGCGACGTGTACCGCGAGGCAAATGCCACCATCAAGCAGGTGACGGAGGCCATGTCAACGACGTACAGCTTCAACACGGCCATTGCGGATTTAATCAAGCTGTCCAACTTTGTGAGCTCCTCCGGTTTGGCACCATCTTCTCCAGTGTACCATCACGCGGTGCGTTCGCTGGTGACCATGATGTCTCCGGTTGCACCTATCGTAGGTGAAGAGTGCTGGGAGATCTTCTCTGGCTCCAAGCAAAGCGTGTTCCAGCAGGCCTGGCCCACGTGGGAGGAAAAAGCGCTCGAGAAAGACACTCTGACATGTGTCATCCAGGTAAATATAAAAAGGAATCGGGATTGTCTGGACCTGAACGTTGCTTTTTAGGTGAATGGCAAGACCAAGTTCAGCTTGGATGTGCCTGCGACGCTCCTCCAGGAGGAAAAGGCGATTGAGACGTTGGCACGCGAGTCACCGCAGGGCCAGAAGTGGTTCGGCGACAAGACGGTGCGTCGCGTGATCATCGCCAAGAAGGGCGAGCTGGTTAATTTTGTATTGTAACATAGACCGTCATATAGTACATATAGAAGGAAAAGTAAAAGAAAAAGAAAACTTCAAGTGTAATTATCACTACAAGAGCAATATCGACCACGAAGTCGATCATTCTGTACACCAGTAGGAGACTACCACACTTGTTGAACGGATAAACATAGCGATATATTTTGCATTTGACATATGAATAGATAGATGTCAATATTGAACTCCGAAGCCAAGGCAATAATACAAGACAATGGGACAACTTCGCCATTTGCTGCGAGGGAGTCCGTGCTGACTTTTCAGGGCAAGTATTTAAAAAAGCCTGATCGCTCGGATAACCCTCTTTTCAATACTACTACGACTACTACTACTACTACTACTACTACTACTACTACTACTACTACTACTACTACTACTACTACTACTATTACTACTACTATTACTATTACTATTACATACATTAACATTAATATACAATGTCTAAGCCTGCCCAGCAACGTCCAGTAGGAAATCTGGAGAAATACCAGATCTCGAAGCAATTGACGAAGTCATATGGCACGGTCAACATAACGTGTCTCTTGCAGCATGCAGCTCGACCCGGTGCATTGGATGCCACCCCCGAAGCATATAAGAGCTATTATGTCGAGCAATTCAAGTCTGCCCTCGAAACAGTCGTCTCTGTACATCCATCACTACGCGTCGCTGTGGCCGAACCAGCACAGGCGACCGCTCACTTTGCGCCTGTAACAGTCGACGTAAACCAGGTGATCCGTGTGAAAATAGCCGAGTTCTGGGACTCGCGGGTGCAGAGTTCTATTATTGCTGAGGAATGCAAAGAAGAGTTTGACCTCAACAATTCCACCCTTCCGTTGTGGCGTCTTACGATCCATGCACATCCGAGCCGACCCGGTGAATGCCTCGCCACCTTTTCTCTTCAGCACGTCATTGGCGATGGTACCAGCCTGAGCACATTTTGGCAAGAACTCCTCAAAAACCTGAACGGTGAAGCAACTCAGGGCGACCATCCAGAGGTGATGTCACCGGCATTTGAAAAGCGCAACGGACCCAAGATGAGTGTGCTTGATATTGTGAGCTTGTTTAGGCAGGTGCTCCATAAAAAGCTGTTGCCTGCAAGCTGGCAGGGACCCATCACCTGGGCCGGCGACGCGCCCGCCACTGACGCAAGCCACGATACGCAGGTCAAGATGGCCAAGTTACAAGGCGAGGCGTGGGCAAAAGTGTGTAGCCGCGCCAAGGAACACGGTGTGACACCGCATGCGGCACTTATGACCGGTCTCTTGAAGGCCTGGGCAGAGGTGTACCAGGACGAACCCGCCCTCGAATCAGCGACACCCATCAATTGTCGACATATGTGTGACCCTCCCGTACCGAACAACGAGATGGGTAACTTTGTGGGCAGCTACAACCCAACGTGGAGACGGAAGGAGATCGAGAAGACCGAATTCTGGACCTTTGCCCAGCGCTATCAAGTTCAGTTACGTGCCAACAAGCGCGAGTCTGCTAAGCAGGTCTTCCAGCTAGACTTTCTCAAGCCGTATCCTGAAGCCTACTGTGATTTCTGGAAAGACAAGCGCAAGAACCGCATGGGTCGTACGGGTGGCCTTGAGCTCTCTGATCTTGGTAGAATAAACTTGCCTACCCAAGATAAGCCATGGACCATCCGCGAGATTTACTTCTGCCAGAGTGCGCAGACATGTACGACTGCCCTCGGAGTCAATACGGCCACTGCAGCTGACGCAATGCATGCAACGTTTTGCTGGCAGCGCGGTGTGCTGCACGATACACAGCCTTTCATTGACGCATTTCTTGCCCAGCTAAGCAATTGCTAAAAAAAGAAACGCGGCCGGAACAGTTCCAGTTCCAGTTCCAGTTCCTTTAGTCCCTATCTGTACTACCTTTTTACACCTTTTTTTTTCTCTCTTTTTTTCTTTCTCCCTTCTCTTTTACTCTTTTACTTTTTACCTTCTACTTAATTCCAACAATGGCTGAGGAAGATTACGATTATCTCTTTAAGATTGTTATCATTGGTGATTCGGGTGTCGGCAAGTCGAACCTGTTGTCGCGTTTCACCGCAAGTATCTCCTATTTCTCTTACAACTCGAAACTGAAACTAAAAGAATACCGACAATATCGATCAGAACAACGAATTTAACCTCGAGTCCAAGAGTACCATTGGTAAGTCCATCCTACTCAAGGGATACTGGATCTTATGTTGTATATAGGCGTCGAGTTTGCCACCAAGAACGTGACAATCGTAAGTTCAAAGCCTTCTCCTTGTGTGTATGTCAGGCGGAACCGGGGCTGAGCCAGACCCAAACTTTCTTTTGGTAGGGCGATCACCGAATCAAGGCACAGATTTGGGATACCAGCGGGCAGGAACGCTACAGAGCCATCACGGGCGCGTAAGTCTGGAAAAGGCGGTGAATGTATGCATTTATGTATCTCACTCTTCCTGTATGTCTTGTTTGTGCTCGTCTTGCAGATATTACCGCGGTGCAGTCGGCGCTCTGTTAGTCTATGGTAAGTATCCTACGAGGATAAAGGAAAAGAGAGAGAAATTAATTCAATGGATATTGTAGACATCACACGTCAGTCATCGTTCCAAAACGTCGAGACTTGGCTGAAGGAACTCCGGGATCACGCTGACAACAACATCACTCTGATGCTGGTCGGCAACAAGTCGGATTTGGCCGATACATCACGTGCTGTCACCACAGATGAAGCCAAAGACTATGCTTCCGAGGGTGAAATGCTTTTCTTTGAGACCAGTGCCCTAGATTCCACCAACGTTGATGTGGCTTTCCAGACTGTCTTTGAACGTGTCTATGAGACGGTCCCCAAGACGATGGCTCAGGACAACGAAGGTGGTAGCCTCGGTGCGCAAAACACAATCAAGCTCAAGCCGCCGACGGCTGGTAGCGAGGGTAATCGACAAGATGAGACCAAATCCGGTGGTGGCTGCTGTTAAACATTCATATTCCATATTATACGCACATTCACAATAGCAACATCTCCCGCGCTCTGTCAACTCTTCTCTTTCTTTTTTTTGTTTACATTCATCATTGTTCGCTCTGTTTATTTTCCCTATACCTTCATTCTCCTTCCGTTTCCCTCAACTTTTGCAAATAGAACTATGGTATGTCGCTTTTCCTCCCTTTTGTAAATTTAAGCAGATGAGGATGCCGCACCAGCAAGCAATGGAGCCCGGGTAGGCGGTTCTTCGCCAAATTTGGCAATATACGCCGCGCGCTTGGTACTGTCGAGAGCATCATTCGCGATATAAGAGTCGCATGCATAGCACCACAGAGAAAGGTCGCTGTAGCTGAGACACACAGAGTGGCCTTCTCTACTCTCGCAATGCTGTCTCATGTGACCTTGGCGGTAACGCGAGCAGAGGACAACATCGCAGGTCATGCACTGCCAATTTTCCTTGGGCTCTCCACATTCGGCGCATGGCTTCTCGACAAAAGGTTGACGAGGTAGGTCAGTGGGTACATGGCTGCAATTGGTGATTGGCTCCACAGCAAAACCAATGTCGTCGTCCATTGGAAAAGGAAACAGAGGGAAGTTTAGAAAAGCATAAAGCAGGTGCGGGACTAGGAATTTATCGGTGTCAGTGTGTCAGTAGCAGGACGCCGCAGTCACTTGGCCAACTTGCCTCTTTCGACGTTTTCTTGATCGTCCTGACTTGTTGTCTTACCGATCTACCATGGATTTAAATAGATGGGTCTCTGACAATGCCATGAAGGTATGCTATTATTCCATTCACCTCATTTAGTCGATAATGGGCGCTGGATCGACTGATTCACGTTTGTACCTTGTCTAGTTATTCGGCATGTCCGAGAAGACCATGGTCGACTTCATTATAGCCACCGGTAATGCTCTCTATTCTATTCTGTTATGTCTCAACTTACCTTTTTTCTCACGCTGCTGCATTAGCTCAAAAGGCATCCTCGCCCGATGCCCTTTTTAGTTCGCTGCAAGGCGCCGGTGCACCGTCGGACAGCACTGCACAACGATTCGCTCACGAGCTCTTCGGACGTGTTCCTCACAAACAGACAAAATCAGCCGCGGCAGCAGCAGCAGCCGAAGCCAAAGCTCAACGTAAACGAGAAGAGAAAGAGGCTGCTAAATTGCGCAAAGCAAATGAGTCATTCCGCACCATTCTCGAAGAACCGGCGGACACTTCGCTCGACAAAGACGAAGAACGCCGGCTAAAGAAAAAAGAAAAGAAATTGCGCAAGAAGCGGAAGCAGGAGAGCGCATGGGAAAGCGATGATGATACAGAAGTCAAGACGACTGAGCGGAAGCGCCGGAAAGACAAGAAAGGTATGTTTACTCGAGCCTAACAAAAAGTCGAGTATACTGACCATGCATAGACGCGAATGCAGATGCGGATTCTGGTGCAGAAGAGGACAACAAAGTCGATGACGAAGAACTCGAACGACTGCGCGACATTGAAGAACGTGATGCGTTTGCAGAACGTCTCAAGGAAAAAGACAAGGAGCGGACGAAAAAGATGGTCGAAGATCGATCCTCCAAAGAAGGCAGCGAGGCACGGAAACGACGGAATCTTGCAGACGATAAGGAAGCACGCCTGGACGCCCTGCCAGGCTTGCGTGAACGCTCTCGACAAGAGTATCTCAAACTGCGTGAGACCCAGCAGCTGGAACTTCTGCGAAAACAGATTGAGGACGAAGAATTCCTGTTCCGCGACCAAAAGCTGACCAAGCGGGAACGGGAACAGCACGAATACAACAAAAAGGTGCTGGCGCTCGCCGAAGCCCGTCTCAATATCGATACCAAAGAAGATGCCTATGTGATGCCGGAAGACTACATTACGGAAAAGGGCAAGATTGACCGTAAGCGAAAAGAAAGTGCGCTCTATAAACGCTACGAGGAGGAGGACCGGTTTGTTTCGGAGCAGGACCAGTGGGAGCAGCTGCAGATTCAAAAGTCAGCGGCCAGGGCAGCTGAGGAGGAAGAGGCCGCGTACGACTATGTATTTGACGACGACCAAAAGATTGACTTTGTCATGGCCGCCAAGATGAATGAACAGCAGTCAGAAGAAGACCGTGACCTCATGGAACGTATCGATGCCGCCGAGCTCAAGGCCAAATCCATCGAGGAGACGCGCAAGTCCCTACCGATCTATCAATACCGCGACTCGCTCATCCAGGCTATCCATGATTACCAGGTTCTGATCATTGTCGGCGAGACCGGTTCAGGCAAGACGACCCAGCTGCCGCAATATCTCTATGAGGCGGGTTACACGAAAGATGGCCTCAAAATCGGCTGCACACAACCCCGTCGTGTGGCGGCCATGAGTGTGGCGGCTCGTGTGGCGGAGGAAATGGGCGTGCATCTTGGTGGCGAAGTTGGCTATAATATTCGTTTCGAAGACTGCACCAGCGACAAGACGGTTGTCAAGTACATGACGGATGGTATGCTTCTGCGTGAATTCATGACCGAGCCCGACTTGGCGTCGTACAGTTGCATGATCATCGACGAGGCACACGAACGTACGCTCTCCACCGATATTCTGTTCGGTCTTATCAAGGATATTGCACGGTTTCGACCCGATCTGAAGCTTCTGATTTCGAGCGCTACCATGAACGCACAAAAGTTCTCCGAGTTCTTTGACGATGCACCCATCTTCAATATCCCTGGTCGCCCTTATCCGGTCGAGATCTACTACACCAAAGCACCCGAAGCCAACTATCTACGCGCCGCGATCACACAAGTGCTCACGATCCATGTGACGCAAGGCCGAGGCGATATCCTTGTTTTCTTAACAGTGAGTAATATTATGACCTTTGATGTATGTTATGTTCACGCATAAGGGGTTTAGGGCCAAGATGAAATCGAAGCGGCGCATGAAGGTCTTACCCAGGCGTGTAAAGCGCTTGGAAGCAAGATTGGCGAGCTCATTATCTGTCCTATTTATGCCAATTTGCCCTCCGACATGCAGTCGCGCATTTTCGAGACGACACCCGAGGGCGCGCGCAAAGTCATTCTCGCAACTAACATTGCCGAGACGTCCATCACCGTCGACGGTGTCTCGTTTGTGATTGACCCGGGTTATGGCAAACAAAAGTCATTCAACTCTCGGACGGGTATGGAAGCGCTGACGGTCACGCCATGCTCGCGAGCCTCTGCGACACAGCGCGCGGGTCGTGCTGGACGTACCGGGCCAGGCAAATGTTTCCGTCTCTACACCCAATGGGCGTTCTACAATGAAATGGACGAAAATACCACCCCCGAGATCCAGCGTGTTAATCTATCCAATGTTGTGCTTTTACTCAAGGTAAATTTCCCATTTCTATGTGATATCCATGTATATACTGATCTCGCCGCATTTAGAGTTTGGGTATCAATGACTTGCTGAACTTTGATTTCTTGGACCCGCCCATGGAAGATACCCTGATCCGTGCATGCAGTCAATTATATGCGCTCGGCGCATTCAACGACCGCGGTGAGTTGACCAAGCTGGGACGACGGATGGCCGAATTTCCGATGGATCCTACCCTGTCCAAAGCCATCGTGGCTTCCGAAAAGTATGGCTGCACAGAAGAAGTGGTCTCTATCTGTGCCATGTTGTCCGAGCAGAGCTCGCTCCTGTACCGGCCCAAAGACAAGAAGCTGCTGGCCGACACGGCCCACCAGAACCTCGTCGCCGCCGGAGGCGACCACCTCACACTACTCAACATCTGGAATCAGTGGGTCGAGACAGACTATTCGATACAGTGGTGCTACGAAAACTTTATCCAGCACCGGACGCTGGATCGTGTGCGCAACGTCCGTGACCAGCTCGTGCAGTTGCTGGATCGTGTCGAGGTGCCGCTGATCAGCAATCCTAATCCAGCAGACATTGTTCCCATCCAGAAAGCCATCACCTCCGGGTTCTTCTTCAACGCTGCACGGCTGAACCGGTCAGGTGAATCGTACCGTACCGTCAAACAAAACCAGACGGTCCACATCCATCCCAGCAGCAGTATGCTGGAAAAGAAACCCAAATGGATCGTATATTTTGAGCTTGTGCTGACCAGCAAAGAGTACATGCGCCAAGTCATGGAAATTCATCCGAAATGGCTCCTTGAAGGCAAGTATAACATGAGGAAACAAAGGGAAAACGTTGAACTAATCCGATTATAAATCATACAGTTGCTCCTCACTATTATTCACAAGAAGACCTGGATAATCTCGATGATAAAAAGAAGATGCCCAAGAATAAGCAACAATAGTAGGGGACTTGGCGAATAAAACCAAAAGAATTATGTAATTAGCTAAGTTGCGGTCGCATGCGTCGAGGAGGATGTGCGAGTATCTTGAGCGTATTCAGTGGTATAGCGCACCTGGGGCAGAATGTAGGCATTGCCGATCCAAATGACTACGCCGGCCAGGAAGAGTAGGAAAACGATCATGCCAATGATACCAAACACGATACGGCTGAATCGAGCTTGGCGTTCGCGTCGTCTGAGCCAGCCCGACGGTCTGTTGCACTCGTTCGGCTTGACCGTTACGGCTGTGCTTAGGGTATCGTCAGCTACCATAGTTCTCTCACTGCTGCGGGTGGTGGAGGTTCTGTTGCTCGTAGGCGAGTCGACTCTTTCGATATTGTATACATGGTAGTCGACATGGGCTTGCGGCGGCCGAGTAATGTCATTCAAATGATAATGAGGATTCGGATCGGTCATGACGGCAATATTTGCATACAAGCTGTCTGAGGGAGGAAAAAAGAAAAGATAAACAAATACTGATTCATATTATATATTACATAGGGGAGCAAGGGATATTGAAAAGCAACAGCGGGTTCAGGCCCGAGATGCTGGGACTCGGAAAAATCCAAAATGGAAGGTGTCAATGTCATTTTAGCTCGCTTTTCCATCATCCAAGCAGCATGAAAACTTGATGTATCGAGATGCAGCTCCATTTACTATGATTACTGCATTTTATTGCTAATATACCAACAGTCCGATGAATTAGATAATTTATTCTTTCTGAATGTATCTTACACGTAACGCTGGCCATCGCATAATGTGCACTAGGTGATTTCCTTGCCGGTTTGAGCCGTTTCAAAATTTTTTTTTGATATGCGTGGATCATGTCGTCATTCATGGTTCGTACGAGTGAGATGCAGCTACATATAAGTGTATGATAATGTTGCATGCTATTACTATCGCGTACATGACAGGAATATGATCATAAGACATGCAGTTGTCCGTCTTTTTACTTGGTCATGCTCCAGTGGCATCCGTTTCCCCGGGATTTCATTTCCTCAGGTCGACACATCTGCGTTGAAGGAAGCAAAACTTTCTTATTTGGAAGGCGCCCGAGGTTACATGTGATGAAAAAAGTCCCATACAGCTTGCTGAAGCGAGACCTTATTGATGGAAGATCAATATTAGTAAATGGTGTGCGCGCCTTTTTCGAATGGTAAGTCCCGCCCGATGAGGATTATATGGCAAGTGGCTTTACAACTCATACCGTAAATCAAGCCTAATATGACTTCTTGTGTGGCTGACATACACATAGTTGGCGAGTGGCGTTCGCTGCGCGTGAAGAATATTGCCCACTTTCTGGCCCAACCGCCTGAGAGAGATCACTGTCCGAGGTTCATGAGGATATTAAAGGATATATATATAGAGAAAACAATTTATGTTACCGCTGAGCGCTAACTGAGCTTCACGAAGGCTTCAAAAAAGGTATACTGTATGTACAAATATTTACTTGAGAACTATCTATTCATTATATGCTACACGGAGGCCGTTATTCCTGACAGAATGCGGATATTATCATTTGCCGTTTCGCGGATCCTGTCGCTGGAGCAGACGAGAAGAAATGCATTAAGATGCATGATAAGTGTCTCCCAGGTGTGCGTTTGCATACAAGGGAATTCATGACGAAGCACAGCGACGATCTTGGACATGGCGTCGCAGCAGACAGAAACGATCAAGGTAGCACGTGCTGAATCAATCGGGCCATCCAGGCTGGCTCCTGAGAGGTCGGGCAGGGCGGGAAATTCAATCAGCCTGCCTTCCATGAGCAACCAGCCCATGTAGTAGCGTAGATTCAAGTGAAGCGTACATGCGTCTGTGCGATGGTTTTCGAGTCGTGCTGGATCCAAGTAAGCAATAGGCCCGTCTGCGAGGTGATATTCAGCCGGCCAGTGATACCAAAAGTCAAGAAGTTGGCTTTCCAAAATCTTAATGTCCTTGCACCGTACGGACCCTTTTGAGAGCGAAAGAAGCCGCTGGTGAATCTCGTCTTCGTCTGCAGCCATCGGCCGTCCTCCCGGTATCACGTTCAAACATTCCTGGTAGCCCATGACCTGGACCGCATGTTTCAATCGTGCATCCGGTTCTTCGCAGGGCAGTGGACTAGGGAAACCTGTCGTGACCGGCACAACGATAGGTTTGAACTGTTGCAGGGTATCAAGCGAATCGAGGGTTACGTTGAACAAAAGTCGCATATGACATGCTGACCGCTTCCAGAGTTCGTGAAGAACGCGTTTCTCATAATCATTCTCTTCATGCAAGTAGCTGTATTTGTGCTGGAGTTGAGATACAAGACGCCACGCCATGCTGATGAAGGCCCTGTTTTTGGAACGTCTCGAGGTTGCAGCGGCATGGCGCCCCAGGAACCAAAGCGTAAGAACAGTATCGATGGAATGCTCATCTTGGTCAAACAAGTCATCCCTAAGCTGAGATACTGCGCGCACGTAGCACTGCTCAGCGAACGTACGCCGCTCTTCGGGTGACTCAAATAGGGTGATATGGTTGCATTCGCTCATGGAGGTCCAAGCGGCGAGGGCGTTTGTGAGCATCGAATTTAAATCGGCCTTGAGTCGGGGCAGGTAGTAGGATCGTACGAGGAGAGGTTGTAGGTAATGCTGACATGAAAAATAGGTATCGACGAGACTCTCCTTGATCAAGTCGCGTCTGCTGTCAAGGGTGTCATCGTCGACGGTGGGTGTAGGCAAGGCGAGAGGAGGCATGCATGTCCGCCAGGCATCGTAGATGAGGTATCTGCGCATGTATTCGCTTTTGAAAAGCGTATTAGCGGAGAGGGTGTGTTCATCTGCAAATGAGTTGAAGTAGGTTGGGGTACGCATCGGATAATCGACAAAGCGCTGCACCAGTTGCTGCAGGAACCCAATTAACTCTGCTAAATTGTGGACCTGGGCTTGCACCCGCAGCATTTTGGCACGTCGAGAAACCACGAATGATTGTTTGGCGCGTTCCTGAAGCAAGCGGTCCAACTGTTTCTCGAGCAGCTGCGCCTTGACCTCGAGCGACTGACTGACTGCAAGCGCAGTGTCTTGCGTCAATATTGGCACACTGCGTCGCTCCATTGCAGCTCGTTCCCGCCTCGACGGCATCCTTGGTTTGGGCACCACCCGGAAAAGACAAGGGACACCGAGATTCCGGCACCGTTCACAGGTGCTGCTGCCCTGCAAGGGAATGCATTTACGACGACGACTGCGGCAATGCTCACCTTGAAAGGAGGAAGGAGGTTCGATCGTGTAAATAAAGGATCAAGTGGAGTAATAAAAAGGTCCTTTCTTTGCTTACATGGTCCGAGATTCAAAGATCGTGTCTTATTTGTCTGAGTGTCATTGTCCATTCTCCCACTGGAGATCTAGTCAGATAAAGTATATGTCTTCTAATAATATCCCGCTTTCCCCAGTTGCGGCGCACAAAACAACGCTTATTGTGGGTAAACCTTTTTGTGCTACACCACAGCGCGGGTCGGGCCGCGCTGTGATAATTCACCCCAACACACACACTTGACACTACTGCCGCCCCGCTCTGCCCATCAGATCGTAAGTAATAAGGGCTCCAGGGCGTATCAGGTATGAATTATCAGTTTGACTTTGACAGTAGCGGGCAACGATGTCTGAAAGTATGTAGAATGACGGAATTGACTGTTTCTATTCCAAGTGTACTGATTTTATGGTTACGCCCGGCTCCAAAGCGGTCCGTTATGATCGTGTTACTGCCGTGCCAATCCATGACGGCTTGCTTCAGAGACAATGTTCTCAGTAGTTGCCATCGTTACAATGCCTGACTGTGCATCAAGATAAGAATAAGCGCGAACCCTGAAATCCGAGTCAAAGCGCAGCAATGTTTGCAAACAATGCAATGTCTTATGTAATATCAGATTTTATTGTTTAGAGAAAAAAGGGGAAAGAAATCGCCTATGGTGGCGTCCATCTTTTACTGATAACATACCAGGTGTGATCGGTCCTGGGAGTGAAGTTGAACCGAGTTTGTATTGGCCTGGAAAAGGCAATTATCGGAAAAGCCAAGGAAGGTCTCGTCTGGCAATTCTTGGCGCTGAGGTCTGGGATACAAGAAGCCGAGCTCGGGTGGATCTTGTTCTCTCTCTTGAGCTTACACACACCAAACCACACCACACCACACCATATGAGTTCAACTTTTCACGCGTCGTCTTCCCCACCGCTGCTATTTGGGAAAGTCAATCGAAGCATTCCTTGTACGTTCATTCACGATCCGCTTCTTCTTCTTCTTCTTCTTCTTTGATCTCACGCTTCAATTTCAAGGTGATGGCTGTCGCAAACATCGTCGGAAATGCCTCGTCCTTGACGGCGTGCGCTGCGAACGCTGCAAAGAGCTGTGGCTGCCCTGTCTTTTCAAATTGATACCCAAGCCTGCACGGCCTAGCAAATCAGAAAGAGCTGCGCTGGATCGTGTCACAAGCCCAGAATTGACCAAAGATCAAGCACTTGAGCTCATCCAGAGCCTCGAGAGCCAAGCACGGCGCCTAGAGAAACAGATCCTGCAGCGTCGCCGAGAACGTGCCCGCCACTGCTTCAAGGTATCACGGCAACGACTCACCATCCGAATCGATGCGTTACCCGTCCGAAACGTGGCAGATCTCGTCCATTTCCTTCAAAATATGGGTCAGCCCTTCATAGATCGCCCCATGCGCACACCCTCCTACTTTTGCCAGCCATGGGATCTGCCTGTCATGCTCAAAACGCATGGAATGATGGCCATTCACTTTAAAGACTTTATCTTCAAGCAGGCATCGCGCTGCACAAATCGACTCACAGCCGCTCCTCCGCGGTTTATACCTCCTCCTCCCGGGGATGATCTATACCACCAAACGATCCAAGCTGCTAAACTATCTCTGATCCGTCTCTACTTTGATTGCGGGCATTCACTCCACCCAGCTCTCGTGCGCTCTCACTATGAGCCTTATTTGCTAGCTCATCCCGACTGTATGGTCGCAAACGCTCTGGCAGCCCTGAAAGCGATCGGCACCTGTTATCATAATGCTCGCTTAGATCTACCCATGCCTTTCAGTCAGACTGCCCTCGAAGCACTCAGTAGCTGCCGCATAAATGACGCCCGTGACCTACCCAACGAGTTCGCAGAACAACACTATGCCAAAGCGAGGATGCAGCTGGAGGATGTCCTCTTCGACGAGGATCCTGACCTCGATACTCTGATCACGCTCTGGCTACTGAGTTGCTATTCCCTATCGACCTCACGTTATAAGCAGGGTAGAACGTACGTTGCACTATCGTGGCGCGTCGCACTTCAGCTCCAAGACAGATATCTGCCACATTCACCCCAGAAGAGCGGCGAAGGCGCCGAAGCCGAGACGTGGAAACGACTTTATTACTGCATCCGTAATATGCAGTACTCCCTGGAAGACGCGCTGGAATCGTCACAGAATTTCAGACCTGTCGTCCTTCCGTCACCGATCGGTTTACCGACTGCGCTGCCATGCGAGCAAAATATACCCGAGTTACATCACGCCGTGAACGTGTTTAGTCACTGCGTTCGTCTCAGCGTCTTACCAGGGGGGCCACACAAGACGGACAAAAGGGAAACCATCGAAAAGTATTTGGAGGCTCTCTCACAGACACGCGTATCGTCCACGGATATCAAAGCTATCGAGGACCAGTTGATAGAGTTTTGGACATGCTTGCCACCCGAGTTTCGACTGACTGATACACCGATGGGCTTCATGGACTCGGGGCGACTTGAGCGGCAAGAACCGACTGCACCTGTACTGCATCTGAACTTGATGTACTATCTCGGGTGGCTCATGTTGGAAGCTCGACTTATGGACGATCCGTCTTTGGTGGACCTCTCACACATCTCCTTGCATGGACCCATCGACGGCGCACGTGCGCTCTTGGTCCTTGCTATGAGTTCCGATGCCTTGTCGAAAATTATTCACGAACTGCATAGGAAAGCTCGCTGTCATTTTACAGCGCATTGGGCTGCTCTGGTCATCATCATGCTCAAAGCCGTCGCGCACTGCAGTCATAAGGGTATCCGCACCATGGCTGAGCAAAATACAGCTCTCCTCTTGCAGACCCTGGTTGATTACCCTTCCATCAGAAAAGCGTTCCTTGTATAATAGTCCATTGTCCAATAAAAATAAAAATCACTAGTACATTTCCACGGCGTAATATCCAGGAAGCGGAAGCATGCGTTTCTACTAAATGCTTAAGCACCCTAAACCCAAGCGACGAACGCATTCCTATACAGTTTTTTTATATATATATGCAGCATGCAAGCAGAAAGCACTAGCATACCAGGTTATTTGGCATATAGATTGACAGAAAGTGCTAAATCTTGGGTGGTCTTTACGCTGCAAACCCCAAAAGCAGATCTACTTCCAAACAAGCAACTCACATGTAATATAGAAGGGTACGAAGAACGCGTATAATCATGTATATCACACATCCGTTTTCCTGGAGTCCGTTACTGCTCGATGAGCGGGATAAATAAAACCAGGTCCTGAAACTGATTTAGGATACGCCCACACTTTTTATCAGGAAGCCATGTCACTACTGAGTCACCTAGTCTTCCAAAAGAAACCATGGTACCTATGCGCTTTAGGTGCCCTCCTCCCCTCTGCAAAGCACCGACGGTGGAAGAGCTCCTCGACGCGTGAGCCTGTCCTACATCAATGTCGCGGAATTCGTGCTGTGGATGGAAAACAATGCAACCGCAAGATCAAGACACCTAATCAAGACGTCGATCAGGATACTTTATACTGCTTCTCTCATCGGAAGCGGCCTACGTTTGATAATGGACTGGGTTCTGAACGAAGAGCAACAGCATCCTGGCCTGAGCTACACGACTGCTGGAACTGCAAGTATCATCATTGTGTTACCAGTCTTTTTTTAATTTTCTTAGACGTATACTTTACTTACAGTGTGGGTCCCGCAGGATATTAGCACTTTGCACCAAGAGAAGCTACGCCGAGAGATGAAAAAACCGGTCTCAATGCGTGAGCAGTTTGGTTATATTTACATCTATGCCCTCGCTCGAGGTCCCAAGATTCAGTCCAGCAAATACGCCTACTTTAAAGTAGGTCGGTCGACCGATCCATTGAAACGCATGTATCGGATATCACAGTCGTGCAAGTATGAACCTGCCATTATCGATGTCATGCCCACCCTCCACAGCGGATACCAATGCCCTGCTTCGCATCGCGTTGAACGCCTCATCCATCTCGAGCTCGACGCACGTTTCAATCGAGCAAAGTTCCAATGCCATGAATGCCACACAGAGCACCGTGAATGGTTCCGCATCAAGCGGCCCGAGATATGTACTGGCGTCTACATGGGCGATGATCCACTGTTTGCACAGTTAATTCGCCCGGTTATCTTGCGATGGATTCAATACGGCGTCGCTGCCTCACCCGCCACCCACTCCAGTCAGGAGTCATAATGTAGATATACCTTCATTCATTCAACGTACACCCAATCTACACACTAAAGCACACTATAAAACCGTACAATACACTACAAGATAGAGAAGTCATCTACCTATTTTATGCAGATGGCGTTGGGAGGCGAGGCGACACCGTTCAGCTTGTTGAGAGGAGCCGACGTGAAGAAGTACTCGTATACACCATCCTGGGCGCTGTCCTCAGCAAGCTTCTCGAGGTAGAACATCTCACCGATTGGCATGCCCCAACCACCCAGGAACATTGAGTCTAATAAGGGTCAAGTAAATAGATAGATGCACGTCAGTCGGTGACTCTTTCCAGCGGCAAATATAACTTACGGCAGGACTCTTCCCAGGACGGTGGAGGGAAGGCCTCGAAAGGATAAGCATCACCCGCAACTGCACTGATCTGGTGGTTCCAGACCCAACGGAAGGTGTCCTGACATGCCTTGACACCCGCGCAAGATGGATGCTTGATGTCTGTCTGGGCAGAGAGACCGGCCATGCCAACTTCCTCATACTTCTTAATCCATCCCGTACGGACCATCAGAATATCACCAGGCTTAATCTCCACCTTTTGGTCAGCAGCGACGGCATCCAACTCTTCCACAGTGATCTCGGTATACACAAAAGGATCGAATGCTTTGCCGTTCTTCTCCGCCCAGCGCGCATAGTCCAGCAGCACCGCGCGTCCAGCGATACCGCGTCGAGCCATATGGTGCACACCAAGACGCTCCGTCTCACCATTCAAAATGGCATCCGGCGAGATATTGTTGTAGTACTTTTTTGCAGGCATATGGCACACATGCCGCAGACCGTCCCACTGCGAACTGGACTGAGGATTATAATCGTCATACCAATCGTCAAAGCCCAGTTTCTCCGGATTGTGCGGCATGATCTGATGCTTGATCGCCTGGCGACCAAAGAGAGGCATCTCAGGCTCCTCGAGCTTCCAGTTCATAGGGAAGATTTGGCCCTTCTTGATACAGTCACGAGCCTACGCGCAACACCATATCAGTTATACAAAGACAACTTGAACCACCTAATTTGGCGTTATTTGCTCCCTTTTCCTATCACTTACGGCGGCAACGCGTTCAGCGGTCAAGAGGTTCAGGGTGCCGAGGTTATCGTCCTCACCCCACAGACCCCACGCAGAGTGAGCGGGGTATTTGGGGTCAATAGGCAGTTCGTCATAAGTAGGATGTTTCGACATGGTCAAGGGGTATGTATTAAACACTTCGGTCTGCAGGACGGACCTTTCATTTTTAAACCATCGCGACTTTTTTGCGGGGTATCGGCTGACTTTTCTCCTTAGCGTGAGTTGTGAAACACTCGCTGGAAAAAGATTAGGTAATGCAATTACTGCCCTAAGGCAAAGCTATTCACACAAAGGCTATTATACTCTATAATATTGCCACATTAACCTAGTATTTACGAGAGCCTGTATGCTCCACCGCTTCAGCAAGCTTCTGGATCCCGTACGCAAGCTGCTGGGGGTTATAATGCGCAAAACACAACCGGAGGCAGTCATGGAACGCTGGCTGACCTGGAACAGCAAACAACGTACCCGAACCGACGGAGATATCAAGTTGGAGGTCTTGAATGGACTTGTCTAACATTTCAAAGTTCATGCCGTCGGGCAGCCGTAGCCAAACAAAATACCCCCCTCGTGGAAGTGTGGCCTGACATCCTAAAGGTATCAGATGCTTCTGTATCGGTATCCATAAGCCGTGATGGAGCCGTTCATGCAGGGCAGCCTTGATGCCTTGAATATGCTGTCGCAAGCATAGCTGGGGCTTCGAGGTATCGAGCATGACGGAGATAATTTCGCTGGCTGTTACAAAACCATAAATGCTCCATTTAAAGTGCTTGCAATTTGCGACTTACATAGAGTACTGGGCGAGCCGCCTGAAAGAAAAGACGCACTAGAAAGCAGTATGAATAGAAAGCAAGGGCATACAATGCAGACCATACCATAGACCAAGTCTATCCACTAATTCTGGGTGTGCTTCTATCCAGCCTGCACGCGAGCCGGGAGCTAATATCTTGGAGAATGAGCCGTTACTAATCACGACAGGTCTGCCACACTGCTTATGCTGCAGGTCATCCAGGTCATACGCCACGAGCCGTCTCGGCAGAGGATCTTGATCAAAAGTGAGCATATCATATACATCATCGCATATGACAAGCACATTATATTCGCGGGCCAGACGGACAAGCTCGGCGCGTCGCGCGTGGGAAAGAATGGTGGACGACGGGTTGGCATGGGTCGGTACGCAGTACAGCACTGCCGAATAGAACGCGTCGTCGCTGACCTCAGGTCCAGCCGGGAATCTTGCACGTAAGATCTCCTCAAAGGAGTCTGTGCACAAACCATCACTGTCTTCAGGTACACCAACGAATTGATTATCGGTAAAACCAACGTCAGAAAAGATCTTGTATTCGAAATGATACGTCGGATTTTGGAAGAATGCAAAGCGAGTGGTACTGGCCGGACGGGTGAGCATAGTAAGGATATGCTGGACCGCCAAGGACGCGCCTGGGGTGGCACACAAGTTCTTTTTCATCAAAAAATAAAAAAAGTGGTCAGTTTAAGCTAATGAAAATTGACAGTGCATGTATCAGATAAGGACATACTTTAACTGGGACGTCGTCTTTGTATTCAGCCGAAAGGAACTTGGCAAGACGTTCCAAGAACAAAGGGTTTCCTTTCTCATGTGCGTACTGGATTGCGAGATTCCCAGTTCAGTACCGTTGCCGTGAGTGATTGACAACACAAGTGCATCAAGTATAAAGATGGAGTACCTGAAGCATACGGTCGGCGGCTCCTGGTGCAGCAAAAGCTTCCTGTGCTGCGCGAGAGAAAATCTCGGTAGACAAGAGATCCGTTGAAGGTTGGCCTAGTAGAAAGTTGATCATGACTCCTGCTATGTCAGTTCAACCTGTTCTGAATGGATCGATGGATTGATTCACGCCATCATGTTACACCGCAACCTCCGCAGAAAATATACTCTTTAGAACAGGTTTTTTGTGCATCATAACGCACAGCGTCTTATCTTTGCCACGACTCACATGACCTTCTCAAATCCATGGCTCACATCTGTATTATGTTCTATGTGCCCATGCCACCTAGATGATATCTCCTCATGCTCGTGAAAAGAAGCAAATGGAGACTTCCAGCAAACATTGGAAGGAAATTAACTAGGCGGTACGTTACACGTCCTGCTTACCTACTTTTTTTCGCACAAGAGACATACTTCTGCATCGTATACAGATCACATACGTGTTGATACGTATATAATATTCCGATGATAGGCTGCTGATTCCATCATCAAAGAAAAAAGTGATGATAACTATTTACGCAGGACGTACTCGGCTAGTAGTACGCAAATATCTTACTGCACCAAGAAAGTGCGTGCCGTTCTCTCGCTCTTTTCATTAGTTTTAAACAAGGCAATGCCTTCTTATAACAGTTGACTTGATGGATATGGTATGTTTTGCAGAGTATGCTATTTGCGTATGGGTTCAGGGTTAGGTATACAACCTACTGACTTGTTTGCCGCATTATACAAGGTTGCTGGTCATGTGACCAACTTCGCTGTATCATATCATGTACATGCCTTAAAACTATTTGTGTCACAGGCAATGAAATTGTACAGCCTGTGTGCAGAAGCTGGAAATGCATCAATTGATGGCAGGAATCGCGCATATCGCACAAGGCGCAAACTGAGCTGCTATGATTTTGCAGTAATTGATGTGGCATTTAGGCATCAGCCGTCCAGGGACACAGTGGTACCAGGATAAACGCAGGTAAACACTGCATATTGTGGGGTGAAGGCTGGAAAACAAGACAAAAATAAGCAAGAAATGGAGTACAGACACCAGCAGCATCAGGGTCAGCAAATATAGATGTCCCTTTTCTCTTGGAACGTGAGCAACATCCTCGAATCCGAATGTGGAAACAATCATGGATGGCTGCTCACCTAATCTGCAAGTCCGCCCCCCGTATTCCCAGGCACCCCTTGGGACGCCACGGTAACGAACAAGGAAAACTCGGTAAGCCCTATGTGTCGCACAGCCTCGTTTTATATATATAGAGCTTTACATGAGCAGATCTTCCCCACAAGTGGCTGCGCTGGCATTCTCTTTCTCTTCTCCTCTTTATTTACGGGTATGGCGAGCATTGATAAATCAGCCGGAAATCGGACGCCGTCCTTCCGCAAAATGCGAAGCATATTTCAGCGCCACTTTGGCCAGCAGCAGCATACGGCCAGCGACGTTGGCAAGTCCGGTCAGACCGATAAAAAGGGGGCACGCCTCGATGTGGTACCTGAACAGATTCCTGTACTGCTCACGAAGCCAATAGCTCCTGTCATAGCAGGCCAACCACCTTCACCACCGGCTACCATGCATCAGCCAGACCTCAGTATCATTCTCGACGAGCTCCAGCGCGACTTTGAGGTCTCGACAGAAAAGATGCAGGCCATTGTTTCCCACTTTATACAAGAAATGCAAAAGGGCTTGGATGTAGAGGGCGCTACAGGTAAAATAGAATAAGAAAAGGAAGAGACCACATGACGCGATCAGCAGTCAAAGAAACAATAGAAACAGCGGATAATCCTCGAAATCGTCAGCATCGATATCTTACATCTACATCTCTTTAGTGGCGATGATTCCCAGCTTTGTGACTGGAAGACCTACCGGAAGCGAGAAAGGAAAATATTTGGCCATTGATTTGGGTGGCACTCATTTGCGTGTGTGCGAGGTCGATCTCCAGGGCAACAGCCAATTCGCCATCCACCAGCAGAAATATACGGTCCCGATTGCTCTGAAGACAGGTGATATACGCGACTTGTGCGACTTCATTGCGGATTGCGTCGACAGCTTTATTTCTGATAAGGACCGCTCTTATGGTGATGAAACCCTGCAACTCGGATTCACGTTTTCATTCCCAATTTGGCAAACCAGTATCAATCGTGGTACGCTAAAGCAATGGACTAAAGGCTACAAGTGCGAAAATGCCGTCGGCAAAGATATCGCGGTGATCATGCAGGACGCATTCCTGCGCAAAAATGTCCCCGTAAATGTCGCCGCTGTAAGTAGTCGCTCTTTTCATCCATCATAATGTGATTGACCATTATCTCAGATAGTGAACGATACCGTGGGCACCATGATGGCCCTCGGCTACAGCCGGCCCGAGACAGCGATGGGCGTTATCCTTGGCACAGGCACCAATGCATGCTATTATGAAAAAATCGCCCATATCAAGAAGTGGACGGGAGGCGACGTACCATTTGAAGATATGGTGATCAATATCGAATGGGGTTCCTTTGATAATGAACGCACAATCTTGCCCATGACGATCTATGATAATAAGCTCGACCGCGAATCCATCAACCCCCGTCAACAAATATTTGAGAAGATGCTCTCAGGCATGTACCTAGGCGAAATTGCGCGCAATGTCCTGACGCACGGCATCGACCGCGGTCTCTTGTTTGGCGGCGAGTCCTCTGCCGAGTTGAACCGCCAATGGAGCTTCGAGACGTCCTATCTTTCCAGTATTCAGACCGACAACACGCCTGACCTAGCTGGCACCAAGCATATTTTGCAAGACGTTCTGGGGTTACCCCATACGAGTCTGGAAGACCGCAAGGTCGTGCAAAGCCTTGCTGAATGGATAGGTCTGCGAGCTGCTCGCCTCTCAGCGTGTGGCCTTGCAGCTGTGCTGCATCATGCGCGCGCCTTTGAACAGTCTGCAGCGACAGATGCACCTGACGTGGTGATCGGCATTGATGGTAGCCTTTTTGAGCACTACCCGGGCTTCGACAGCAACATGATGCAGGCATTGAAGGAGCTGTTACCCGCGGAAACAGTAAGCAGGGTATCATTTGAGCATGCGCGGGACGGCTCGGGGCTCGGTGCGGCTATTATTGCCATGATGTCCCACAAGGCAGCTTTGGTCCAGCATCAGCAACAGCAGCAGCAGCAGGAAAAGGAGGAGCAACCACAAGACCAATAATCATAAACCTAAACTCATGAATAAAATCTTCCGCGAAGAGAATAGTTTCAGTATTTATCATTCCCTTTGGAGAAAAAAGGAACGGGTCCCGCCTCATTCCTTTGTTCTTCCGCTTCTTTCTTCTTCAAAGTTGTACAGGAGCGCGACTTGTTTTCTATCTATAGTATCTAGAGGAAAGCAAGTATCGGATATCCACAGCATCATCACTGTACTGCATTTGGATATTCAGGCCGTAATTAGCTGCAATAGAATATAACTGTGCTGTCCGTCTGTTTACTGATGTCGGACTGTATTTTCACAGAAAACAGGGTGTTATGTAAGCTTGTGTAAGATATATATGTGTCTGTGTGACTTTTCTGTGTGTAGCAAATTTCAGGAAACAAAATAGTCGCCTCTTTTAGGAGCCGACCTTAAGGTAGCGCGACCGATGAGAACCTCTTAGGAGATTTTTGTTTTTCTTACGTTATGAGAAAAAGCGCTTTATCTGAAGTAAACGACTTCTTATTGCAGCGGTCAAGCTTACCTAGTGTTCTCTTCATTTCTCCGGACCAATATATTTGCGGTGTATGTATTATATACATATTACTTGCATACCTTACCTGCTTCCACGCCGTTATTATATATACCTCTAACGATCTTGTCTTTCGGCAGATAGATATCATACGGGAAGTTGTATATTAGCTCTTATCTATTACTAATATCCATTGCTCGAGTTAACTATATCATCTGATATGGGAGGGAAGCATTTTTAGGGCAGCGGAACTTGGCGACCCAGCTATCAGTCGTCATTCGCGAAATCATTTGTGGACATCGAAACCACAAGCAGTAGTGATAGAAAAAGAATGCTTGCTTTTCAGCAGAACGCAGTGCAGATACTGTAATAGTGTCTAAGACATACCACGTATGACCGGGAATATCAGGAACGGTACCCATCAAAGTATGTACAGTTGAAGGCAAATCTGTCCAAATATAATGACACATATCCACTTTCCATAAGCCCTTGATTTATTTTTCGCTTCAGTAAAGGTGTGTAGGGTGATAGTCAGATAATCCGATGAAATCTTGAAGCGCGGCGTCAATCTCGGTCAGGGTCTCTTCTCTTTTTCACTGGCGCAGCCTGTCTATGTCTTGCTTGAAAGTCGGTCGACTAGCATACTTCTCATGATAAGTCAGCTATCGGCTCCCACGTCTACCTCTTCTTTCTTTGGTTTCTTGGAAGTTTGTTTTGCAAGTATACGCAGTTGCCCGCACAGGCCCATGTGTTGCACCGGCATGCATCATAGTAAGTCGTTGCATCAAAAGCACAACCCTTTGGACATCATTACGCTGCTTTAATGGTATACATAGCATTCAGTCCTTTGTCTATCCTATACTCTCCTTTCCTCTCCTCCTATCTGCTGCTCCGTCCGCGACTTAGGCGGCAGGTAGCGGAGAATCGCTGGCACAAATCCTTCCTCATATACATATGCCTCTGCGCCAAATATCTGCTCCCACCTCACCGGCAAGAAATCGTTACGATAATTTGAAACCATCATCCAAAAAAAAATGTCAATCCCATACTCCAAGACGGTTGTAACGGTTAGCCGCTATGAGTGTGTATTAACGATCCGGGCTCTGTGAACGAGACATCTGCTGGCGACCTCGATGTTTGTTTTGCGTGATTTGTAGCTCCCGTGGAAACAAAGTGATTTTTTCTTGCTTGTCTTTAGTTGGATTCTGCAATTCATATGTGTAGAGAAGTATCCATCATTGCGGCGGTCAACCAGCGTATTTGCCAAAGCACTATATATGTAAGCAGTAATATAAAAGTATTTATTGAGATCGACGTAATTTAGTATCGAAACATCCGAATAAGGCAGCAGAGTACAGTGAGACGAAAAGGATCACTGACTGGCTATGTGCATATGATACAGATTATTACACAGTCTTCCTTGTACGTACTACATAAGTGATAGCTAAAATTAGTCTGCGTTGCGGCGGTCGTTCAACAGCCAGTGCGCGAAAGATGGAAGAAAGCGTTATCAACTTGAACATTAGAATGCGCAGCGTCGAGAATTCCGTAGCCACGGAAGCAGCTCAATATAGACTAGACAGCGACCAGTGCTCCTTCTAAAATGATCCTCGATTAGAAGGTTTGCTATTTGGATCGACTGCAGCCCAGAAGTTATTGTCAGACAGATATCTCCATAGGAAAGGCATAGTAATAGATTTGGATTGTGCTATATATTTACCTCTATTATGAAGAGTGACCTCTCTGAGCCTCTGAGCTGCAGACATTATTTCTGTTCTTTTATAGTCACGGAGATGCCGCATAAAGGCCTTTTACAGCAACAAGCCAGGATCTTTTACGTGAGATCATAGGAAAATAGACTGTGGCAATGCTGAGTGTCGGAGGCTGTGTTTCCAAGATAATTGCAAGTGGAGCCGGTGGGCGAGCTGTGAAGGCTCATGTTGCCTTTTCTCTGAGTAAGCTACGCATGCCTCAGTGATCTACTGTAGTTATTGTACGTGACGATACACGTGTTCACAGAACAGCCTATGAAAGTCACGTGGAAGGATTGCATGAAGAGGAAAACATGGAAGACGCCACCGGGAGCGAGAAAATGGGAGGAATGCAGTATCGGTTGATGACCAAATATAGGCAAAGATTGACTTCTTTGAGCTTTTGGGAACACCCGCGCAACGGAAGTGAAAGTGACCTGCCGCATATTTGCACCAATGAAAGGCTTATGCGCCATTCAAACAGCTTTAGCCTATCATAGCACAGCGGCGGCTTGTCGCTCAGCAAATTTTCCAACTTTTTTTTTTATTACGTTTGATCGATCTCTTTTTCATTGTTCACCTGTCAGCATGGCCGCCCCTTCCGAAGAAAGTGGAATGACAAGCAAGGATTACTACTTTGACTCCTATGCCCATTTTGGTATGTTAGAAAGAAAAAGAACAAGCCGCCTGGTATTGACAGATCTGTTTTAGGCATCCACGAAGTACGCGCGTTGTGTCCTGTATTCTTGCACAAAACTTATGTTTAATGTTGTCTAGGAAATGCTCAAGGATGAGGTGCGCACGCTGTCCTACCGCTCCGCCATTTACAATAGCAAGCATCTCTTCAAAGACAAGATTGTGCTCGATGTCGGCTGTGGCACGGGTATCTTGTCCATGTTTGCTGCCAAGGCGGGTGCGAAGCATGTCTATGGTGTAAGTTAAAAGAGTTGTCGTACGACACGAGTCAGCTGATATCATTACAAGATCGACATGTCCAATATCATCCACCAAGCCCGTGAGATTGTGAACGACAACAACCTGACCGATAAGGTCACCTTGATCCAAGGCAAGATGGAAGAGGTTCAACTGCCTGTTGACAAAGTGGACATCATCATCTCCGAGTGGATGGGTTACTTTTTGCTGTATGAGTCCATGTTGGACACCGTCTTGGTCGCTCGTGATCGCTACCTGGTAATGATACCACTACAACTGCTTATTGGAGAGTATAACTGACATAACTTTAGGCACCTGGTGGTCTTATTTTCCCAGACCGTGCAACTATGTTCATCGCTGGCATCGAGGATGGTGCCTACAAAGAGGAGAAGATCGATTTCTGGGATAATGTCTATGGTTTTGATTACTCTTCCATCAAGCGTCTGGCTATCAAAGAGCCCCTTGTTGACACTGTTGAGTCCCAGGCTGTTGTCACCGCCCCCTGCCCCTTCAAGGAGATCGACATTGCTACCGTGAAGAAAGAGGATTTGACCTTCTCGGTGCCTTTCAAGGTGACCGCTGCCCGTGACGACTATATCCATGCCTTCATCTCTTGGTTCGACATTGGTTTCACTCACTGCCACAAGCCCGTCTGGTTCTCTACTGGCCCGCAAGCCCGTTATACTCACTGGAAACAGACCGTCTTTTATACTCCGGATACCTTGAATGTCAAGACAGGCGAGTCCATTGAAGGTCAGCTGTCTTGTGCACCCAACAAGAGCAACCCTCGCGATCTCGATATCATCATCGACTACGCCTTCCAGGGCGAGCACGGCGAACAGAAAGATCACTGCGAGTTCAAAATGTAAGTGACACACCTGCTTTTGAGGTTATGTTTTGCTGACATCAGTGTTACGTTTTAGGTCGTAAAAGAATCCTCATTGTCTTGCATTTCATCCTTTTCCTTTTTTACTTGCATTATAAAATCAAAATCCGCGCGTGCAAAAGAGCAGCGATATGTATTTATACATGACAAATCCTACTATATGGTCAGTGTGTGTGTGTATGTTTTTGTGGGCAGCCGGGGGGGGGGTCATGGTGTGTGCTTTGTACAAAAGTAGGCGAAGGGGTATCATAATGTTCCGGGTTGCCGATTATGTCCGAGTTTGATGCCGAGAAGGTTTCTGGTTGGTTCTAGGCTGCAGAGAGCCATATTGTGCAAGATCATCCCAGCCAGCGGGCACGCCTGCAGCGCCCCGCTCATTACCCAGGTAGACACCTATCTCAGGTGACCATGGCACCTCTTGGGCTAGACAGGACTGGATGACACGGTAAGCCTCCAGGTTGGCAAACGGTACCTGCGTCTTGGGATCCCGATACCGTGCGACTTGACCAGTGACAGGACATAGCAGCGGCTGCACTGGCATTGGCTCGCGGTCGACCCAATTCGCAAGCTCGGGAATCAATTCCAAGCGATCCAGCTCCTTATCCGTCAAATGATCGACATTCGACTTTTGAGTCAGCGGCTTGTCATTCATGAATGATATGACTGTCCTCCCTTCCATCGCGCTCGTATCCCAGTCATGCTGCTGATGCCACGCGAGCGCCTGAGGGTCGTTGATCTCCTCAGAAACGTTGGTATTGCTGCTATCGTCGAATGAGATCATAAACAACTTGCGCTTCCGTGGTCGCTGGTCCGGTCGTCCGTCCGTATAAGAATGATAGCGAATAAAGGGGCCCTTGATGCGTTGAGCCGTCTTTTTGCGGGCGGCTGCTTTGCGTTCCGCTTCGAGTGCCTGCCACTTGTTGAGAGAAGCGCGGTTGTGTTCTTCGGTGTGTGCGGCTTCCGCGAGGAGCTGCTCTTGTGTCATCTGTGGCTTCTTTGCAAGAGGGGCTGGTTTAGGCGCGCGCGCAGCCATCTGATCTAGTTTCGTCTGGATCTGCTCTTCGGTATATAGACGGCTTTTGACGGTTGTAGCGCGTGAGGATTGGCGTTTAGGACCCTGGTCAAGCGCAAGTCGACGTTCTTGCCGCCTTCGTTGACGTTCCTGGTAAGTGGGCTGCGAGCGCCGTGCAGGTTGTCGCTTGGAAGCTGTTAGCGTCACCTTCTGTTCTGCTCGTTTTCGTTCTTGTCGTTCTTCCCGCGCAATCTCTTTGTCTTCTTCGTTGCCCTCTTCCCGTGCGATGTCTTCCTCGTCAGAAGATTCCGTATGGAAATCAGAGTCGACAATGTCTTCCGCCTCCTCGTCGTCTTCTTCTACTCGAATGGCTTAATCCTGTTGTTCAGGCAAACTGAAATGTGTGCTTAGGTTTACCCTTTTCAAATTCTTCGTCGTCGCTGCCCGTGTCCTCAAAGAGCTCGACCATGTCGATCTCCTGGTCCAACAAGGCTCGCATGCTGAAAAACCCTATTAGACGCAATCGAATTACAGATGTGAACATACTTCCTTACCGATTGCCAGCATTAGAACGTCTTTCACGTTGTTGAACAAATGACATTAAAAGTAAAAGATAAGTGCTTTCTCTCAGTACAAAAAACGGCAAAATCAAACTTCCTCCTTCCACGCACGCCGAATCCGGAAATCAAAGATATGTGGTGCCATTTGTCTTCTAGCATGGCCAGTCTGCCTAATTATAAGTCACGCTAGACGCGTGTCCATGCATGAGCTTGAACTACGTAAAAAGTGCAGCAGAGAAAACTCGTCTTGATTATCTGTATATGCTTGCGAACGTTTCATGAGCGTGAGTGTTATGTTTGCTACTGCTTATATTATGATATAACTTCTTTATTGGTCAATTTCTTTAAAGTGGATGGGCACATACCAACAGCGACAGAAATTACACACCAGAAGACATATGTCAAAGTGGAAGGGTGAAAATATGTATGTATAAGGGCCATTATAGGCTGTGGTTGTGTGTAAAGTAGAATAACATAGGGTTACATACGTAATCGTAAGACTTTTCTGGACCAGCAGAATAAAAGGGTAAACTAAGCGGTCGATGACTTTTCATCATGCGTATACTTGATTTCTTCGGCGTGTTGGTGAGCTTTCTGTACGACAGCGTCCGTCTTGCCACTAGCACCGAACAAGGCATCCATTTCCTCGAGCGAGACTCCCTTTGTCTCTGGATAGAAAAAGTAGACGATGATGACGAGCACAAAGTTGACACCCATCCATACGTAGAAGGAGTAGAATCCCATAGCTATGAAGCACCAGGCAAATGATGAGTAAATGAAATGTACGTATAGAAAAGTAAAAGTAAAATAGCAAGACTTACCGACAAACATAGGTGGGAAGGCCTGGGCCATGACAACGTTGGCGAGGTTTTGGGTATTCGTACAGATGGAGACAGCCGTACCACGGACGCTGAGAGGGAAGATTTCAGAGGTGTAGATCCAGACGGTGGCGCCCCAGCCAGGCTTGTAGAAGAACGTAAACAGGAACATGAGAAGGGCGAGGGAAATGCCGACGCCGTACTCTTTGCCACCCTCTTCGGTGAATGGTGTCGTGACGTAAACAGTAGCAGCAATCAACAGCATAAGACCTTGACCGATACCGGCGATAATAAGGATCTTAACGCGGCCAAGGCGATCGGACAGGAAAGTGCATGTCAGTGTAAAGATAATGCCAAAAGTATAGTTGAGAGCGTTGATGAGGAGTACGGTGGAGTTGCTGTTGAAAACTTTTTGATACACCTAGCGTAACGAGGTTGAGAAACCAAAGAAAAAAGGAGACTATTGATGTATATCTTACCTTGGTAGAGTAGTTGTTCATCATACTCTGACCAGTGACTTGCTGTCCAAAGTTGATAATGAGACCGAGATCTAATGCAAACAAGAAAATGTATCAGGCGATGCATGTAAAGGTGGTGATATGGCTTACAGATGCGCTTGCGGATAGTCTTGTCACGCCAGAGATCTTTGAGGGAGTTGCTAGTGTTGTTCTTTTCCCATTCGACGGCTGCGACGATTTCTTCGAGCTCAAGTTCGACTTCGTGCTCTTCGCGGAGGCGGAGCAAGGCGCGGCGTGCCTTATCGATTTTACCAGATTGAACAAGCCAACGGGGAGACTCAGGGCAGGTGAAAATCGTCGCACAGCAGATAAAAGGAATGGCAGCTTGGATCAAAGTGATCGTCTTCCATTGCCAGTCACCTAGCCCGATGTTCTGGATAGTACCGTAAGATGCATAGGATGTAACGAGGGCACCCACAGAGTACCTGTAGCATTAGGGATACGTGTGAGCTCTGTAGTGTCATATGTCATCACTTGTTTGCCATACATCATCTGCCAGAATGAAAGCATACTGCCACGAATCTGAGGCGGGCAAAGTTCACCCATAAAGACGGGACCCGCCGGTAAAGCGATACCTTGTCCGAGACCCAAAATGATACGGCCACCAATAAATGCTGAGGAATTAAAGAAAAAAGGAGAAAGAAAAAAAAATTAGAGTTCTGTGGTACTTCTGCATGATAATCTCGATTTGTACCTCCAATGTTGGGTGAAAAAGCTGCAAGGCGGGGCAAGAGTTAAGGTTAGTGTCCAATTCGTTAAACCGACTTGATAGCAATTAGGGACATACTCTGAATGAACGAAGCGATGATAACAATAAAGCATCCCAAAAAGATAGAAGCTCGACGGCCGAAGTAATGTGTGACCAAAGGAGATACAGAAAGGCCGGCAACGATAGTGGCCGCCATGTAGCAAGAAGTGACGGCACCGATCATACTTTGGTCTGATGGATCAGTGGCACTGAGACCCATATAACGCATGAATGAGTCAATGCCCTGCAAGTTGTTGAATACAGCTAGAGAGAGAGGAAGTGTTTGCGCATGTAAGTACAGTTTAACGTCAGGGTGCTATGATTTCATATGGACTTACATGCATCGAAGCCTATAGTTTGACAAGCAAATCATATATAATGTATAAATATTTAGAATGACAAACATTGGGAAGAAATAAAGGCATTACCGTTAATGAACATGCACAGTGAGGTACATATACCACACATGTAGCAGTAAAATCGCTTTCTTGACATCATCTTTGCAAAGGAAGTACAGAAGAAGACGAAGAGAAGATGGAAAAAAAAGCAAGAAAAAAAGCGAGTTGTGCTGCATTTATATGGATTGGCCCAGTCAGAGGGAATAAGTACTCGATAAGGAATCTTTCTCACTGTCCCAAGCTTAATTTTTTGACCCGAGGCTGGGCATTTTTGCGGTTGCATTTGCCTGCGTTGGGAGAGTTAAAGAGGAGCTTTTTTTTAGTACCCCACGGGGAAATTACCGTCGTGCCAAACAGGGCCTTGGAGGCATTGTTCCGCAATGGTTGATGCAGCTGTGGGGGTCTTTCTGACCTTTTTTTTTTTTTTTTTTTTTTTTACCCCGGCCAAGGTTGTAGACAAGTAATCCATATACGAAGATACGAAGTATAGGAAGATAATAGCGGGCATTAGGGGAAATGGGAAGATCTACCTAATTTCCGAGCATTCGTCCGGCCGAGTATTACACAAATCTCAAATAATTCGCATCACAAGGTCTCACCCACACAGGGAGGACAAACGTCAGGCTACAAATAGAGGGAAAACGTCCGCACTCTTTATGTGCCATCATCATGTCGAGTGAAAGCAATACTAGTCATCGTGTTATCCCGAACCCCATTATTCCTGGGTTTAATCCAGATCCATCGCTGTGTCGCGTTGGCAAAGACGATTTTTATCTTGTGACCAGCACATTCAACTTTTTCCCTGGCCTCCCGATATACCATTCCAAAGACCTAGTGTCATGGACGCATATAGGTAAGATATGGATAGAATAAAAGGATAAAACAGATGGATGTAAAAAGATAGTGTGACGCACTGGAGACTGATCATTCAACTTCTTTAAAGGCAATGCGATTGACCGTGTCGATCAGCTACCTGGGCTGTCCGAGACCGTCATCAATGGAGGTCTTTGGGCACCGACAATTCGACATCATGACGGTGTGTTTTACATTGTCACGACACTCGTGCTGGCAGACAAACCCGTGCATGACACAAGTCGATGGAAAAATTTCTATGTTAGGGCATCCCATCCCGCGGGTCCGTGGTCTGACCCCATTTACTTTGACTATCCTGGCTACGATACCTCGCCTTTCTTCGATGGCAAGGACATCTATATTCAAGGCTCCTTTTATTACCGTATACGGCCAGAGATATCCCAGATCAATCTCTCGCAGCCGGATCAAGTCCCTCAACGCCTCTGGTCAGGCACGGGTCAAAAAGCGCCCGAAGCACCACATGTCTTGCAACACAAGAATGGCTGGTACTACTTGATTATAGCTGAAGGCATGTGTATAATTACAGTCGATGTTCTTTGTGTGTGCGAACACCTATCACGCATCTCATACTACCACAGATCGGATCACAAAATCTCATGATTCATATGCAAATAGGCGGCACCGAAGAAGGCCACCGCGTCTCCATGGCGCGCGCACGCGATTGGCGTGCCCCTGAGGCCGAATGGGAAGGTTGCCCACACAACCCTATCCTGACTCACGCGGATCTGCCGGATGCCATTGTGCAGTGTACAGGCCATGCAGACCTCTTCCAGGACCAGCACGACCAGTGGTGGATGGTCCTGCTGGCTTGCAGAAACTACCAGGGCAGATTTCCCATGGGCAGAGAGACCTTTTTGCACCCCATTTCCTGGCCCGACGATCAACCCTGGCCCACCGTCACACGCCCTATTCAAGTATCGACCCACTCCGCCTCTTCTGCTAATTGGAGATGGCGTGAACAGGATACCCTGCGGTATCCTTTCGTACATGATAACAACCAGTGGGTTAACGATTGGCTTTGGATTCGCCTTCCAAACAAGCACCACTATGTGACCGAAGCATCCAATCCTTTTTCGATCACGCTGCATGCCAATCCTGAGGCGCCTGGACTTGACGTGCTCAGTGGTTCACCTACCTTTGTTGCCTTGCGTCAGTGTCACCTTGCCTGCCGCGCCTCTGTCACCCTTGTGCTACCTGAAAATGCCTCACTTTATGCTGGCTTGGCCATCTACCTCGACGCACGCCATTATGCATCCATCGGGTGCACGCGAGAGAAAGTACTGTTTTCAGTGCATTCTGGAGACGATATTCAAGAAGTAAACTCTCCACTTGAGAAAGACAGAGAACACACAGTCGCCTTGAGCATCGAAGCGACCGTGCACGATTATAAACTGTATTGTGACGGAAAACAGCTCGGCTCTGTCGATGCCAAATCTTTCTCTTTCGGTTTCACAGGTAAGACTTACGAGCTGGCTACAGCATTCCCCAGCCGAATCTGATTGGCCCAATTTAATACGTCTCCCATTAGGCATCTTGATGGGCATCTTTGCGTCGAGTCAGAGCCCTGGTTCGGCCCAGTTCAAGGATTTTGCGTACGAAATTCACGATCAAACGATGATTGGATGATTTGAATATAATCCAAACTATGTACGAGGAAGGGTGGGGCATACTGTATAAATATATGTACAACTCCAACGAATATATTTTCGTTATAAAAAAATAACGTAAAGATCTTAAGCAGTCGGAGGCTTGTCCTTGGTGTATTTCTCGACACGGCCCCACCAGGCATTGATATTCTTGAATGAGTCGAGGACCTCCTTTTGGAAGACCTCAGCTCTGGTTGCTTGGAGCATTTGAAGAACACCCATAAGAACAATGTCAGCGAAGCCAACTAAACGAAGGACAAGAAAGAGACAGAGTGAGCAAACTATGTAACAGGTCTTCACGTCCTAGCCAACACTTACTCTTGGGTCCAGTGATATAGTCATTGTCGGCGAGGACAGCCTCGACAGATTCGAGGCCAGTCTTCATATTGGCGATATGGCCTGCCTGGTCTTTGGCCGCTTCCTCGAGAGTCACACCGAGGAACTGTTCGCGGGTCTCACGGAACCAAGGCTGGATGTCCTTGGGAAGGCGTTCGTAAAGATCAAGGATAAGAAGCAAAAAGGTATGACGACCGATGTTGGTGAAGGACCAGTTCAAAAAGAACTGATGCAGACCAGGGTTGCCATGGAAAAGGCTCGGCTCAGGATATTTCTCGTCCAGGTACTGGGCAATCTTCCACGAGTCTTGGATGACCTTTCCGTTGTCGTTGATCACAGGCACAGTAGGACGCTCACCCGTTTTACTGTCCAGAGCGTGTTATTCGACTTGCCTCTTTCTCCCATCTCGGACACCACATTACTTACGTAATTTCGGGAATCTGCTTGTGGATCTCAAAGAACGAAAGGAATGTGGTATCGTAAGGGATACCCTTGACGTTCAACGCGAAGCGAGTCTAAAACAAGCAACGAGAAAGAGAGATATCAATACACTCGTGTTATATTCGCAGGGGCGGTAAATATTCACCTTGGCAGGGTTAGGAGACCAGTGCTCATCTTTGTCGAGCTTGAGATCGTAGAAGTGGATAGGTGCCATAGAGTAACTGTAATCTGGTGTGATATGAGGCAACAAATGCGGGAATGAAGAAGTAAACGCGCTCGTTTCGAGCTAATTTATGCTTGTCTCTTCCTCGCTGCGGATTCGGACTTGATTACAAATCAGAACTCCATCGACTGCCGTTTTCTTCTCCGTTAATGCATGTTTATTCTTTTCGTCTTTGATTTATTCCCACTCATAACTTACTTAGACTAGCTTCAATACTTAATGACCCGTAGGTACATGGTAACTCTTTTGGCTGAAGTTTCAAGCAAATAATCTTCGTATGAAGATCCCTGACAGAAAATCGGGTGAAAATGCATAAATCAAGCCGCGCTTTTGATTCTGATCATGCTGCTACTATGTTCCTGACAGGGCGGGCTTGCGTCATATTGCGCAACTTGCTCGATAGTAGAGTGGGGTTCTTTTGCGTGAGCATACGAAATGGACCAATAGAAACACGTTGCATTACGTACGTGATACGCGATTGCAAATGTAACAGCACGCGGTATGACGCGTCCGTGCCGGGCTCATAATTTTTCGTGTTACGATAAAAATTCTGGAATGCATAAAGTATTGGAGCTTAAAGACATGGGCCGAGGAGTGCGAAGCAACCAGCCAATTGTTGTATTGATTGTGCAGACAGAATAAACAAATTCATGCTTAGGACATCTAGGCGGTGCGGACGAAAAGAAAAAGAGGAAAGGGGGGGGGGAATGCATGCTGTTTTTATTAAGATTCGTTTATTGCGCAGCGCGCGCCTCGTCTGTCGCGACAGCACCGCCTTGGGCCATACTTCTCAGGTACTTGAAATCCGCCATCAAGGCCACCTCTTCGCCGAGAATCGCAAATACGCTCGAGATATCGCTGCCTTGACGTTTCAGCAACATCAGCGTACGCTGTTTTATCCCGTTGTCTTCTGCGCTCAGCGCTGCAATCACGAGGCAGACGCGCTGCAATGTAAAGAGGCCAGCATCCAGTCGCCGCAGGTAGAAATCGTCCTCATACTCCTGGACTTCGTCTTCGTCCAATCCCTTCTTTTGTTCCTCAATTTCGGCTTGTACTCGTTTGTCGGCAGACTCGTAATGCTCCTTCATCTCTAACAGTCGATCCACTTTTTCATAGTCGTCCTCGGTAAACTTGCGGATAAGGCGCAAGCGCTGGACGTCGCGCTGTGAAAAATTGCGCAGCAATGACAAGATGATGCACATGATGTGTTCTACATAATTTTTGTGTATCTTAGCACAGGGCTTAGCATGTTTGTTCGCTTGACTTGCCTTCATCTTCAGATTCCTTGAATGTTTTATGTGCTTTCTTTAACTTTTTGGAACCCTGGTTTGTGGACCAGTTAGTTTTCGGATAGGATAAAAGGTGTTCGTGTCACATTTACCTTGCCCATAAAAAGTGGAAAGAGGACTTTGAGACCCGATGCTTCCACAAACCGCTCGCAGTTACTACGTCCGTGCTCGCCTGTCATAGCATAGTTTAAAACCTTGACGGATCGGATGCGGCCCAATGTGCGCTCTCTAACAACAGTCATGAACCCATCTGCTTGGTTGTTAATGGTTATTTGCTTACTTCATCATGATGAGCATCAGCTCCACGCCTTCACCCTCAAGGAAACTTTGCTTCACTTCAATTTCGTTCAGCATGGAACACAGCGCATTGAAGAAATTTTCCACCATTTCCACTTCGTCTTCATCTGCGGGGTCTTTCTTGCGATAGGCCTAAGATAGAATACCGTCAGAGCGAAGAGGTTATAATAATAATGAAAAACTGACGTACCGACAGCGCTCTTAAAAGGATATCGACACCGCCTTGCTCGTTCACCTTGAGACGGATATCTACAGGTAATGGTACACTTGAATTCAGTATCGATTATGGTAACCGGAACCTTATTTACCTCGGCTGTCCTGTAACAGAATAGAAAGTATTTCGCTCGCATAGCCACGGTTAGAATCATAGCCTTTGGGCTGAATCCGCTTTAATAACCAGGGCAGCAATTCAGTCTTGAGTGCGATCCGCTCAGCAAGTTCAGGCTCAAGGCTGAGCAAGTTCTCCATAATACCCAGAAGTTTGAATACACCCTGCCGATCGGATTCTTCTGATTCGTCTAGACGTCCCAAGTTCTGCACCAAAAGTTCCAGTAACTCATTCTCCAGCTAACGAACCATACATGTGAGCAAATCTTAGATAAAGTCCTTGGGCACAAGATCCATACCAGTGCATCGACGAGAGCTTTCATCCCTTGTTCTGCTTCCTCGGAGCGTTCCAACTCATCCTCAGCGGTACCAACGTCTTCGTCCGTGAGTTCATTGATGAGCTCAATTGCGTCGATAGCGATATCCGTGTTATCGTGACTCAGAAGCGATAACAGCGACGCGACAGTGCCGAGGTTGACGAGTTCCGGGTACAGATGCGGAGCCTGGGTGAGCGTCAGCATGTTTTTGATCTCTTCGTCGAGATCTGCCTCAGACTCCATGAACTTTTCGGGCTGATCTGCATAACGCACGCGCAGTTCTTGATTCTTGTTGATGGCTTTTTCGAGCTTAAGAATCATCTTTTTAACTGTGGTCGCCGTCAATGCATCCGGCTAAACGTCATACAGCCACGAGTTAGTGACTGTATGTATTTACAATATTCGACTGTGTTGTTATGGGGCTTGCCTCTTCTACATCGTATTCATCAACGAGATCCAGCAATCTGCTTTGTTCGTCTGTTAGACCGCCGCCAAAGAAGCGACCTTCCTCGTCCTGCTCATCCGGAAAATAGTCCTGTACGGAGTATCCTTGCATATCCTCTTCGTCGTTTGGTTCTGCGCTGTCTGTATTGCGTCGTTTGTGTTCCTGCTGGTCATTGTCTGCCTCGCGGTACTTGTCCAGGAAATCAACGTCAGGTGTTTCCGGCATTTTTCGCTTGTTCCGTCCAGCCGGAATGGCCGGGATCTATCGATCGCGTCAGCATTTTACAGGCAACGATCTAAGGTCTAGAATACCTTGAACATCTCGTCGATATTCATGGTGTGTTTGGTCCGTTTTTTTTTTAGAGAAAAGTGCAGAAGCAAGAGCCAAAGTCAGTTCAATCACTCAGTCTTCCATTTCGTACAAAAAAGGCAACTCAGCTCCTCGACATAGACACGTACAGTATAAAAAAGACTTGCACTTTACAGAAAACCGAGCACCCATTCCATATTCCCCACATTACAGAGCCCAAGAAGCTTATTTGTTCATCCTGTACATTGTTTATAGTTTATTTATGCATGTTTTTGGTGATCATAGCAATCATATTGTTGCCCACGATCGTACTCTCGGAGAACCGGTCGCTAAAGTATTCGGCTGTCTCTGTGAAACGCTTCTGGTAGGCTTCCATATTTCCCAATGAGACACACTCGGCCCAGCCGCGTGCGCATGTGACAAACTCCATGTCATCTGAACGGATTTCTTTGCGGTACAATGCTGCTTGTATCGCATCTTCCAGCATTGCAGGACTGCGGAACAGGTACTCAGTGATACCCCTAATAATAAAAATACCAGAGTAAGAGACAAAAAGTGCTATCTCATCCTGCTATCTTACATCCAAAGGCGGAATAACGGGGTTTGGCACACCATGTGTTCGTAGGGGTTCAAGCGTAGGCTGTACCAGCAGTCCACCTAGAATGAGGTTCGATAAATATAAATCCCGGTTCCTGCTTCCCGTCGTTATTACCATGGCCAAGAGCGACAGATGAGAGTTCGGTTGCCGGTTTTCTCTGGGAATGTTCGAGAGCGAGAACTCGTCAAGGATATCGTCCGATAGCAGGATGGGTACATGATCCTTTTGTAAACCACCAAAAACGAAATCGCCGGCCTAAATGCATGATGTCAGAAACTTGCAGACAGCCTCCAAAGAATCATTACCCTCTTTATGCGTGAACGAAATTCTTCTTCTTTCTCTCGGATCATGAGTTTAAAGAGGTCGGCAACGGACCGGGCATATTGTGTGATTTGGACTTTGGCGATTGGGTTCATGATGGCCAGACCTGAGCGAGAAGCCAGATCAGAACATGGGATTTCAAGGATATTGTGTAATTGTACCTGCGTAAACGTGCCATTTGTTGCTGTAGATACGCATGGTGACATTGACCTTGACATTTTCGATGCCGCCTACGAAATGAGGGACCAGCCACTGATTGCATCGCGTCAGTATATGGCATCGTAGACATGCTTTCAATCTCGTTTCTTACGGGGAATTGAAAGTTGGCCCTCCAAGCATTTCCCATACTACCAAAAGGGGTTAGTACATGTACATTGTGTGAATAACTATAAAAGATGTCAACCTCAAGAAGGCGGCATGAGTGACAGCCTGTGTATCCGCCGTAATTCGATCGTGTTCTTCGGCAGACAAATGTACAAAGTTAGACTGGAAGCAAGACAAGATGCGCAAGACGAGATCGTATTTCTCATCGGGAGCACGCTGCCGGATGACTACCAAAGGTTGGCCCTTGGGATCAACGCCCGGCCCGTGCATCGAGTGACACGAGACAATATGGACGTCTGAAGGCAAATGTTTCTCCAAAGCAGCTATTTCAGGTTGCTTAACCGATGTCTACAGAGACAAAATGTTTATGGTAAACGCGTTCATCGTCTTCATAAGGTACCGTACCTGACCGCCCACGATAGCACCCATTTTGGTGGCTAAGGCGTTACTTTCGATGAGTATAACTGCATATCAATTATGCTTCGTTGCTTTACGCAAACTCACCAGGTCCGAAACGAGCTACGACGGCTTCGATATATTCTGCTTCCACGGCGTACATTATCCAATCGCACCGACGCGATACCTGGAAACCATCCTGAAGGACATTGATAGGCGTGTCTGGTTGGGGGGGTTTTTTTTTTGTAGTTTCATTGTTTCAGAAAAAGGCCCTGTATTGCTCGGTGAAATTCACAATGTACCTCGAAATTCTTCGCGTAGCTGATCATACTTCTCGGGAAGATCACAAATGAAGATTCTTCAAGATTGGGGGACAGCGTGAGTCGGGGTACTTTGTAAGAAGAAGGGGTGCTTTACTTTTTCCAGCCAGCTTTAGAGAGTCTGTTGGCATAGAAGCGACCCATGCCACCTGCACCAATAATGCCGAGTTCGACTGTCTCCTTTTCTGCGTCTGACATGGTAAAATAAAAAGAATAAAAAAGTACAGTATTACAACACGGACGGGGGACGTGTGTGGTCTGAAAAGAATGAATGTTTCAGCGAATAAAAACACGTCGGAGTTGGGCTTCCCATCTTTCTACTTTACAAGAGTTGAAGGTTCCCTTTTCAGGAGTACAAGCGCTGCGTTTGAATGCGGCTGTACCAGGAACCGGCAGTTTGTATCCGAGAATAACCTTTTTACCCTTCATTTCTTTTTCTCAACTTTCTGCTGCTGCTGCTTCTGCTCTCTTTCTTTTTTTCTTGCTCTCATTACTTCTTTTCGTCTTTTACTCTACTCATGAAGCCTTCAGTATGGCATATGTTGCCACTGCTCTTGGCTTCTCTTGCTATCACCACTTTCGGTATGTAGTTCAGCCGCATAATCTCTGACTTGCAATCTCAACTTACCTAATTAACGGCCCTCTCCCTTTTGCAATCGTGTAGCACATAGTTTGAACGATCGACGACTGCATCGAATAGAGACTCTTGATAATGTTCAATTGGATATTGCTCCACGACCAGAAAATTTTTATAAAAAGCGCAGTATGACGCCCAATGCTGGACACCACCCGAGACTGCCCCGATCCATTGCGCACGATGATATCCTTCGACTCAGCCTGGCGGCATACAACACAACTTTCCACTTGCATCTCCACCCAAACGACGACTTGTTTCACCCCAATGCGGTTGTCAACTATGGCGGCGTGGATGAACCCCTCCGCCGAGAAGAATACCGCGTCTACCGCGGCCATGTCATTGACCCACACTATACCGACCTCCGGTGGCGAGAAGACCAAGCAGGCGTCTGGCGCGACGAATTGACCGTAGAGCAGGAACAGGGTGTTCTTGGTTGGGCTCGCGTGACAATTCGCCATGACCTTAGGTACATTGCCAGTAGTATATAAAATCTCAGGGGTTCAAAAACAAAAAAAAGGACATGCGACCTAATTATGGTACTCTGTCTAGGCACGACCTTGCTTATCCTATCTTTGAAGGCTCTTTCCGCGTCCATCGTGACTTATACCATGTCAAGCATCGTATCAACTATAAACTTGCCAAGAGATCGGATGACGTAGAGCCCAATGCAGAAGACGAGAATAGCCACATGGTTATCTACCGGGATTCGGATACAACACAGGTCACACACGACAGCCACCCCCAGAAACGTAGTCTTTCGCACCATGCGACTTCTCAGTGTGGCTTCGATCGTCTTTTGCACCCACCTCCACCGCACGTCAATCGATATGCTAGCCATGCATGGGACCCATTTTCCACTGGCTCAGTCGAACCTTTCAACCACCTGAACCCATTTAGCAAGCGGGCTCCTTCCGGTTGTCCGACCACCAAGAAAAGTAAGCAATGACGGGCGAGAATCTGAATCTGTTTCTAAAATTAACTGTGTGTTTTTCTTTCTTTTTCTTCCTTTCTTGCCACTCTTTTTGTGTAACACGACAGTCAACTACATGGGCGCAGGTACAACTTTTTTACACAGGCAGATCATGCGGACAATACTAATCAGTCTCGCTGTATAGCTTCGGACTGCACGTACACAAAATACTACCAAGGCGCAAACAATGCACGCACGCAGATTATCCAGGACTGGAATTCGGCCTCGGCTGTCTATGAGCGCTCGTTCAACATCCAACTCGGCTTGATCAATATTACCATCATGCCCGAAGATTGTCCGTCCTCCCCGCCTGCTTCCACTCGCTGGAACCAGGCCTGCTCCACGAGCTATGCCATTGATAGCCGTCTCAGCGATTTCAGCCAATGGCGTGGCTCGTTAGGCGATGATGGTGCCGGTTTATGGCATTTGATGACCAGCTGCGCGTGAGTTTTGAGTGATAACTTGTTCCATTTTGCATTGACAATCCATCTAGATCCGGTATTGAAGTGGGTGTCGCCTGGTCCAAAACGCTCTGCCAAACGGGTGCATCACAAACGCAGTCTAACGGCAGAACGGAATATGCATCCGGTACAGGTGTTTCCTCCATCAGTAAGTTATCCTACGTTGAGTTTCAACTGTGATCTCACAAATAGCATAGTCCGAGATGAATGGAAAGTCGTTGCGCATGAAATTGGGCATAACTTTGGTAAGTGCGATAAGCGTTTGGTAGAGACTGGGCGCACTCATGCCGTCCTAAATAGGCGCCATCCACGACTGCACATCGGACACATGCCCATGCAGCGGTTCCAGTTGCCAATGCTGCCCATTGAGTTCGAGTCAGTGTGATGCTGGTGGCCAGTATATCATGAATCCTTCAAGCAACGTTTCAAGCGAAGACTTCAGCCCATGCTCGATCAAAACTATCTGTGATGATTTCCCCAGCCTGGGAACATGTCTTGAAGAGCCAGGCAGTCGTACCATCAAGACGTTGCAAATGTGCGGCAACGGGATCAAGGAAGATGGTGAGGATTGCGATCCGGGAGGTAAAAACACAACCTGCTGCGATGCTTCCACGTGCAAGTTTATCAACAATGCCAAATGCGAGTAAGTGGTAAAGCAACATCATGCTCGTAGTATACTGATGACATGTCGTATGTAGTGATGCCAGTGACCTCTGCTGCAGCAACTGTCAGCTTCGGCCGTCGTCATACGTGTGCCGAGCAGCAGCTTCCGAATGCGATGTAGAAGAGAAATGCTCGGGTACGTCCGGCGACTGTCCTGCAGACCAGTACAAGACAGACGGCACGGGTTGTACGGGCGGCAATCAATGCGCTTCGGGGCAATGCACATCACGCAACCAGCAGTGCAAGCAACGTGGATCTTCCATGAACGTGACCAGGGCCTGCGGCTCGGCCTCGGGCGGTTGTCAGCTCATTTGTGATAATCCAGGTGGTATGGGCTGTATCCTCTTCAACGGCTACTTCTTGGATGGTACACCCTGCGGCGTCGGTGGTGCTTGCAAAGGCGGCAGTTGCAGCCTGGATAACTTTGGTAAATATAGCATTCCATCGTATCCATTTCGTACTCATGAGACTCTTCACCATAGGCGACAATGCAAAGAACTGGATTGACCACCACAAGGAGATAGCCATCCCCGTGATCGTCGTAGTCGGCCTGCTTATCCTGCTTTGTCTGCTGCGCTGCGTATGCTATGGATGCTGTGGCATGGGTGGCTACCGCAACGTCAACAAGGGAGGTGTTTATGTCGTATCCGGTGCACCTACACAAACGCCGCCACCTTATTACGGTCCACCGCCCGGCCAGATGCCGCCACCGCCGCAGGGCTGGGTCAACCCAGCGGCTTACAATGGTTATCATCCACCGGCACCACCGCCGATGTACACGCCGGGACCTGGTCAACCGCGGGAACAGTACGAAATGAATAACTGGCAAGCGAGCCCATCACCATCACCCGCGCCGGCGGAGGTTGGTGGCGGCGGAGCAAATGTATCAGGGCGAGTTCGCCGATTTGAAGAGCGTATGGTGTAAGCATTCATTCTTTTCTTTTCTTTTTTTTCTTTTAGCATTTGTACAGTAAAATTTGCAATCTTTTTTGTTGTGTGTGTGCTGCGTACTCTATTGTGTCTATGATACATGAAGAAAGAGGGGAGGGACGAGTAGGGGAAGGGGGGGGGGAAATAAAAGAGACGAGAATACCCGAGGTAATTGCAGAGAGCATCGTATGTCAACAAAGAGATAGAAAACAAGAAGGGAAAGATAGGTGAGGAGAGGGGTGCTTTTGAGTCGCGATTGGAAGTGTTGAAGCGATGGAGGAAATTATTATTTACTGTTGTTCGGCAACGACGCCGACCTGGGCAGGACGCAGGACACGGCCCTTGAGGGTGTAGCCCATCTTTTGGACAGCAAAGACGGTGCCAGCCTCCTTGCCGGGCATCGGGGCCTGGAAGAGAGCCTGGTGCTGGTTAGGATCAAAGGCCTCACCCTCGGGGTTCTGCTGCTCCACACCGTGACGCTTGAGGGTCTTGATGAGTTCGGTCTCGGTCATGGAGACACCCGTGTAAAGGTTCGTAAGCTGGTCGACGAGCTTTTCAGCCTCCAGGGCAGCCTCAGTCGCCTTGTCCTTGGTGCGCAGGTTCTCGGGCACAGATTGCAGAGCCATGCCGAGGATATCGACCGTATCCAACAGATCCTTGGCGAACTTTTGGATGGCAAATTCTTGGGCACTTGTGATTTCCTTGCGGGTGCGTTCGCGAAGGTTCTCTTGGTCGGCCAAGCAGCGGATATACGCATCCTTTGAACGATCGCATTAACATCACCAACCAAAAAAAAAGCAAGAAAAAAGAATTCAATCGTCATTTGGACTTTACCTGCAGCTCAGAGATCTTCTTATCCTTCTCGGCCAGAGCCTTGGCAGCAGCGTCCTCTGGGCTGGCGGCAGCAGCACCAGCACCAGCATCCTTGTTCTCTTCCTGCTTCTGTTGTTGCTGGTCCTCCTTGTTGCCATTCTGATCTGCCTGGTCAGTGGCGTACAGGCGGCGGGAAGCAGCCGCCATGGAGAGTCTCGTAGCAGTAGGACGAGCGACAGAGGCAATAGCAGCAGTGCGAATGGCTGACAGCATGGTTGACAGTTGTGTGTAGTATTATAAAGGAAGAGAGAGAGACGAGGGTGCGAAAATATAATTTTTGAATAAGGCGTCACAATCTGAAAGGCTTGTACCGCTAATACACCCCACATTTCCATGAACTTGCCCTGGTCGGGATATTTATTCATTTCAAAAATAAACAATGCTCTTCTTCTGCAGCGTCTACTTATTAAGCCAATCTATTCGCTCGGTTTCTTCTTAGCTGTGTGTTTCTTTTTAACTGCAAACCTGGGGAGCTACCACAGTACTTTGATATGAGCCAATTATAAAAACGGTGATAAAATGAAGGCTGCACGTCGTGCTTATGTAAGATATACTAGTCCCATCACAAGCGGGTTAACTACCGTTCCATCAACCATACACCTAGCGCTACATATATAGTGATACATGTTCGAAATAGTAAGCCGTTATCAACCGGGCTTGGTCTCATCAATTGCATGCTATCCTGCACATGTTGGTACTCGCGAAGACAACTACTAATAGGTAGGAGCTTTTTACAATATCTGATTGTATCTCTAATTGATATCTACTGTGAACGGAGCTAAACATTTAAATTAGAGTTCACTACATACGTCGCTGTAACTGCATGGCAGCAAAAAGGCTTTATGATATCTCACATCTCCGCCGCCTTCATAAGATCTCGTATCCAGCGACTTATTAGTATTGTTTTATAGCTCTTTCACGGCTGAATGCTTCTAAATTATCGATGTTTTGGTCTTAATATATACAATAATCTGTTGCCCTTGCAGCGTGTTCGATATTATCTTTTGGGATGGGGAACATCCCAGCCACAGCGAGCTCTCGAGGGTTATCCGAAGTCAGTCAATAAATCGTAGCTGGTTGGATTGCAACTGTAGGACGCCATAATGCAAGGCTGTTGTTGGATAGCAATACATCTAGCCAGCTGGACGTCAGTACGTGTACGCTGCAATGACATGCCCAAGGCAGAGAACCTCTACAAACATTACGCTATGTATGCATATGTGTATATTATAGATGCCCTTTGCAGGTTTTTGGTTCTCTCATCTTCTTGCGACATTCGCTCAAGAATCATACGGCAGTACGAGTGCTCTATGCCTCTGCCTACAGGTCGGCCGATGTCGATTCTCGTCTATTTATGAGGTTCTTATATTGTCATCAAGTATTTACATCCATACGGTCGGTTCCAGTACACCGCTAACCCTATCATATACCCCCATAAGATCTCAAGCTGTCAACCATGCGCCTAATGGAAAACGTGCTGTGAAATAGAAAGGGATGAAATCCAAGGATTATAGGGTCAATCCGGCGCAGGTTCAGATATTTCTCATTTTTGTTGCGATCTTCCTTGACTGCGTTAGTTTACATTGCAGCGCAGAACGCGGTCTTTGTAGAATTCTTGGCAGATTGAGCCAATCTGGGAATGGTTGGCTTTATGCTTGACAGAACGGGCACGTGGGGCGAGTAAATGTGCTCCGAAAAGGATTACGGTCAGGTGATCTCACGCCCACTGAAGATATTTGTTTGGGTGAACAAGTGAATAAGTTTGTTGATCACAGACATAGCCTCAGTACCACAGAGGCATCTTCTTATCACATTTAAAAACAATCACATACCCAACTTCAAAGAAGCATATATAACAAAACAAAAGGAAAGGTTAGAGTCACGCAGGTGAAGTCAAATTGATGCATCATGACGTTTTGCAGTAGCCCAACCAGCCGTCTATTTCGTCCCTTTCCTTTTGTGACACGAGAGCCGCGAGAAAGAGAAAAGAAAAAAAAGAATAGAAAGAAAGAAAAGAGTGACCCCTTTACTTTATACGGACCCCCACCTAATTCCAGCGCTGTCTTTGATGTCAGAGAGTGCAGGGCAATATACCACGAGTGGCGATAACATCCACTTCCAGAAACCCGACACGATTGATGCCCCTGTCTACGTCAAGCCGAATGCTTATGACGATGACGAGCCCTGCGCGCAATCGCCTTCCACCCCGATCACCCCGATTGAAACAGTCATCAAACTAGAAATCGGCCACAACAAGCGTCCTGTAAGCCCCATCAAGGAACGTGAAGACCCGCTTGCTGCTCTTCCGCCAGGACAGACGCCAAACGAAAAGGAAGAACCGGACAGGAGTACCCACAGCAACGCCGATGCGAGCAGTAACAACGGTAACAGCGACAGCTGCGGCAGCTCGCGGAGGAGCAGTAACAGTAACTCCAGCAGCAATGGCCACGTCACGGACTCTATCCTGAGCGAACCACCTTCAGCTACTACGCAAACCACCATGAACGAAGAGCTATCAAAGTACATGTCCACGCTGTCGTTCAAGAGTAATAACAGTACCTACGCACCTAGCCTTGCTGGTGGTCCGAGTCCAAGCACAAGCACAGGCAGTCAAAGCAGCCGGATACTCTCCTCTTTGCACTGCCCGATGTCCAAAAAGAAGAAGCGGCGGGAAGAAATGCTCGTTTTCGAGCTGCGCAAACATACGCTCGTCAAGCCTCATTTGCACGACATTTACGAATATGGAACGAAACGACTAGTGTACCGCAAAGAACAACCTCATTCGTATTCGTGGGGCTTCCAAAACACACTCTACCGTGACACATGCCAGGTGGCCGAGGCGCACCGACGCGCGTTTCAAAAGGACATCGTGATTCAAGTGGGCGATACCGAGCAAAAGATGGTGAACAGGACCAACTCCCATCTTTTGTTTATGTACCAGACTGTCTTTGACGGGTTTCGGATTGCCTGGAAACGGCCCAGCCTGTTATCTCATGATATGGTGGTCACGGTTGTCAAACAAGACGATTCAGACGACCTCGGAGCAGCTGTGCCACCGCCGCCGCGTGTCCTCGCTGAGTTCGATAGTCACGGCATGGGATACCTCGTCCACCTCGGCCGCCTAGCCATTGACCGCGCCATACTCAGCGAGTTTGATGATCCCAAGCGTGTCGAAGTGTACCTGCTCATGACCTGTTGCACCCTCGTCGACTTGATGCGCGAGGTCGTTGAAAAAGCCGTCGGTCTCGGCGACGGGGGTGTCGCCGGAAGCGATTAAGATACATAGCATAACCCCTCCTCATCTCAATATAGCATAATAATGATCAATACAGTTTTTGTTTTTCCTGTTCCCCGCAAACAACATCCGTGAGCGTTTGGAGTAACGTCATGATCGATAACGCACGCTTTGACACCTATGAAACAGAACACGCAGATCAAAGGGGTGGCCCGGGATTTTGGCCAATCTTTCCTATCTCACTCACTCAATCAGTTACTCTCATCCACAGCTCTGTATATAAACTCACTTCCCAAAATTGCTTCTTTGCATTGTCTCACTCTTCACTTCTTTCCTGTCTTCTCTAAATGTACCTTTTGTGCAAGCTATTGTACACAACGGCGTTTGCATTACTATCTGCCGCACCGCCTTATTTGCAGCTGTATTACCATGATGTGCTGCGTTTCTCCTCGGACCAGATCGGGTTCGTATTAGCCATTGCCCCCTTTATTCAGTCTCTCGCATGTCCTCTCTGGACATATCTGGTGGACAAGCGGCCACGGTTCCACGGGACGGTGATGGCATTGACAAGTTTGGTCGGTGGCGTTGCTGTCATGGGAATCATGGGGGTAGGCCACACGCTGACAACCACCACAGCGGCACCGCTGGGCGGACAGGCCGTAATCAGCATTACATGCGCGCTCGCTCTTTTCTTTGCCTTCTTCACCCTCCCCAATGTCTCGCTCGTCGACAGCGCGGTGATGAAAATCCTCGGTCCTAATAAAATCCTTTACGGTAAGTTATTTTTCCGTTGTGTACGCGCATTTTAACGTCTGTGTTTTTAATATGCACAAATCTAGGTGAGCAGCGTCTATGGGGTTCCGTCTCCACTGGCCTCACGATCCTTTTGGTGGGTGTGCTGATCGACTGGACGGGAAACCTTGACATGATGTTCTGGGTCTTCGGTGCCTCCACCCTGGCGTTTATCTGTTGTGCACTGGCCACTAACGTCGAAAGCGACACTTATGGTGACGAGAGTGAACCATTGATCCCAGGGAATGGCGAAGAATATTATTATGATACAGAACAGACTTTGCGGCCTTACAAAACCGAGACCAAGGACGAGGAGGATCGCTTACCGATCAACAATTACCTATCTACGACGAGTCAACACGAGCATCCACTGCTTTCCAAGGCGACCAGCGGAGGATCCATGCTCTCCTCTCTCGCTCAGAGTATCCGCGAAGATGCTGATGACCGCCTGGAAGAAGGTGGTGTTGATCTCGGTCTGGCAATGTCACGTATCGCGTCTGTGGAGGATCCCACAGCCGTACTTCACGTTGTGTCCGAGGACAAGAGCATGTTCTTATCCTTCCGTGTAATCTCGTTCCTGACCACAACCCTTTTGTTCGGTATTGTGCTCTCCATGATTGTCAACTTCCTGTTCCTCTTCATGAGTCAGGATCTGCATACGCCTGCAAGCTGGATCGGCTGGACTGGCCCGCTCGGTGGTATCACAGAGCTTATCTGCTTCTGCTTCTCCAAACAGGTATTTTTTCTGCGCTGTTCTCTTTGGATTGTTTGGTCTGTACTAATCGACGACTTACGTTCGTATTTAGATGACCGAGCACCTCGGCGTAGTCTGGCTCGTTGTGGGTGCTCATATAGCGACCATTATCCGTTGCTTGTCCTACACACTTTTGCCTCCCGACTCTTTCTCGACCAACGTGTGTGCTCTTGCACTCCAGATGCTCCATGGTTTGTTTATTATCTTCCAGTCTCTCTTCCCCCCCCCAAAAAAAAAAAAAAAAAAAAGAAAAAAAAAAACGGAAAAGAGTCCATTTGATTCGGTTTACTGATTTCGTCACTCTTGTGTTATCATTGACGTAGGCGTGGGCTTTGGTATATTCTGGGCGACGGGTGTCAGCGAAATGGACGATCTCTTCCCGCCGGAGCAGCGTGCAGTCGCGCAGGGCATCTTGGGCGCCTTGCATGCTGGCCTGGGAACTGGTTTAGGCGCACTGATTGGTGGATATGTTTACGAGTACTACGGCTCTCTCTGGCTTTTCCGCAGTGCAGCTGGGCTCGCTGTTGTCAGCATTGTCATTTTTCTCTTGGGCCGTCGCGCGTCACCGCCGAGGAAGTAGAACACGATCCTCACAGACCCTTGTGCACGCTCACATACGAACATATCATCCAAAAACGCTTCATTATGGTAGCTTTCCTACAAATATTACATATAGCTATAAAAAATAAAAACAAGAAGTGTTTGCACGCATTGTATGTATGAATGACCCACTGATAGATCAAGATGGCCAAATAAAGAAGACCACTTCGGACAAGTTGCACCCGTGTTTGGCCTCTCACTCCTTTGCGTTTCATGTCAGTCAAACACGCGCGGCAAGCCCAAACCTTTTTCGTCTGATGTCAATTCTGGAAAACATTAAAGTGGTACGATATACCAATCTTGGCTGTAAGCAACCGTCGAATCACACAGGTTATTTCTTCCGGCATGCATATATCAAGTAGGAAGACCGTTTGCCCATATGACAAACAAATTTAAACCTGTCTATCGAGTAGATGAGTCTAGAAGTTGACTCAAACCAGAAAATATATTTCGAATGGGTTAACATGGATAAAGAGAAGGAGACAGCTACGGGATAAAGCTAATAAGAACTGATGCAGCAAAAAAGAGAAAAACGCGCGTTTGCTGCGGATTTAACAATATGAAATTTGGGCAGACGGACCAATTGCGGTGCATTGACTTTGCTCCTCGTCTCTCCTGCTCGTCCTCCTCCTCGCTCCCGGCCATATTTCATTCGATCGCATCTCTGTCTTCATGCAGCTTACTATTGAACAGCAACAACAAATCCGAGACAGACTTGCGGGTTTCCTGGCTAATTTGTAAGTACAAATCTATACTTTGTATTCAATCTCTTTATTTATTCTTGGACAATAGTTCGGATGCAGATCCACCGGAATTGGCTGACTTGATCGTCAGCTTTATTCAGGTCGACAAATCCCTTCAGGATCTCCCAGAGTACCTGAAAGAAGAGCTCGAAATGTTCTTGACCGAAGGTAATTGGCCATAGCCACTCGGATGCATACATTGGATTCAAGATCTGGATGTCTTACACGTGCGCGTCGATCCTTGACTTATGTAGATTTGGAAAATGGTATCAGCATGATCGTTGAGACCATCCGGCAGGTGACTGCGGCTGACAGTGTCGACACATCCGAAACGAATACCACGGATCGAAAGCGAAAAGCTTCTGAAGGGGCAAGTGAGCCTGCAAACGATGTGCCAAGTCAGGAGGAGCCGTCGACGAAGCGCCGTCATACTGAGGAAGTGATTCCTGAAGTGGAGGACGTCCTGGATGACATTACAGGTGCAGACGACACGTTGGTGGGGCATGAACAAGTGCCGGAGGAGCAACCCGCGCCCGTGGTACCTTCATCGCCTGCAAGCAAGCCTGAATCAGTACGAGAGGACGAGATGACGCGTGAGTATAAGCGTAACGTAATAATGGATGTTGGCGCTAAAACCAGAGTTGGTTTCTTAGGTCAAGAGCAGCCACCACAGCATGATGGAACTCAGGAATCGACTGAAGAAGAAGAGCGAAGATTTACCGAGGAGCAACTACAGACGATCAATGCTCTCTCTGAGAAACTTCGAAGCCGCCTTCGCCCTGGTCGTCGACACACCCCTTCCATACATCAGCAGCAGCAACAACATAATGAGCAGCGGATACCACAACAACGGCTGCCATGTCGTAACTTATTTACACGGGGTTTCTGCTCTTATGGTCCTACCTGTAAATTTGAGCACGATCCCACCAAGCTTCAGGGTTTCAATATGCAGGCCTTTATCAACCCCAACATGCCCATGACTCCGGTCATTAACCCGGCCATGGTGATTCCTCCTCAACAAGCGTCTCTCGTCGATCCAAAGCCCTTTACAACTCAATATGACCAGAACAGCACGGCCATTGTTGTCGAAAACGTCCCGAAAGAAAGTCTGCAGATTGATATTCTCTCCGACACCTTCAAGGAATTTGGCACAGTCATTGACATCAAGCTCCAGCCTGAATTTTCGCGTGCTTTTCTGCGCTATCAGAATCACGAGGATGCGCTCAAGGCATTCCAGTCATCAAACGTCTTCTTCAATAATCGCTTCGTTAAAGTATTTTGGCACAAGCATCAACCACGACCGGCACAGCCATCCTCGCCTGCCAAACCGGCTCAATCGACACCACCTGATCCGGAGCTGATCAAGAAGCGGGCCGAGGAGATAAAGAAACAGCAGGAGATCAATCGACAAAAGAAACAGTTGCAGATGGCTGCCTTGCATAAGCAGAAACAAGAGTTGCTGGAACGACAGATTGCTGAGCACAAGGCACTACTGCAAAAGATGGAAGCACAGCGTAAATCCAAGGCTCAGGAGCAGCAATAAAGTAGAGAAGGAAAAGCATCGCATAACCCCAAAATAATAAAATGCGAACGCTTATTTGATGGAAGAAGCATGATTTTTTTTAAGTTCTGCATGGTTCGCAAGCCACTTTCATCTCCCCAATTTAAATTCCTTGGAAGTTTCCCCTTTCACTTTTTCCCGACCACTCTCGTCGATCTTTTACCATGGTACAAAGCACAATTCGTTGGTCATTAAATCAGTACTTATTAGTCTGTGTATGCATCTTTAGAAAGTGAAGGCATTGTCCCGTTCGTCGAGCACGTATGAGCGAGAGCGAGTGGAAGACATTCATAGAGTTCAGCGGAATCTGGATCCGACAGCACATCCGTTCGAGCGAGGCCGAGAGTATGTCCGCGCCTTGAACGCTACCAAACTCGAACGTCTCTTTGCCAAACCATTTGTGGGTGCTTTGTCAGGTCACATTGACGGTGTCTACAGCATGACGAAGCATCCTCACCAGCTCAACTCCGTGATCTCCGGCAGCGGTGACGGCGGTATGTATACAATTATCTGAATTACTAGGATACTGACGTATTGACGTATTGACCTATCATATAGAGATCCGCATTTGGGAACTTTCCGAGCAAAAGACAAAGTGGAGCGCACGTGCACACAGTGGCATTGTGAATGGTGTGTGTGCAGGTCACCAGAACCAGAACTTCATGTCCTGCTCCACCGACAAGACTGTCAAGGTCTGGAATTTCGCCAGCTCGGATGAACCCATTCAGACGTACGTCGGTCAATATGCCTTCACCGGTTTAACACACCACCGCGACGAGCCCATCTTTGCCACCGCCGGAAACACAGTCGACGTTTGGGACGAGAACCGATCTGAGCCTGTTCAGCAATTTGAATGGGGCGCCGATTCATATCAGTCTGTTACGTTCAACCCAGTCGAGACCAACATCCTGGCCAGCTCAGGCACAGATCGCACCATCACGCTTTATGATCTGCGTACAAGTAAACCGCTGTCGAAGATTGTCATGGCAATGCGCACCAACAAGATTGCATGGAACCCAATGGAGGCTTTCAGTTTTGTTGCGGCGAACGAAGATCACAATGCTTATCTGTTCGATATGCGATACATGGATACTGCGCAGAACGTATTCAAAGATCACGTATCTGCTATCATGGACGTTGATTATTCCCCCACTGGCCAAGAAATCGTGACAGGTTCTTACGACCGAACGCTGCGCATCTTCAACACACGCCACGGCCACAGCAGAGACGTATACCACACCAAACGCATGCAGCGTATCTTTTCCGTCCAGTTCACAATGGACAGTAAATTTGTCCTCTCCGGTTCCGACGATGGCAACATCCGTCTGTGGAAGACCAAGGCGTCCGAGAAACTCGGCGTCAAGGGTTACCGGGAACGCAACCATCTTGAATACGCCCAGTCGCTCAAGGACCGCTACAAACACATGGACGAAATTAAGCGCATCGACCGCCACCGCAAGGTGCCTGGCGATATCAAGCGTGCCGATCGCCTCAAGAAAACCATGCTTGCATCTCAAAAGCGCAAAGAGGAGAATCGGCGGAAACATACGGACCAAGACGAAAGCAAGCCAGTTTCCGAGCGAAAGAAGGCCATCGTTGGCGTGGCAAAGTAAAATTACGTATATACTCTCATCATCTCTTCCCTTCTTCACATACATTCTGTTTTCTAATATTGCATACACTCGCTTTGTTCAATGATACATCCGTGTTGATTTCATGTCTTTTTCATCGTCAGCCGTGCTATGGCTTCTTTCCTAGAGATATTTGCTCGATTTCATGTCTTTTTCATCGTCAGCCGTGCTATGGCTTCTTTCCTAGAGATATTTGCTCGATTTCATGTCTTTTCAATTTCCCAGACGCTGTTCTCGGTAATGCACCCACGATAAAGATGCCGCCGCGCAAGCGGCGTGCATCATAGACGCGGCCATCGACAAATTCTTGAATTTCGCGTCTCACTTCTACAATATCTTTGTCCATTGGCGTACGTTCTTTTGCAAGGACAACAAAAGCTGTCGCCATCGCTGTCATATGCTCGGCCGAGTTGATTCCCGCAACGCAGCAATCTGACACATATGGATGCTCAATCTACAGGATCATCCGATAAATGGGAATCAGTATCTCTTTGCACAACCCGTATGAGCATATTACCAGTACTTGCTCAATGTCTTCAGGATAGAGCTATAATGGAAGCGCATTAGCATACGACGAATATAGAAAAAGATATCATACATGGTGATTAAAATATTTGAATAGGTGCTTTCTTCGTCCCACGAAGAAGTATTCGCCATCCTCAGCAACGCGGAAAAGGTCCCCCGAATGAAAGTATCCTTCCTTGTCGAACGCCCGGCTAGTGGCTTCTGGATTATTGTAGTATCCCTATGTACACAGAGCAATAATTTAACTTCTTAAGCGAGCGGACATGACCCGGGGAAGTCATATACGTTACATATCAGCAAGTTGAACTTACCATGGCTACCATAGGTGATCTGATGCATATCTCTCCTATTTCACCGGGCGTGACCTCTATGTGACAATGGGAATATTATTTTTAGAAAAGGTACTCGCAGCAACCAGTCATACATATTGCAGAACTTTGTACCTTTGCCATAGTCATCAACCAGCTTAACAGAAATGAAGGATCCAGCTGGGCGGCCGCTACTGCCATTGAGTGCATTTCCCCAGGACGGCGCCATCACATAGCCACCCTCGGTGAGACTATATGTGGGTATGATTTTGATCCCATGCTTTTCGTGAAAACGGGTCAGAAGGCTTGGAGTAACCGTATCTCCAGCGCATCGGACCTCAACGAGACTGGAAAGGTCGTAGCCCTCGCAGGCGCTTTGACACATGGAGTGTATCAGCCAAGGATAGAGCATCACTTTTTCTATCTTAAATTTCTGTATGGCGTCACATACAACAGGCGCTTTGGCGAAGTCGCTTTCTATGTTCATGACATAGTACGTGACTCCTGCAGCAATTCCATGCAGACATGGTTGGGTCAGTTGGCCGATATGGTGGAAGTCAACGTAACTCAGGGCACAGGTGCCGCCGGGCACCATGCACATCGCAACAGCGTACGTGATGGCATTCTTCTGCGAGAGGCACGCCGCTTTCTTGACTCCGCCGGTTGTGCCGGAGGTGAAATATAAGAATGCGGGTGTAGTATCGCGTTCCTGGCGGCTGAGACGCTTGGGTTCAGCAACTCGGACGGTCCCATCAGACAGGCATGCTTCAATCTCCTCGAAAGTAATGACTTTGAACGGCAGGTTGGCTAACTTGGCGGCCTCTGAAGCAATGTCCTTCTGCGTGTCGTCTGTTACCAAAAGTTTCGCTTGGATGATGCGCAGGCTATCCGCAATGTCTTCTGCCGAGGTACGATGGTCCACAGGCGCACTGATGCCACCTAGTCAGATATACTTTCCATATTAAGCTACGTTGATTCCATAACAATATATTTGTTCCGGTTTGTTGCATTACCAATAGCCACGGACGCGTGTAAGACTGCTACGTAGTCAATCTAAACAATGCAGACCGTTATGGATGAGCAGAAGAAGTTAATGCACCTTCTGCTAAACTTACGTTATTTCTAGCACAAATCGCTAGGACGTCGCCTGCTTTCCAATCGTACTTTTCTTGCAAGATCCGTGCAAACTTTAAGGTGCGCTTTTCCAGACTTGCGACAGTATGGAACCGCTCCGGGACTTCAGCGTCCACCAAGATAACGGCGTCTTTTTTGGGGTTTCTCTCAAAGAGTAGCTCATAAATTGTGTTTACAGGCAGGAGAGCGTCAGTCTGCTCTGGAGTAGCCATGGCCATTTGGGGAAGTCTATGCAAAGAACGGCCCTGCACATAAGCGCTATCCGTGCTATTTATATAGCACGGCAAACGATGCTACTGTAGCATCATATTTGCGGGCGTCCGAACGCGTTTTAAATGCAAGCAAGCATGTCGTGCTACCTTGGTTTTGAACTTTAACCATAAGAGTCCTCTTCGTAACATACTATGCTCCTTGCACGATAATCCCATGACAGCAATTCCTGGATTAGAGCGCATTAGCAAGGATAGTGCATGTATATCCGTTAACATCATTTAATGAGGCTTCATCACAGTGTTTCAGGGATGTTTAATACGATACGTAAATTGCTGAAAGCTGAGTCAGTCATAGTTTGGCGTTAATGCCGCCGCTAAAACAAATATGGGACAGTGCCAAAAAAAAAAAAAAAAAAAAAAAAAAAGAAGGAAAAAATGTTACAATGGCAAATCGTGCGTCCCATGATCTCATTTCATTTATAGAGCAGAAGCGCCTGAGGATTAAAAGCAAAAGACAGAGAGCTCGTCGTCAGTTTCTGCAGACCGGAGGTGCGATGGATTCGATTTCGGAAGCCTTATTTCGGACTATCTGTGACTGAAGAAGAACAAGTCAAAGGATACGATAGTTGTGTTGGAAGGAGTAATGATAACGCGTTCTATTATACTAGAAGTGGTTCCATTAATAGCTTGTTACCGCGCGAAATATGACTGCGGTCAACCATACATTATGCAGGCAGAAAGACAAATGATAGAGCACTCCGCGTCGCATTATGAGCATCCCGCTCCTTTAGATGAGACAGATACCTTTTGCATAAGGTAACTGAGGTGCTCATACCAGCACCATAAATAAGCATCAGCACGTATTCCTTTCTCGTTTCAAACCTGACAGACGCAATGTTGTCGCCTTCCTGCCTTGAACACACAGAAAGACACTATACTACTTAATTACTCAGTAGCAAAATATACTCAAGCATCAAACAAATATTATCCATAGCGATCAGTACCGCGGGGCTTTCTCGCCTAGATTGATGTGAATTCCAACCCATAGAGGCTAATTGAAAAACACGAGTCTTCTCAAGTTTGCACATGATGTGAGTCTGGGATGACCATGAACGATAGCTGCGGTGGAAGGCAGGATACTGGTTTTCGATAGATTCGGTCTCTGTTTTCTCTTTGTAAGTGGGCCGCGTACTGTATATATCTGCATGGGCGTATCACAATACGCACACAAACAACCTCGATCCAGCAAGGCAATATAAGAGGTTTGTATACTGTATATAAGTATGGTTGAGCTTTCCTATTACATCCTATTCTATGTTGCCTAAGACTAGAGATAAATGTTGCAAATGCAGAAGCGTGTCGCGTCGTGTATGTGTCTTGTGTGTGCAAAAAAAAAATATGATAAGATTTGTTATGCACGGTGTATCGTGCCTGATAGTTCTTTGCTTTTGAATGGACGGTGTGGGGGGGGGCGGCCCATTATGACTTCTGGTAAAACTTTGTTTAGTATCGGGTTAACGCAAAAAGAATGCACGGACGTTCATGTCCTGCATACGAATAAAAAAAGGTAATTAGATTACAGTGAAACATACCTGTATAAGCTACTGATGATTGATTTGGTCAGAACTTCTAAAGTTGGTAGCCCGCGTAACCATCATCGAAGGGAAAGTTTACCGTGCACTATAAAGATGCGCACTGTAATGTAACTATGAGAAACAATAGGAATAATTATATTTCTTCGTCTATATCACGACATGCACACGCACATGGTTGATAGAAGCAACAGCGAAGCATCAGCAACATAGCTCTGGGCGCAGAAGATGACGTGTGGCATCAGTATAATATGACGGATGCGATGCGCGGCCTGCTTGCTCACTTGTTGATGGTATCCTTGGCCTTGTGCAGAAGATAACTCAGGATGGTAACAGTATGCGCGCGGAATTGGTAAACATATAATACACCGCCTGTTCTCGTACGGCAATGGCTGATAGATTACGGTTTCGAACACGCCCTTCATCGCACATGATATGCGGTCGACACTTGCAAATCGTGATATCGCTATCAGTAGAGACACTGGCTGCGATGTTGGCTCCATTATCGAGAATGGTGATCCTTCGCTAATGCAATTACATGAGCCCAGTACTGTCCTTATACACTGATACGTATCTATATACGAGGGAGTCGGCCATGCTGGCGGCTTTCTTAGCTTTAACTTGGGCGCCAACAGCGCGTACTGGACCTGAGGAGGCATTGCCTCAACCTGCACTTTGCTGGCTAGGGAATCCTCATTAAGGATGACCCGCGCTTGGACGTGCTGGCTTTAATGAGGCTCCGCCCTTAACGTGAATCAGCGTAACAGTATGGAGTAACCTATGATAGTTATACAGCTAAATACGACAGTGACCCGATCAATGCAACATATATTAGCAACTGAGCCTTATCTCTCGCAGAATAAAGACCAATTTGTACGATATCTAAAGCAGTATAGACAAGACGCGTTATAGTATGCGACATGTGATGAAAATGCGAGTTCGAATACGCGTCTCTCTTTGCGTCGGTTTTTATTTCGATAAGAAGCGGAAAAATGGAACCGACACTTTAGTTACAGCTAGAGCTTCTTTATCCCCCCATGTGCCACACTCATTGGCTTCCCTGGAAATGTACACAATCAACATTGGCACGCCAAGTATTAGTTGACAAAGTGAGGCCATGGCAGGGCTTATAGACAGTCAAAACCTCGAGTTTAGTTTGCAGACACGGAACACGTCTTCCTTGGGTTCTTTGGATAGGAAAAATAAAAATAGAAAGAAGTATGGTTTTTCCCGCGATGCTTTGCGAATCTTGTTGCCACAGAAACGCAATGCAATATACTAATGCCATTGAGATCTTGCAAAGCAGGAAGTCAAGTTAAGAGGGACAGATAAACGGTATGCTTGTAAGAAAGCCAAAAGAGAACGTATGTGTAAATGTACAGTGATATACAGTATTGTCTTTATTCATTCATATATATATATAAAAAAAAAAAGAAAGATAAAACAATCTTATGCTATGTGATCTCTCCAATTCGAATGACATGAAAGAAAAGACAAAGTCGGATGTACCTCCTTTTACCCTTCTTCCTCCCCTTGCGTGTGGGATATCACACAAGAGATTATTATCATTTGTACTATTGGATTGGGGTGAGGCCGCCGAAGGAAATTGCCGTACTGTACTGACTCCGAAGTCCAGACCAGGCAGTAGCCCTGGGACGACGGTCAATAATCGCCCGCCAACAAGTCTTCCCTGTTGGTTTTACAGGATAATTATGCCAACAGGTAAACCCATCAGCAATATAAATCCCCGCCTTCATCTGGAAGCCTGAAGAAAAAGAAAAAAAGAAAACGGAAAGAGCAGGAAAATGGGCCCCTTTTTATAGCCGTTAATTTCCACTCCCGCTCTCGCTCTCACTCTCACAGTTCATGTGACGACCTGACAACGGATGGATTTTCCATGGATTTTGATCTTTCTTCCTTTGGTCCACTTTATCTCACCACTTTACTATGACAACCGACAGATTTAAAGGCAGTGCTATACACCAAAAAAATCGTACCTTTCTCATGATGTACTTTTTAAGGCCCTACGATGATTTCTCGCAGAACGCATAAAATTGGGGAACCTCAAAATTGCATGGATCATGATAGCCAATCACAGGACGATGTTCTCGCGCGGCCTCGCTGCTCCTCCACACACGAACAGAACCGCGTTTCCGACCACAATGGACATGGCCAAGACTTTATTATCTTCCCACCTGAAACCACCCCAATTGTCTGACTGCCAGGTTTTCTGTTTTTTTTTTTCTTTTCTTTTCTTTTCTTTGTCCCTTACATTACCAGTTCATCGGCGGGTGAGATCACAGTAGACGTTTTTGCGAATTGGAAAAACGCTGTGCGACAGTTGAGTTTTACGGACTTGCCAAATTTTCCACGTTACGTGCAAGTACTAGACCGTTGTCTTTTTTGCTACCGTCCCACTGCTAGGCCATTGTCAGTTTGCTTTATATTTGTATGGATACCTGTCTGTCCTGTCAAAGGCAACACTGGTAGCAATTGCTGCCCTTCACGAGAGCATAGTCGCGTCTTTCTATGACGACGCTTATGACAGCAGCGTGCAATGCTCGTCAAACCCGGATCAAACACCACTGGTATGTCAAATAATTCACCAGTATATCATGTCTCGAGTCATCGTCTTGTTTCTCTATCATCTTTCGCATCTTTTCTAGCTTGCCTATTGAAATCGCCGAAACAACACGACCAGGTATATGGATCAACAGACGCATATGCGCCAATCATGGTGCCAGGTAAAGTATTAGTGTTCGCATTGGCTACTTGTGCCCCAAAACTGCTCAGTAATATTGTCGCCATTGCTTGATTAGGCTGCTCGCAGTCGTTATGGCACATCCACTTTTCCCGCGGCATTGCATATGGTGTTTCTATCCTCTCCTTTTTTATTTTCACTGTTTTCCTAATAAAAGCTCCAAAGGAGTCAGCTTTACTTTACGCAGTTTCCCATCAACTATGCAATCGCGTTTAAACTTTATAGGAAAGCCAGCACCGCGCAAAGCACAACCCGATTCGATATGCCAGCTTTTTCCGTAGAACTCTCCTCTTATTGACATTGGCGTATATCATGGAAACTTGCATTATACAAAAACTTGAGAAATCATCCTTGGCAAACTTCAGTTCAGCTCTGACCCTCGAACGAACAAAAAAATTCTTTTAGAGAAACAGTCTTTATCACGATAACGAAATTAAATCAACTGTAATACGACGGCGGCAAAACATTCGAAGAAAAGAAAAAAGAAAAAGGAAAAAAGATGATGATTGCAGGAGCTCATCGGCATCTGCAGTCCGTCAAACGGCGTGTCGTGACTAACGGGTGCGCACGATGACGCTTGACTGTAGACCGCAGTAGCGACGCCGACTCGCACTTCCCTACGATCGTCAAACGGCATGTTGTGGCTGACAACCTCAGACAAGAGGCAGCACAATGACGCTTGATCTTTTTTTGTGTACTGTGGTATCTAGACACACAGCCAACAACGGCGGCAAACTTCACCCAGGAAAAATAATGTGCTTGTCGGTATCTGCAGCTACCCCAAAACGGCGTGTCGCGACTTACAGGGACGCACGATGACGGTTTGGTATTTCACTGCTTCAGGTGATACCAACCAGCGCCTGCAACCGCCGCCGAACGGCATGTTACGACTGACGGCCTTTTCAGAAAAGTTGCGTAATGACGCTCGGCATTGACAGAAGCAGGTAAAGTAATCAACGGCGGCATCAGACAGCACCATATCCAAGGGCAGAATACTTGAAAAAGGAAACCTACAAAGCATTCAACATACATTCGCCGCAACCATACACATGCAACACGTACCTCACATAATGCAATCGAAACACTTTTGCAATCCACAGCAGGACTTACCTCAGGTTCACTTACATATATACGGCTTGGACCTCGCACATCTGAAAATACACAATGAAGAAAAAGCATGCCACAAGCCCCATATGATACTGCTCTTGGTTATCCTTGGGATGGTACTTGACACCATGGCAGTGGAAGACTTGATCAGAGATGGTCCTGGCGGTGGTTGACCTGCAAAAGATACGCTGTGAAAAAGCACCACCCAATGTCCATATGATACTGCTCTTGATAATCCTTGGAATGGTACTTGACACCATGGCAGAAGGACGTCTTGAATCCGAGGTGGCCTTGACGTGGATGATCTGAAAAAGATGCGTTGTGAAAAAGCACCAACCAGTGTTCATATGATACTCCTCTTGATAATCCTTGGGATGGTACTTGACACCATAGCAGAAGGAACACTTGATCAGAGATGGTCTTGACGGTGGTTGATCTGCAAAAGATGCGTTGTGAAAAAGCACCACCCAGTGTCCATTTCATACTGCTCTTGATAATCCTAGGAATGGTACTTGACACCATAGCAGAAAGAAGACTTGCTCAGAGGTGGTCTTGCCGTGGATGATCTGCAAAAGATACGTTGTGAAAAAGCACTACCCAGTGTCCATTTGATACTGCTCTTGATAATCCTTGGGATGGTACTTGACACCATGGCAGAAGGAAGACTTGATCAGAGATAGCCTTGCCGTGGATGATCTGAAAAAGATACGCTGTGAAAAAGCACTACCCAGTGTCCATTTGATACTGCTCTGGATAATCCTTGGGATGGTACTTGACACCATGGCAGAAGGAAGACTTGATCAGAGATAGCCTTGCCGTGGATGATCTGCAAAAGATACGTTGTGAAAAAGCACCAACCAGTGTTCATATGATACTGCTCTGGATAATCCTTGGAATGGTACTTGACACCATGGCAGAAGGAAGTCTTGATCATAGATGGTCTTGCCGTGGATGATCTGAAAAAGATACGCTGTGAAAAAGCACTACCCAGTGTCCATTTGATACTGCTCTGGATAATCCTTGGGATGGTACTTGACACCATGGCAGAAGGAAGACTTGATCAGAGATAGCCTTGCCGTGGATGATCTGAAAAAGATACGCTGTGAAAAAGCACTACCCAGTGTCCATTTGATACTGCTCTGGATAATCCTTGGGATGGTACTTGACACCATGGCAGAAGGAAGTCTTGATCAGAGATGGTCTTGACGGTGGTTGATCTGCAAAAGATACGTTGTGAAAAAGCATCACCCAGTGTCCATATGATACTGCTCTGGATAATCCTTGGAATGGTACTTGACACCATGGCAGAAGGAAGTCTTGATCATAGATGGTCTTGCCGTGGATGATCTGGAAAAGATACGTTGTGAAAAAGCATCACCCAGTGTCCATATGATACTGCTCTTGATAATCCTAGGAATGGTACTTGACACCATAGCAGAAGGAAGACTTGATCAGAGACGGTCTTGACGTGGATGATCTGCAAAAGATGCGTTGTGAAAAAGCACCAACCAGTGTTCATATGATACTGCTCTGGATAATCCTTGGAATGGTACTTGACACCATGGCAGAAGGAAGTCTTCGTCAGAGATGGTCTTGACTGGCGGGTCTGCAAAAGATACGATGTGAAAAAGCACCACCTGAGTGTCCATATGATACTGCTCTTGATAATCCTTGGGATGGTACTTGACATCATGGCAGGAGGAAGTCTTGATCAGAGGTGGTCTTGACTGGCAGACCTGCAAAGGATAGGCTGTGAAAGAGCATCACCCAGTGTCCATATGATACTGCTCCGGATAATCCTCGGAATGGTACTTGACCGCAAGGCAGAAGGAAGGCTTGATCTTTTGCTTGCTTTGACGAAAAAGGCAAGTTTTGGATTTAAGGTTGTGTGCAACCTGTCATGCTGTCGGCCTGCGGAATTTGATCAGAAAAGGGAAGGCAATGGGAGAAGCGGGAAATTTCGCATGAATTCCCGTCACGTACCTTTGACACTTTTTTTGGTTCCTGGTTTTGAGATCGGCAAAGTAGAACTTTCTGTTGCCTTGGCAGAACACTGGAAGCTGGAACTGAAGAAATAGAAAAGTAGATCAGCACAGAAAATGGCATTGGAAATGAAGCGGTGGTGGCGGCATATACTTCCTTGCGTACAACTCTCATTTTGGTCTCAATGATCTACCACGATGAGTTGGCTTTTGACCGCAAGCTGGCTGGATTATGCAGAAGCCATGGATAATGGTGACATGTATGCGTGAGAACTCGAAAATGGATCAAAAGGTGCAGCGCAACGTTCCATGATCATGCATGTCATTTTGGTCAATCTGACCGCAATGCAAACCCCATTGGCAGACTCATCCTTTCTCCACCACGTGTGGGCCACCTTGTCTTGCGCGCATACAAAAAGCAAGGTATCAGAGCGATCCAAACGCATGGCTTTTACTACCTTTGATTCTGGGTCCGGAAGAGCAAGAGAGCAGCAGTACAAGGCGTCGTCGTCTTCTTCTTTTATAGGGTGGTGGACTTTGAAAATTTATGTACATGCTGCAAAGCGCGTCGATCGCCTGCAAGGAAAGCAAAAAAGAAAAAGACATTTTGGTAATGTAGCTCGCGCAATTGGCGACAATGCAAGTAGACCAAGGCATACATACAACTTGTAGACAGCATATACATGTAGTAGAACCAGGAACTACTAAAATAATGACATGTTTATGTCCCTGGGACAGCAAAATGCTTAAATGCTTTTTTTGTGTGAAAAATGGCGGGATTCTTCCTTCCTTGGCGTTGCCTTTTAAGGAGAACGACCTGATTCGTTTCCACACTGGATGCAATAAATTGCTTGCACACTGCACTGTCCCCTCATGTATCCTTTTGGGAGCAAGAATTAGTCAATATTGACGATGTTGAATCGTGCCTGATAGTTCTTTGCTTTTGAATGGACGGTGTGTGGGGGGGGGGCGGCCCATTATGACTTCTGGTAAAACTTTGTTTAGTATCGGGTTAACGCAAAAAGAATGCACGGACGTTCATGTCCTGCATACGAATAAAAAAAGGTAATTAGATTACAGTGAAACATACCTGTATAAGCTACTGATGATTGATTTGGTCAGAACTTCTAAAGTCGGCGGCCCCCGTAACTATCACCGGAGTGAGCCGTATACAGCACAGTAGTTTATTTACCGTGTAATGTAAAGATGCGCACTGCATGTAACTATGATATCGCTATTGCTTTGGTATTGGTGCCCATTGACTAGATGGAGACAATCCGACCCCGCCCCGGCTCCAGTGGTTGCACTGCAACTCCTGTTTGGGATCTGGCGATGGACTATAGAACAGTATTAAATGCATATGCTTATGCGGATGCTCCTTTTCATGTTCCGGCTCCAGGCTTCATCGTCAGTAAGGTGGACAGGTGCTTTTATCGACTGATATAAACCCATGCAAAGAGAAGTCATCAAGATGCCTTGTTTGGCGATCCATGTCGGCTACATCCGTCGCTCGACCTGGATACTCCTATTTAGGACCTTTATAGCTTGGGGGTTGGTACGAGAGGTCTGCCGGTCACCGTTCCTAGTCAAACAGGAGTTTACTGTCCGTCAGATGCACTTTATGCATTTATTATTTATTTTATCCTTTCCCCGTTACAGTCCCAGTTTTCCTAGGACAATATATCGCTACCTTCTTTTGCTCTCTGCATCACTCTTTCATATGATTTGTCCTAACTGGTTCGTGAGGTTTCATGGTCCTTTCCATTTCCACATGCTCTTTCAACCGTCTTCCAGCCATATTCTTGGAACTTCTGTGATGAACCGCATGCATTGCTTGCCCCCTTCAGAACACTGCGTTGTGTGGCATACAGCAATTACAACGATATTTCGTCTCCGCGTTGTTTTTCTTCGTCATAAATTCGAGGGCCTATATCAAAATAAGCAGAAGGTCGTTGAATACGACCGCTTCCGTTCGTGACGGAATGATGTGTATATTATCTTCCCATGATATTCATTGTGTGCATTGGAGCTTGTCGACAGCGGGCAAACACGAAGAGCCCCATGAGGGTAAAAGCAGTATACCAAATTATGCATCAGCTCTCCGGAAGCAAAGGCAAGGTAACATGGTGTTTTGTTCAGGGAATCACGGATATTCCTTGTCCTCGTTCCTTTCCTTGTTGTTTGATTGTTTAGCGCTGATCGCGGCTGACACATATAAATTGGGCCTTGGTGAGCTGATTTTATGTATAAAGTATAGGCATTGAGTATTCCGAAAAGACGGACTTTATTCACAAATTCGTTTTCAATGAGTCACCAAATGAACAATGGCGAAATATGCTAAAATGCAGAAAGGGCAGAACTTGAATACCGAGGTCAAACAGCAAATTTAGGTCGATTCATTTTTATTTTGCTTAGCGGATAGGTCAATATCAAAGTGAAACGCTCGACCTTCGCCTTTGGTATACGTTAATGGAGTAAATCCATCAGGTGATCCAGAAGACTGGAAGCGGTCCCGCTCGACAAATGTGACATGACCATCGTGACTGACCAGGATGACAGTACTCGTTCGTGTTGCATATGGTCCGGTATAAAGGGTAAACTTGGGCAAGCAAATGCGTTCTTTTGATTCTTCCAACATTTTCTCCACATCTGTAGTATCGGTAAACTCGCTTGTAAGACTGGAGACAGATGTGTTAGTTTAATATGTTGTTGTTGATATGGCTGCATAGTATTTACCCAAGCATGGCAAATAGATCCTCAACGAGATCTGCTTCTGTGCCGTTACGCTGTTGATGATCATGCAATATGTTATCCAAAAGCGATGTGCCACGCATCACCTTTTCCCATGGCTTCGTAAGAACTGTGTTGGAAAGACCTATACGACGCGAGGAATTATTGCCGGTCATGACGGAAAGGAATAAAATTTACCATAGATTTGGCCTCTGTGTAGTTCAGTAATAGGCATGTTATCCCGATTGCTGTAATAGTAGCCACCGTCTTTGGACTCGGTGAGATCAATGCAAAGCAAGCTAAAGCCACCGAACTGCTCGCTTTGTGGCGCAAGTCGTTCCATATATTGTTTGGGAGAGACTGTGCTGTCGAGAAGGAAATCACGCACAAGGATACCCCGAGAACGTCGACCAAAGTACTTCTTTTCTCTGTAGTTCGTGAGCGCCGAGAAGCGACCTGACCGCGTTATGCCGAGCCAAGTGCCATTGTGCCCAGGTGTTGCTGATTCTTCGAGATCGGTGCCAGCCAAGACATTGGGTTCCTCCGGCCAGAAATGAGCAGGTGCCGTGGGTCGATCCAAGAACTCGTCTCGGTTGCCAGCAAAGATACTTTATTCATGAATACAAGAGAAGAAAACACGCTAAACACATAACTGACTTACAGCCGATACTGCGGGTGGCCGTTTACTTTCCAGAAGAGAATGCACATTTGAGCGTAACAAAAAGAATAAGAAGAAGAAGAAGAAGCAGAGCTGAGCCTGTTTCACTCGACTGTTAAGTGTACGGGCAGTATTATCATGCGACAGTCCAGAAAAGACCGACGCTTTGTCATCTCATATTTTATTCGCTATTTGCAACTGTCGCATACTGTTCAACACCTCGTCAACGTGGCTCTCTCTTTCGGGTGGGAACTCAATGACGTCCAGCGCTTCGTAGCTTCGCTTTGAAAACTCGAGCTGCGCCTTGACAAGCGCCTCAAAACATGGATCGATATATGGCACCCGGAGCTCCATTAGCTTTGGTAGATCTTCAATCAGAATCGCGTTTAGATTTTCATACTGCTCCCGTGCCAAATTCGCTTCTTGCTCAGCCAAGGGTAATCTCTGCGGATCTTCACTCGGTTTGTCAATGAGCTTGCGCACCTTGGACCGTTGGGAATCATAATCGAGCGCCTTCTTTTTACGTCGTTGGATTGCTTCATTCACAGCGGGCAGATACGAGCAAAATCTTGCGAGTGGCTCGAGTACGGTCTTGCGAAATGATGCGTCCTGCACGAGATATCATTTTAATAAACATTCTTTATGTGACCAAGTCTTCTATCGCTTACCATCTCGGCTCTTAGTTCTTGGTCCAGGTTTTCGATAGTTTTTTTGTATTGCTGACCGCACGGTTCCATGGGCGTCGCGTCGTCATAAAAGTGATGAAGTATCCGTGAGATACGCAACTGTGCAGTCGTCATGGCTACATTGAAGGTAATATAATCAATGCAAAGCACAGACCATCAAACCTTTGAAACACACATACCTCGCAATGAATCCAAGTAACCTTTGGCTTCCTTGGTAAGCTTTTCCACCTTCTTTTCCAATCTACCATTGAATTTTGGACGAATTAAAATAAACACATTGGATGACAACAATAGCACATCCAAATAATACATACAGTTTGAAGCGCTCATATTCATCGTCAAACTCACGGTCCACCGTCCGATCGACGATACCTGTGCGCTGCATAAGCTGCACGCATAATCGAAGTAACCCTTTGTATAAGAATAATGCGTTCAAACTTGGTGTTTCAGCGAGTACTTACGGTAGTGCCCGCTCTGTTAAAATTCTTTTTGAACCCTGTTCTTTATACGTGGATGAGTGATAATGTTTTTATATCTATGTTGATACTTTAAGAGAACATACAATAGACTCATGGGACAAACGAGAAACTCAAGAGGAAGATGGTCGAATTTGCATGGGAACCTATGAATCCATATGCGAATGCCCAATCCCCTGTCAAAGAACGAAATTCCATTGAGGCTGCACTTGGGCCCAGGCTAGGGCGTTCATAAAATATATGTATGCTACTTTAAATTCGTCTGCATTGAAAACACATCACATCATGGTGTCACAAGCCATATCTTTCATATCCATCAGCCCTGGGTCTGAAAAGCCACACTTGCTAGGAAGTTACGTTATCGAAAAGAGCAGAAACACATGATAATTGGCTGTGCCGTTCAAGTATTACGCACGAATATTAAAATAGTAACCAAGAGACAGTAAGGAAGATAAAACAAAAAAGCCAAAAAAAAAGGAAAGTCGGATGATGCGAGAAGGGATGAATGCGTGCCGAGTGCTTCAATGCGATTGGATCTGTTCGTTATGGATGGTGGCGGAGTCCCTTTTTTTTTAATCGATGCAGAAAAAAAAAAAAAAAAAAGGGTAAGAAAGGAAGCGACAACCCAAAAGCCTTCCCCCCTTCCCCTCTCAATCCTTTACTCTTCTTTTCCTCTCTCCTTTTATGGCTGTCCCAACCAACGACGTAGGGTCAGAGATCGCCGATCTCTTGAAGCAGATCAACACAGCACCAACGAGTGAAGAGTGCGACCAGGCTGCACGCAATCTGGCGAAGCTTGTCAAGGAGGGTGGCATCATTCTCCTGAAGCATCACAAGATCCTCGATCACCTGAGTGCGGCTGCACGTAACAAGAAGTCTGGCCTCGAACGAGAGGGTGGTCTGATCGGCTTTGCTGCTCTGGGCGATGTGCTTGGTCATGAGAGTGAGCCCGTCCTGTTGACCTACCTCGGCCTCTTTCTGGACCTGTACGCTGATAAGGGTGCCGTCGTTCAGGAGGCGGCCCAGATGGCTGCCGAAGCTGTTGTGAAGGGCATGCCCGCCGAGGCTTGCCAATCCCTTTTGCCTGTTCTCTTTGAAGCCATGGGTGGTATGGGTAAAAAATGGCAGACGAAGCTGGGTGCTCTCAAGCTGCTGCGTATTTTCACCGACAAGGCCCCCGAGCAGATTGGTGAGAGCCTCCCCGAGATCATCCCTGCCGTGTCCAATTGTCTGTCAGACACCAAGAACGAGGTCGCTACATCGGCTCAGAAAACAATGATGGAGGTCTGTGCCGTGGGCGGTAACCCGGATATCGAAAAACATTTGAAGGATCTTGTCCGCTGCATGGGCGATCCCACCCGTGTCCCTCAAACCATCGAGAAGCTTGCAGCAACCACCTTCGTCGCCGAAGTCAATGGCCCCACTCTGGCCATCGTCGTTCCTCTCCTGACCCGTGCTCTGAACGAGCGTTCGACTCTTGTCATCCGCCAGACTGTTATGATCATCGACAATCTCTGTAAACTCGTCCGCGACCCTCGCACCGCTGCTCAGTTCTTGCCTCAACTCTACCCGGGTGTCGACCATCAAGCTGAAGGTGCGGCGTTCCCTGAGATCCGTGAGCTCGCTGGCCGTGCTAAGCAGACCCTTATTGCTGCCGGCGGTAGCGTCAAGGATGGCGAAAAGCCCAGCGGTGCTGGTCTCGTTGTTACCCCTGAGGAAGCTACCAAATTTGTCAAGGCGCAGGCCACCAACGTCCAAGGCTTCCTCGATTCCTTCCTGATCCCCTTTATCTCTTACACTGGCGCAATCGTCGCTGACTGGATCCGCCAGGAAATGTTTTTGGAAGAGACATGGAAAGAGGTTACAGGCATCTATCTCGGCGCTGTTCTCCACCCGCGCGATGTTCCCGGCGTCTGCAATGCCATTTATGACCATTACCTCAAGCTCTTCAAGGAATCGGGAGGTGATGTGGATGCTGCCTTTGACGACCAAGAGGGCGAAGAGCTGTGCCGCATCGATGATTTCTCGCTGGCCTACGGTACCCGCCTTCTCTTGAACCATACTAAGCTCAAGCTTCATCGTGGTCAACGATATGGTCTTTGCGGCCCTAACGGTGCAGGCAAATCCACATTGATGCGTTCCATTCATCAAGGCAAAGTTGAAGAGTTCCCCTCGCAGGATCAAGTCAAGACCGCTTTTGTTGATTATGCTGCTCAGGGTGCGGATACTTCGCTCAAGGTGCTCGACTATATTAGCGAAGACAAACATCTCAAGTCGCTCGACCGCGAGACAATCAAGAAAGGTCTCCAAGACGTTGGTTTCGACGATGCGCGTCTTGCTGTGGCAGTTGAACATCTGTCCGGTGGCTGGAAAATGAAGCTTGAGCTCGCGCGTGCCATGCTTTCCAAGGCGGATATTCTGTTGCTTGACGAACCGACCAACCATTTGGATGTCCAGAACGTCAAGTGGCTGCAAGACTATCTGGTGAGCCAGACGAATGTGACTTGTTTGATTGTATCCCACGACTCGGGTTTCCTTGATGCCGTGTGCACCCACATCCTCCACTACGAAAAGAAGAAGCTGCGCTTATACCCCGGTAATCTCTCCAAGTAAGTTGAATGATTTTGGCTTGCCCACGTTCGTTATATTGATTCTTTAATTCTAGATTCGTTGCTGTCTATCCCGAGGCCAAAAACTACTATACCCTCGAGTCCTCTCAGGTCAGCTTCACCTTCCCCAAGCCCTCGATCCTTCAGGGCGTGCGCAGCAACACCAAAGCCATCCTTAAAATGACCGATTGCACCTTCACGTACCCTGGTGCCCCCAAACCATCGCTTGTTAATGCCAACGTTTCGCTCTCGCTCTCGTCGCGCGTCTCAGTGGTCGGCCCGAACGGTGCTGGTAAATCGACCATGATCAAGCTTTTGACCGGTGAGTTAGTGCCCCAGACCGGTGTCGTCTGGCGCCATCCTGCCCTCCGTATTGGTTACGTCGCCCAGCACGCTTTCCACCATTTGGAGCAGCATCTCGAAAAGACTCCGATGGAGTACTTGCGCTGGCGTTACGAAACCGGCGAGGACAAGGAAGTTTCCATGAAGGATACGCGTCAGTGGACCGAGGATGAGCGCAAGCAGATGGACACACCCATCGCCGTGGAAGGCAACCCGCCGCGTCAGGTGGAGAGCATCTTGGGTCGTGCCAAACTCAAGAAGACCTTCCAGTACGAGATCAAGTGGCGCAACCTGAGACACAGATACAACAGCTGGATTTCACGTGAGAAGCTTCTGGAGCTCGGTTTCCAAAAGCTGGTGCAACAGTTTGATGACAAGGAGGCGTCGCGTGAGGGTCTCATGTACCGCGAGCTGACAGCGGGTGACATTCGCAAGCATTTTACAGGTAACTGAAATAGTTCTGCCACGTGCAACTTGCGTTACGATTGAAAGCTCATGCCTGTACACCCATTCATTAGACATTGGCCTGGACCCTGAAATTGCCCAATACAGCAAGCTCGGTGAACTCAGTGGTGGCCAAAAGGTCAAGGTTGTCATTGCGGCAGCCATGTGGAACAACTCGCACATGCTAGTCCTGGACGAACCCACTAACTTTTTGGATCGTGATGCCCTGGGTGGTCTGGCTAACGCCATCAAGAATTGGGAGGGTGCCGTTGTCATGATTTCTCACTCGAGCGAGTTCACGACCGCGTTGTGCCCCGAATCCTGGCATTTGGAAGGCGGCAAGCTGAGCCGGGATGGCAAGTCTGCTGTCGAGGATGAAGTCCAAGTCGACGAAGAGAAGGTCAAGGCGAGAATCAGCAAGAAGAAGAAGAAGACACGTGCTCAGCTCAAGGATCAGGAAGCGCGCCGGCGTGCACGCCAGCTCAAATGGCTCATTGAGGGCGGAGAGCGTGAACCTGATACGGATAGCGATTAATGACGCATGTATAGAGTTGCATACAGTTTTCATTTTTGAAGACATCTACATCTTCTCCCCTCCACATTTTTTCTTCCTTTCTATCTAGACATGACTCATCATAGACTCTCGCCCTAATGCCACGTCATACAATACAAACAGTTCATCTTCATTTTTATTATTTGTTATATATTTTGTTCCAACAAATTCAAGCGGTGGTGCATGTATTATTTTCCAGTAAGCTGCGTCCCGGGATGCGACGGAAAACGGTCCGGAGGATAGTGCGGGGTGTTACCAAATAATGAGAACGACAGGATTTCCATTGATGCTTTACTTTAGCCAGTCCATGCTAATTCGATACGATGGCACCCTGCTTACGTACTCATAACGACCAATGAAACAATTATATGATTCGGACAGAGCGAGAGGTTTCAGGAGAGGGACTTTTTCCAAATGATGGAGTAGCACGATGGCTTACCTAATTTTCGCACTAGCTTCTTTTGGTGCAGAGACCACACTAAAAATTAGGGCTCTGGCGTCTCCCGTTTTTTCTCTGTCTCCCTCCAGAAGCTTCACTATCTTTTTCTACCTTTTTACTTTTCCAGTTTATCTTTTCATTGGCTTCTTCACACGTGCGATGCTGCCTCCATCACCGAAACCGACACATCGCGCAGTGCAGCAAGATGAAGCTGACCTCGACCGCCATTCCCAGCTTGTCAAGACCATCAGTGACTTTGACCGTTCCGACATTGGCACTCGGTTACCCGATCTGCCTTCCGATCTACAGAATATTAAGAGTATCCTTATCACTGGCGGTGCAGGCTTCATGTACGCAGTAATGATCCGTACGACCGAGGCCGATTTAAGACTTACTTGGATTCTATCCTATTTACAGCGGAAGTTTCCTCGTTCGCAAGATGGTCGTGCTTTATCCAGAATACCATATTTACGTGGTCGACAAACTCGATTATTGCGGAACAATCCAAAATCTCAAGATGCTGTCAGATTTCCCCAATTACACATTCATCAAGGTAAGCTAATTGAGTTAGACCGGGATTATGTTGTCTAGAAACTTTAAATGATGAGAATAATAATAATAATCAACATTTATGCTATTAGGGCGACATCACATCTTCGGACTTTATGGCATATGTCCTCAAGGAAAAGAAAATCGATGTCATTTTCCATTTAGCAGCCCAGACGCATGTCGATAATTCATTCGGGGACTCATTTGAGTTTACGAAGTAAGCAGATCAAAAGCAGCGTACCTCAACCCGAGACAAGACCGCTCACTTGATCATCTAGGAATAACGTCATGGGTACGCATGTGATGCTTGAGGCTGCCAAAGTGCATCGTATCAAGCGCTTTATTCATGTCAGCACCGACGAAGTTTACGGCGAGGTTGTTAGCCGAGTAAGTGAAGAAGAAATGGTGCTGCTCCGTTTCATACACTACCCACACATATATTCATGCCTGCCTCGTAAAAAAAATTATAGCCTGACTGCGCCGAGGATACCATCCTAGCTCCCACCAACCCCTATTCCGCCACCAAAGCCGCTGCTGAATGTCTTGTCAAAGCATATCACCATTCGTTTCACCTCCCTATCATGATTACCCGTTCGAATAATGTTTATGGCCCTTACCAATACCCTGAGAAGATTACATCCAAATTCATCTGCAGCTTACTCCGCAAAGGCAAATGGTAAGGACAAATTTCAAAAACAGGAGGATACACAGAAGAGAATGCTGATCGACTCTATAGCTTTATTCATGGTAACGGTCTTAATTCGCGCAAATACTTGTATGCCGCCGACGTGGCCAATGCGCTGGATACCATTTTTCATCGCGGCCAGGTGGGCGAGACTTACAACATTGGATCCGACTTTGAAATTTCAAACCTCGAGTTTGCCGAGCGCCTCATCGATATCTTTGGCTATGACAAGGAAAAGCATATTGAATTTGTTACTGACAGGGCATTTAATGACAAGCGTTACGCAGTCGACTGTTCCAAGCTGGAAAGCCTGGGCTGGAAACCTCAGATGGGCTTTGAAGAAGGACTAAGGAAAACGAGTAAGTCACCACCTCCCAGTGAGATATTATCGATACTAATATAGGAATAAACAGTTGAATGGTATCGCCATCGCACAGTGGAGTGGTGGGGCGATGTATCTGGTGCGCTAGTACCTCATCCACTGAAAATGCTCCCACCTTACGACCCTGCTCCTGTCTAAATGCAATAGATTTACCAATTATCCCTCCATATACACACGCGAACATACGCGAACACACACAGGTCCGCCGCAAACACGGATGCTACGCAAGCACATGCATATACACATATACACCGAGATTATAGATATAAACTTATACAGGAATGCATTTTTGCATGCACAAACAGGATTCATATACAATGTTCAAATAGGTTCTAAGGCATTTTTGTAGATGAGCTTTATGAGGGGTTTTGCCCTGCACGTGTTTACTGTTAAATAAAGAGGAAGCAATCCACAGGTATATATCTCTCGTAGGCCGCTTCAGAGCATATGTCAACCAAAAATTGTACAATACACAGCGGTCACTCGGGCTGCCGGCTCTGCTCAAAGTCGACAGATCACACATCAGGAAAAAGAGGGGTGAAGGGAAAGGGACGAAAAGGAAGACTGTTGGCAAGTGAGGATAAAAATTCCGGACTTTTTTTGACAGCTGTAATAAGATGAGGGGTGCAAGGGACGACAAGTGACTTGCTTTTATTTTTTGCTGATTGACTACCTCGGGGCACTGTTCGTTCCTTTCGATAGACAGACTTGTATATATATATATATATATATTCTCTATATACAATGCATCGCTTCGCTCGTCCAGCTGTGCGTAGTTTCTCCAGCTCACCTGTCTCTCAACTTGGCCGTGGTCGTGGTCGCAAGCCGGAGAAGAAGTTCGATGTCGAACACATGGAACGTTTCCAGTTCGACGACCAGACAACCATTGGTCATGAACTTTTCGAAAACATTCGCACTGTTCGTCAATACCTTCGCAAGACCGAGTTCGAACTGCCCAAACTGAGTGGTACGTTGTACATTAGCTGAAGAATGCAAAAAGAAAGACATGTTTTACTAATGCGTTCTTTCCTTTTCTTCTTCCTGTTATTTTTTTTTTTATTATATCAAATGAACAGCGTTCAAAAAGGAGTTTGTTCCACCCAAGGACGATCAGATCCTCAAGTTCAAATCACACAGTTACCTTGGTGAAGGACATCCAGTCGAGCGCAAGTCTGTCCTGTCGGTCAATGTGAACAAACTCAACCTCACCGACGCCCAGCGACACAAGTTCCTCCTGCTTGCTGGACCAAGATACAACGTTGATACACAGGAGCTCGTCCTCTCTAGCGAGAAGTTCCCTTACCGGAATCAGAACAAAAAGTTCGTCAGCGACACCCTTGACCGTCTGCTGGCCGAGGCAAAGGTAAGCATGAGGTGTAAAGTCTCTTCCCTAAAGAGACCTTTACTGATGTTTTCTGGGCTTTGGTTGGACAGGATACAAAGGATACGTTTGCCGATATCCCCTTGAAGCTGCGTGAGCCCAAGAAGAAGCTCACGTTCCCAAAAGAATGGGCACGTCCGCCCAAGCAAGAAACCAGAGATGCCCAGCCGTCTTCTACTCCTTCCTCAACAACGGTCGTTGCCTCAGAACAGCCTCAGTCTCAATCCCCGTCCCAGTCCCAGTCTCAGCCCCAGCAGTAGACATGCCGCTCCCTTTCTTTTCTTACCATGCATATTGAAAAAGTTATAAATTTTGTATAGACCATTGGCTAACGTGTCAAAAGAACCGTTCGTTCTTCTTGTTTCCCTTTTGGCTCTTGTCCGAGGATAAGTTATATGTTGTCTTACTTTCCACTTACCGGCTTATCCCCGGCCTCACGGTTATTCAGCTATCAGCATGGATTCGATCAAGATCATCTACGCTTATAGCTATCGGCGATCATATTATGAGCCGATACCCAGAGAATCTCAAAGTGGTCTACACGGAATATGACCACTGATGTGGCAGAAAAAATTGAGTGCGTACAGACTGAGCTACGCGCGTCAATGTCAAATTTGTGCATTGACTGTTAATCGTTACGTCAAAGAAAGGAAGGATTCGCCAGGAGGCTCGCTGTGAGACACTGTACAATTTTTCCGCATGGTGATGTTATTGTTATACAGCACATCATAAATATAGAAACAAGAAGCAAAAGAGGGTTCTGTGGAGGTGAAAATTAGACTTGGCGGAGCACAGAGACGAATTCAGCATCATTTCCTAACCAAGAATAATATCACCGAATATGTCGATTGAAAAAGAAGAAAAAATAAAAATTAAGTTACGACCTGCCTCATTGATTGCATTACGGGTTGGCTTTACCTGTTGGTCACTAAGGACGACCAAGCAGGTTTATCAAGGTACATTATTGAGGGATGAGGGCCCTATTTATTCACATGTCATCCCTTGCGGGGCACTTTGAGCATTCCGACCCTCATCCTCTCATACAAGATTCCACCGTGGTGGAAAGAGAGGTGAATGCCTACTGTATGCTAGTAAGCAGGGAGTCGGAAGACAAGACTGCTGCGAGAGACAGAGGAGACTCCTTACACAGGTATGTCTAAAGCGTCATGACGTGTGCATATAAGCAGTGTGGGAGTTTCATGGTGCTCTGACTAGGGAAAGGGAGAGAGTTCCCGATCGTGATGAAATTGGCAGATGATACTGAGTTAGGCTGTATTGAGAGGGGCGGGCCATACAACACCTCGTGAACAATATCATTGACATGTAGGTGACGGGAGGGATCAGCCCTTTTTGCTAAAAACTCATACCTATCAGAATACGATAATGCCAAGACATGACGAGAAAATAGAGACATCATTCATGAAATACGTTAAGGGTGTTCACGGAATGAAATGGTAACGTTAGTTCTTCGGTCTACCGAAACAAGCAAACAGACGCCTACAACCCAACGAATGTTGCTCATGTGGCGGACTTTCTAAAACAAAAGAGAAACAGATAGACAAAGACAGATGCAGCTGGCAGTTGCACACAACCAAAAAAAAAAAAAAAAAAAAAAAAAAAAAAGACGAAGCATAGCACGCACGCACACGCAAAAACGCACAAACTTTACGCACGCGCACCTTTTTCACTTTGTATTCTTTCTCTCTCTTTTTCTCTTTCTCTCGCTCTTCCTCTAGATACCCTTTTCTTTTTTAATACAAAAACAAAAGAGAAAAAGGAAGCAGAAGACTAAGACTCTCTCTTTGCCGTTAAACGACTTTGGCCATGTCTGATCACCAGTCGACTGAGTCCTCGACTCTACATGAGAGCGCCACGTCCGAAAGTGGACTGAAGCACAGCAATTCCGCCAGCAGCAGCAGCAGAGGCAGCAGACGCAAGCTTTTCACCAAGCCAAAAGGACGTATGCTTCATCTCATGCGGCGATCCTCTTCACCTCACCCGGGACCACTGCCACGGCGAAGCTCTTCGGATTCCACATCAGCTCGCAGCAAAGGTCATCCGGGTCAGCCCACGCGATTGCCCACCCAGACTTCCTGTATTGAACTCGACTCCCCAGAAGACTTCCCGTCCTTCATTGATCTGTCAAAGTTGGTCCTGCGGGTGACTGTCCTGCGCGGCCGTCAATTAGCCGCCAAAGACGAGGTAAGTAAAAATAAAACAGGGTGGGTTGCAGTTGCAATTAGAGTTTCGGTGAGGTCGTTTCGCGCTATACTTGATTCGGATACGAGTTTATGCTGCAAGTTTGAATGCTTTGGGGGGGAGGGGAAGAGAAAGGGGCTGGGGGATTGGAGGAACTTGCGAGAACTTGCAGGAAATCACATTAACTGACGTGTATGAACGATGCTGCATATTTTGCTTGCATAATAGGAACATGGCAGTTTTGATCCCTATGTTGTCGTCAGTTGTGCTGGGCAGCGCCATCGTACAGAAGTCGTCCATACCTCAAAAGATCCGGAGTGGCTCAACACCTTTGAAATCCGTCTCTCTGGCAACACAGGTCGCGCCCATCGCAGACGCCAGCGCTTGCTGTGGTCACAGGGCCTGGTCCTTACTCTCTGCAACAAGGATCGCTTCAAGTCCGTCTTTGTGAGCCAAATACGCATCCCAGCTGAGGCTCTTTTCGCAGACACGGCTGATTCATTCGCGTACGACAGCAGTGAGGTAAGATAGGCGAGGGGTTATATTTTTTTGTGGAACAGAGAATAGTATTATGTGTGTCATTTTGTTGTGTGAGTGTGAGTGTGTGAAAAGTGGGTCGCTCAATTAATTTTTCCGTTCAGGCGCGTTGGTATCCGCTTCAAGAGCCTACGATGCGTAACAAGCGCCTCACGCTTCGCCGTCGGAAAAACGCAAACGATATGACGCCTGATTCGACGACCACTACAGCTGCTTCTCCTGCTGCTGACGGAAGTCTCGGCGAGATTGAACTTCGATATGGTTTAGCCGGTCAGGATGACGTGACCAGTGACGAGCGGATGAAGGCCTTGTGGGGATTCCTCGCTGAGACGCGCCCTGGCCGCTCCCTGACGTCTACGGACCTTGTCGACGAGACCTCATCTCCTTCAACATCGGACACCCCGTCTGCACGGGTTCGGCGCCGACGTTTCCGCACCAAAAAGTCAGCCAAATCAGCAACGTCAGCCGACCGCAATGGCGCCAGAAAGGCCAAGAAATTCAGTCGAATGAGGAAAAGGTTCAGACGCCAGCGTAAAGGCCACATTGCTCAATTTCACTCCGATGTGCTTGGTATCACATTTCTCGAAATATCGCATGCCAATGACCTCCCGCCTGAAAGAAACAGTGAGTGTCGAAATTAGTTTGGCCATATCCATTACCTTACCTCCTGCCATTCCAATTCTAGTGACCCGCACCGGTTTTGACATGGACCCTTTTGTCATCGTTTCATACGGTCCATCCACGTTCCGCACGCGTGCTATACGTCACAATCTCAATCCCGTTTGGAACGAGAAGCTCTTTTTCCACGTGCGCGATAATGAGGCTAATTATAAGCTCAAGTTTGCTGTGTATGACAAGGACAAAATATCAAACAACGACTACATTGCATATCAGGAGGTGTCTGTGCAAGATATCATTGACCGTTCTCTCCAGTCAGATAGCAAGGATGTCGACACCGAATCCCCGACCGACGTCATCGACGCCAACATGGACATGCATACCATCGATCTCCAGATGATCAAGACCGGCAAGTGGCACGACCACCATCCGACTTTGACCTTCCGGGCCAAGTTTATGCCGTACACCGAGATCCGCAGGCTTTTCTGGGTCTCCCTGGCCAAAACGTATGGCGTCACAGACAATGGTCATATTACCACGCTCGAGGTCCACTCCATGCTTGAGAGTTTGGGTTCCACCATCACTGAAGCCACACTCAATGGCTTTTGGGCGCAGCACGGCAAGAATCCCGATTCGGACACGCTCTCGATTAATGAGGTTGTCGAAAGCTTGGAATGTTTCATGCTCAACACGGACGAGAAGATGCCCGAGACGGTGTCACTGAACATGATGCAAGACGGTAATGCATCTGAGCTCGATATCCCTTCGCCCGAATCAACGGACGACGGCAACGAGGACGAGTTTACCGATGCAGGTGATGATGAAGATCTGGAGGAAGAAGACGAAGAAGATGAAGAAGACGAGGAAGATGAAGACGACGAGGAGTACTTATCATTCGAAGAGAGTCTTCCGGATGATATGGATGATCTCGCAGTCAATGATCCTTCCTCGAACGCATCCGAAGAAGCTGATAATGAGGAACTGTTCCGTGAGGCGGCCGGCGTCCAGTACACAAACGGTTCGAACCAGATCCATTATACGGAAGAAGGCCAGCCGATTGAGAGTTTCGATATGACGCCTTCGTCATCATCGGACCACCAGCCCTCCTTTTACGAGAAGCACTCCCAGGAAAAGGTCATCCGTCTGGCCGAATGCCCCATCTGCCACCGGCCCAACCTCTCGAAGCGTGCTCAGATGGATATTGTCACCCATGTCGCCACGTGCGCAGCAAACGACTGGACAACGGTGGACCGTTTCTTGATGGGCAACTTTGTGACTGAAGCCTATGCTCAGCGAAGGTAAATGCCAGAATATATGCTTACAATACCATGGGTTGACACGTCCCTTTTTAGATGGTTTGTGAAGCTCGTGAGCAAGGTTGGTTACGGTAAATACCAGATCGGCAGCAACAATGCCAATATCATTGTGCAAGATCGCAACTCGGGCCATCTCATTGAAGAGCGCATGAGTGTATATGTGCGGCTGGGCATGCGCCTCATTTACAAAGGCATGAAAACAGGCATTCAGTCAAGGACAGGTAAAGAAAATCGGACAGGCAACGAAAGCAATAGACTGATCCGATGTATAGCTCAACGCCTGTTGACAAACATGACCTTGAAACAGGGTCGACGTTACGACTCACCTTATTCCAAACGTGATATCAAGCCGTTCATCAAGTTCCACCAGCTTGACATGAGCGAGGTGCTCGAGCCGCTGTCAAGCTTCCGGACCTTTAATGAGTTCTTTTACCGCAAGCTCAAGCCCACTGCACGCCCGTGCGAGTGTCCTGACGATAAGAATGTGGTCGTGAGCCCGGCGGACTGCCGTATGCTCGCTTTCCCGACCATCAACGATGCCACGCGGTTGTGGATCAAGGGCAACGAGTTTAGCCTCGAGAAGCTCCTTGGCGACGAGATTCTGGCCAGCGAATTCTATGGTGGAGCCCTCGCGATTTTCCGTCTCGCGCCGCAGGACTACCATCGATTCCACTCGCCCGTCGATGGAACCATCAGCGATATCAAGCATATCGAAGGGCAATACTATACAGTGAATCCCATGGCCATCCGCACAACCTTGGACGTCTATGGTGAAAACACACGGTCGGTGGTGTCCATGGACAGCGACAGTTTTGGCAAAGTGGCCGTGGTGCTGATTGGCGCCATGATGGTGGGTTCCATCAAGTTGACGGCAGAAAAGGGCGCGTACCTGAAAAGGACGGACGAGCTAGGCTACTTTGCCTTTGGTGGATCGACGATTGTTGTATTATGGCAAGAAGATACCCTTACTTTTGATCGAGACCTGGTCGAGAACTCTGACAGGATGTTGGAATCATTGGTAAGTGGAAAGAAAAACCTGTTGAAACAAATAGCTTACAGGAACTTTTATTAGGTCCGTGTCGGAAATCGCATTGGCCAAAAGGTCGTGTAGCAGTAATTTTCATAATTGCGATGTTTTTGTTTTACCGTAAATATATGCTTTTTTTTTTTCTTTTCTGTTCCTCTTATAGCGAACAGAAAAAACGAGTTTGCAAAAGCCATCGTATATGAGTTTCTGCGTGAACAGGCTGACAGAGCAATAGAATGAAATGGGACCCTTGTGAGGCAACCCTTGCTTCTTTTTATTTTTCGTCCCTGTGTGAAACTGGCAATAAAATTAACTTTGTGCGCCTTTTCAAAAATCGAAGCTCTTTCCCGAAGATGGATGGCCTGACAAGTGAATGGACAACTGTCCAATGGGCCACGCTTGCCCTGGGTGCTCTCGTCAGTTGGCTTTTGCTGACCTGGATTTCACAACCGAAGACGCTCAAGTTTAAGGTTGAACCTCCTGCTGGTAATTGGATAGTCGTTGTTTCTTGCTTCGTCCTAATTTTTGACATTCATCGTAATTGCAGCTGCTGATCCCTCTTGGAAGGGTCCCATTCTCGAGAACCCCAATATCCGGGTAAGTTTCAGACGAGTGTGTGATGTCTCTCTTATTTTGTGTTCCCTCTGACACTGTGACAGGATCCGAAACATCCCAATGAGATTGTATGCTATGACCCATCTACTGCTTACCACCTGGGCAACGTACCTTCGCCTACACCCGACCAAGTCCACGATGCCTATAAACGCGCCGAAGCTGCCCAGAAGAAATGGGCCAAGACGTCCTTTGAGCAGCGCCGCGCTGTACTGCGTAGCTTGCTCGAATTCGTGCTGGATAACCAGGAAGCGATCTGCCGTGTCGATTGCCGTGATACGGGCAAGACCAGTAAGTCACGAGCCAGTTCATGATTATTATTATCCTTGGTTAACCCAAGGTCCTAGTGATTGATGCCTCGCTCGGTGAAGTGATCACGACGTGTGCCAAGTTGCGCTGGACGATCGATCACGGTGAACGTGTCCTCGCTCAAGATTACCGTGACCCCGGCCTGATGATGATGTACAAGCACGCCAAGGTTGTCTATCAGCCCATGGGCGTCGTTGCTGCTCTCGTCAGCTGGAACTATCCGTACGTATCTATATCATATGAAGGACACAACGCTCATGTCATGCATGCTTTTCTAGTTTCCACAATGTGCTTGGTCCTGTTATCTCTGCATTGATGTCCGGAAACGCCATCCTTGTCAAGTCATCTGAATATGTTGCCTGGTCGACTCAGTACTACCAGGAAATCGTCAGCAAGTGTCTCGAAGTCCACGGTCATGATCCCGCTCTCGTCCAGTTCATCACAGGCTTTGCGGATGTTGGTGAAGCTGTCGTGCAATGCGGCGTCAAGCATGTCACCTTTATCGGCTCACCCGGCGTTGGTAAACTTGTCCAGCGCAACGCAACAGATTACCTCGTTCCTTGCGTACTTGAATTGGGTGGCAAGGACTGCGCGATTCTGCTCAAGGACACGGATCTTACCCAGGCTATCCCAGTTTTGATGCGCGGTGCGTTCCAAAACTGCGGCCAGAACTGTATTGGTATTGAGCGCATTGTTGTTGCGGCTGAGATCTATGACAAGGTGGTGAATGAGATGGAAGCGCGCGTAAACAAGCTGCGCCAGGGCTCCGTCCTCGCAGACGGTGAAGGCGTGGATTGCGGTGCCCAAACCATGGGTAATCAGGTATTAGATTGCTTGTATTATATGTGGAAATGTCTCACTCACTAATCCCGGTAGTTTGAGAAATTGGAAGCTTTGGTCCAGGACGCTGTCTCGCGAGGTGCTCGCCTGCTCAAGGGCGGCAAGCGCTACCAACATCCGAAGCACACACATGGTCAATACTTTGAGCCTACCCTCCTAGTGGATGTGACTCCCGAAATGGAAATCGCCAACGAAGAGGTCTTCGCTCCCATTATGGTTATCATGAAGCATACCGGTCCCGAGGACGCTGTCCGCGTCGTGAACGCTTGTCCCTATGGTCTGGGTGCGTCAGTGTTCTCAGCAGACAAGGCCCTGGCTGAGCGCATGTGTCTTGATCTCCGCGTTGGTATGGCCAATGTGAACGATTTCGCTGTCAACTACCTGTGTCAAAGTTTGCCTTTTGGAGGTGTCGGTATCTCTGGCTACGGCCGCTTTGTAAGTTTGACTTGTGACAGATTCGGAAGGCAGATGAATACTCAAGGAATGGGGTTTGTCTTTGTAGGCTGGTCCCGAAGGTCTCCGCGGTTTGTGTGTGCCCAAGGCGGTAACCATTGACCGCATTCCGTTTGTCAAGACACCCATCCCTCCCATCCTGGATTATCCGATCGGCAGCCTGGTCAAGAGCTACACATTTTTGGAAAATATGATCAAGACCATCTATGCGCCGAACTATCTGACCAAGATCAAGTCCGTCGTTGGTCTGGCCAAGGCGTCCATGTAAAAAAAAAGAACGACGCATGAAACAGGAAAACAAAAGAGAAATTCAGATCTTTTCTTCGCTAGTTTTACTATTAATAAGCTTTTTACAATCCCTATGATGATGTTCGTCGGATGCTGCCATAAAGTACCGAAGTTGAAAAGGGAACCCATGGATTGTCTATGCAAAGATTCAATTGAACATGGGTTGGAACCTCGCATGAGACATAATTTTATTGGTCGGGATAAATGATAAATCTGGCGCTCGGCGGGCTCCAAGTAATCTAGTAGAAAAATTCTTTAAAGAAGCCGTTTGCAGAAAGAAGAGAACATGGGCCCCGTCCTCCATCCAAACCCCGTGCAAGAAGGGAGAAAAAGGTGAAACGCCCGAGAATGCAGTATTTATATAAAGACGTGTAGTAAGCTCTCACGTCCTCTCTACATAATTGCCATGCGTGTTCTTCTTGTTGCCTTGGTTTCCATTCTATTGGCTGTGTGTATACGGGCACAGACCTTCTATGGTCTAAACTATGGTATCGACAGCAACCATTGCCCAACGGTTGATTCTTTGACGTCGGATTTCAACAAACTCAAAAAATACACGAACCGCGTGCGTACGTTCTCCCTCTCGGTCTGCAACCAAGGTAAGTCAGGATCCTCGTATATAAAAACGATCTTCGCTTACGTATGTATGCAGCCGAAATGGCTGTCAAGGCTGCCAAGAACGCTGGCGTCAGTATCTACCTTGGCATGTGGGTCGACCGACCGGACACATTTGATCTGGAGATGAAAGCACTCCAGAACCTGCTTGACAACGACGATTTGAGCGGTGTGGATGCCATCATTGTCGGTTCCGAAGTCCTGTATCGTAAGGACACGGATGCGGCCACCTTCATCGACTACATCAAGAAAGTCAAAGAATTGGTTGCACCCAAGGGCATCCAGGTCACTTCAGCTGATGTTTATTATGAGCTGACTAAGGATCTTATTGATGAACTTGACTTTGTCATGATGTAAGCCTGAATGGATGGATTTAATGATATTGGTTGTAGTTCTCAGACCTTTTTCAACAGGAATGCATTCCCTTACTGGGAGGGCGTCAACGTCGACCAAGCTGCGGACACCTTGTTAGAGCACTACGACCAGGTCAAGAGCGTCGCTGGCAACAAGGAGGTCCGTATCTCTGAGACCGGTTGGCCTTCGGAAGGCTCCAACTTTGAGGCGGCCGTACCTTCGATTGAGAATGAAAACAAATATATGCAAGAAATGCTCTGCCGTACTCAGCAGCGTGGTATCAAGATGCTCTACTTCTCGGCGATTGATGAAGACTATCGTCCTGGTGTGGAGGGCCACTTTGGTATCCTCGACTCTGATCGTAACCTGAAGCAAGGGTTGGAGCTCAAGGCAGCTTGCTAAGTAGTGTCATCTTTTGATTAATATGTAATATATTTCTGAATATCAACCTGTATACATGCTAAAATAAAATACATAATATATGGCTATCTGTCTTGTTACTATCGCTCAGGCTCGTGATATGATTAGTGTGATGTGAGCATATGCTTTAGATGACAAATATTATTGACAGTGGAATTGATTACACGTAGCAGGCATTGGCTGAGTTGGGAAAGCGTGAAATCACGTCAGGCGCTCGAGTTTTTGAAAGAGACTATCTATTCATACTTTTTATAACCATGAGTTTAACCAAAGCCGATCCCAACAAGCAAGGATGGGAGGAATCCGTGCGTAGTCTATCCTATAATATAATGAATATCTTGGATTCTTATCTGTTCGTTAGGAATTCCCCATTGTGTGCGAAACTTGCCTTGGTGAAAATCCTTACGTTCGAATGGTAAATCTCGTTTTGCTGTTGATGGACAACTTATTGACTTGATCTGACTCTAATAGAGCAAACAATCCTTTGGTAAAGAATGCAAGGTAAGTCAACGGATTATAAATTAGCGTGTATAGTTATGCTGATTGGTGTATCCGTAGATCTGCTCTCGACCGTTCACCGTGTTTCGATGGCTGCCGGGTGCCAACATGCGCTACAAGAAGACCGAGATTTGCCAGATCTGCGCTAAATTGAAGAATGTCTGCCAGACCTGTGTACTCGACCTGCAGTACGGTATGTGTCTTCTATATAAGAAGAGAAAGAAGGAACTCATCTATCGGATGTAGGTCTTCCTGTCCAGGTCCGAGATCAGGCTTTGAGTATCAAGTCAGAGGCACCCACTAGCGGTATCAATCGACAATATTACGCTCAAAATATTGCAGGACGGGTACGTGTTTTCTTCATGCTCCCTTTGCCGTTTTAATTGTGGATACGTGTATATTCATTGATTTCCGTGCTTCCAGGCAGAGGATCCGCAAAACGTCTATGATCCACGAAAAACTGCCCCCGAAAGCCGCGAAATTCTCCAAAAACTCGCGCGTACCGAGCCATATTACAAGCGCAATCGCGCCCACATTTGTTCGTTTTTTGTCAAGGGAGAGTGCACCCGTGGTGACGATTGTCCTTACCGGTAAGATAAACCGTAACTATATGCGCGGTGCGTGGGACTTATATTTGTATATAATAGCCATGAGATGCCTGGTGAAGACCAGTTCCACCAAGATATCAAAGATCGGTACCACGGTTCCAACGATCCTGTTGCGCAGAAAATGCTGACGCGGACACGGAACACCCGACCCTTGGAACCTCCTGAAGATAAAACGATTGTAAGTTGAAATAGCATCTGTTGCGGCAAGAGTTAAAACAGTGTCTAGACATCTTTATTTGTGACCAATGTGGAAGAAGATATCACGGACGCGGATCTGAGGTAAGCAATCCCTGAATGCTGAAGGGGAAAGTTCTTATGCGGCTATGCGACGATAGAGAATATTTCGGTACCTATGGCGATATCAAGTCTGTTGTCGTAGTGCACAAATCTCGATGCGCCTTTGTGAACTACGCCACACGTGTGTCGGCCGAGCTAGCTGCTGAACAGATTTCCCAGACTGGCCTGAAAATTAAAGATCATAAACTCAAGGTCGTCTGGGGTCGACCACGGCCCCAAGGACCCAAGTCCGATAAGAAATCGTCTGCAACGGGTATGTATTCTTTGATGATCATGTTGTCAAGAAGGAATAAGCTCATGTCTTCCTTTATCAAGCTGCATCTGGACCTCTGCAACCTCCCCCTCCGCCTTCCATGAAGTCTGTGGACAAGTCTGCCGCATATCCTAGTCAGGATCCCACAGCCCAAGGTTCCACCACAAAGTAATTTAGATAATTCTTTTCGCTATCCATAGCACCACGTATACAAAAAAGTCAGGATCGAGATTTTTATATCATAAGGTTGAACTTTTTTTTTTTTTTGGCGAATCTGGCTAGGCAGACGTAAAAAACAGGATTCGAAGCTGCTCTACGGGGTTGCCTAGGCATTCACTGCGTCCTGTCATCGTTGCAATCTAGGTCCTGTATCCATTGAGGCCGTTTATAGTCATCAACAGGCTGTTGTGTAAGGAAGGAGCACCATTACGAACAAAAACGAGCAGGAAAACGAACTACCCTGTCGGGTCGTTAACGTACCTTATATCTGAACTATGAGCATACATGATACTGCGTCGATTCAACTCGTGGATATTTAAATCAACATATGCGCACATGCTTACTACATACTACATATATTTAAGACATATGTCCCTAGTATTAGGAAAAAGGTACAATGGCCTATTTTACATGGTAATACATGGTCATGCCTTTCGGACCCTGCTCGCCCGTCAGAGCGCCAAAGCCCCAGACACCAGGCCGAGATGGAGTGAATGCGATGGTGCGAAAAGTCGCGGGCAGCAATCTGATCTCTTTCACTGAATTATCGAACAGCTCGACCAGACCATCCTCCCACGAAACAGGTTCAATATCTTGTTCTGAGCCCCAGCCGAGGAGATGCCACTGAACGGGGACGCCAGTAGACAGTCTCAGGTCGGTAGCATCAGCCGAGATAAGGCCATTGACGGTTTGCTTGATGTTCGATGTGTAAAAGAGGTTGCGTGATTGCTCTGTCCTTCGAATCTCGTCCATTGCCAGGGTATGATGCAGGGTATCGATTGTTTTTTGAAGGTAGGGCGACAAATTCTCATTCAAACCTACATAGCAGCAATGCATGAGTGACAGGGAGAGTGGCTAGCATGATTGATGCATACCGAAAAGGGCTGTGACGATAACCATTGAGGCTTCATCCAGCGTACCTGGCCGATAAATTACAATGGCACCGAATAAGCCTGCGTGGCTGATAAAATAGTGAGTAAAGTACCGAGGACACGAGATGGGCAGTAACTTACATGTCTAGCTCTGTGACATGAGAATGATATCCCCAGACAAGGGAATTACCATCAGCAGGACCGGGCCCTGCTCTGGGCGCCACTTGCCAGGTGTAAGTATATCTTCCGCCTGGGTGAACAAAGGCTGTCTCAGTGGTCCCTTTGTACACTGCACCTTCCATGTCAAACTCATAGAAAACGCCCTATAAATAGCCAAAATGTCAGTCATATCTGCTACAGACTGGGAGGAGCGCAGACTTGCATGAGGATGCATGGAGAAGTTATGAGCAGCTCTATTCCAAAAGTGGATTTCAATGGTATCACCCACTTCGGCGCGCAAAATGGGACCCATCAGGCCCTGCCAGTCTGGGCGCGGGATAGGCTCGCTGTAGGTTTCGTCCGTGTATTGGCGATAGACTGCTTTGTGATAGCGGCTTCCTATTGCAGTGGCACCTGTGTGTCTATTTAGTCCATGATGTCAATCCAATCTTCCCGAGATATCATTTACTGTTTGTGGTCCAAAAGTCAGAGGCAGTATGGGCAGCGTCGTTGTTTAGGTGGGCAGCGTAATCCCAGACGATCTCGTCGGCAGCAACATAGTAGGTGCGGACAACGCCATTCAAAGGCTGATCCAACTCGTCATGCAATGCTTGGAAATAGCCCGAGTATTCAACTGGACGTTGAACATACGGCGATGGAGGATCATATTCTTGCGAGAAGACAAATGTTGCAAACAAGGCAGCCAGAATCAGACATGTCTTCATTGAGCCATAAGTGCCGTATGCGGAAAGGAAACACTATTGGGAACACAATGCGGACTTTCTTTTTCCGCTCAGAGAATCATATTACTGTATAATTATCGTGCTTTTGCTCTGGCTTTCTTGCCTTTCTTTGTTCATTATTCCGTTATCCATACACTTTCACCAGGTACACCACGTTGCTCTAATCTTAAATATACTGCCTACAAAAAGGAAAAAGACATACATCAAGTGTAACCATCGCACATGAACCATAAAGCGTCTACCTATAAAAACCTCTCGCTTGATCCCGTTCACCACCACGCAAGGAGATTTCCTCCGCAACTTGTTGTCAGCATCATGGTCGTGACATCCCTTTTTTGTTTCATAGTCTTTGCCCTATTTTTCTCTCCCATCCTCCCCACGCATGCCAAGAAAGAATGGTTGACTCCGTTGGGCGTCCCTTATGAAGGTACAGTATGGAGCTAATCTGGAAAAAAGGTACAGTCCTTATCTGTGTTTACATTTCATAAGGATCTCCCGTATCCATCTCCAAGAAAATCCACCACACGAGCCATATTCAGTTCAAGGAGAACGATGGTATGTAAACAAAACAACAACTACATATTTGGTTAAAGTATCCTTATCCAATTTGACATGCAGGCTGGCTCGGTATGGAACTCGATGCCCAGTACGTCGCACCTGTTTTTGCCGCCCTCAATTCCACCAAGCAGCCCTTGAAGAACCGAGGTTTGTCTCAATTTTACGAGTGAGAATATTTCAAGGATCATATCTAAGCTGCTACTATGTCCCCCTAGGTGAAGCACATATAACAGTGTTAACCCCTCCTGAGTTTACAACTTTGCAAAGCGCAAATGTGACTTTGCAAGAGGTCAATGACATTGCTCGAAATTTGCATATCCAGTCCACCCAGTTCAACCTCGTGTGCGTAGGCAAAGAAACCTTGATCAAAGATGGAGTGGACAACACCGTCTACCAACTGATTGTGACAGCCCCCAACTTGGTCAAGATCCGCGAGGCCATCTTTCGACTCTTTTATAGCAGAGGCGGCAATCCAGCATTGTTTGACCCTCGTGTAAGCGAAGCATCCCAGAGCTTATACGTGTACTCACAATATAACAGGCATTCTGGCCCCATGTGACGGTTGGTTTTACGGTGAACGACTTGTTTGAGCAGGATGGTATCCACAAAGGATACAATGCATGCCATCGGCCTTTGAAAGAGATTAAATAAAGATGAGCGGAGACGCGTTTTTTCGAAGCGCGTTTACTTTAGTGGCGCGCGTGGCAGGGGGGGGAGAAATGGGTCATGTAATACGCGACCGTGTCGTGTCGTGTCCTATAATGAGCGCGTCTCCCGAGAGATTTTTTTTTTGCAGTCCTTTTTTTTTCGCGTTCTCCGCATGGATTACAAAGCACGCGCTCGCTAAACACTCCTTCTTCTTTCCCTTCTTCCCTCTTCTTGTCCAGCTAAAGACTCGTCCTCTTCCTCTCTCTATCCTCTCTCTTTCTCTCTTTCTTCTTGTTTGTACTCTTGATATGTTTGTTGTAAAGCGAGGTACTCGGTTGCTCTAAACATGGGGGGAGTCTGTTACTGACATCAGTGATTATCTTATGAAGACGGCAGACAGGAACGCGTCCTGTTCGACAAGATCACTTCCAGAATCAACAAGCTGTGCAATGGCCTGGATTCAAAGTACATTGATCCTCCCAAGATTGCCCAAAAGGTCGTAACGGGCATGTACCAGGGAATCACGACCGTGGAGCTGGACAACCTTGCTGCGGAAACGGCGGCTTACATGACCACAACCCACCCAGACTACGCCATTTTGGCTGCGCGTATCGCTGTGTCTAACCTTCACAAGGAGACTGAGAAAGACTTTAGCAAAGTCGTCGCCATTCTTTACAACCACCAGCACCCCAAGCTAAAGTGTCATAACCCGCTTGTGTCCAAGGAACTTTACGAAGTTGCTCAGGAGCATGCGGCCAAGATCGATGCTGCCATCGTTTATGACCGTGATTATGACTTTAACTTCTTCGGCTTCAAGACCCTGGAACGCAGTTATCTGATGCGCATTGATGGTAATCATATACATTGTATATTACAACCCATTGGCTCATCCCGTCCTAACTCTCTATGAAGGACGTACGGTCGAGCGTCCCCAGCACATGATCATGCGCGTCGCCCTCGGCATCCACGGCACAGACATTGATGCGGCTATCGAGACATACAGTTTCATGTCCCAAAAATATTTCACACACGCGACACCAACCCTCTTCAACGCTGGTACAAACCGTCCTCAGCTCTCCAGCTGCTATCTCGTCCAGATGAGAGATGACAGTATCGAGGGCATCTATGATACCTTGACCACCTGCGCTCGTATTTCCAAGTCAGCCGGTGGCGTGGGCTGCAGCTTCCAAAAGATTCGCGCTTCAGGCTCATATATTGCCGGCACCAACGGCACCTCGAACGGCATCGTCCCCATGTTGCGTGTCTACAATGACACCGCGCGTTTCGTCACCCAAGGTGGTGGAAAGCGTAACGGTAGCTTTGCTATGTAAGTATTTTGCCTACAGGACTGTCAAGAGAAAAAAATTTACGCGTCGCGAAAATATCCCGCTCACACCTTTTTCGTGGTCCCTCGACCCGTCTTCTTTTATCCGCGCGTCCAGGTATCTTGAACCCTGGCATTACGATGTCTTTGACTTCTTGGATCTTCGCAAGAACCATGGCAAAGAAGAAGTGCGTGCCCGTGACCTGTTCTTGGGTCTTTGGGTCTGTGACCTTTTCATGAAGCGTAAGTCACTTACAATCTAGATTACACATCTCGACGCGTTGCTAAATACTCTCTCAAATCGGACAGGTGTCGAGAGCAACACCGATTGGTCGCTTTTCTGCCCCAACGAAGCGCCCGGTCTCGATCAAGCGTATGGCAAAGAATTCGAAGAGCTGTACGAGAGATACGAACGCGAGGGCAAGGCACGCCGCGTCGTCAATGCTCAAAAGCTCTGGTTCTCCATTCTTGACGCCCAAATCGAGACGGGTATGCCCTACATTTTGTACAAAGGTAAGACGGTGCAATCTTGAAATATTTAGAAAACAAGAGCTAATTATGTATTAGACGCATGCAATGAGAAGTCGAACCAAAAGAACCTTGGTACCATCACCGGCTCCAATCTGTGCACGGAGATTATTGAATACTCTGCCCCTGACGAAGTCGCGGTATGCAACCTTGCGTCGCTTGCTCTGCCCAAATATGTCAACACAGAGAGCAATACCTTTGATCTCAAGAAGCTGCATGCTGTGACCAAGATTGTCACGAAAAACTTGAACAAGGTCATTGATGTCAATTACTACCCCGTCGAAGAAGCCCGCAACAGCAACATGCGTCATCGTCCGTAAGTGATACCTGAATGACGTGTCCGATTCAACAAGCTGACATAATATGTAGTATCGGTCTTGGCGTCCAGGGCTTGGCTGATGCGTTCTTGCTGCTGCGCTTGCCTTTCGACTCACCCGAGGCTCGTCAATTGAACAAGGACATCTTCGAGACCATTTACCATGCCGCGCTCGAGGCCTCTTGCGAGCTGGCGGAGGAATTGGGTCCTTACCAGACCTATGAAGGCTCGCCCGTCAGCCAAGGTATCCTCCAGCACGATATGTGGGGTGTCCAAGGTTCAGACAATGTCGACTGGGCCGGCTTGCGTGCCAAGATTGCAAAGCATGGCGTGCGCAACTCCTTGCTTGTCGCACCCATGCCTACGGCCAGTACGAGCCAGATCCTTGGCAACAATGAGTGCTTCGAACCTTACACCAGGTAGGCTACTGTCGCCTACATTAGCTGAATGACTCACCTCCCTTTTAAAGCAATATCTATACTCGACGTGTCATGAGCGGCGAGTTCCAGGTTGTGAACCACCACTTGCTCAAAGATCTCATTGAACGAGGGCTGTGGAATGAACAACTCAAGAACATGATTATCGCACACAACGGCAGTATTCAACAGGTGCCCAACATTCCTGATGATCTCAAAAAGCTGTACAAGACAGTGTGGGAACTGTCTCAGCGTGTCATTATTGACATGGCCGCCGACCGTGCTGCTTTCATCGACCAGTCCCAGTCGTTGAATCTGTTCGTTGCCGAGCCAAACTATGGCCGACTGACGTCGATGCACTTTTACTCTTGGAAGAAGGGTCTCAAGACGGGCATGTATTACCTTCGAACCCGGCCTGCCGTTGATGCCATCAAGGTAAAAAGAAAAATCAACTGAATTTTCATATGGATATGACACATGCCCGGACTGGATACTGATGGTCTCTTGCTTCTAGTTTACTGTTGATCAATTGGCCCTCAAAGAGGCATCTTCATCTAATGAAGAGACAGACGAAAGCAAGTTGGCGGACATGCAGTGCTCGCTGGATAACAAGGATGCCTGCATTAGCTGCAGTGGATAGATTTTCTTAACTTTTTCCTTTTCCTCTTGGTATCTACATTATTTCCCTTTGCTTTCATACTCCCTCTTTTGTGTCTGTCAACTCTCTTCCGTTGTTTTCGCTCTTTCTTCTTCTATTTCCTCCATCCCCCTCTCCCTCTCTCTCTTCTTCCTATCTCGCCCTTTCCCTCTTTCTCCCCTATCTGTCTCCTTCTCGTATTCCGTCCTCTTTATAATTGCTGTACAGAAAAGAAAAAAAGGCCATATCGCACACACATACATACAATAAAGATTAGCATTAAATAAATAAGCTTTGACCTGCCCTCTGATTCTGTACATACAAGGATAGATGGATTAAACGCAAGAAGTCTTGACAAGAGGAGGTATCTTATTTTATACTTACGCGGATCAAATCATGCAATATTTGAAACATGAATTGCGCCGACAATAGCTTGTTGAGTTTCTCTTCCATGGCAAACGCAGTTCTCGATCCCGCAGAAAAGACTCGACTTTCGAAGCTCATAGCATATGTCTTGCGGCACGGTGCTGCCAAAGAAAAGCTCAGTTTACGTGATGACGGCTATCTGAAAGTGACAGATCTGGTGAGGAAAATAGAAAAAGAAAGCGAATGAACAATGACAGGTGATGATCATAACACATGATTTGACCAGTTAGCGAGACCAAAGTTCAAGGGAGTGACCTTCGAACAGATTCAGTACGTGGTGGACACGAACGACAAACAGCGATACAAATTATTACAAGAGGACGGAGAATGGTGGATTCGCGCCAACCAGGGCCATTCTCTTAAGGTCAAGGTTGAGATGGACCCTATCAACGACGCAAGCAATGTTGTGGCTGTGCACGGCACGTCTCTCGAAGCTTGGGAACACATCAAGCAATCTGGCGGTTTAAAACGCATGAACCGAAATCATATCCATCTTGCACCGGGTTTGCCATCCGAAGGCAAAGTTATCAGTGGTAAGTTGGAGAGTAAGGGAAAACCCGTTTTATCTGATTGAGGGCTTGCTTTCTAGGCATGCGTGCAACGAGCCAGGTTTACATTTTCATCAACTTAGACAAGGCACTGAAAGGTACGGGAAATTAATATTAACGCGTGTTACCAATATGCATCCTTCAGATGGTATTCCGTTCTATCGGTCAAGCAATCAAGTCATATTGACGGAAGGTGTCAATGGATTTCTCTCAATTGATTACTTTGAATCCGTCCAGGACCGGCATGGTCAAAGGATTCTGTAATAGGCGAAAGACGACGGAGTCTTCTACGTTGCACTGTTTCAAATTTAAAACATTTTTTGAGGTATTATGCACAAAGGGTTCAACTCAGATGAAAGAGATCGCGATAGGATAAAGGAAAAAGAAGTGAATAGGTGATAAAGCAAAGGAAATCGAGAATACGACAGGGAACGAGGAGGGAGAGCGAGAGAGAAGGACGGAGAATGAGGGAAAAAGGAAGATAGAATGTGCCATGTCAGTTAGCAAAGAGAAGGGTGAAAGAAAAAAGTATGTAAGGGCTAATTATATAAGATGTGTGATCGAAATGTGTGCAGAAAAAAAAAAAAAGAGAGAGAAGGGGATCATCGTCTAATTCGGTAGGATTCGGCAGCTGTCACTGGATCTTCGGGTACGGGACCGCTTCCTTTCCCAGGTCGCTGCTGTTGTTGCTGCTGTTGCTGTTGCTGCTGTGACGGTGGTTGCTGCGGAGGCGGATAACCCTTGTAAGGTGTGCCTTGGGGTGGAGGGTATGCGGGGCTGGACCCTGTGCGCGCCATGGGAGCGCGTCCACCATAGGGATCGTTCATGACCGCGGCCGACTGCGAGGTGGCAGGCATAGTGTACGAATGGTAATCAGGCGTGCTCGTGGTCGGTGTCGCAATTTGCGGGGCGGGGGATTCAAGGTAGTATGACCGGACGGGCCTGGGATTGTTCGCATACGCATAACTATCAGCATGTGACGAGGTGGGCGTCGCCGACGGCGTCGCATAATAGTACATGGAAGGTGGCTGTAATCCATTGGTGGACCCTGCATATTCCTGCTGAGCAGGAGGTTGAAGCGACGACGTCCGTGAGCTCATGCCAAGCACTGCTGTCTGTTGCTGAGGTGGCTGGGGCTGCGGTTGCGGCGTGTACGACTGAGATGGTACGTACGGCGCTCTAGAAGGTGTCGCGGCTCCAACGGGAGTGCCATACGCGTGAGGTTGCGCAGACGGCGGTTGTTGTTGCTGTTGTTGTTGTTGTTGTTGTTGGTGCTGCTGTTGGGTAGGATAGTCAGCTGCAGCAAGTTCACCCGATGGGTATGAATCGTAGACGGCCCGCTGACCGAGCGGTTTACTTGTCGTGATGGGTGGAGGTGCAGGGTGGGATCGGGGGTATTGTGTAGAGTAGACTTCGGCAGGCGAAACAGACATATTCTGCGGAGGTGGGTACGACCGTTTTTGCTCGTAAGGAGTCTGCTGAGGCGTTCGACCACTCAACATGGCACTACCATCATACAGTGGCGTGGCTGTGGCTGACGAGGGTGGTGGTGCTGTTGCTGCTGCTTGGGCTGGTTGCGTTGTGTGAGAATGCGAAGGAGGAGGAGCGGCAGCGGCAGCAGCGGCGGCAGCAGCAGCGGCAGAATTGCTATACACGGGTTGGGCGGGTATCCGGAGCGGTACACGGACCAAGGGCTGATTGAGTGGTTGAGTTGGGAACTGCGGCTGCTGTGCCTTGGAAAGTAAGTACAAGTATTGCTGATGATACTGCTGCTGTTGTTGTTGCTGCTGCTGTTGTGCAGCCTGGTGTTGTGATGCTTGTTGTTGACGGGCCATCTCCTGCTGAAACGCCCAAGGCTGTTGCTGCTGCTGCTGCGGCTGTTGTTGTGGTTGCTGCTCCTGGGGCTGCAGCATGGATAAACCGACGCTTTTGAGAGATGCCTCGATCATCTTTTGTCGCTGTTCCTGCTCCTGTGCCTGATAGACACTCTGAAGTTGGTTTTTGAAGTTGACTAACGCGACCTTCCACCGCTCGAATTCGTCTTTACGAACAAACAAACGGAAGGACAAGACATCGAGAAACTCGAGCTCCATGATGTTGAGGTCAGTCACCTTCATGCCTGATACCTCAGACCATGTCTTGTTTGTAAAAGTGTTGTCGTCAAGGAACTTGTTGGCTGTTTACATTTGTATAAAGGAAAACGGAAGGAGGTCAATCAAAACTAGTCCACTGCTTTTCGATGGCTTTTTGCGTACCCAGCATAAGAGCGACGGTAAACAACCGGTATTCCGAACCCTCGGCACCCTGAATGTTGGGATTGCGTTGAAGTAACATGGCAATGTACTTGAGTGAGAGCATGACAACTGATTCAGAGAGTTGTGTTGCATGCAAGATCTACAAGACGTACGAATGAGATTTAAACCTGCAAAGTCTAGTAAGCTTACCTGTCTAGAAAACTTTTTGAAGGCGCTGCTTGTGGAGCTGGCGATATGAGCTGTCTCTTGGTTATCGTTTTGGTTAGCGAGTGCGTTTGTGATGGGCGTGCGTGAGTTGCTGTGGAGCGCCATAACGGATGGTCTTCTCGCATGCCACATGAGATAAACCATGGACGAAGCGAATTCAGCCATTTGCGGCACGGCCAGACCGAGTGTTTGCTGGACATCGCTTGCACTGGGCAGCGGCTCCTGTGCGGGTGGATGATGGGGCGGATGACGGGGAATTGGGTTGTGCTGACCGTTCAGAGCAGAAGAAGACGGTGGTGGTGGGTGTTGTTGCTGCTGCTGTTGTTGTTGTTGTTGTTGTTGCTGTTGCAGTGGCGGTGGCAGTTGTTGTTGGTGTGGGTGTGGGTGCGGGTAGAGAGGCTGAGGCTGACCAGCGATAGACGCAGTAGGTGGATTGACCGGATTCCGCTGTTGTGTATAGATTGGACCAGGCACCCCGTTGGATGTAGGGTCCAATGCCTGGTGGTATTGATGTTGCGGGTACATGAAGTTGGTTTCCGGTGGAAAGAAAGAAGGTCGTCCCACTCAAAAAAAAAAGTCGATATACGCCCCAACCAAAGCTTCTTTTTTTTTATGTGGGTGGTATTGTCGGGGAGGGAAGAGTGAAGCGGCGCGCGCAATTTCCCTTTGCCTCTATTATTTCTACCGAGAAGGTTTCTCATTCCACTTGTTATCTTTTCTACCCTTTTTTATGTATAACAAAACTACAAAAAGAATATATCTACAAGTGGCTCGTGGTTTTCTATTATTTTTAGCTATTCATTGTTATTTTTTGGTATTTATTTTTATATTCAACTCGACGGAGATGATACAATAGTATTTTACTATGTTCTACAAATCCCATGCTTGGCGCCGACCTTTTATTTTTTTAAACGGGATAGACCGATACCAGCCTAAATAAACACCACACTCTCCTGAAGCCAAAGTAAACGTGGCAAAACGCTAATTCGCCACTGCATATTTTATTTGTATCCGATGTCCAACCCATCCAAAATGAGAACAAAAAAGAAAAAGAGGGCAAAAGAACCCTTCTGATTGAAGAATAATCGCTATTCAATTTGGGCTGAGCTTTTGTCATTGCTTGGCATCCAGCCCCTCTCTTTTCCTTCAATAAAAAAGAGGACGTCTACGAGAAGAAAGAAAATAGAGCCGCTGGTATAAACGCTGTCACAATACTTAGCATTTTGCGATCGTCAGCATGCTGTTTGTATCATACATATGCAATTTCATTATCTAACTTTATCTTTTGAATATACTGTACATATACTGTAAATATAACATTTTACTAGTCGTTATGCGTATATGTACAACATATGACGAAAAGCTACTTGTAATGCTTGTGCACTCCCATTGCTATCAAGCATATATCTTCTTACCCGTCAGCAGCAACCTAGGTGCAAACATATTTGTGCCCTATACGCTTTTAATGCCTACATAAGTAAGGCCCTCCCCGTTGAATGTACAGAGTTCCTCTCTCTCAACTCAAGGGCGTCCGCCAATCATTGGAACCGCGTTACAATGCTGCACAATTTCAACAGCATATAAAAATGATCCTCTGGTACACATGTAAAGGACGGTTCAGCACCACGTATTACCGTATTTTGTACGTCCACCACTATGGTGAGAGACTATGAACTTGGAAACAGATCTTTCCTCCGTAAGCTCTGCCATGCCAGATATGCCGTTTTCCAGTCATTTCCTGTCAACTATGACGCTCCTCTTTACTTGAACCTCGTTCGGACACTACAAGTATGATGCGGCTGTGCCGCAGACTCCCTCTTTTCGTTTAATATATGAACGTATGAATATTGTTGCTGGAAAAAGCAACTTCATATACCCGATATCATGGTCTTCGCGTGTGATAAAATTATTTAGTCGCATCGCACATACGTATACGTAGAAAGATCTGATATGTCTTGATTGAAATATAAGCAGCGTAGCTATACTAGAACGAAATGCCTGCCAATAATCCGGTACCCATGGCAGACAAAATAATTGCGGTGTAACGGTCGGGATTTCTAGATCAGGCTGTGCACCGATGGTGGTACGCAAAATGCATAGGCGAAGCCATTATATAATGTGCAAAAAGTCCATGGCTTTTGGGGTCGCTGTCCTTGGGATACACTAAGTCCGAACACGACTCATAAACCCATGCAATCCGTGCCTCGTATTATGTGGAGGGTATGCCTTACAACACCCAAGCGCGATGACTTTTGTATCCTTATGCTATAGCCCTGCCAAGTTACATTGGGCGATACGTCCTTTCCATCCGATTTCCACCTGTCTTGGGTCTGAGCGTGTACCATATAATGAAGTAAGATGAGCGTGTTACTGCTATAGCAGGTAATAGGTGTTACTGCTCTATTTACGCGTCTCAGGTACCCAATTTCACTTTGCAACGCATACGAAGATGTATATGCTTGGTTCAAAGACGTGGCAGCATGACGATGACCCTATTTAACAGACGCCTGCATATGTTATGTGGACTTGAAGATCATGGTCCGTGTGCTTCCTGCCCATACGATGAAGGCTATTCGAGATCGAAAATCTTTTAGAGTATGATGCAAGGTAGATCTGGATAGCTTGAGTGGATAACAAACTCATGGCCGATACTTGTTTTTTACTGTGAAAGTGAGTAAGCTTTGCAAAATCACGAGGAAATCCATGCCTTGGGGTCTGATGGACTTCGTCGTGTGACGGCCGATATCTCCGAAAATCGGGTGTGGGGAAAGCTTTTTTTCCCTCCTCAACACTTTTTTTCAGGGCAAAAGACCGCTACCCAGAAGTTTCTGCACCTCTGACCATCAACACCACCTTGACTTGATTGTTTAACCCACAAAACCTCCTCCTTTGTCCCTTCCTATTTGCATTCTTTTTTTTTTTACTCTTTGAAGTAATAAATAACAGTAGAATGGGCGGTCTCTTTTCTGGAGGGTCACTCAAGGAGGAACAGCTTGAAAACCTCAAGCTATACAAGTATTCGGCCGTCGACAAGTCGTTCACGACAAAGTATTTTCTCAAGCACTATTGGAACTGGACGATCGAACTCTTTCCACTATGGATGGCGTATGTATTCCGTTGTTACCCTAGTTTTGACAACTTGTCTTACCTCAATCCCGAAACAGACCGAACCTGATTACCTTGATCGGATTGCTCTTCATGATCATAAACGTGGCCTTCACTGTCATTTTCGTGCCCGACATGGAAGCGGAAGGAGGACCCAGATGGATATACTTTAGGTATATATATATACATATATATATGATCGATTCATACAGGAGATCGTCTTTATATTTATGCTCACCCGGCGGTTGATCTGTGCAGTTACGCGGCTGGCTTATGGCTGTATTCGACCTTTGACAACGTGGACGGGAAACAAGCCCGGCGCACAGGCACTTCGAGTCCTTTGGGTGAACTCTTTGATCATGGCTGCGACGCGCTCAACACGTCGTTTGCAGCCGTGATTCAGGCTTCTGCTCTCGGCATGGGTCACACGCTCGGTAGCGTGATGCTTTACAGTATCGCCATGGTTGGTTTCTACCTTTCAACTGCAGAAGAGTACCATACGGGTACACTTTACCTTGGCTACATTAACGCGCCTACGGAGGGTGTCATTGTGTCTTGTATCGTATTTGTGCTTTCCGGCTGCTATGGTGAGTATCAAAGGAGACGCTTTTCTGCACACGTAGGTTCATATGTATTTTGTACTAGGTCCTCAGATGTGGAAAAAGTCCGTGGGGGAACTGACGCAGGTAACCTGGCTTCCCAAAGCTGTATCCACTCTCCCGGCCTGTCATGCGATCATCTGGTGGATTGGTCTCCTCTTTTTATTCACGCACGTCCCCATGTGGTAAGCCATTCAGATCCATATAGACTAGACCAAAAATGTCTGATCGAAACAGTCTATATGCCATGTACAAGGCGTGCCGTGCCAAGGGACAGCCTTTTGTGTCAACCATGCTTATCCAAAACTTGCCAATCGTTACGTACTGCGCCTCGTTTATGGCTTGGATCACGTCCCCGTATTCCTATATCCTGTCTGACCACCACTATATCCTCTTTACGCTGACGACGGGCATCGTCTTTGGCCGTATGGCTACGAAGATTATCTTGGCGCATCTCCTCAAGGCTAGATTTCCTCGCTTTACGGTGCTCCTCTTTCCTCTCCTCGTTGGTGCCATTATCAGCAACCTCCCTCGAATTGGTTCCATGTAGGTTAAGAAAGTGAGCAGTGAATTTAGAGTCTGATCGTGTTAATTTTTGGCTATTCAGTTCGCCCATCTTTACCCCTGAAACCGAATATCTCTATATCTGCGCCTACTTTGCATTTGCATTGATGGCTTATCTGCGCTGGGCCGCAGTAGTTATCAACAGCTTCTGTTCATATCTGGGCATCCGCTGTCTGGTTATCCCCAAAATCAAGAAGGTGGATTAGCCGACAGGTTATATATTTGTATCAGTAGACATATCTTCCCTTACATAAATACACTAGTTTTCAACAAACCGAACCAAAAGCCGTAGCTGCTACACATGCAACCTTGTTTCAACTATTATTCTTCTATCATTTATGCTTGCCATAGAAGTAGCTTTGAAACTTACACGTGTAACTATAGTGCTGCGCTGTAAGAGGGTTGCGTGGGCCAGTCGAGGGAGACAGAAATCAAATCGAAGACGAAATGAAAGAACCTTTTGCACAAAGAACGCTTTCAAGACTTAGCGACTCCAATGCCCTGAGAAGCAAAACAGTATAGACCATCTAATGCATAGATGCAAAGGAGGATATAGAAAAACGCGACCACGTATTTACGACGCCATTATTCGCATTCGCAGGTCACTGACATTACCTGGCTTCTCCTTGTTGGTTTTAGTGTATCTGTCGCTTGAACAGTAGCCCCGAGCTTAACAATGCATGATGCAGACAGTTGAGGACCCAATTCTCGTTTTGCCGCAGAGCGCACGCGGTTAAAAAGGACTAAAGATGGGATGCTTTGATAGAGGCTGCTATTTCGCTGCTACTGGCGAAGAAACAAATATATGAGCTGAGTATATTTATTGCTCACAATATTAAACCGCGAACTGCAAGAGAGAAACGAGGGCGAAAGACGGTCTATTCCCCCCTCTTATATAAACGTCCACCCGATATCTTGGTCGATACTGGTATAAGGAACGATTGTATTATGTAAAATATAAGTAGTAGGGCTGAATGTATGAAACGCTCTGGTGGCGGTGGTTGAGGCAAGTGGAAAGAGCCATGTGACTTGGGAGACCCTTGCACCGCCTTGGGATAGAATATTCGGACTTCCAAAGTTTTTTGCAGACGACCAAAACAACAAGCAAGCGGGACAGCCCACACTTCTGCCTACACAAACCCTTCACGAGTAAGACGACAAATACAACGAGCCATCCCGACGTGCATTTCGGTTAACTTGTATGATTACAGACTCAATGGCTTTCAGATTGTTGACCAAGGGTGCTGCTGGTATGTTGTCATTACCTCGAATCCAAACGAATTATTTTTTAACGCGACCCTGAATCTGTTTTCCAGCTGCTGCAGTGGCCCGTCCCGCCTTGATGAACACCTCCCGCCAGGCTGTGGGTGCTGCTGCGTAAGTTTGACACCTTCCAGCGACGACGATCTTTCATTTCTAACATTTCATTGCAGTCTTCGCAGCTACTCGACTCAGCAGGAGGGTGCGTATAGTGCTGACTATATATGATTGATTCCTACGCACGAAACTTACGAGATTGTTGCTTCTTTAGTTGAGCCCAAGCAGAAGGCTGCTAGCATTATTGACTCGCTTCCCGGTAACTCGTTCGTTTCCAAGACGGGTTTCCTCACCCTCGGTACCGGTTTCGCCACGTTCCTCATCTCCAAGGAGATTTACGTCTTCAACGAGGAGTCGCTTGTCCTGATCGCCTCCGCCGGTCTTCTCGGTGTCCTTCTCAAGTACCTTCGCGAGCCCTACAACAACATGGCCAACGACCACATCAACGTAATGATTCTATTTCATATTTATATGCGTACTTGTATTCAGTGTGCAATATCTAATATCTACCGGTATACAGCGTATCAAGAGCGTCCTGAACCAGGCCCGCAATGACCACAAGTCTGCTGTCGAGGGCCGTATCAACGAGGTCGGTCAGCTCAAGGATCTTGTCGATGTCACCAAGAACCTGTTTGCTCTTTCGCGCGAGACGGCTCAGCTTGAGGCCGAGGCTTTCGAGTTGAAGCAGAAGGTCGCCGTTGCCACCGAGGTCAAGAGCACCCTTGACTCGTGGGTCCGCCACGAGGCTAACCTCCGTGAGCGCGAGCAGAAGCAGCTGGCTGCCTACCTGATCGAGAAGATCAACAAGGACCTCCAGGACCCCAAGATTCAGCAGCAGATCCTCGACCAGGCTGTGGCCGATGTTCAGAGTAAGTACTTATCCAAAAAGAATTGCTTTTTTTTTTTTCTGTCGTTTTATGAAATGGTCCACTTATCATTTCTCTTTTCTACTTTTTCCCATTTGACAGAGGTTGCCAAGTCTGCCTAGACGAATATTCATATTTTAGTTCGTTTATCTTTTCTCTCTCCATTGTATATCTGAAAGTAAAATTGCAGAATCCATCCTTCTGTACATTGTTAAAAGTAGACGTTTCCTTTTCCTCTTCTTTCAACTATCACATATCTTGCCAGATGCTTGGGGTACAGGTCAAGCTCAGAGACCTTCTTTGTATTTTATTTATTCTTTCTTCAAGTTGGATTTCTATGGGAAAGGTCAGTAAACCGGACAGGATGGATGCGATTGAATGACATACCGGTTCAGTACCGATGGTCCATGTCAGCTTAGAGAAGATGGTGCTGAGCAAGAAGAGAGCAAAGAAACCTGCGGAAGCCACGAGGGGCTTTTGCAGCAGGCGGAAGGTGGAGTATTCGTAGGTGATCTAGAGCATCGCGTCAGTCTACACACGACAACAAAGGAGCGAAAGAGATGACTTACCAAGATGGGCTGCTCATGCTCTCGTACAACATTGTATTTGCGAAGCACGACCATATGGCGGCCAGTGGAGTCAAAGTTGGTAAAGTGCGTCTTGTGCTCGATAGAATCCAGCTCGAAAGGCGCATGCACTTGCACGTTACTATGTTTTTACATGAATAAAAGGTATACACCCCACAGTGACAAACCAACTTACGTGACGCCCTCCGGCAGGATAATCCGGGTCTCCACCTTGTCAATGGCCATATCGTACACATTCTCAACCAAGTTGACTTTCAAGATATATTCGCCGGTCTGCTTGGAATAGCGGTCAAACTGATCCAAGTCCGTGTTATAGCCATGGAACCAAGTGTAATTCCAGCCACCAAACAGCGGATAGCGCGGAGTAATGACAAGCACGGTTGAGTCTTGTTGATGCTGCACGCGGGAGGTGGATACATTGCCGATGTCGTCGCGATAGTAAATGTCACGCGTGTTGGGCGGGAACTTGAAGGTCAAATCCTTCAAAACGCTCGTCTGACCGTGAACCATACGAGAGAGCTGGTGCTGGAGACGGCTAAAATGACTCTCGAGTCTATACAATGATAACGACGGTCAAGCGGGAGATCTTTGCATAGTCTATAACTCAAAAGAACTTACTCGGCACCTGCATGATGCAGCTTGTAGTTCTCCTCGACTTGCAGAACGTTGGCCCAATGCGAAAGCTGCAAGTCGCGCTCAAGCTCAGTCACAGTCAGGATCGGTCGGGGATATTCATAATGACACTCGAGAGGCTGATAAGACTCAGGGCCAATGTCGTGGAAAGGACCGTAGGTGATCTTATTATTGTTCTGTTTAACATTTTCACCTCCAGTGAAGGAAACGACATTGTTTGAAATCAACCTAGAGTTTTCTTCTGTCAGATCTTGAACATCCATAGAAACAGAAAAAGAAACAAAAAGAAAAAAGGACTTACTGCAAGGTCGTCTTCATTTCTTGAGAGAAGTATGGCGAGAAATGGTAGACATTGCCGTGGTAACGGAGGAATTGACGCGAGACCTGAGGAGCTTTGGCGGGGAAGGGCTCCAAAACATGGGTATAAGAGACCTTAATGCCAAAACGGATTTCCTGGTTGGGCTGAACCGGCTCATCAAAGGTGACCTTGTACAGTTGCAGTTGTCTTGCGTCAATAATTAGTATCTGTATCCGGTATTCGATGTTCTCTTTTCCGTAATGTCGTATGTCATAGGTCGCATGTAGAATTTGTGCTTACTTTTCCGAGTCGAAGCCAGCCTGCTTAATATCCAGCGCGGTCTTGGGTTCCTGACGCAAGAAGGCGGTCAGGCTGGCAGCGTGTTCCTCGACGTCCCGGGGCAGAACAAAGTAGTATTCAGAAACGGGAGCATCGTCAATGTTCTTTGCACGAATGCCAATGTCCTCTATGGCGACGCCTGTCCTCAGATCGATGACTCGAAGGAGTTTCGTGTTGACAAAGTGGTTCGGGATGGGGATAGTCGCCTTGGAGATGGGGTTCAATGAAGCAACCACTCCACTCAGCAGAGCGAGCAACGCGCAAAGCCAGAAACTGACTGACGTAGTGCGCATTGTCGTATACGCGTTCTCTTAAAAAGAAGAAAGAAAGAAAAAAAAAGAGAGAGAGAGGGAGAGAGAAAGTGAAAGAGAGATATAGAGTATGATACTACTGGCTAGCACGCGCGCTCTCGCCACGTCAGTTCAAATTGCAAATGGCCAATACAGATGCCGACACACATAGAAGGCCTTGGCTGGTTGCACAAATATAATCGTCCCTTCTGCTACTAGACACATATTACTGATTTCTTGTTCCTTTCCATCCATGCTAATCAATCTCACGTTCTACTTCCTGCCTGATACATGCTTAATACTACATACGATCTTTGTTATCTTGTAACTTCTCGATCAAGTACTTTTGGCCTTGTTCCAAAGCGAACGAATGAGGCAAAAGCTCACCAAGAGTCAAAGCCTGATACTCGGCCTTGGTGTTGAGAAGGTAGACAGGCAGAGAAGCAGGCCCAAACTCAGAGATAAATTGTCTAGTTGCATTGATGGATACATGTATAAATGAATAGATGAACAGATAGATAGACAGACGGGTAGACCCCATGCCTCTTTTACCTGCAGATACCACACGGTGATACAAAGTCGTCCTGATCCGTTGACACTGCCAATGCCTTGAATTTCTTGTGTCCTTCGCTCTGAGCAATAGAAACCGGTCAGTTCTTACCCGTTTGCACATTTAAATTATCGGGAGCCTACCACAGCTTTGACGTAGGCTGTTCTCTCTGCACAGATAGCCGCGCCTAAATATAAAATATTTAACACAATCCACAAGCATAAAGAAAGAAGGGAAGGGTGGGGGTGAGTAACTTACCATAGGAAGCGTTCTCAATATTGGCACCTGAAGCAACGAGATGTTGTTAAACTCGTCTACAGGAAAAAAAAAAAAATACCGGCGTACCTTGGTAGAAAATGCCGTCTTCCGTCAAGAGAGCGGCACCCACGCGAAATTTGGAATACGGTGAATAGGAACCGTCGCGTGCTAAACCAAGCTCATTCAATCTTCGTAATCCTAAAGCAGGAATGGCATACCACTCAAGGCCTTTTCAAAAAGCTCGGCCTGGACCTCTTTGCTAATAATGTTCTGGGCCATGCTTCAATGATTATAAAGTATTATGCGTTGGGGAAAAAGCAAGAAAATGAAACAAAGACGCGCGGCCCTCTGACTGGAATTTATACCGCTCGGTTGTATGAAAGTACCCACTATCTTGGAACTTTCTTGCATAACGCGTATCTAAAGTTTATGTTATCGTAATACTAATATAAAAGAGCCCGTATCCCTTCAGGATTTCATCAAGATATCAACATGACTCTTGCCGAGCCGAGAACTGTCTTGAAGTCGTTGCTTATCATCGCTTTCCTCTAATCGGTTTAATCCTGTCACCATCTTCTGTTGCCCGCCCAACGCGCCCGAGACCAACAGCTCCTCGACCAGTTCGCGACTATTTTTCACACAATCAGGCACGCTGACGCTCCAATAGCTGGCACCCGTGACGCTCATCAGGTGACCGTACTTGAGCTTCAATGCTTCATGCAGGTCGCGCAGGCGTGACTGATGCCCGACGAGGTACTGAGGGATACATTTGGATTGCAAATGCACCATGGACGCCACCGGAGACGCTTTGACACCCAAAAACGCATCCATGGCTTGAACTGCGCGCTGATACGCTTCTTGAGGGTCTGTCTGATCCAAGGGTGTCTTGAAGGCATTGTGCCACTGATGGCCACCTAGCATGACCGTTGCCTTGGTAAATGGTGTCTTGTCCTGGCCACGCATCGCATTCGAGTCAAAGACGACGCCCAGTGTGCCTGGGACAGGTATCTTGCAAGACGAGTGGGAGCTTGGGGTTAAGAAACCAAAGCCATCATACCCGAGTATGACATCGGGGCCATAGGCGAGATTGACGACAGCCACATCGACTGCTGGATTGTAGGTCAGATGGGGCAAAGTATTGCGCGGCAATACGGAATCGAGCGCACCGGAGGGCAGGGCTGAGATCACGTGGTTCGCATCGATAGTCCGTGCACTCGTTTTGACCTGATGAGACAGCATTAGTCCCACAGAGTCCAATATCTTCGACATCATATCCACCAACCTTGATCTCCTTTGCATCCGTTCCTGTGGATATGCTCTCGACTGGTTCGCCGAGAACGATATCGACATTCTCTTGGTTTGCAAGCCACTGCCGCAGTCGGTGGGTGAGTTCCTCAGTGCCATCCTTGAAGCCGATAACGCTCATGCCTTCCATGCTGGCAAACCACTCTGGATCATCCTTGCGCGCCCGCGCAGCAAGTCCGCGTTCTCGGAAGCGTTCGTTTTTGGCACCACCTCTGAGCATGCCTTTCACGATGCTACCATACATGCGCTCGTTTTCGTACAAGATCTTGAGGGTCGAATGGGCTGATAGGTCCTTGACGTCACCCGCATAAATACCATGCACCATGGCACCCACGAGGTTGAGCGCAACGTGGTCGTTGAAGCGGCGTGACACGATAGAATAGAGTGACTCGTCTTCGTCGGATGATTTGGCAGGCACAAAAGGTTCTTTGAGAATAGACCACGGAACGGATTTGAGAACGGGAGGTCGTTTGGTTAAAATAGAAGAGAGAGAGGATGGCAGGGTATTGATGGTATCATTATAGTAAATGTACCGGTTCTTAGCAGAGGGGTCTGTCTTTGGTACACTAAGCATGGTCTCGTCAAGGCCGAGGTGCTTAATCTAATTGAAAAAATACACGTATATCAATAATTCAATACTAATGCTGCTATACCCGCTCCCAGCGCTCTGTACTTTACCATTTCCAAAGTGACTGCACCACTCGTGCCGACCGGTCGAAGGCTGCGTGGTCCTCCCTCAAAAAGAATGCCATTGGGATCATTTGTTTCTTCATTGCCAGGCGAGACTCGTGCACTGCGGATCCAGCCGCCCAAGCGCTGTGAGCCTTCGACAAGGACGATCCGAGTCGAAGCAGGTGCAAGACGAGAAAGATAGTACGCACTCGACAGCCCTGAAATGCCACCACCCAGCACAGCTACAACCGTCATGACTATAAAACGTTCGTCCGTATTATGCGCAGCGTTCCCAAATTTGAGTTTGATTTTTATTTCGTGGGCCCATTCTGTTGGACGGTCCCCCGCAATTTTTGAGTCATATCTTCGGCAATGGGGATGCTGAGCAGTAATCAATCAAACCCGTCAAGTTCCTTTCTTGTCTGCGTAGACCACTGTTGTAAGTTAGCTTTGCCCGGTGTTTTTCTTCCTCCTTAAAGCGTCCGAACTGCGGACACGCTTCAACGAGATGGATGGGATATAAAGTGGACCATCTCTCATAATCATGGTAATAATTTATACAGCAAGTCGATTTCCGATATCATAGTTCCCTTTCGCTTGAGTTAGCATGAAACAAGAACGCGTTCAGCTTGAATAATAATCTCTGACAATATCTTGCTGGAGGCCTCGGCGGCGACGTTTCTGTCAACAGAGCTCAGTACAACATTATCTTTATTTTCGTTTCGCGCCGTTTCGCGACTTCCATTTTTTCTCGTCGTTTCATGGCGCCAAGGAAGCTTTTTGTCATCTTCCAAACGCAAAATTTTCTGCTCTCTTCGACATACAAATGCTACTGATATATGCCGGTTGCATGTTTTGTCTTCTGGCAGCAACGTCAAAATGACTCCAGGCCTCTTCAATCGCACTATACGGGTATCCGCAGCACGCCACTGCACGGCTCCATGTGCGAAAAACTAAGGATGTTTGACGATACAAATGGGTATGCTATACATTTTAGCCAAGTGAGAGAGTCATTTACCGTCATGATGTGAACGATTTTGGAAGGTCCTACGCAGGTAAAAAGGATTGAACAGACTTTCATCAGAGAGCTAGGCAAAAAAAGGATGGAAGCAGGATTAGCTGGACTAACAGCTTCATAACTTCTTCTAGAAAACTACCATGCCATAGAGCAACGAATCGGCAAGATTGGTATAAAGGACCCTCAGAAGTAGGAAGTCCAGTGCACAAAAGTGTAATGCGACCCAAAGCACGTTGGTATGACCATGCTTTCATTGCATCCTCTGAGTCCTCCATAGTTCAAATACGCATGCATTGTGCTCGTTGGAACAAGATCTTCCTATATCATCGTTTTTATCATGTGCTACTGAGATGCCAAATATGTATAATTGCTCGGTATCCGCTCTGTTACTTCAGAGAGAATTGGGCGCATCGCGAACACTCAGCAGCAGGAAAATTATGGCTGATGCATACGCGATATCTACTGTATATCTTCAGACATCATATTCATGTGAAGTGTTATCGAACGTGGCATTTCTAGCGAACGCCAGCTGTACTTGCTTCAGCGTTGTTCCCTGTTACTAGCTTGGAGCGTTCGAAGGTGATTATACTGATATAAGCCAAATGTTATGCGCTCTTTTTATCTAGCCATTTGAAAGGTAAACCTCAGCTGCTGCAATCCGAAAGCAAACGATTTTATGCCGACGTACATATTATCAGTGGAGTTGTGGCCAGCCACCTGGCGTGCACAATCGCGGACCTCATTTTGCCGCTCCAGGGAAACGATAATCAATTTGGGGAGGGATATGCTAGCTGTCCTCTGTTTTCTCCTATGTAGAAGTAGTACATATTATACAGCTGGGAATCAGTTATCGAACGGTATTTCACGGTAAAACAAAGTTCGTATTCCTATTAAAGATGAGCACCAGCCTGCTTTTTGTTCCCGCCCCCCACTTCATTCGAAACGCGGCTCATGCCACAAGGTTGCCAAGTCTCAAATGTGGATCCCTAAATCCCATCACCGAACCTCAAGGAAAGGTATGAGAGAGCATGGCACACGTATGCCCATAAACGGATCAGCAGTAATAATGATGCAAGGATTCTCAGATCATTTATCATTGATTTCATGGCAAAGACAATAGCATAAAAGTCATCCTAGCAAGGACGGAATACCTCTTCACTTTTCTCTCTCGACTCATCATGAACACCTTTCTCCCTATCATCTTCTTCTTGGCCCTTCTCACTACTACTTGCTGCGGGGCATCTCTGAGAGGCGGTGACATGGGATGCTGCCCGCCCAACACGGCTGTAAATGTGACCGATCTAAGCTTCTTTAACGGAAAATGTAAAGCCGGACACAAGGTTTTCTACTATACAGAGATTTATTCATTTCTCTTTTGTTTGTGCGTCCTTCTTTATAGGGTACACCGCGGCTGTTTCTCCTGCGCTGCAACGGATCATCCAAAATGTGTGTCCATGCCCGACCGCCGAGTTTGAAGACCGCAAGAATAATACGCTTTCGGCCAAGCTCTCCTGCGATAATTCGACATTGTTGACACATGGGTGGATGGATGTCGTCAACCACACGGCGACCGACTTCACTTTTACGCCTCGCTGCTTGGGTACGTGTTTGGGACATAGATGTGTAACATCATGAGAGAAAGCGGTAGTACTTACTGGATTCACGATGCACACGCGCACATGTGTGCACAGGACCGGCCCCGCTTTCTTGCCACCCAGCGCTGGTCAACGCACATATCATTGATCTACCATCGATGCAGGCAGTGTATTTCTGGGATCCATGTACATATAAAAAAAATAGGTGAATCAAGTACGGTTTCACTGATTGGCTTCTTTTACGTATAGGCAACCTGAACCAGACATCACTCATATTTCGCAACGTGTCTGTGAATCCTGACATCTTTGCCAATGTGACGCGCGCTCTTAACACCACCCGCCCGTTGGTGCAGCTTAACACTACGTGTCACTTAGGTTGAATCACTCACCCGCTCGCTCACTCACGCACACAGACCCAAAGAGACATCGGATGATATCTAGTATAGTCTTATAAGGCGGTCTTGTATGAAATGGATTCTTTTTGCGTGCGCTTTACTCCATAATGAATGCTTGTGACTGTGAGCTTGTGTTATCTGCTTGAGGGGGTTGGGGAATGGGAAAAGATGAAGTAGCGTCGGATGGTGTAGGGAGCTGCGCGGGTATCTGAGGACGTTGGCGGGTTTGGAGCACGGCAAAAAGATCATCGAGGACTTGCTCGCTGTTGTTGGTTGCTGCACTGTTACTGTACATTGGCATCGTGTTGGTCGCCATATCGTCGTCATTAAAGTATGAGTCAAAGGCGAATTCAAAGTCGAAATTATCGAAAGCCCAGACCTGCTGGTCTTCCGGTGCTAAAGCTTGTGGGTGTGCTTGTGGCTGTTGTTGCATCGCCTGGCGATGTTCTTCTTGGTGTATATGAGGATCCACAGGATGATTTATAGCAGAACTGGGCTGCGGTGGTTGAGATGGAGGAGGATAAGAAGTAGCAGCAGAAGCGGAAGAAGCAGAGACAGAGGGGACTTCTGACGAATCTTGCTGCGGTGGCGGTGGCGGTGGTGGTGCAGGGGGAAAGGCTTGCTGATCGGGTGCTCGCAGAGGAATGGGTAACAGTGATGAATGGAGGGCAGCAGAAGGTCGAGGAGATGTCGGCGAGGGCTCAGAAGGCGGAGAGGCGTGTGGATGTTGATGGGGCGAAGTCAAAGCCGGTGTGGGTGTGTCGGAGGTCACGGGTACAGAAGGTGTAGTCTCAGCTGCGGAACGAGAAGGTTGAGGAGGTTGAGGAGGTTGAGGAAGAGGATGGCTTGCTTTCCTCTTGTGATTGCAGCTGCCATCCACATTGTTGCTGCTATGTATGCTCGTGCTGCTATTGCTACTACTACTGCTACTGCTACTGCTACTACTGCCGCCGCTGCTCACCGGCGTCTGTCCTGTTAACTCGGCGATGCGCTGTTCAAGACTAGCAATGGTGCCTCGTAAGCGTTGGTTTTCCCCACGCAGTTGGTCCATTTCTTCTTGCCACTGCTCCATCACTTTTGCTTTTTCCTCCAATTCTTTTACATAACGGTCTCGTCTTTGTCGAAAGGCTCGTTGTGCTGCTCTGTTCTGCGCCGCTCGTTTCGAAGGTATCACGACCCGTGAGTTTTGTTTTGCCTGCTGGTCCTGTAGCTGTTGCTGTTGCTGTCGTTGTTGTTGTGATGGTTGTTGTGAGTGGTGACCGGGCGGTGGTGGTGAAGGACCATGGTACCCTATGTATGCATTTATGGGTCAATATCTACCACGTAAGAACAGAAGCAAATAAGTGGTCTTACCTGGTGGATGGGGATGTACGGTATGAATCCATGGCGGCGTGTGATCTATTTGCCGCGGGGGTGGTATGAACTGATTCCGATCGGCTGCTTCAAGAGGACAGTAACATGAGCAAGACATTATATTCATACATATATCTACACATATATATGTGTGTGTATATTAGTACCATGAAGGGGAACGTGGTGAATAGGCGGGTGCTTTGAACGTTGTGAATAAGTGGGTGGCGAAGGATACATTTTTAATAAGTTAAACGACCCAACAAAAAAGAAGTCGAAGAGGATGGAAAGTATAAAGAATCAGCCCGCGCCTATTCGTCGAGAGAAAATTCGCTGCAGACCATCGTCTCCACTCTCTTTTTCTATCGCTTGATTGGCTAGCATTGTCTGGGCTCACTTTGCGATGCACACGGATGCTCGCCTCACAAAAATCTTTTTTTTTTCTCACTCGACCCATTCAAGCCAATCCCATTCCGCCTTTCGCTTATCTCTAGTATTCTCTCACATTAAGGTTCAACGTCATACATGGTAGGATGATACTCCTTTTTAATAAAATGCTGTGGGCTCCTACATACATTCTGATTTCCCGTATTTGCCCAAAAGAAATGGGGAAGAAAAGGCAAGACCCGTTCCTCGGCTCCCCAGATCTCATGACGTGATGTTACACAAACTTGCTTATATCATCCACGATGACTTCCCCGGTTTGACTTGCCGCTCTCCCCTTCCATCCTCCCTCGCCTGGATCCATGACTTTCTTCCTTGTCCCTTATTTCCAAAGGGCTACACCGATCAAACCCTTAGGGTTTTCCATGTAGTAAATATATATGAGATACATGCACAACAGATCGGGGAACTGAAACACTGTTAGTCGCCACAAAAGACATAGCTAGAGATGACTCTGATCAAGATGATCTTCAGGGGCCATACAGATATGCAATAACAAATGAATTTGACATGCTTTCTGGTCGACGGAAAAATCTGTGCGCATTGACGTATATATGTGCATGTCTGTGTCATACACGCTGCTTTTCTGTTTTTATTATTGCTACGAGTGCGCGTGGCATGTTCACCCATCTCCTCTCTATTCCCATATTCCTCAACAATAAGCGATCGGTTGGCTTTATACATATTACCAGCTTTAGCAACTTCCAGCTGATACGCCCCATTTAAAAAAACGAGGGAGACTTTGTCCCGCCCTAACCCAGATATGACAAGCGAAAATGTTGCGCTCGCGACCCATGGATTCGGGCGTTGTCGTACCATTTTCATCCTATGCGGTGCAGGGACAGTGCACCCTCATCTTTCTTATTGGCAAGGATTTTTTTCCTTTTTTTTTGAGCTATGCATACTAAGTCATGTTCTTCCTCCAATGCTATAAAATACTATATGACGTATGCTGGATTAGTATGCGGATATTTGACAGAAAGAATATTTAAACCGTTTCTCATGTTTTAGGCACAGTCGGTAAAGAGAGAGGCCGACAACTCCTCGGGACGTGACCATTTCTGAGGTGATACAGATTTGCTTATGTTAGCAACAGCGAAAACTCCGCCATGCCTTTATTCCATAAAACTGCAAAGGAAATACCCGCTTTTCCACACCTTTTTCCCTACTCCCTGCGTCCTACACATTAGTACACTATGTCTGTACCCGTATACGACTCTCTCGACAAGATCTATGACACTTCTGCTCTCGAAAGACAGGGGTAAGAGCTCTATTCAAGCCATGGATGCACCTAAATACCCTTTTTCTAGCCCTCGCTATGACGCGCTGGTCAAAAAGTTTACAGAAAAGTATGGCCGCAAGCCCGAGTTCATTGCACGGTCTCCTGGACGAGTCAATCTGATTGGAGAGCATATTGATTACTGTGGCTTTGGTGTACTGCCAATGGCCATCGAGCGAGATGTTATTATCGCCGTAGCAACCACAAACGATGACACCAAGGTGCGATTGGCAAATGTGAACAGCAAGTACGGCGATCGCGAGTTTGAGTACGAGGGAAAGGACACAGTTGTGACGATTGACGCGACGAAGCATGAGTGGTCAAACTACTTCAAGTGTGGGTACAAGGGCATGCTGGAACGAGCAGATAGTCTGAGCCAGCCAAAAGGCATGTATCTCCTTATTGATGGCTCTGTTCCCGCTGGTTCGGGTCTCTCGTCCTCGGCTGCCTTTGTCTGCGCCTCGGCACTGGCTGTCATCCAGGCCAACAACCTCGGTCTGACGAAGCAAGAGCTGACCGAGATCGCCATTGTTGCTGAGCGCAACGTTGGCGTCAACTCGGGCGGCATGGACCAAAGTGCGTCTGTGTTTAGCGAAAAGCAGTACGCCCTCTCCGTTGAGTTTGTCCCCAAGCTCAAGACCTCTCTCGTCAAACTCCCCACTGTCGATCCGCCTATGGCTTTTGTCATTGCCAACACCCTCGTAACTGCTGATAAGTTTGTCACTGCCCCACGTAACTACAACCTCCGTGTCGTCGAGACCAAGATGGCCGCTCTCTTCCTCAGCAAAGCGCTCTGGATCGATAACCCCAGCGATTCACTCAAGGAAGTCTGCGAGGACTACTTTAAGGATGCCGATTACAGAGAACGCAACCCGATCTACGATCTCAAGCGCCTGCTTGATACCGCACTCACTGCTTTCCCCAAGGACAGTTCGGGCGGTCAGGGTTACACCCTCGATGAAGTGGCCGAGATGACGGGCGTCCCCGCTCAGACACTCAAGGAAAAGTACATGACCCGTTTCCCAGTCGAGACGGACTACTTCCGCCTGGTCCAGCGCACGAAGCACATTCTGACCGAAGCCAAACGTGTCATTGAGTTCAAGACCACCTGCGAGTCTCCGCCGGCGGACGCCTTCGCGACGCTTGGCGCCATTATGAACGCGTCGCAAGAGTCGTGCGACACCAACTACAACTGCTCCTGCCCCGAGATCAATGCCGTCTGCGAAATTGCCCGTGAGAATGGCGCGGTGGGCGCTCGCCTGACCGGTGCTGGCTGGGGTGGCTGCACAGTGATGCTCACCCGGGAGGACAAGGTTCAGAAGCTGATCAAAGCTCTCAAGCAGAAATACTACAAGAAAAACTTCCCGGAGCTTACCGAAGAAGAGCTCGACGATGCCGTGCTCGCCACCAAGCCTGGTTCGGGTTCGGCCATCTTTGTTGGCTTTGACAAATAAGCTTGATTTTTCCCTCAACGACATGTGTATAGAACAAAATAATTGCAATAACAATGAGAAAAAAACACTGCAGAAAAAGACAGAATGTTCGTGAGATTGGCATTCACGGAGGGAGCGCTACATATTTGAAATTCTTTGATGTTCTTGATTTTTCTTGATAGTGTCATTTTGGGAGGTGACACAGCTGGCGAATAGCAAGATTCTTGTGCGACATTGAAATCTGGGCGATGTCGTAAAAGGGAAATGCCTTCCAAGGTGTCGGGCCCTGTTTCTTGCCATTTTCTTGTCTTGTTTTGCTATTTACGATTCGCCTTGTTTCTGGTCCAGGTAGAAAACTCTCCGTTGAAATTCGTGTTCATTTTCCGCCGTCTTTTTTATTCTCGAAAACAGCCGCAATCGGAAGACTGGAACGATCCTTTCGTTCTTATGGGTAAGTCATTATTATCAGTGCCCAACAAAAGTAGTCCATCGTTAGTGCGTGCGCACTGTCGGAAACACAGAAAGCCGCAACTGGCGAACGGGACACTTTGGCAGAAAATATAGAACGGAAATGGGAATCCGATACTTATTACTGGCTCTGTCCAACCTCGCTTTTTTCTTTCTTTCTTTCTTTGGGTCCTGGGTTATCTTTTCTTCTTTCCATTTCTGCGCCATTATACCTTTCTTTTCTCTTGTTCTGTCAATCCAAACCATGTTTATAGCAGAGCAGCAGCACCCAGAAGACCGTGTCGCGCGTACATTACCGCCTACGCCAACAAGCAGCCGTAGTAATATCAGTAGTGGTAGTGCTATGAGCGCGCAGAGTGGTTCTAGCAGGGGTTCCACTGCAAACCACCATCAGACGCCATTGCAGATCTTGCAGCAATGTCAGCAGCTCATGGCAGACACGGTGGCTATGGACAATACAGGCAATGGTGGTGCTACCACTAGCAGTAGTAACCATGTCAATCATGCCTATCAGCAACCGCGTTGGGTGTCCCAGCCAGCACAAGCGCAGCAGACCTACGCACAGACCGAACCGGGAGTTTTGTTCCCTACCTCATATGCATACGCAGCCTCTGCACCTTCTGTACCCGCGATATCTCTCTGGGATTTACAGCAGCAGCAACAACAGCAACAGCAACAATTACAGCAGCAACCACAGCAGCAGCAACCACAGCAGCAGCAGCAACCACAACAGGGTCACGCGTCTCCAGTATCGTTGCATCCACCCCCAATGCAAGACCCACAGTCGATGTTGGCGTCACCTATGATGGGTAGATATTGAAAAGCACAATCGATGGACTCCGCTGACAAATGAAATGACACAGGTGAAGGTGAACCAATGGGCCCTCCGCTGCAACAGCGTCATCATAGTATGCCTGACTTTACCGATCCAGCATTACTCCAGTGCAAACAAGAAGATTCAGAAGATAAAGCCACATCTCTCTTTGCACGCGAGCGTCGACGCACAGAAGGCTACCTCCCCTCCGCCTCTGGGCGAGCAGAGAGCGAAGAAGAACGTCGGCGGATGTTTTTAGAGCGGAACCGGCAAGGTATTGTATCAACTGATACGCATTTAATATGTTATCATTCGATCTTATTTCTTCAATTTTTTTTTTTTTTTTTGCTCACACCACACTTGCATCGCTCCTATTCTAGCTGCATTAAAGTGCAGACAACGCAAGAAACAATGGCTGAACAATCTGCAGTCCGAGGTGGAGACCCTGTCGGATGAAAACATGCGACTGGAGTCCCAGGCCACTCAACTCAAGGAAGAAGTCCTGAACCTCAAGACACTCCTTCTCGCACACAAGGATTGCCCAAACGCGCAGGCGAATGGTGTCTCACCTGCAACTTTTATGCGGCAGCCGCCACATGTCTAACACAATTGTCCAATTTCGCTACTCCTTTTTTTCGTTTCTCTCTCAGTCTATCTCTCTCGCACTCACGCGGAAGCGCACATTGCACTGTTATAATTTTTGCTTTATATTTTTTGTTTAGTTTGAAGTCCACATTGTAATATACCACAAGCGACGCAATCAGAATAAGAAGAGAAACAAAAAAGGATACCTGTAACAGGGATTCGTTTTCTTCTAGCATGTCTTTTTTTATATATCAAAATGTAATCAGAAGCGAGTAGAGATGGGTATCTTATATATAAAAATGAATATGAATAATAATAAATATAGACAATCGAATATAAAAAGGGAAAGGGGTCCAGAGGGAAGATGAAGAACTATGTATACAACAAAAAGGAACCAGGGAAATATGGAAAAGTATGGGAAAGGGGTGCTCACAAGGTGTCGCGCTTGTTCACGGAGAAGGCACGTTTGATCTTGCGAGTGATGTTTTTCCGCTTATCAGCGAGCTTCTGCTGGGACCTCACCGAGATAGGAGTGGGTGGCAGCGAGAGATCTTCTTCAATGGAAGACGACGTGTTTACCGGATCCACTGCAGCATTGTGGCGGCGAAGGCCGAACTTTTCGGAGCTGAACATGCTCGTCGTACGACGGCGACGTTTGATATCTTTGCCTGACTTGGCAGATTCTTCCGCAATCGGTGACAGACCGTCGTCGCTCTCATTGTTATCCTTGTACATCGACGACACTTTGCTATCGCGCTTGTTTTTCATCTCTTCGTCTTCCGGCGCCTTGTTTCCCACATCGACTACCACTGGGCCTTCAGTATGATGTTCTTGCTCCACTGATTGGTCGATGTCTTCGCTTTCCTGGCCCTGCTGCTGCTGATGTTGCATCGGCTCCGGCTCCTGCTCCTGCTGCTCCTGTGTTTTTGTTTGTTGTTCGGTAGCAGTCATGTCTTGTACTAAATAATAAATAATCATGATTAGATTGGTATGCGTCAGGGAACGCTGCATTTCATTGTTTTACCAGTGAAGGTCTGGGGCTCTTCTGTCAAGATAACCTCCTGAGAGGGCTTGGGAACAGGAAACGGCTGAATAGTAAAGACAGCCTCGTCTTCCTGCTGCTGCTGCCGCTGTTGATCATGTGGCGTGACGTTATCGCAGCAGGGACGTGTCCAGACATGCTGGAGATACATCAGAGAGTAAACGCGGAGCATGTTTGAAGAAGTACTGGAGAAAAAATACGAAGGGAAAAAAGAAAAGAAAGCGAAGGAGAAGGAAAGAGTGCAGCGAAGAAAAGAGAGAGAAGAGTGGACCAAGATGTGCAGCACGAGTTATATTGATTTTTGGTTCGAATCACAAAAAGTCCTTGTCACCTGAGTCCACTACCTTTTTTTTTTTTTTCACTTTGTATGCAGGTTCCTGGCAGCGCAAACCTAACGCCGCCGCTGGTCCTTATTCTTTTTGTCTCATCATAATCCGCTCACTCAAGCAACAAAACAGCAGTCTTCGCTTTAGAGTCTTCCTCTCATTCATCCTTTTTTGAACCCCTGGGCCTGCCCTCCTCAAAATACCATTTCGTATTCCCCCTTCCTTCTTTTGAGAGAGACAGGTTCTCGGCCCTTTTGCCACTCGATCCCATTTTTCGAACGCTTATTCATTTCTTTGTCTTCATTCTTTTTGATTCGAACAAGTGATTTTACGTTACCAAGACGATAGGGCGCTTAGAGTGAAATCAACTCCGCCAACCATGCAGCTTCATCTCCTCCGCGTCGTGTCACCCAAAACTTCAAAGTGGGCCAATATTTCACCACCCAGCACACCCGTTTTTTCGTCTTGTTAGCCTGAAAAAATGTATATGTACCTGTTATGCCGGCTAAGAGGAGTCCAAAAAGAAAGGCGTGACATAATGTCATGAATTATGTAGTCACCCTAAATAAGAAGGATGTCTGTAGACATCTTCTGAAGGCACGACGATAACGTCTCTCTTTACGCGCCTTACTCACTTAATAAAGTTCACGTACGACTCTTTTTGATTTTCACTGAGATAAAAAAATCCAAGGGCGTAGCTGGCTGTGGCCGCTCTGGCTACACAATGTGCACCCAATAATAACGCATATAGGTTTTTTTTGACGCATCACAAACATTGAGGATCCGCGTAGCACTTTTTCTGAGTTGCTTGTACGGCATCCCAATAGCGGAGAGAAGATCTCACGAGAAGACCGCTTGCCTGACGGCAACGTCTTTGTATTCAATTTACATGTACATACGGGCACATGACAGGAGATGAAAGAAATGAAGATAAGTGATAAAGTAAAGAAAGAATGCGGAGGGAGGAAGTTGAGTTCCCGGATCGCGGACGACAGGTCTGTTTTGCATCACGTTTTATTGTTTTGAGGCATACCGTTTCGCTTCCCCATTTATTTATCTTCCTTTCTTTATCCTCTCTGACAAGCTAAGCAAAGAAGGCTACATTTCTCGCATTTGGTACCTGCACCACGATTATGATACTGGTGCAAGTATCATGTTATGCGGCGATTTTTTTTCGTTTCTTCCTTTCTATTTTCACTTGTGTGTAATTTTTTTATGTATGTAGGACGGAGTGTTTGCTGTCAATACGCAGAGCAGTTGACAAAAGAAACTCCACTCGCCTGTTCTCTCTTTGAATAATAAGACTCTTCTGTTTAGAGCACAACCTTATGGATTGTGCACCCTCACGTGTTCTACATCATGACTCACAGAGAAAACCTTGACTACGCCGAAGTTAACCAAGGCGAGCGCTGCTTCCTGTCTCTTGTCATGATTATTCGCTGGCATTGAACCTTGCCTGATAGATCGCGTGACAAATCCAGTGGATCCGCCTGAGTGCAAGTGTCCTACACACGCTCCAAATCACATCATAACTCACATCAGAACACACGCGCACTCCCTTACCTAGCTCTCCCCCCATATTCATCCAATTACGTCGTCTGCTTGATAAAACCTTGGTTGACCTGCGCCCACCCCCAAAACTTCGCAGATCCCGTGAGGATACCCCGCACACCCAGACGGGCCTGCTGTTTGTCTGACGGGCTCGATGATTTCTTTTGCTCGGTGAGCACCCAATTTGTTGTCAATGATGGCTATATATCAGCCGAACAAACAAACCATTGCCTCTCTTTCACGCGCAAAACACCCCCCCCACCCCCGGGCCGGGAAGAGAGAGACATAAACGAGAAAAAGAAACCGAGAGCAGTCGAAATCGAAAAGAAAGCACCTCATAAGACATCCACCGCCTTTTTTTTTCCTTGTTCTTGACTCTCACATACGCTGGATCCTTTCTTATTACAGCAGACTCCCCTCTTTTCATCCTCCTAATATCCTGCGCCCATTAAAAAACTAGAACACGTTCCTCCCCGCGAAGAATAATCTATTTTCTTTTGCAGAATGGTGACCGAGTATTTGCACGACCCCGCTGTCACCCAAACAGCAGCACCCAAGGCAGCAGCTAGTCTTATAAAAGTCAAACCTGTCAACGTGGAGTCTCTGCCCTCGTGTGCGGCGGATTGGCAAGGGCCGATTCGGACAGATGGTCGCTGGTTTAAAGATGAAGCAGGACGTTACTTGTTACTGCGAGGCGTGAACTTGTGCGGATCGAGCAAATTGCCGACACGGCCCTATCCAGGATCAACGCACCTCTATGATGAGCAGCTCTTTTGGGATCATCGCGGTGTCAGTTTCGTGGATCGGCCATTTCCTTTAGCGAATGCGCGTGAACATTTGGCGCGACTCCGCGCGTGGGGGTTGACACTTGTGCGACTCTTGATCCCTTGGGAGAGTATCGAGCACGCTGGCCCAGGCGAGTACGATGAAGAATACATTGAATATCTGCGCCAGCTCATATCACTCATGCCTGACTATGGCATCAAGTGCTTCATCGATCCTCACCAGGACACGGTAACTCGGCTCATTTTTCTATCAAGGGGTGACATGGACTGATCTTCGGTCTTTTTTTTTTTTTTTTTTTCGCCACCTCCCTTTAGTGGTCCCGGTTTTCAGGCGGATCAGGTGCCCCGGGATGGACATTTGAAGTAGCAGGGATGAATATAAGGCACTTTAAGGAGACCGGTGCGGCCTACGTGCACAACACTAATGCCGTGCCGGGCGATCCGCTGCCCATGGTATGGCCAACGAACTACTCGAAACTCGCCAGCTGCACCATGTTCACCCTCTTCTTTGGTGGTGATACCTTTGCTCCGAATGCTAAATATCAAGGCAAACCCATCCAGCAGTTCCTGTCTCAGTGCTTTATCGATGCCTTTGCCCATCTCGCCAAGCGACTGCGCGATCTTGACGCCGTACTCGGCTTTGAGGTTATGAATGAACCTCACCCGGGCTATATCGGCATGAAGACCCTTAAAGAATTCGACCCCATCGTCAACCTCATCTTTGGCGATGCCCCCACCCCTCTCCAGAGCTTTGCTCTGGGCGATGGCATCCCCAAAAGGTGGGCGTCTACGTTAAGTCATGGCCCTTCCCGACCAAAAAGTCACATAGTCGCATCATCAATGCGTCCAAGACCTCGGCGTGGCTGCCCAACCACAGTTGCATTTGGCGTCAACACGGTGTCTGGGGTCTAGATGCCAAAGGAAAGCCGGCGCTGCTTGATCCAGCGTACTTCGCCAAGCATCCTACCACGGGAGAGCCCGTGGACTTTTACAGAGACTTTTATGTTCCTTTTGTAAACCGGTATGCCAAGGCCATTCAGCGTGTGAAACCTGAATGGTACTGTTTTGTCGAACCACTGGCCAACGAGGTAACACTGCAGCAACTTATTTTCTTTTTTACCCTCTTCTAATGATCGGCATATGCTGTGTGCGCGTATATTGTGCATTGCATACGCTGCAATAGAGTTCTCCAGTGTTTACGGAGAAAGATCACCACGATAACATGGTCTATGCACCGCACTGGTACGACCTCAACTGTGTGTTCTACAAGAAATTCGATGGCCGGATCACTCACGATGTGCAGTCCCTGCAAAAGGTAGATACATTCTTCAAATTTTCATCTCATCTCATATTCCTTATGTTAGGGAGGTAACGTGATTAGCGCAACCTACTTTGGTCGCAAAGGAGCCAAGAGCAACTACCGTGGCCAGATAAAAAATATCAAGGCGAGCGGTCTCAAGAACATGGGCGAAAAACCCTGTCTATTAGGTGAAGTTGGTATTCCCATGGATATCAATGAGCGAGCCGCGTTCCATACTGGTGACTACAAGAATCACGTTCATTTCTTGGATGCCGTGATTCACGCCCTGGAAGTGAACCTTGTCAACTTTACGTGCGTGTCAAAAGCCCCCTTCCACAACTTTAATTTTCATTGTTTTGTGATGCTAAATATGAATAACTCATTTATGCATTAGCCTGTGGAATTACGACGTCTGCAACGATAACGAGTACGGTGACCACTGGAACGGTGAAAACTTTAGCATCTACTCGACAACGTCCACCGCAACGACCGCCGTGAACCCCCTAGAATCCCTCACAACGCTGCAAGACGAGGACGATGCATGGGGCCGTTTCCACAACGGCGGCCGTGTCCTTGAGGCTGCCGTGGTATGTTTTTAGGTCGGATGGTATGTGCTTAATCTGAAACAATCCTTATGTAGCGGCCCTACGCGTCCAAGGTAGCGGGCATTCCAGAACGGTCCGAGTTCCTGCTCGACTCGCTCGAATATCGCCTCGTATTCCAGCCCAAGGCTGACGCGACCAGCGAACTCGCCACCACCACCGAAATCTACGTCCCCCATTACCATTATAACCAAGCACAAGACCTCGATATCAAGGTGTCTCATGGCGAATACACCTACTCGCCCGAGACCCAGACACTTTACCACCGTTACAAGACAGATACATCGCTGCCCACCCATATTTCCATCTCGCTCAAGCTCCCGCTTTTCAAAAAGCAGCGGCAGCAGCAGCAGCAGCAGCAGCAGCTAGATAAATGCATTCTCATGTAGATCCTCCCAGCACACATTCTTATGTTCATAACTTTCGCGTTTTGTTTTGTTGCCCTTTTTGATATCCCATCACCTCAACATGTCGTTTTCCTCATTCATTCTTATTTGAATGTGACATTGAGTTGCAAGCTGACGGGTAACGAGGCATCGGTGACGGTGATGGTCTCGCCTGATTCAATGAGCGCAGATAAAGGTTTCTCTAGGTTGGGGCGCGTCGCAGCCTCAAGCGGCGGAGGCGCCTGCATGTACAGCGACGTCGACGCGGTGCGTAGACTGGGCTTCTTCAGTTGGCTACGTGCGAACGTCAACAAAGAGGATAAAGAGTAAGAACGGGGCTTGACTTACATGTCCGGCTTTTCAGCCAGCCATTCCAAGAGCTCCTCGAGCTTCATGGTGGGTGCGAGCTCGGCGTTTTGGGCAAGATTCCCGCATACGGGACAGTCGGGTTTCCGCTGATGTTGAAAGGTATAGGTATAAATGCCATCATTGCCAGTATACATCATGTAGTTGTCCAAATAGGCAGCAGCCCCTGTGGCGAGTTTGAAAGCTTCGTTGCAGCAGGAGGCTGTAAGAAGGGGCAAGTGTTATCTATGCGATTCGATTATAAATGTATTTCAAAGATAGGGTACCTGCAATGATGGCATTGGTCGATGCAATAGCAGGGATGATGTTTTTGACAACACCTTGCGTCAACGAATAGGTGACACCTGTAATATTGAAGCTCTTGGCGCGAGCGAGTGCAGTTTCATATAACCACGTAATATCGTCCGGGTTGTCAGTATCGTACTTCAAATCCTCTGAAGACATGCGTCAGTCTTTCATCCAAACTATATCAGAATGTACTTACTGCCTTTGACGCGTGGCCATTCCAGAACCGAGGCCCACTCAATGCAGTGTTCGGGTAACCGGGGGGTATTAGCGATCGTGCAGATCGGAAAGGTGGTGGGCTTATTGAACATGTCGAGCGAGCATTCGTAGCAAGAGCTCATGGTGGGCAAAATGACACGCGACTGACCTTTGAAGCCTAGCCTGGACATCAATATCGTTACTCATCCATGAATTATTATCAATTACCTTCCGTGCCGCCATCAATCATGGGCTTGAGCGACTGCGGATTGTCATCCACGAGTTCAATCAATTTGGCGTTGATCCAGCGACGTGCCTCGATGGAATCCAGACCACAGATCACCATGGTGAACTGGTTATAGTAGTCATCGTCTTTGTCCTGGATCTTACCATAATAGGGCACAACCTCCACGCCAGGCACGCGATCCATGACAAATTGAGCAGCCACAGTCGCCTTGGGTTGCCCGACGTCCTTGGGGCGAAACAAAAACTGACGGTTGAGGTTGCTAATATCGATGGTATCCATGTCGATCACATGGATCTTTTTGAAACCGGTCAGTGCGAGGTTCTTGAGAATCTCGCAACCCAGGCCACCAGCACCAATGACTAAAATGGTGCATTGCTCCAGAGCTGCTTGAATCTATAACGTCGTTTTAGACAGACAACACAAGATAGAGGTATTGCACGTCGCCTATTACTTCTGGGTTATCTAAAGCCATAATGACGCCTTCTTCAGATTGGTCCATAGATTCGTCTTCCTGGGCAGGGTTCGGTGAAACGGTCATGGCGTCTTCAATAGGTTCGGCTGACGTGTCTTTTTGAATACCCAGTATTATAGACGGCATCGCGTTCGCTTCTATAGTTTACCTTGCATAGGTGAGTCGTTTGTTCTTTTTCGCTTTGGTTCTGGTGTAGGTGATCCTTGTCTTCTTTTATTAAGGGAATCTCCCTCAGAACTCATTGCACGCACGCCAAAGGAGTAACTCAAGAAGACAAAAAGAATAAACTACGGCCCGACTCGCATAGGCACACACCAAAATAGGAACTTAATCTTTTTTTAATATGCAATTTTTTTGCGCAATGTATACATACACGCCTTGGCTCCTTTTTATTGTTGCAAAAGGCAGATGGATAGATAAGAGAAGAGAGCAAGAGAGAGAGAGAAAAAAAGAAATGAGAGATGTAAGAACAATGAACTAGAACAAAAGGTGAAGAAGGTTTGTTGTTGTTGTGTTTGAAGAGTGCAGGAGGTTGGAAAGATGGTTGCTTTGCTTATTTGGTGCGAATGTACTCGCCAACGACGACAGCGTGGTCTCTCTCGTAGGGCTCAAGCGTAAGCTGTTCCCGGGGCTTAACGAGTTCCTCCTGAAGCTTCTTGACCTCACGGGCAAACACGGTCGCAGCTGCGACGGTCGAGTCGATACACGAGGCCTTGATGGAGATGACAATGTGACCGTGGTTCTTGAGGAAGTGGTGTGCATTGTAAGTGATGATACGGGCCTGGTCGGGCTGGGCAACGTCAGCAAAAATGACATCGACCATGGGCACCAGCATGCGGTACTTGTGAGGATGACGGGCGTCTTCAATGATGGGGACGACGTTGGTGCGCTTCTTGGCCATGTTGATCAGGTCACGACCCGAACGGTGCGAGAACTCGACGGCGTAGACAGCACCCTCCGGACCGACAACATCGGCAACGTGCGAAACAGAGGTACCGGAAGCGGCACCGAGATACAAGACCTTCTTGCCAGGCGCAATGTGGACGTGGTCGATACCACCAAGGACAGCGGCAGCGAGCTTGGATCGGAAGGGGTTCCACACACGGTATTCGATCTTGGTGTTGTCAGGACCATCGATGGAGATGCGCTTCTCACCGTAGACAGACTCGCCAGGAACCAAGTTCTTAGTGACCAAAAGATCCTCCTTGCCACGGGCAATGAAAATACCCTCGTGACGGTGGGGCTCAATGATGACCTTGTTGCCACCCTTGGCACCAGCGGCACCACCGCGTCCGCCACCACGGCCACCACGAGCGCCACCACCACGGCCACCACCGCGGCCACCGAAACCACCACGGGCACCTATAAAGAATTCATAGTCAGTATCGTGTTGTGTCAGCTCCATCCGGTTCCTGTAAACGTACCGCCACGACCGCCGCGATCGCCACCGAAACCACCACGGCCGCCACCGAAACCACCACGGCCGCCACCTTTGATTTTCATAGTTGGGTTTAGATCATGGTTTGAATTAGCTAGCAATAGTCTTAAATGTACCTCGGCCACCGCCACGACCACCGCGATCACCACCGAAGCCACCACGGCCACCACGGGGGGCACCACGGCCACCACCACGACCTCCACGATTTTCGAATGCCATTTGTCTAGTTGTGCGTGAAGGGGAGGGAAAAAAAAGTAAAACCTTGACACTTGGATTCCGAGCGAGCAAAAATTGTGACAAGCCACACACTCCTCGAGCATTTTTGCCTTTGCATGTCGCTTTGAACCAATGATACTTCCTTTCTCAACACCGCTTTGCGGGCGCACTCAATCGGTGCCTTTAAACTAATATCATTAACCCCATAATAAAATCCTCTTTGAGAATATTAGAGAAGCCGAGTACTAGCAAAACATTTCAGATGAACAAGTCAAACACGAAGTCGTCAAAGGGGGGGGCATCCCATATGTATCTACAGAGCTCAGCCAAGTCACGGCCGGAGAAAGCAGCAATGATACTGTTTAATAATTTGTATGATGTATCGGCGTGCTGATGATGGCATTTAGTCTTTCTCGGTTTCTCATATACAAATACTCGGCCCAGTCTATCACTGAGTGCAAAAAATTAGTAGCATAAGGAAAACGATATAGGGTGATGCCATCTGACATGACTATGCTATCCCTTTCCTTGCTGGCAAACGACACAAACAAAACATTTTTCGAAATAGGGGTCTGAATCCAAGTTTTTTCGCATGCGACGTTTTGATTTTCGTATTTTCAATGGGTTTTCCGGGTTTCTTCCATGTGTGAAAGGGAGGAAAAGATGCAAATATATAACAGCAAGCCATAAGATATCTTATGATACATGATTGGGAAGGGTCTATACAAATGAGGAAACGGGAGAAGGAAAAGAAAGCCATGGCAGGTTAGCACATCAGGCGCCCGGACGCAAATCGCTGTGGTCCACGGCGCCCCACAAAGCCAATGTACTGCAGGTCGATGTTATCTGATGCATAGTCTGCCCGCAGCAGCTTGATCGTCACGTATTTCGCAAACCTGGAAGTAATGTAGGGGATGCACAGTGTAAGAAGCGGCGGACAAGGGAAAAGAAGAGCGATATATACCTGTTATCAAGATCAACTACAGCTGGGCCATCACGCGGCAGTGTAAACCATGCGGCAGGCTCATAGTCGTCAGGCGTCCTGTTCATGTGCTGATTGACCTCGACAAACTGCTCGTATTGTGTCTTTGTCCAGTCATCGTATTTCTTGAGAACTATGTAACCATGGTTTGCGAATGAGAACGGGAAGTTTTCCTTATTCTATAGACTCACAGCCAATGTTAAGAGGTCGTTTGGACACGAAGATCATGCCTTCTTTACAGGGTGCTGTGAATCTAAAGTTTTCCCAAGTTAAGTAAGGATGACGAAAAATCATATAAAAGTCAAAAAAGTTAATAAGGGTAGAGTTTCTCACCCATATTGAGGTGCCTTGATGACCACTTTGGATAAAGTGCAGCACACGTCAGACTGAAGTCCTGTGAGTGACCATCCGCTGTACTTGAGTAAAACGTTCACCGCTCCTTCGCGTCCCGAGCTATCATATACATTACATGTATTACTTTATAATCCACTGTAGGCATTGGGTCTTTCCTTCCCAAGGATCTCAAAGCTTACCAATAGACAGACAAGTCATTTCGTAGGATATTCTGTATACCATAACGGGGACCATTTCTGAAAAGGAAAGATGAGATTTGTGCCACAAGATAGAATGATAGACCGTGCGCATATAGAAGATATGATGTATAACGTGGAACGTGCTTACCCGTAGCGACCCCCATCCTCTGAACAGATTCTGTAATCAAGCAGGGAGAGACCTGGCGTCGCGACGTCGGGTTCGAGATTGACTGTATCTCCACATACACTGGCAATGTCAACCGCCTTTTCTGGGATGCAATACGAAGGAGGTTGAGAAGGCGGAGGCGGAGGAGGGTGCATGATAGGACGATCGGAATCGAAATGCTGCTGGGATTGTGGTCGTTCCTGCTGCTGCTGCTGCTGCTGCTGCTGTGTATATTGTTGCTGCTGTTGTTGTTGGGGAGGATCAAGCCACGGATATTGATGTGCAGAAGATCGTCTGACTTCTTCAAAGAGCGAAGGAGGGTCGTCCGATAATTGTTGCTGCGGACGGGCCAAAGGACGTCTGAGACGGGGAATCCGATTCGGGTGGCGCAATGCACGTTCGCGAATCGCCTCGGAAACAGTTGTCAGGCTCGAGTCCGAGAGATGCCAGAGTTCGGAAGGGGGCATGGGCAACGGGGATCGCGGAGAGGAGTCAGTATGAAAAGTGCTGGCGGGGTTCAGCAGATCCTGTTGAGAAGGATCCGAAGAAGTAGGAATCTCGGTTGGGTGAATACGGTCGAACGCAGCAGGCGTAATTATTGGTGAAACAGGCGGAACAGGCATGACACTTGTGATAATAAAAAAGCAAAAGAGAAAAAAAAGAAGCAAGAATAAGAGGAGAAGAGAAAAAAAGAGGGAGAGAGAGAGAGAGAGAGAGAGAGAAAGAGAAAGGAAGAAAGCCTTGACAAGGGCCTTCTCTAATTCATGCAGCCACACTCACTCACTCTCTCACTCACTCACTCACTCACTCATTCTCTCTCTTTACGGCTCGCTCTTGATTTTTCTTTGCCCGATTACACCGACGTTTCTTCTTTCTAACCCCCCCAACCCCACCCCTTCACCATGTTTGTTCCAAAAATGATACCAGACATACCTTATTCTTACTCTCACCACGTTTTCTGTCCTTTCTTATTTATTAGTAGTAATATAGTACGGATGTATATATACATATTATATACACATGTATTTCATTCATGCATACTCAGAAAAACGGCCCATACACGCGAATGTTCATTATTTACTTGCTCTTTCTTTTCTTTTTTTCATACAATTCTTCACATGAAATGAGCAAATAAAGAAGACACCCCTCGTTACCCAAAGTGTGTTTGTTTCTTTCCTGAGACGCCCAGAAGTCTAATTGTTTATGTCTTCTCGGTTAGACCTTTTGTGATGGTCAAGCCAATCATGGCCTCCCTTGGCATGCGGTATCCTTCCTTTTTCTTTGTATATATCCTCTGATTATCGATCGGTTATATGCAGCTTTTGTATTTTTCCTTCCTTTACCATGCATACGTGTTTAGATATACTTCCTAATACGATATTGACGATAGACGTAACTGATCTTAATGACCTAAAAGGCAAACTAGGGGTCCTTCCTTTCTTTTTTTTACGCCCCAATTTCCGGTTTCAAGTCATTGCTATTTATGCCAGTGATTGGCCACCTTGCTCTAGATTAACACACATTGTGGCAAAAATAGAAGTTAAGACTCCAAATACAACCGATAATAGTCGCTTTACATCTTGATATGGTATGTAGCTCAAGTAAAAGGATAGTTTAGAAAAAGATATGATCAGTGAATTGACGCGTATCTATCGTCCAGGAAAAAGCTTTCGTACATGGTTTCCTAGACCAACATTTGTCGATTTCTTCTTATCTCTCCTTGAGTTGCATTTAAGGATCTCATATGCAGCTATATCTTTTACCTTTAAGCTGTGTCAGGGTATACCATGTAAGTGACTTTGTTGAATGTGTCAGAAGAACAAGTAATGGAATGGCGTCCACCATACTAATGGAGGTAAACGTACTTTGATCTGTACCTGAAACCGTATGCATGTGTATGTGTGCACGTATTCAGACATGCATGTGCATTTCTCTGTGATGCTGCATTCATGGATAATGTTCTTGCTTTAACAACATCCTACCATCGATACCACCACGTTTATTTCTCAAAGTCGTAAGTATCAGAATCATCCCATATTTTGCATGAACCAATATCCCGCAGTGTCAATACAATATCTCATCAGAGCTTCCGCTAATTTTTGCTTGAAAATGATCGCTGTAGTATGCCAACTTTTAGTGTATCACAAATCATTCTCGTCGGGATGTTGATCCGCGCTTTACATGCCACCCATCAGCGCCCGGGTTTATTATATCGCAGATCCAGTACGATACCGAAAATCATACCCTTATTCATTCCCATAGATTAAGAGAAGCCGTCGGGCCAATTTGGTTCTTTTCAGCAGTCTCTTTCTCTTTCTTTCTCTCTCTTTTTTTTTTTTTTTTCGTATAGTTCGTTTAGCATTCTGGTAGAGAGATACTCACAAGTATGAGAGACGTATAGGACATTAAGCGATGGCAAACGGGCAAGTTTATATGTTACAAAAGTAGAGCTGGTAATAAAGCTTAAGATCTGGTTCCGAACTGTACAGGTGATATCATTGGGATTTCTTCTAAAGCATAGCAGAGACGCCGAAGAAAAGGAAGACGGCTATGCAAATAAACAGCTACGACATGTATTTAATGAGATGAAAAGAGTTTACCGTGGAAAGTCGGCAGTTTACCATGGATTTAAGCGTCAAGGGTTCAATAAACGCGTTGATGATTTCTCCATAGACGCCGACGGCAATCTTGGTTTGTTGTCCTGTCATACTGCGCTGTAGGCATGTACGAAAAAAAGAATGATGAGTTAAGGATGACGCGTAGTCTTCCTCTTTGATAGTGGTGGGGAACTTAGGTTCGCCCTTTCCTCTCTCTTGGTTTTTTAGTAAGAAAGTAAAAAAGGATATTGTTCCAGTTGAGTGCAGTAAGTTTGCACGAGTGGCGAAAGCTGGTCTTTGCTGTGGCAATGATATTCATTGAATTTGTCGGCGCATTGCATAATTTCCCGCTCTAGGTCTAAAAGAAAAATAAGAGGGCATCAGTGCATATCCTTTTGCCTCTTGTTTACTATCTCGACCTAGATTGCGTTCCTGCATCTTGAGCTTGATCTCGTTGGATGCTGCCTGGAAACAGCTAAACACAAATAGAAGCAAGCCGATCCAAACAACGCCATAAATGACAATGCGCGCATAACTGTTGCACCCATCAGCATTTGACATTCAGACATTTAAACGTAGCTTACCTCGAGATGATGAGCGGCACCTCGGGCGAAATATACCACCTGCGACGTCTTTGCAGAGGGTAGTCTATTCGTCGCCTTTTACGCTGGCTCATACAGGAGGAGTGCTGTGGGCAAAAAGAAGGAAAAAAGAAAGAGAAACAGAAAAACGACCAATGATGTATATATTTAAATTCATGATGATAAACTATGTACTTGTATGATTTACTCTTCTGCTGCCGTAACATTCGCCTGACCAGGCTCAGTAAGCAGCAAGTCCATATCGATGCGACCTGTCCGGGGATCCGTAGCATAGTCCTTGATGGCAGAGCGAAGCAGACGAGACGCTTCTTGCACATCACCGACTTCCACGGTGGATGACAGACGCATACGCGCGTGGGCTTCAGACATACGGATCATCGATTCCAGCTGTCGAGTAGTGGCTGTCACGCGGCGCTCGCTGCCAGTGTTATGCTGTCCTTGCCTCCGAAGCTCTACGTAGGCTTCCACAAGAGCTTCGCTTGCTTCTTCAGAAAGCACAGGCTGAATCTTTTCTTTAGCGTAGTTGATGTATCGCGTGAGTTGGTCGACGGTCTATAACAATATGAATAATGAGTTTAAACAGATATCACGGGTTCATTTCATACCAAAACGTCGACACCCGCGGTCTCGAATTGGTCATCCATGTATAAGGAAACCAAATGTTGTGCAAGGCGGCGATCGGCGTCCGCATCGACATTGTCCAGGATGAGATAAAGCAGATCGAATCTGGATAAATGGGCATGAGCCTTGTTGACCCGAAAATACCATTGTTGTCATTTACCTAGACAGCAAAGGGGGAGGGAGGTTGAGATTTGCAGGGACGGAAAGTTTCTTGTCCCATCGAGAGCCGATAGGGTTAGCGGACGCGCAGATGGATGTACGCGCATTGAGAGTTGTAATGATACCGGCCTTGGCAACCGAGATTGTCTGCTGCTCCATGACTTCGTGAAGCACAGATCGTGTGTGATCGCTCATCTTATCAAACTCGTCAATGCAGCAAATACCGCCGTCACTCAGTACAAGCGCACCGCTAGACATCCTTGTCAGTAACAAGATAAAACAAAAAATCTTGACACTACCTTTCCAAGACGAGTTGTCGTGTATCAGGATCACGTGTAATGTATGCTGTCAGACCCACGGCAGAGGAACCCTTGCCGGAAGTGTAGACGCCACGAGGCGAGATTTTGTGGACGTACTGCAGGAGTTGTGATTTACTGGTACCGGGGTCACCGACCAGGAGAACATTGATTTCTCCACGGAACTTGAGCGAGCCCGAGTTGGGGAATGATTTGTGTGCGCCGCCAAAGAGCTGAAGGAGGATACCCTTCTTAACATCGTCGAGTTCGTAAATGCTAGGCGCCAGCGACCGCGAGAGCTTCTCGAAAAGGTTGGGTGTTTGTGCGATCTCCTGGACTTCCTGCTCCACGTTCGTGTCGGTAGTGACGATCTCATCGCCTTCCTCATATCTGTGATATTGAGTGAGCATAATGCATAAAGTGAGCTCACGACTTACTCCTCAGGTCCGAATTCACTGCGCAAGTTCTTGTCGACCTGCATGCGCTTAGTATGGGTGCGCTTGATATGGACGACATCAATGTAAGTTCGGAACAGAGATCGAACGACGCGTTGACGAGGGTTCACCCGAACAGGGACACCTCGGAAAATACCGGTCACCTCCAAACTTCAATTCGTATTAGTTAGTCTCGTAATAGGGCGATTCCAATCTTTTTTTGCTTACCGATCACCGGGCTTGCAGACATCGACCATTTCTTCATAGTGGCACAGAGTGACAGTCTGAGGGGTCTGGCCGTCGGGCACAACATCTAAAATGCTGGTTGAGGGGTACAATACATAAAATGCTTATATATATTTACCAGGAGTTTCCTGCAGACGCGAGACCTGCTTATCGGCAAAGAGACAACGGTTGTGAATGAGTTGCATCGTATTTTCGGCAGAGCACTCCGGACGAGGACAGCGGGTGGGCTCAGTGATACGACCACGATCGATACGGGCCGTTACTGTCTGCTCACAATAGAGACATTGGAAGAAAGCTAGCAAGCAGAGTGTATAAGCAAACTGTCGTGGCGAAGACATGTTTTCCTATACCTTCTTTCATGTCGGGAATGATGCTCGAAGAGCGAATCAAGAGGCCCTTGATGGTCACCAACTGGTCGACGTCTGCGATACGGTTAATATATCATTGTAGAGATAGTATCGTACCGATCCCGGTTGGACTTACTCTGGGGGTCAAGCTCGCGCATGTTGACAGAGGATTCGAGATTGAAAGGACGTGTCTTGAGGCGCGCGTTTTGCTCCGAGACATCATCAAACAGCTCAAGGTAGAGACTGCTAATGCAATGGTCCATCAGAGGAATGACTTCCTGAGGATATTTAACGACCTGATCATAAAGAACACGCGTGGTGGGGAAAGCGAGCAAGTTGCGGCAGTCGAGATTGACAGTCTGTGACTGGGTCGCGTGAATCTAGATGGGAAACAAAGGGGTAAGCAGTGTGTGCTTGAAAAGCCAAGGTCATGAGAACCTACACGACTAAGCAGCTGAGGATAAAAGGGTCTGTTGTCGTCTTCAGTAATGGGTTCGTTGTGGGCGCGCTTGCGATCGGCGAGGCAAAAGTGGCGCAAAAAGTCACTAAAGAGCTTCATGGCATCGTGAAGGTTGACAGTGGTACCCCAAATAACGCGCATGGACGAAGCAGGGTCTGTGTCCTGTGTGTCTACCGGAGCAGGGCCACCGCCTGGCGTGATGCCACCAGCAGGCGAAGCAATGCGGCCCGGTGTCTGGAACAACGGTGTGCGGACAAATGTTGTGCCTGTGCGAGGGGTTGCGGCCGAGGGTGAATCATAGCCTCGCTGGGTCGCATTACGGCCGGGCGTGGAAGGGTAGGCGAAAGGAGAGCCTTCGCCTTCGCCGAGCATCGACGTAGCAAGCTCGGAACGCGGGAATCGACGACGAGAAGGCGAGCTGGGCGTTTGTGCCTGAGAGTACATTGCACCAGGCGAAGAGGGCTCAAAGATAGACGAGAGCTCCTGACGACGGGGAACATAATGCGTGGGTGTGTCCGGTGCTTGCTCAGCAGGTGTCGAAGGAGGTTGATTGCTGTTGCTCATTATTCAGGTGGAATCAAGAGACAAAGTGCCAAAGGCACTGAACCGTGTTCCTCTCAATATAATTTTTGTGGCTGCTTCGAGTGACTGTAGGTTTCACCAAACCATATCAAATTTCTTTGTTCCCCTCTCTTGATTTTCTCTGTCTCCACACATCATCATCCACCCGCTTGTAACTCTTGGTGCTGAAACTTTTATTGGTTACATTGAAGAGTTAATTACAAAAGGCATCACCATACTCAGCTGTATGCGTGTTGATTATATAAAATGTATACACAGTAAAATATGCCATTCTTCACAGTCGGCAACGCCACTGGGCCAGGTCCTGCAAGAGCGCAGTTATAGCGCCGACGGATGGAAATGCTTTGCTTGACTGGACAATGTTCCGTCGAGAGTCTGCTGACATCAACATGAACTGCTCAACGACGTCGCCGTCGATGAAACCTTGGTATGGGTCTATAGTGTCACCGCTGTCCGGGTATCGCCAATTGAGATGTGAAGGATACGCAAGGCGTGGAAGCGCATCCAAGAGTTTTTTCTGGAGTTCCTTCAGGACTACATACTTCTCCCTGGATATAGGAATCACAGCCCCTATCGCTCCCCGAGCTGTGCAGTAATAAGTGTAGGTTGACATGTCGGGTAGCGCCTGGATCTCGCCGTTGCTTGGAAAACTCATGCCCACATGCCCGACCGATTTCCTTTTGAAAGTATTGACCAGATCGCCGAGGTGATATCGTCCCAACGTTTTTACCGTACCGTCCGCTGCCACAGGCTGCTTTATATACAGATATTGGCTTTGATCAGCCGTGAGAAGGAGTTGGTCATCCATGATCTGGAGCGCAGTCGTCCAGCGCATTTCCGAGTCTTTTGCGATGCACTTGAGTGATGCGTCCTTTGCGCTGGATTGTAGAAGCTGTACGGATTGCATAATGTCACCCACAAGAACAGTGTCGCCCTGGGTATCGAGGCAGATGCATTCCACGTCAGAAAAATTCTTACATTTGACTTGTAGCCTCTCGCCTTGCTTGTTCTTTGGGTTGACATTTTCCAGCATAAAAATCTAGGGATCTTGTTAGATTATATAAGCCTGTGTTCATCCTATACTTACTGCAGCACCTGAACTAAACACCACCGTGTCTAGATAGGATTTGATATCCCATACTGGCGTAGGAAGCTCGGCCGCATCGATGAGTCTGTAGCTCCCACTGGGCAGGATCTCGTACATGAGGAAGCGGCCCCTAGGCGCGTCCGATGTATCGTTTTCACAAAAGATGGTACCCACACAGGCTACGTCCATACCATGGTCCTTTAGATTCAAAACGGCAATACTGCTAGGTACCTCGTTTGGAAAGAGTTCGTGGGCTTCGCGGTCTGTAGAGACATGAGTATCCCGTACTGGATCACTGCTTATAACTTACGGTGAAAGGTCATGGCGTCCATTATAAACAGACGGCTTGCATACGACTCGACACCATTACCGTAGTTCCGTGTCATCTTTGAAGCTCCAATGATAAGCGTGTCTGACTTGTCATGGCGTGCTATCTTTTTTGGGACGTATCCATCGAGCGAATATGTAGAGACTTGCGGTTTCACCATTGGATCAAGCTGGCCGAACAGCAAGCCTTTTGCAGTGCTGCATACCAGCGCGCTTCCTCCCGGGCAATCAGACATTGCAACAGCTTGTATATCCTGAAATAGAAATGCTTAACATATGTCAAGTTAAAGCTCCTCCAACTACACTCACGGTGAGGTTACAAGTGGTGAATTGTAGCTTCCCAATATCGGCATCGAAGTCAATGACAGTCGTCTCGTTTGACGTGGCAAACACGACTTTGCAGCCGTGTATAATGAGGGTGGATAATGTCGCCGAGTGGAGCCCCAGTGTTACTTGACGCTCGCTCACGAGTTGTTCATTGTCAACATCATAATACAACATTGTTCCATTACCTGTATACAAATTAGCAGGATGTGGATCGGTGAAAAAAAGGAGCACTCACTCAGCGAGACAAAAGCATACAGCTTGTGGAAGCCAAAATTGGTCAAAGCCAGTGATCGTGGGGTCGTGCCGGACGGCATATTACGCTTTGAAACCATGCCAAGGTCAGGTAGCGAGTGCATTTGCACAATGCTTTCTGGAGACGAAAGGCCGACGAGAGCAAATGGTGACATGCCGTGTGTTGCATCTGCGAGAATTAGAGACACAATGGGTATATCGAATCGCGTGGCACTAGTGCCTATAATGAGATGTGTGCAAAGATAGAGAGACTTCTTTCTTACCGAATGTATTTGATATGGTTTTCCTGGATGACGAAATAGAGAAGTTCGTGCTCCCCATGGCAAAGCAATATCTGGTGTCCGACGATATGGGCCATTCTTATTCTTTCTTCCGGCTTCCAGACAGGTACATCTCCTAATATGATTTGCGTGGGCGTTACTTGAGCGAACCACTTGCCAATGAGAGCCGCAGCGACAGTCTCTTCTTGGAGCTGGAACCCGGCCAAACTGTCCAGACTCGTCATTTCGCCTTCAGAGCTTTTACCGAGCAAGAGCGTTCTGTCGGACAAGGATATGACGAGCGTAGGGTTATGAGAATCGAGCCCGAATATGCGCTTTGCTGAGAGATTTGGGATCTGAGCACTTTGCAGAAAGTCATGACCATTGGAGACTATTTGTAGCGCTCCATTATGACGATGACCCGTACAGCACACCATCACATCCTGTAGATAAAGGTGAGTATGCTACTGAGCATGATGTTGTTTATGAAGGTACCTGGCCATTTCCACCACGGCTGTATGTGCAAAAGTCTGTCATAGGGCTGAGGCTCGGTAAAGAGTCGCAGACATGCAGTCGGTGTTTGGTTACTTCGTACAGATTCACCTTGACCAGGTATGAATCACCATGGATGGATCCCTGAAAGAGGAGACCGTCACCCAGGTACACCATTGTCGAAGGTGCCGTTGTCTAATATCGATCGGTGAGCGGGACCCCGTGCCTATATCTTGCATTACACCTACCTTTCCGATAGGTTCAAAGAACACATCCGTTGCATGCACGTTCCCAGGTATCTTCTTGAGACCGATATAGTAGAGATCGCCCGAGTCTGTGCCGACAAGGCAGTTGCCATTCTCAGGATCGAGCAAAATAGCGGTTGTTATGCCGACATTTTGTATACTGTTACGCAACCGACTGTTCGAGATGAACCGACCACTTCCGTATGGCAAATAGTTGATTATCATATTTCCGATCGCCAGGATACCCTTGAAAGGAGCTGGAAAAGGGATCAAGCGTCGCATTTTCTTGTCTACTTCGATATTTTGCTTTGGTTCTATTTTGCTTCCCGATGATAGGACGTGGTATTGTTGGATAAAGCATCGTGTATGTTCGTTCGTGTACAGCACTGCGATGGTCGGCGAATCAAGGCCCAGGTCGACAATGGAGTGAACGACGGAATGATTGATGCTGTGGCCTTCAAAGTAAGAGAATAAATCACTGTTTCTCGCTTGGACGTACCTTGCGTAAAAAGGATCAATCGGATCACCTTCCGCCTGTGGAACGGGCACAGCCACCAAGACGCCAGCGTACATGCTAACGATAACAGAAAGGTCTGTCTCGGATGGGCCCGTTCGCGTCACGAGACTTAATGCGTCTGGCTGCCGACGGGTCAGGCTGGGATGTTCAAAGCAGCCATTGGCATAGAGCTTGAGCTCTTTGTCAGTAAAATATAAAAAGCAGCATTCTCCGTTGTCGGTGACAAGAAAGAGCATGTCTTTCCCATCCTTGATAGCACAAATATTCGTGTCAGTTTGCATAAAATATTTCATACCGGATATTTTCGACTGTACCGGATGAGAGACGGTCTCGAGGACGACAATGTTGCCAGAAATCGCGTGTTGTTGCAAAAAAACAAGACGTTCGTGTGCGATCGCCCACAGCTCGATCTGAGACGATTTGCTAGTATATAACAACGCGTCAATAGGATGGTGACTGAAGAGAGCCGCAATCGGTTACCTTGTAACGATATGAGTATAGTTTGGATCGAGAAAGCTGCCCTTGACGCTGTTGGAAATAGCGGTTGGAGGATAGAGTGTCGTAACATAGTTGTAGGGACTCATTCTGGTGAAAGAGCGATCAAATCACAAGAAGGAAAAAGTGTTCAGAGGACTTCGATTCTGCTTTCATTCCGCACTCGAATGGGCAGGCTGTCTTTAAGAGCACAGTCGCGTATGGGCGGATGGCGTCGAGCGTCAAGCGTTGATTATCGCGAATGACAGGACAACAAGCAGCAACGTTCCGTTGGCTCAGGTCCGTGCTTAACCCTGGAAACTCCGCCCCTTACTTGCTCTTTGTATTGTATTGTACACGACTGTATATACTCTCCTGCCTTTCCTTTACTTTCTCTTTACATTGCCATGTCACGTCTCGTGTCCACTCATTCTTATTGCTCCTCTGCACAAGACGACAGCTACCGTCAGGTCGATCTCTATGTGCCTGAAAACGCGAGTGCGGACACGCCCCTGATCGTGTTTGTTCATGGTGGCGCATGGCGTTCGGAAGACAAGGCGGAGCATGAGCCCTTGGCCAATATGCTCTGCAGTCAAGGGTTTACAGTCGCAGTGCCCAACTATCGGTAAGCTTACCGAAGCAGGGGTCAACTTCACATTAACAATAATAACGCCATTCATCGTTTGTTTCTAGTCTAAGCTTGCGTCCCACACCGGACGCCCCACCAGCCGTTCAACACCCGAGTCATATAGACGATATCGCCCAATCCATCGCGTACCTGACCAGCGAACCACCTCGTACAGGCGTGTATGATCCTTCCAAGATATTCCTGGTCGGTCATTCCGCGGGTGCCCACATTGTTACTATGCTTGTTCTTAGCCCGTCTTACAACGTACCAGACGTGCGCGGTGTGGTAGGAGCAGACGGTATCTATGATTTGCAGCTGCTCCTTAAGGATTATCCCACCTATGACTTTGTGCCCCAAGCCTTTGGTTCCGATGCTGCTGCGTATGATGCCGCGTCACCTACGCACCAGAAACCCAATACACTGGTACCACCCATTTTGATCGTACATAGCTTGCAGGACGAGCTACTCAACCTGGCGCAAGCGGAAGTGATGCTTCAACACCTCGAAAGTTTAGATGCAAAAGTGCAGCTGGATACGTCGGTTCCCGGAAAGCATCATGAAATGGTCCACACTAAAGAGTTTGTGCGCTCCATTACTCAGTTCGTCTCTGAGTGTCTGAAACAATGAATTATTCAACGCATCTTAGTTCAGTCTACTCGATAAATCCTCGTCGACACATACTATCGCATGTATATCATGACACGGACCAGATAGTCTGTTATCCTAATTAGATTCTACAGGTAGCATTCATATTTCTGTGTGTATCCAACAGGGTACCGATATGTATGGTACAAATGATGAGTCTCACCACTTATATGCCGGCAGTGGGCGTCATCAGACAATAATTCTAATATAAACACAGTACCAACTCGCTGGCACGAGAAGATCGAAAAGTAGAAGATGCACATTAGATAAACACTTTATTGGCTATGCAGATCAACGAATGATGGCCGTGATGAACACGATATCTTTCGGTGGAAGGTATCAATAGCAGAAAGCTTGGGCACTCTTCCATCGATATGTACAGTGCTCCGACGTCAGTTGATCACATACCATCAATAACGATCGTGACGCTATCAACCAGTTCAACAACCTTCAGTAGGATGACATTTCTGTCAAGTACTCTCATGAAGAACTGCTCACTCTGACCTATCCTTTGTTCATCCACGTGGCCAGCATTTAATGGCCAGCAACTTTGACACCTCTGCAGCTTGTGTTTACACAAGTCTTCCTCAAGCAGTAATAATGGAACGAAAGTGTCTCTCAAAGATCATATGCATGTCTTACTGGCTGCGCCATCTATCTTGCTGCTAACATCCAACAAATATCCGGATGAAGTAACATGCTCCTTTGATCTCAAGAACCGGGAATACGGCGATCAGCTCAATCAAGACGACATCTTCCGTTGCCTTTGAACGTGCTTGGTGATCTACGTGGAGCCTTGGACAAGTTGGCCTGGAGTATCTGCAGAAAAATGCAAAGCAGACATGTTCTTGAAAGCGCTGGCTCAGGGATAAACGAATACAAGTCTGTAAAAAATGCAAGCGCGGTGGTCAATAGCCTACCAAGTTTCCCCTAGGCATCGAGACTGTGGGTCGGATTCCGATGTTCTACGCTCTGGTGCTGATTGCAGAAGGCATTTACACATCAATACAGCTGGCAGAAATCAAGATCCCGGATAATCTGCAGGCTTCGTCGCATTTTGTCATGAATATATCGGGTGTCTTATCTGTGATGCGCGTCTTTGATTGCCTCTGCGTGCGTTGCAGTGGTCCACGGGTTATCATTAATTGCAGGTCGCCCACTCTACCTTTACATGTGCTCCAACAATTATTTGTGTATCGAAAGTCGAAAGGGATCACGTCGCATCAAACTTTGTCAACCCTATCATCAACACATAGTAGTATCATCATAATAGATTATGTCATGCTATGCATCTGCGGATGCAAAAACATCATAACAACACAACCAATTGAGCCATGAGTCACAGGAAATAATGGGTACATGAGATCTGGTTACGTGCTTGGAGATCCAATCGACAATTTCCCTGGAAATTTGCATGTCTGTGGTGACACGAAAGAGAAATTTGAAAAGGGCCAAAGATTGGTGAGTCAGTTTTTCCGAGATCAAAAAATCCCATGTGCGGCATAAACTATGAATGATTTCTAATCATTCGAGTTCAGAGGCTGACAGATCCCGAAAGTATGTCCTTGCGAGAGCGAAGCCTCTTTGGAAACGATTGTTATATCCACATATGAGGAACTGGCCAACGTCCTTTCCTAGGATTTCTATATCCTATGATCTACAATGGATCTTTCTTTTGGTAAAAGGTTTGAGTAGTACGAACATTGCAGACGTCGGCACATATGATTTTCCAGGCAAGATCGATCCAGCCGCGTTAAACTTTTCCCTTGTACGTATGAACCACACCTTTTTTTCTCCCTTGGTTTCACCAGGGCTCCAACGTTTTCCAATGTGCTTCTTCTTCATTTATGTTTGCGTTTCTTCAAGATGGCAGAACTTGATAAGAAGTCCATAGCATCCAGTCATACGGAGAAGTTGTCTGACTATGACGAAGACAAGAATGAACGTACGTTGCGCAACTCAAATCAGCAACCTGAGGAGGAAGCGTCGCCGTATGCTGGTCTTGCCGAGTGCGCTCCGTTCCCTACCCTGGCATCCCTTGAGGAAATCACGCATACACTGTCCAGGAGCAGGACAAATCAGACCACGCAAACACCAGCAGTGGAGATGGCTAAATGCGACGAGTCAGCAACCAACGGCAACGCTGACGTTGAGAAAACCAAAGAACCCGATGACCTCGGTGAAGCGTACTGGACAGAAGGCATAAAAAATCCGGGCTGGCCCGTCGTGCTTTCTGTCTTCCTAGTCAACTTTAGCATGTTTGGCGTCGTGTTCTCATGGGGCAATTTCCAACAACTGTAAGCTTTCTTTGCCTATTGTTCGTCCGTCGAATATCAGGAATGATCTAATGTCCCAAAAAAAAAAGATATCTTGAAGACGTATACAAAGGGCAGACGGATGAGTTCCGCATTGCTTTTGTCGGCACTTCAGCCAATGCAATGCTGCTGTCTATCGGTCTGTTTACAACGCCCATCATCCAGCGCATTGGCTATCGAGCTACGCTGGCGATCGGCTCCATTCTTGCCCCTCTCGGCCTGATTTTGGCTAGTTTTGCCACTCAGCTGTGGCACATCTACCTATCTCAGGGCATATTGTATGGCATTGGTGCCGGCTTGGCCTTCTCATCTTCGGTCACCCTCCCTTCTCAATGGTTTGTTAAAAACCGCGCTCTTGCCACTGGTTTGGCTGTCAGCGGAAGGTATGTATGTATATACTGCTATCTATCATGTGTCTTGATACATATAACTGATATCCCCTGTAGTGGCATTGGAGGAGTTTGTATATCACCCATGTCACAATCGCTAATTGCTAATATCGGCTATCGCAATGCGCTTCGGACCATTGGATCCATGATATTTGGCTTGCTATGCATTGCGATAGCACTTGCTCGGCCCCGCTATAAGCCCCAACCAACATTTAACAGGCCTTGGTACAAGATTATCGATACCAATTTGATCACCGTTCGCTTCAGCTTTATGCTGGTGTTCTGCTTTTTTGTGCCATTCGGTTATGTCGCAGCGTTCTTCCTTACGCCGGCCTATGCCATCAAGATTGGTAGCAGCGCTTCGACGGGATCAACCTTAGTATCCGTTATGTCCGGTATGAACGCTGTCTGCCGTATTATGCTTGGCTATCTAGGCGACCGTTATGGTCGTTTGAACATCCTTGGTATCTGCACACTTCTTTCAGGTAAATATTATTAATGGTGAAGGAGAACACAAAGTCTGATCCTCTGTATACAACAGGCGTCTTCACTATGGTTCTATGGCAGTTTTCAAGGACGTATGGCGTCTACGTCGCATACTGTGTCCTGTTTGGGCTAACAGGAGGCGGTTTTGTATCATTGATGCCTCCGGTGGTGGCGGAACTCGTTGGCATTGAAAACATCCAGAGTGGGGTTGGCATGGCATATTTAATGACGATGATTGGCAATCTTCTCGGGACACCTTTGGCAGGTTTGTTACAGGGCGCAAAAGGATGGACAGCTGCAATTCAGTTCGCAGGCGCCATGACCGTAACAGCTGGCATTGTCGCCATTATCCTGCGCTTCACCCGCAGTCGCAAGCTCTTGATACGTATATAAAGGAGCATGCATTTTTATAGTTTATACTCGACGCCTTGAAATTTTATCGCATATTCCCGCCCATATGTATAGTGTCCATGAATTGTAGATTTAAATTGTAGACAATAATAAGGACGGCTCACAACTCAATCGTGGCTGTTGTGTAATGGAGGAATGTTGGTTACTTATGGATCAGTGCATCTAAATACCGTAAGTAGTAAAAATATCGACTCTTGACTATCATGAGCTCGCATGATTCAGTGTATCTGTATGCATACAAACAAATCGTTGTATAAACAAAAAGCAGACGGGTATTATATTTCCATAAATTTACTGCCGAACTATCGAGTGAGATAGCGTACAATGGGCAGGCAGAAACTACACTAGTCCAGACCCCTTGACAGAGGGCACGAAAGAAACAAAAAAAAAAAAAAAAATACTGGTGCAACGTGATTGTCTGAGACTGCTCACGAGCGGGTTTTGTGTATGATGATCGCCTCCAGTCTCAATTTGGCTAGCAAGAAAACACGGCAGGCGATGGGCAGATCGTGAGGAGAGAGCAACATAGTAAACCATTGAATACAACAGTGTAAAATGAACAAGACCAGTGGATCAATATAGGCATAATATCATGGAAAAAGACATGTCTCATGCTGAGATACAAAGGGCAAGCTCTTTTCGAAAAGAAAGCAGCTCTTGGCATAATAATACGAAAGTATACACCATCACTGTTTTTGGGGAGGTTTCGGCGTCCAATTAGAGACATAGGTTTTTTAGGTGCTGCATTGAGGGCCTCGATGGTTTCCAGCCTTCCTCTGAGCCCGTTTTTCCCTATTTCTGTTTCTTCCACCTTGAGCCGTTTTCCATGAATTCCGGTGGTGCACCTTTGAATTCGGATGCATTTTCGAGGACACTAGAGAGTCGGCCCCGCCATAAGCGCACCACCAGCCATTCCTCAAGTCAACACCACCATCAGAAGGATGGCTCGGTCAACCGCATTTCGCGTGCCTTTGAGCACGACTCGCCACAACCTCACCAGGCCTCGGACAGCTCACCTGCGTTGACTGCTGGACATGCACAGCCTGCAAGACCGGCTCTGCCTAGAAAACCTCCGTCCTTGCGCATGTCGTCCAACTTGTCTTTCAAAACAGATGCACTCATTAGTCCTTCGACCGAGTCTCTGCCCTCCTCGCCTAGCACCGTTGCAACCTCGGTCACTAGTTATACTTCAGACGCGCAATTCCATCATCGTCGCTCATGGACGAAAGAAGAGGAGCTGCAGGAGCGCCCAAAACGACAAGACCAACACTATCAACAACAACAGGACCCACAAGTACAACGACAACAGCTATCCTCAACTGATATAGACCAAACATCCCTGGCATTCAGCGACATCCGCGCTCGTTTCCAGCAGGGTGCCACTCAAAAGGATCCACCTGCCGTAAGTTTCCCGAGAGACACCCCCCCCTTTTCCACCTTACCATTGACGCATGCTCATGAAACTCTCTTCTCAATTATCTTTATATCTGGGGCACTCCTTCTCATTTATTTCATTCATTTCATTCCAATTTCAATTTATAGCCTGCCCATAGACTTCGCCCTCTGCCTTCAGAAGGTAAACCTCTCAACAACTTGCCAAGCCGACGAGTATCCCAGATGCGAAGCAAACCCAGCCAAATCGATCACCATCCTTCTTCTCATGTCAAGCCGCAACCATCGTCCATACCTGCCAAGTCATGGATGCCAAGACCGCCGCCCCAGAATAATAACGGCGCTCATACAACAACGACTAAGGCCACGGGTGACAAGATTACTACCCATCTGTCATCCAGCCCATCGTCTACGCCCAAGACGGGATCTTTTGTCGCTGAACTGAGTAAGCGACTCGAGGAACAGGCAGACGCTCCACCATCCCCGCGCCGCCCGCTCTCCTCAACCGGCTCGCCGCGTACTTCCGTCCTACGAAAAACATCCAACATTAGTCATACCACGTTACCCAAGCGACCTTCCGTCACTAATTTCGCATCTCATACCTCACAATCACCTCATCAACATCTAGCCACCCATATTACTACTGCAGCAAATGCTGCTGCTACGACTGCGTCCGTTCCCTCTTCTATATCTGCGCCGCCACCGCCGGCGGCCATCACCCAACGCTCGTCCTCCTCCTCCAGTACCGTCTCCTCAACCCTCCACCTCCCTGTCATTGCGCGGACTGGTACCGGTAACAGCACCGCTTCGACCTCGTCTCTCTCCACCACCGATTCCCCCTCGCGTCGCGCATGGCAATATGGTGCAGCCATCACTAGCTGGTTCACCGGCTCGAGCGCAGATGATCACCACTCACAGCAGAGTCTGAAAGACTCGATTACTATCGTTTCGAAAGATCCTTTGCCTGCTGAGGATCGCTCGCCTTCAGGTTCGGATACAGCGACGTCCTTCCCTGCATCCTTGCCCGTCTCTCCTCAGCTTTCCGGAAAACAGGAGCTGAAACGCTCCAAAGTCGTGCGAGAGCTCGTGGAGACCGAATGCGCCTACCAGAGCGACATGATCGTGATCAAAGAAATCTATTATGACCAGGCCCATTCTGTACTGGCTCCAGCCGACATCAAGATCCTCTTTTCCAATCTTACCACGATCCTCGAATTCGAGCGACCTTTTGTCAATGAATTGAAAGAGGCAGAAGTCGGCTTACAGGATGAGATGGATCAGGATACCACGACCGTTGGCAAGGTGTTTCGACAAAACGTAAGTAGTTCACGTTTAGGGATTTTCCCTTAATTTATTTCGCCGATAGATGCGCCGTCTCGATACCATTTATTGCGACTATTGTAAACGGCATGAAGACGCGGTGGTGCGATTGCAAGAACTGGAGGCCAAACCGAATGTGCAGCAGTTCCTGAGTGAATGTCGCACACAGATGCAGGGTCGGACCACTAGCTGGGATTTGGGTAGTTTGCTGATCAAACCAGTCCAGCGTGTCCTCAAATACCCTCTGCTCTTACGTGTAAGTGCAATGAGAGATGGAGCTTATGTACTCACATATTGCAGGAGATATTCTTATTGACACCCGCAAGCCATCCTGATCACGACGATCTGGCAGCTGCTATGCAAGAGATTCAAGAAGTAGCCGACCATATCAACGAGATAAAGCGACGTAAAGACATCGTAGAAAAAATTGTGGGCGACAAGAAGAAAAGTGAGATTAATGTAAGTTGCAAGTTGCCCTTACTGCTTTCTATGAGACACTCGCTCATCGCATTCATTGTAGGTTGTGTAAGTAGCATAAAGAAGGCGAAGGATAGCCAGGTGCTTATCATGGTATAGTCACGGCATCAACAAAAAAATCACTCGACGTGCCCAGCGATTCAAACAAGCAACGGGCTTTGCTGCCGAGGCAACGCAAGATGCTTTATTTGATACCCTCCATCTGCGGTTTGAAGAGCAGCGCGAGGTTGCGCAGCAGCTGGCGCGCGATGTCCAAGGCTGGGTGCGTCAGATCAGACACCAGTTTGAAATGATGTGCGCCTTTGCTGAGAGTTTCGAGGCGACTTACAGCGCGTTTGGTGGCGTGCGCGTAAGGAGTATGGAAAGCATCAAAGATTTTGGCCAATCTGCGAAAACATTTGCCTCTGTCATGTCACGCGAGCTAGTAAGTTTCAAAAAGAGAGAGAGAGAAAAAAAAAATCGGCCCCGCAGAACATGGATTGACAATCGTCCTCCAAAAAATTTTTTTCTTCCTCAGGACTCAATGGTACAAGGCTACGTCTACAGCCGTATCGATGACTTTTTGCGTGTCTATGAAAACCCAAGCCAGGTGATCAACAAGCGCGCCCAGAAATTGCTAGACTATGACCGGGTGCGTGGGATTCGAGCGAAAGGTGATACCCCCGATAAGGCCTCGCAAGAATCAGCCGACGCCTATGTCTCTATCAATGCTCAGTTGGTGGACGAGCTACCCAAGCTGTTCCGTCTGACGGGTCGCTACTTTGATATTCTGATAGGCGATCTGGCCCAGGTGCAAGCCAATTACTACAAGCAAATGGAACGCGAATGGCAAAAGATCTTGCAGCGTCATTTCCCGGGGCAAAGCGCGGACGGCCTTATAGAGCATTATCAGGCACAGATGGCACAGGTGGTGGAGCCCCTCCTGGCTGATATTGCGCCGTTGAACGCTGCGGTCTGGGATGCTGTCCCAGGCGCAATGGCTACACCTGAAGATGAAAATAGTGCTAGGCGATCTGACGGGAGTAGCAACTACTTTGGAGGTAGGGTATCAAGGAGACAAAATGAAATAGGGGTGCGCTGAAAGACTTTTGACACTCATTTTCTTGTCTAGACGACACTTGGTAGATCTTATATTAACGTATTTCTTGTACATACATAAACTTCGCTTTTGTAATACGGTATACAGTTTCGCTTTGTAACATGGCATACATACATTGTATATATCTCCTCGGAGAAGAGGGGGCAGAAAGGTTTCATTCATTACATATATAGGGACATTATATTTCCTGGATTTTTTTTAACACAAAAGATTATCTGCAGATGAAGAGAGGGACTCGCGTCGTGCGCTGTGAGCGACTGGAGAAGAGAGTGAGAGGGGCCAGTAACAGAGACAACGACGATAAAGGCGGCAACCGGGCGAGAGGAGATTCAGAGTGAAAATGAAGGGGTTCTGCAAAGAAAAGGACGGCTGGGTACTCAACGACGCTGGGAGTCAGGTAAATTCATATCACGGGTGTACTTATCGAGGTCATCCAAGAGCCGTCTAAAGTCTCGCTCCTTGAGCAGACCATAATGATGACGGACAGTGACAGCGAGGGCATGGATGGTCGCGGTCGTAAGGGCTTGTACCGCTTGAGGGTCGTTATAGAATGCAAACTGGTCAACAAAGGGGTCAGAGAGCCAGTGATTCCAGATTTTTTCGAGCATCTGACGGTCCACTCGGGGCGTCACCAGTTCTAATAAGTCTTGCTCAGACCTGCTCACGATATCTTCTCGAGTCAGGTTGAGTTCACCCACACGGTCCTTGATGATCTTGCGCCATTTGGACCTGAAGTTGGCAATGTTCGCTTGGAACGTCTCCACAATGCGGTTGCCAGGATCGACAGGTTGACTGACGTAGACACTGTTGGCAATCGCGCATGCTTCGTCATTGGTGATGAATCGACTGCGAACGAATACACGGCGTTGCCGCCGCCAGTATTCTTTTTCTTTTTCCTTGGCGGAGAGCCGTGCGTCGTCTTGAACAGGCTCTTCTGGAGTGAGCGGCACCTTGAGCGATTCACGCGGATAAGCATACTCAGGCCCACGCCGTGCAGCAGGGCCAGGTGTACCAGATATTGAGGAAGGCGCGGGAGTCGATGTGCTGGACGTGGCCGGTGCCCCTGCTGCTCCTGTCGTCGTTGTCGTTGTCGTCGCGGTAGGCCGGCCAAGGTTAGATTTATGAATGGGTTTGGACGGATAGTCCGTTCCAGCACCACCCGAAGGAGGAGGCGCGGCTGCGGCTGTTGTAGCAGGAGGGGGAGCGGCGTAGCGTGATGTAGTGGTTGATGCAGAGGTGGATTTATTGACGCTTTGAGGATGGCCACGGCGGCCTTTTTTGACGTGTTTCGGTGAAGTGAGGAAGGACGTAGTGGCGAGTTTGGGAAAGCTGCGAGGCGCCTGCGCCTCACTTGTGATAGAAGTGCTAGCGGCGTTGGCAGCTACAGCAGGATCAACGTTTAGAAGTTGATCCAAAATGTGGTGCGGCTGGTTCTCATCCTGCCGTTGATGCCGTTGGCGTTTAGAGGGTACAGGCGGCGACACGGCTGCATCGCTAAAACACTGTGTTCGCGACCGCCGCCGTGCCTCCATGGGCCCACCTCTCACATCTGACAGTGGTATCACATCCAGCTGCGCCATGTAGACTTCGGGTCGATTATGTGGAGAAAATGCAGGCATGGATTGTGCAGAGCCTGCGGGAGATACCGATCCTGTGATGACGAAAATATTGTAAAGAAACAAAGATAACAGCATTAGATGTTACACTCTCCCAACATAATGGCTAGCTACAAACGCTGTAGTATACTCTCTCTTACCTTCGTGAGTGGTAGCACGTTTACGTGGAGGCAGAGAACGTGTTGCCCGCTCTGATTGAGGAGCGATGAAATATGAGATACTAAGTAAATGTGGCCTCCGGAAAAATTATGGCTTACCTTTGCCTTTGGGCCTATTGCCATCAATAGCATCACCAAAGGGAGCGTGCATGTGGTCTGTAAGAGTTCTTGGCATGATCACAGCACACGTTTGTTTGATAATATGTAGAGGGGGGTTAAAGGAAAAGGGCAGGCTGAAGCCAAAAGGAAGCCGCCATGAAATTATATTCCCAAAAGCAAGTCACAGCAACTCCGCATTTCGAAAGCGTATTGCTTTACTCTGTCTCTCGCAGGTGAATTGTCGTCATGTGCTCCTCACTTTTTTCGTTTATTTCTCGTTTAGATATATGTCTTTCTATGCAGTTCACTATTTAAATTTTCATCGAAGCCAAGAAGAGTGACTTCATAATCTTGGGAAGGTCCTTGTTCTCCGAGCAAATTTGACCTTGGCTTCCCAGCGCCTTTTTAAGTCTAACCCCAACAGTGAGTATCATGCAATAACGAGACTTTTCGCAATACGTACTGCTCAGCTTGATCTTGCAGCGAACCTATAAAGATCATTTCCGCAGTGACCCGATCGTCCGATTTAAGAACTGGGATTTTTCTGCACGTCAGCCCCTTTGCTCTCATGTTTTAACAAGCTCATGCTTACTCCGTGCGATATCCTTGGGGTGGATATTATACTGCTGGATATTGGCATCAGAAAGGATAACGACAAAGTAGTCGTCCGCCTCCTCCTTTGTGATTTCTTTGATTGAGTGGGATGCAGCACCCAGCGTGTTATCTACATACCATCAGTTTAAAAAATTCAAAGCTGTGATAAAAAGGCAATATTACAAACCTCCGCTAAGACAGTACTGGGAATGAGCACGCATCTTGCTGAGGACCTCAAACTCGTCCTTTTCTGATCTGGGGTAGTTCGCAGGAGTGACAAACTCAATGTTTGCACCATCACCGCTGTGACCAATAAGGCGATACGCAAACTTGTGTTCGAACCCTCGGAAGGCCTCCATCAACATGAGTGCCACCTCTAGTGAGCGTTCCAGACGGCGATCGTGCGCATTAAACCGGTACATACTATCCACAGCGGATGAAAAAGAATTAGCGATGTTTCCCATCGTGTCAGGGTGATCATTTTGCTTGGATATACCTCGCCGACAGGTCAAACACAAAATTCATGCGCTTCGGCTTGTCTTGAAACAGGCCGATCTCAGGATCGTCTTCACCGCGCTTACGATAGATGGCGCGCTCGCCTGTGAGACCTTCCACACTATGTACACGTATGTCAGACTATGGTGAGCGAGTAAACAGGAGCATAAGCACTTGGTGCCTTACATTTTGGTGTCGTCAAGGTCACCCGACGCTTGGTTTTTAAGCCAGACGCGCTCCTTGTTTTTGGCTTCAACGCTCTCCAGAATGACGCGCAGTTCGCGCACTTCACGACGGACATTTTCCATGTAGCGCTGGAAAAGCTAAAACAAGTAAGAGTACAGATGGTTAGTTTTTTTTTCGTAAACAAAAACAGACTCAGTTGTACGACTATTGTTTCGACATACCGAGTAATCGCCCTGTGTCATGTCTATCTTGCCCAACATCTTTTCCATAGCCTGCTCGTGCATCTCTCTAAACAACAAAGGAAACGTTACACTGTGCACAGCAAAGATTATGTATCTTTTTTTTACCTTTGTGCTTCCGTCACCTCTTTGGGTTTATCATCGGCGGAACGCTGACAATTAAAGGAGCAGCTATCAACAAAGATCCAAGAAGGGTGCTCCAATAAAACTTACAAGTTTGAGGTTGTTGATATCTTCAAAACTGGCTTCTTCGCGGCCCTGATCATTGGCTGAATCGGATGATCCACCGCTGCCGCCGCTACCACCCTCACCACCTGAGCCTTCGCCTCCTTGGCCACCTTCACCGGAGCCTTGACCGCCACCGGTGCCTACAGCGCCGCCGGCTCCTCCGCCGTTCTTATTGCCAGCTTTGCCCCGCTCACCGTCTTCGCCTTCAGTCATGACTCGGCCATCGACGGCAGCACCGCCATCCGCAGACTTATCCTGGAGATTATATCATTAGCGTTCCTAAGGAACAAGTTTTAATGATTTTACCTTCTCATCGGTCTCATAGATGATGGATAGCACCTTCTCGTCCACACCCACCATCTGCTTCCATGTCTGCGCAGATTTGTAAAGATCATTCGATTGAACTTGCCAGACACGCACGACACCCACTGCATCCATGGTAACTAAGTTACCGTTAGCAAGTTCGCACATGGTGGCTACTTGGCGCTCCACTTGGAAACGAGCAAAAGTGGCGACGGGGTAGTCCACATCCAGGTTGCTCATATCGGCGAGAGGTGCTTTGATGCGCCACACTTGATTACGTTCCGGATTTAGGATATCGAGCCAGCTCTCCGGTCGTCCATCGGTCGATGGGTGGATTACTGCAAGTTGACGGGACTTGGCCAGGTACAGAGCGCAGCCCTTAATGCGGCCGGGCGCCTCCGCATCCGCACGATCAGGGTTCATATATGCATGAAGCGTCACAGGTTGGCGGTTTGCAATAAAGTGCTCCGCATTGCATCCTTCCACAATTGTGCCAAACCTGTTGGGACGTGCATTGTAGGCCATCTTCGCGCCCGGGGCACATTCTTGCCAAAAGATATGTTCCAACTCGCCAACGGGTTGGCCATTCTGGCCGAGAACTTCGATGGCCTCGCTCACCCATTGATCTTGCTGCTGATAGATGGCGTAGACGGCTGCATCACGGCTACCGCGTGCGATCCAGAACCCTGGCTCAACCACAAGAAGCTGCTTAACTATAAAATCAGCGTGAGTAAAAACAAAAACAAAAAAAGGAGTGTTCACAAAGGTCGCTTTGACTTACTCCGCACGGGAAGAGTCAATGTAGTTTGTTTGCCGCTGTTAAAGTCCAGCACAGCCACCCCGGTTTGGTCCTCTTGATAGAAGGCTAAATGCATACATGTAAGTAGAAGGTCATACATGGATATCATGACGTACCGAGGAGACCAAAGGCAGTAAGCTCACTGCACATGACCGACTTGACGGGCTCCAATCCTCGAAGCTGTGGCATAAAAGCATGTGAATAGTCTCTTCTTTCCAGATGAAGTTCAATTGTAACCTACCACGACTGACATAACTGTGCTTTTGTTAAAATCACAGCAGAGCAGCTCGTTGTTGGACGGGTTGTGCAAAGCCAGATATTTCAGAAGACCGTTGCGGGTATAGATGGGCGCAATACGCAAGCGTGGCGGAGCTGCGTATCACATGTTAATGATTCGTATTACACCATGTTATGCAGACCTACCTCGCTGAAGCGGGAAATATTCGTACAGGTCAATGCTATCCACGTTGGAGTGACGTGCGTCCACATGGTGGAGTGTCACTGGGTTGGTCGTAACAACGAACAACGAACCGTCCTCGAGAGCGGCAATATCCAGTGCCTCGCCTCTGGTGGGGATATTAAAGTTGTAAAGCTGCTCCGAGAAAGTGACCGATCGGCTCTCCTTGCGTTCCAAAGGACGCCACTTTTTGCCAACTTCCATGTCCCAGCCACCCTGCGACGAACTATTGGTTAGTATTATACTATCAGCACGATATCGAAAACTTACACGAATGGCCATATCCGAGACCTCCACGCGCACGGGCTGCTCAGAGGCCTTATCTACGCGGCTCCAGCGCTCACACACGACCGGCTTCTCCAGATTAATCACGTTACCAAGGGACATGGTGAACTCGGATTCGAGGCCAATAGGAATACCGTGCTTTTCAAAAATTTCGATCAGAAGCTCCTTGCTTGCCTGGTCATACTGATCAAAATCGAAGACATTCTGCATGATCTTGGAAATGCCCTCGCCCGGATAGTTTTGTAAATGGAGTACAACATTCACCAGTTCACGAGTAGAGTAAGGATACGAGATCAGGCCCTCGTCGACGAGTTTGCGCAGGTCAGTGAAAGCGCTCGACAACTTATGGAGGAGGTCTTCGGCTACATCGGGACCGTATTTGCGAAGCAGATACATCTCCGAAGCCTTGTCAGGGTTGTCCACAGCGTGGCAACTGAATACATCACCGATTTCACGGTAGAAGTCGTTACCCAAGAAGGGATAGCCAGGACGGTTGGCCAGAACGATCATGCGGAAATTGGGATGAACCAGCAGGTAGCGATCGCCCTCCGAGACGTCAGATTCCTTAGAGACGATGCGACGGCCGTCACCGAGCACCATCTGGCCGTCTTCAACCAAGCTTTTGAGAACGGCTGTCACGTACGTTGGCGCCTTATCGGCTTCATCCACGACGAGTATTGTACCGTTTTGCACAGCCTTAACGAGGGGCGAGTCTTCAAAAATGAGCACACCGTCGCGGATAGCAGGCGTCGTCGTCAGACTCTGCACCGTACTATCACGATGCAACTGAATATACTCGCGGGGCAGCTGCAAGATCTGTAAAAAGTAGTCGGCGAGTTTGTTTTTACCGACTCCTTGATTACCGATCAGCAGTAAGTGATCACCTGCCAGCAGAAATGTTAGAGTTCATGTCGCGCCAGGATGCATGGCACTTACCGAGCTGATAATCCTTGAGCATCTCGCGCAAGATCTCAGTATGAGCAGGGTTTTCGTGGAAGACAATGTTTGGGATAAGCATCGGGTCACCGCCCTTGAAAACGGGCTCGATGACGTTGCCGATTTTGACCTGCTGAGGGTCCTGCTTGGACGGCAGGATCTCAATTTGGAGCTATGAATCATGTAAGATATGTGATTCACCTATTGCTCTTGATGCACTTACATCTTCAGCGTGCACATCATGCTTCGGCGGGTAGATACCGTTGGCCATCATCAAGTCGTGCAGGGCTTGCTTGGCTACGACAGGCATGAAGCGCGATAAGGCCGCCTTGTGCACGGCCACATACAAGCTTTCGTCATCGCCAAAGTAAGCCAAGCGACGGCAGATACGGATCAATTGGCGGGTCGAGAGTGCGCTTGACAGCATGCGCACGGTCTCATCCTTGTCACGCCGCAGACGTCGTGCGAACGTCAGCAGTTGGCGCAGACGCGTCTCCTCCACGCCGGGCGACAGCGTGCGTAGAACCTCTTGCTCCTCTTCAGAAGGCAGACTGTCGACCACAATGAACTGGAAGAGGGAGAGAATCTCAGCAGTAAGCCAGGCACCGGCCTTACCATCCGTTTGGCCACTCGTGCCAGCACGGGCCAGGGCTACAATACGGAAGGAGGGATGGATGGGGAACATGCGTTTGGCATCGAGCTCTTCGATTGTCATCTTGTTCTTCTTCATCAGTTTCTCGTAGCGTCGCGCGTTGATAAGACGTGTGCCATCAGGAAGTTGCATTTCGCGTTCACACACGAGACGTTGTAACGTATTCAGTGTGCCATATGAAAGCGCTTCAATACCATCGAGCACAGCAAGATGTCCGTGTAGGGCGGCTTCCACTAGCAAAGAGTTGTCCCACACTGTATCGCCCGTGGGCGTGGTCGAGCGGCGCTGGAGCAAATCGCGCGAAGACATGTCGCGGTAGAGAGGGATATAATCGATTGTGTAACCCAGATGGCGAGCAACTAAATAACAGATCAATATCTTCTGCCAGCCCATTAGACCTTACTTACAGTGGCGAACAAGTGCCGACTTGCCGACGCCCTTATGAGTACCAATTAAACAGATATCATGGTCACCGGCGTGAACGAGGAGCATGGAGGTAAAAATCTCTCTGTGGTAAGGCGTCTCAACGAAGAACTCGGCGGGGCTCGAGGGGCTGGGACCACACGCGGCCGGCAGGCCGAGCGGCGAGGCGTCCTTATGGGAGAATGTCACAACAGCACGGTTTACAGTATGACTTTTATCGATAGAAACCAACGGCTTCAGAGCCTGTTGATCGATATTACGCAACTGATAGCCCGAGAACGTCTGCAGTACTTCGTCTTTAGCTTCAAACGTCGGTGCGCGTACGCCAAACCGACGATACGCGGATTCGATGACGCTAATCTGTTCGAGATCGACAGTAGGCAAAAGTGGGTATGGGTATAGCAAATCCATCAAAAATCGCGGGTGTGCATGAGGCAACACCTCCAGCAGGGATGCTAGGCTCTCGATCGTCATGGGGAACTCAGGCACTTCAATCTCGCGTGCAGCGCCGCCCTTGTCGCGTTGACTGCTCAGGACAAGAGCAATGGATACCAGTCGTTCCACGAGCTCGCGCTGCGCCTTTTTGTTGGTGAGGGTCATGATCTGGTCGACTTGTGACTGGAATGTGGGGGGCTTGATGTCGCGACTCTGGAAACGGGAGCGCAACGGAGGGTCGAGCGGGTAACCAACGTAAGGAGGAACTGGCAGGCCGAGGGCAAATACGAGAAAGCGTTCATTGACCTTTTCGAATTTCGAATAGCCCGAGAGTGAGGAGGTGTCGTCTTTTGTAGTGAGGAAGCGACCATCATCTAAGGTCATTTCGCGGTTCTCTAATAGGTTGTTTAGGATAGGCAGCACGTTCCGCTCAGCCTTTTCGATGCCATCGAGCACCAAGATACGGCCATGGATGGCCGCACGTACAGCGGCCTGATCAACGTAATAGGAAGTGCCATTCTTGAGCTCACGCCGTTGCTTCAGATCGGCATCTGTGACGTCTTTCGAAAGCGCAACGTATTCTATTCTGTGGACAGGGAGCCCGCGTAAGCAGCATGATTTGCTTTGAACTGTATTGCCTTACTCGCGCTGGGTCATCTCAGCATATTTCATTATAAGAGCGCGTCGCAATGGGCCTGGAGGACCGATCAAGAAAATGTCCTGACCAAGCTATAGTTTGGAAAGATAATATAGAACATTCAGCATAAATCAACAAACAACGGCAATGCTCCAACCTTATCCTTTTGCATCATCCTAAAGATAGTAGCAGGTGAGCCACTCAACTGCTAGTTTTTGTTGCTATCTTTATGTTTCAGCACTTACCATCTAAGATGCTTCAATATTTCCTATTGAATAGATGGTCGCATATTTAATGCCCAAACGCATAAAGCATAAATCATCCAATTTTATTCTTTCTACCTGCGAATTCTCGTACAGAGGCTCATCATATTCGGGGACCAGCTCCGGGTTCTGCGGTGGGTAGACGGGCATGACAACATCGCCGATGCGCACCGACTTGACATTGACTGTCGGGACGACTTATGAGAGGGAGAGCCGAAAAGAATAATAGTGCGAATAAAAAAAAAAGAAGTCAATATACCTTCTTGAACAAGGTCGCTGTCTTCCTCGGAATCAGACCAACCGGTCTGGTTTAAAGCCTTTCCGAGCTGTTTCAAACGTCGTCTTGCTTGCTTCTGTTGCTGATTGGTGCTCATGGCGATAGAGGAAGCAAGCAAAGGGACCTGTCTTTCGTTTGCCTTACCCCGCTTTTTTTTAGGCGGGCAAAATGCGATAGATACGTTGTCGGTGACCCAATTACGGTTCCCCGTTTGTCAGCTGCAATTCCATCAGTTCTCAATTCGTTTTGTCAGCGTGAATCTCTTGTCCAGCGAGTCATAAGTTATTTCCTTCCCCACGCAAGAAATGCGTTTACGAATATTAAATATATTGACAGAAAACTGACTGATGACATGTTGTTCGTTTGCCTTCACTTTTTTGCTATTGTTCTCTGGTCAAATTAAGATTATGTAATTTGTTTAACCAGGGCTATAATTTCATACCCTCGAACCGCACGTACTCTTCAGACCAGTAGGGCCATCGTTCTTTTCTAATACTTGGTTACCGAATCTATTAAAAAAATAGACCATTGTATTAATGAACGTAAATCCTCACGGATAATCACCTTGATACATATGAAACCAAGCGTTTGCAACAGGGATCACGGGTAGACCTGTGTACTGGGGTTAAATCATCCAACATAGCAATTAGTCTTCGTTCGTGTAATGGCAACCCCACGTTTTACCCCGCCTATATTTTTAGGAAATCGTTTGGAACGATCAACGACAAAGTCAAAGGCCGGTTTATACTGGTATTACGGAGACTAAACTTCTCACGGAGAAATGTACGCTACGTTCCTTTTTTCTATGATGAGACTATTATCGAGAATCCAGGAGGTAGATAGGTATTAAAAGATGACGACAAAGGATTATTCAAGACCCTGATGCCTAAGGACGCACATTAAAGCGTAAAAATAGCACGCCCTATATCAACCCGGGAAACTGGAAGTAAAGCCGTTCCTGGTTCTCGCCTGTCCGAGCCAGAAATGACAATACGATGCATAACTTTACGAGAGAGTCTAAACCCTAATATACAGTAACCCCGCAGTCTCACAACTGCGAGAAAGGATAGAGTAGATTAGGGTAAGGGTTCGTTTTCTCCCGCACTTAAATATATTTACGGTCATATTCCTTATGTGGAGTTGCAATCATAGACATACGCTGTATTACTTGTATACCATTACTACTGTACACCTTGTGGCTGTCTTTTTCTACATAGCGGACGAAACAGCAACTTTCAAGGTAAGTCTTTTCTTCTTTGACGGTACGCATATAGATTTTGCCACCAGTCAGAGCAAGACGAAATCCGACCAAGTTACTAATATTACGCTGTCAGTCCCTCATCCCCGCATCTTTTTCTCCTTGATCAATATCCAATAACCTTACTGAGGAATGTGACTCATGGAAAAAAAGCGTCGATCCCAAATTTCTTAATCGGGAAAGCATCTTCACCGAGGTGAAGTGAAATATGCCGCAAGTTCTGCGCGCTTGCCATCATTAGCAAGTCTCATTGTGGGCGGACCAGATTTTAAGGAGAAGATTTGATAGAAAGGACTTTCGAAGTTAAATCGTCAATAAAGAAGCTCTCCTGGTACCACCAGCGAGGAAGGTTCTACCACCCCCCCAAGGGAAAAAAAGGTTCTACCCCGACGAAACGGCGGGTCCCTTTGTATGACATCCCTGCGCGCTGTTTCCGCCATTCTCCATTCAGTCGTAGAGAATGCACAATGTCATTCTATATTTCTGTTAAAAATAATTAGAAGAAAAAAGTAACTTCATCGGTATCTCACGGTAAAACAAAAGGCGGGCTTAGCATCGCTCACCTCGGTCTTATCTCTGTGCATCATCATGCGTCTTCATTTGATTTCTCTTTCTTCCTTGAACACAGTCTCCTGTCATTCCTCCTTGTCATGACAGAAGATTCTTACCTTGTCAACTATGTTCAGGGAAGTAGATGTAATGGCATTTCTCCTTTACGCTACAAAAGAAGGAATAGCTGCTCTTTTTTAGTAGTCCTATCTATGCTCTTCGCTCGTAGGGGGCCCAGGAGCGTCAACTCCATTTTCATCTAATACCGTAGGGGCACATGAAAAATTCCTGCTCTTCTTTACCCTGATGATCGTCCAAATTGCATTAGGTCGCTCTTGGTAACGGGATTAATTTATACGCTTACGCGGGGAAAGTAAGCGCAGAAGCCAGCGTGTTTTGGGTTTTTGGAGGATGTAATGTATTATCCAGATTGCATGACAGGGTTGTGACACCACATGCATCATCTGACCATGATTGTTTTGTTGGTTGAAGTACATAATAAACCTAATCTGTTGTGTTACGTATAGAAGCTTTGCTGTTTTTGCCTTATGGACAGTGACAGGGCAGTAAACCTGTTTTAGGTGCTATTATTGTGTATATAGGCACACGTAGCTTGCCAACTTGACAACAACAGGTTTATTAAATTGTACATAGATCTCAGGGTTCCGCCTTTGACATGCTATTGTTCGATACATTGCCAGTGTTTCAATCAAACTACTCTTCTCACGCCACATCCTGGATCTTTATTTTTAATACTTGTAGAGTTCATCATACGATTTAAAAACCTGCATACGCAGCTGTATGACGCAAATGCTCAGTTGCTTGGGGGTTAGCATGAGGTACGCGTGGGGGGTTTAGTCAGTTTATCGGAATCTTTACTGCGCGCCGTGAGTCTGCCCATTGTCTGTCAGTTATCCGTTGGTCTATGGATGTACTCTTACTCATTTTGTATTGAAGTGTCCTGACAAAAACGGCAGTGAGGTGCGGATAGAAATGAGGTCTAACAACATATGGAGGTCTGATCGTTTCATCTTATCCTTGTCCGCCCGCGTCGACTTCTCAAAATCCCCTCAAAATGTTTGGCTCTCCCAGTAATCTTTTTCCAGGCATCAGGTATGCTCCGTATTGTAAAATAGCAGCCCTGCTTGATAGAATAATAAAGCGTCCCTTATGTACGCAGCAGATGTGTAACAGATGATGTGCTTACGTGATGAGCTCGACAGTGCTAATCGGAGAGATGCGGGGAGCAAAGGAACAAGGAGGAGTGGGACGCAGGGGACAGGAGTACTGCAAGAGCAGGATCGACCACCTTCCTTGCCCTAAATAGGAATGCCAAAAGTCAAAATGGCCGTTCCCGTGCATAACAACTTGGCATTCTCTTTCCCCCCCCCCCAAAAAAAAAGATATTCCCTACCGGTCGCGCTTTTTGATCCATTATCTCGAGGAAAAGTCTTTCTTTGTCCCACACCTCCCCTATTCCTCCCCCTGCCCCTGACATTATTTAGATGACTTGCGGTAGTACCGCCACCAAAACATAACAATATAGAAATGGCGTCGTGATTGGGCGACAAGCCCGAGATGTGCCAATGCCAGGAGCAAGAAAAGAAAGGACTAATAGTGAAGGAGATCAGTTATGCTTTGTTTAACGTTGGGGGAGTTAAGTCCGGATGTCGGTAAAAGGGTGGACGACGCCATCGCTCTCTTTGTCTCGTATCATTATTCTTTGCCCACAGTGCTGGATCGGGATCGTCGGCTAGCGACCGCATTTGGCAATCTGGCTCAATTATAAATTCACCGTGCTCGACTTCACTCTGCGAGATATCATCGTCGCATTGAGCTGAGCGCGGGTATTAGCTGGGCCGCTGGTAGTAGTTGGGATCTCACGTTTGGGGGAAAGTGGATGCATGGAGCAGCAACGTCGATCTATATACCGCACTGTGCTGCGTATTTGCTACTGTCTGCAACCATATCATCATCAACTCAATAATGACCCGTTCCCAGTGGCAATAATCTAGGAGTATGTCTTCTCTTTTCATTGTAATAGGAAGCATATTTACTCTAGAAGGAAATAGAGCAGGTTATGGTAAGCTAGACCGCGGTAGTGGTTGATAGAATAGGTGGCAAAGAATGATGAGCAGAAGCAGAGTAACTGGAAACAACAGAGCATACGAGACCAGTTGATGAATTAAACTGGGGGTATGGTCTACATAGTTTTCTTTGATAAAGCGCCAGTGCACAGACAGGTGTCAGATGCCAAGAGCAGCGGACGAAAAACAAAAAAAGCCTCGTCCACAGCAGCAAAGCAGTCCATACATAGTGTGCAGCCAAGAAATAACGATTTGTATGTAGGTACGGAAAGGTGAATCGGAGATGGATGAGGTCTATTGTTGTCTTCACGTTCTTCTGGCCAAGCAAGGCACGTTGCCCTTTCCTTTTCGAAATGCAGGGCACCACGTTTTCCTTGTCTTTTATTCAATGCATCTGTGCGCTTTTAACCTGACGATTCGCTCAGCATGTTTGCCAGTGACCCTTTCCTAAAGTGATATATAAGGACCCAAGATCGACCTCCACACTTGATCTTCCCATCCATTCAACTTAACCAGCTTTGTCACTTTTCGAAAGAATCATCTATCCTTCTTCCTCGCTGACTACTATGCTCCCACCCTCATCTTTTGCTTTTGACTCCTCTGCCCTTTCTGTCAAGGACGCTTCTGGGCGCCATATCAGTCTTTTGAATCAGCAGCAGCAGCAGGAGCAGCAGGAGCAATCATCCATGACTGCTTCGAACCGCGCAGTAGCTTCCTCTGGCAATCGTCGCAAATATCACTGTGTCGAGCCTGGTTGTAACAAGAGTTTCACGACGAGGTAGGCTGATAACTTTTGTCGTGCATGGAATACACGTAATCTAACGTATTTTTGGCAGCGGTCATCTGGCAAGGCATAACAGGATCCATACGGGCGAGAAGAACTTTGAGTGTCTGCACCCCGGCTGTCCTTCGCGCTTTTCGCGTCAAGACAATATGATGCAGCACTACCGCACTCACCTGTCACCTCGCTCTCGTCGGACCCAGAGCCAGTCTAACCATCGCCAATACCAACAGCTGCAGCCGGCGCAGCAAGTGATGCCTCCTGCCCATCAGCATCGCCAGCGCCGCGCTTTCACGATGCCATCTTCTTTCCAGCAAGGCGTCGTTTTGCCCCAACTGTTCACTTCAGCCGTGGCAGCTGAGCCACCCATCAAACTCCAACCTCTCGAGCCCTCTACCGCAGCCCCCTGTCCCTCTCCCGTTGCGGCATCTCCTACTGCTTCTTTTTTATCCCCAGTGGCCTCCCGCAATTCGACTCCTCCTCTGTCTCCCGACACCACACCCTCCATCTCTCCCATTCTCCCGCCTCTTCAAATGAACCTACACAAACAACATCAGCACCAGCACCGCACCTCAGCTTTCACTGACTTCTCACATGCCATTTACGGCTATTAAAGATACCCCGCACGACCCGTTGATACCATCCCATCTTCATCATTTGGCTCAACACATATCACATCACCACCATGCTGCCGGTCCGCTCGTTTTGATCCTTCTCTCTTTTGCTCCTTGATCTCCTCTTCCTCTTTCTCTTTCTCTTTCTCAATTTCTCTATCTCTATCTCCATCTCCATCTCTATCTTCTTTTTTTTTTTTTCTTGTTTTTATCCTCGTCATACGTATCCGTCATTATCATGCGAAGTTCCCTTTTTCTGTACCATATTTTCCTTTTTGTTCTTCCTTCTTTCATCCATGTCCATATCCACTTTTTCTCTTTTTTCTTTTGTAAAAACTGCTTGTATGCCCTCCCCTTATGAAATAGCATCATGTAAATCTGCTCCTCTCTCTTTCTTTTCCTTCTCTTCCTTTTGGATTAGCAACAACGACGTTACGCACCTTCTTCAAGGCAACAACCTCCGACAATCAAAAAATCGAACGTGTGTTTATTACTATATTACTAAATTGTTTATTTTCCCTTGAGATGGCTGGGTGCATTGTGAAACAGGGTCTTCCACATGTAAGCTTCGGAGAGAAGTAATTCCACGTCTTTTTCCTGCCAGTTTTGCGTTGGCAATTGCTGCAGAAATATCATGACGCCCTGCATCGGCGTTAGCAACGTAAAATGATGCACCTCATTTGCATGCTTCTTTTTTTTTTTTTTTTGTGCTTTACCTGAAAATCGTGCTTTTGCAGTTCCTCGGACCATTTCACCAAAAAGGCCGCGCACACATACACATGAAACTCGGAAAATCCTTCTGATGACCCCTCAGCTAGGTATGTGTCCCACATGCGGACCGTGCTGCGTAGTGGGAGTTCGCGCATCAACAGACAGTTCATCCACCTAAACGCAAACTGGATAAATTCAATCCCTTCGTTCTGCAGGTGCTGAGCCAGTCGTCCTGTATGCTCAGCATGAGTATCTTTCATGTGTTTTGCCCTTGGCATGCATTTCATTACCGTCAATGCGAGACACAAGCTCTTTTAACGTGGCCACCTGTCGCTGGATGCCCGGCTGCGCAAAGGTGTAATTGTCCTGTATACCGTCCAACAACTTGGACAGACACCAGAAGCTATCGGCTTCAATTACGTTGAGCACAGAAGGGTCCAGCTGGCTCACATCATATTCTTCTGGGTTATCATCTATACTTTTGTTAAAAAGCGCAGGTTGGTTTTTGTTGTATCACCCATACCGATGTACGCAGATAGGAACACTTCGAATAACGGCGTCACTAGATCGTTGATGCCTTGCACGTAGCCACTGGCTGGGTGTCGTATTGCCCATTGGTATAAAATGCGCTCTAAGCACTATGCTTATTTTTAGTACGAAAGTACGAAGCGATTAAAAACGAATAATAACGAATGTCTTTACCAGTTGCGTAGCTTCGTATTGGTATAAAGGCACACCCGGGTTTGTTCGCGGAATATCGATATGGATCTGGTGCCACAAAGTCTGGTCTAAGCCCGCCGTGCCCCTCGCATAGGTGATGGCTACGCTGTCTGTGTATTCTTTCCGTTTGCGTGCCAGAGTGGCCTCGCGTCGAGCCGAGTTGCATGGCAGGTATCCCTGCACTTTTTCAGCCATATATTTCATATCGGACGTTGTTTGGACTCACCAACAGGAGCTGCCATGACACGAGACGAAACACCGGCGGTATTCCACTCCAACTTAGTTTGCGGAGTGATGCTAGATAGGGTCAGCCCATGCGCTTCCATCATGCGTAGAGCGTACCTAGGTCCACATTCGGTTCAGATAAGACTTCTTTGAATTTCCTTATCTTGATAGGATCCTCGCTTTCATCTGGATTCATGTTGTACACTGTATGTGTGGGGTCTGATACATCGTCGTAAGAAAACGACAGTAAAAAAATGGAAAAAAGTACCTTGCAATAAAAGTTGGATATCTTTCTTGACACCGCTGTGATCCACAGAAGGTGATGAAGCAGAAGGCTTGCTGGCGGGCATAGGGGGTGGGGGGTCATGTACAGAGAAGGGTTTTGAATTGGGTCTGGAGGTCTGCGAGAGTGCTTTACGGTGGGAAGGCGTACTTGCGCCGGATTGAGTAGCACCAGCAGAAGTCGAATTGTCATATCCAAGCTGATCACTCCACTCGTCGTTCGTGTCTTGTAAAAAGGCATTAAAGTTTTTGTGAGGTGAGGAGGATGAGCGATGATGGCGTTGCTGCTGGAGCACCGAGGCAGTCTTGTTGACAGTTGCAGACGCAGTTGATGACTGACTTAGTGGGCCGGATTTTTTCTTTTTGGGAGCTTGTGCAGGAGGATACTGACTGGGACGAGCAGCAATGTGAGTTGACTGATCTTTGGAAGTGACAAGGCTTGCATAAGTGTATCGCGCACCGACCACGGTCTGCTGTGATCCGTCGGTTTGGGACACAAGACTGACGCTACTCGTGATTATCGGTATTGTATTAAATTATGTAAAGAAACGATACATATGAGTTATCACATTGATAATACAATATTATTATCTATACCTTCCTGGTAGTTTCATACCATCCCTTCGCCAAAAGGTCCTACAGGCGATGGTCAGATACACGCGCGACCATTATAATGGGGAAGAGAGAGAAAGAGAGAGGACTGTCTGCAAAGCAAGGGAATCTAGTCAGGAGATTACCTGTGTCCTAAAATATAGAATGCATTAAAGGCCAACAGACTGTCAATGAATAGGTTCTTTATAGACATAAACTTGCTCTTATTCTTACGTTCTTCCATCAATGCCGTCTGACTTTCTGGGGATGAAGCGAACGAAGGTATTCCAGGCAAGTCATATTGCAGGTATTGGGTGGGTACTGAAGCGGAGTTCATATAGAATCATTTGTCCAGCGTTGCATTCTTCGTATTATGAAAACGAAATCTTTGGCATCGATGCCCGCGCTGCATGCATATATGACAGGCGACTTCATGGCCGTCATATGGTTCTATCTCAAATGCCCATAAAACACGCTTGTCACTAATTAATGTACACGAGGAAATATGGCATATGTACCGCATCCATTAGCCTATGGCGATTCACAACTGTCTTCTGATTTCCTTTCAACAAATGATACAGGAAATAATCATGCCCACACCTTTTTCCGTACAAAGCCGCTTGAAGCCTTTTTATCCTGATCGTTATATTTCATCCGGTCCGGGCGTATAAAAACGAACAGAATTGGGATCGACTGGTTTGTAATACTTGCTCGGGCTTGGCATATGTGTGCTGTATGCATTTTGACTTTTTCATGTGTACACGTAGAGAGTTCGCTCCAGACCATAAAATGCCTGGAAATGCATATGAAATTTTGATCTCAAAGGGCACATAGGGGCATCGAGCGATAAGTTCCAGCTTGTCACTATTTGACGTTCTTGACCCAAGTACCTAGGCATGAATACTTTTACATCCAATGTATTATATGTAATTGAGGTTCTCGTGGCAGCATGGACACTCAAGAGTGCTCTCTGGGAGACTCTAACTATATCACCCAATACTGTTTGAGTGGGGTGTGAGTCGGGCGTAGTAAGTCTCCATGACACACTATCATAAGCCAGCACTTGAGGTGGTGGTGCTCAACCTCGCCAAGGAAGGACGAGGAAAAGGCGGGACATAAGCTCTTTGGCTGTACATCATAATCTTAAAGCATAATTCAAATAACCCGATGGAGTAGGTAGCAAATGCGGGGGATATCGACCGCATCCGAGGGACGAAGTTGCGACCGGACCAGGATATGAAAGAACTGCACAAGGCTTCTGCTACTGGTTATCATTGGCCGGAGAAGGCATCGTCCAAGGGTCTGCTTGCTTCGCAGCAGACTTACAAGGATGTTTATCCTGCATCGTCCTAGGAGTTTCGGGTTCTTTTTTAGCGATTTCATAGTTTAATCCATAATGGTTTGGTGATGGAAAGAGCACGGTGCATGCGTTCTAGTGTATTCCTGCATACGAACTTGTCTTCCCCCCCCATTCGGAGAAACAATCCGGAATTTGATCAGTCGATGGCCCTGACGTCCTCTGTCGGAGACGAAGGTGGTGTAGATTTACTATATCGATCGGGGGCTGTAACACAGGCATACGTAGTAATGGATGATAGCCGAAAGGCAGGTCAGTCGATAATCGCTTAAAACGATGGTGATTTATCCCAGATTCCAAAAAGATAAACAGATGGACCATACGCATATAAAGATAGCAGAGCCGCTACGTCAGTTGCAGCCTTGATATAGCGTGTTTTCTGATCATGATTAAAAAGACTCAAAGAATTCGTTTCTAATCGCCCTGGGATGCACCTTGGTTTCAATTATATATGGTCCATACGTCTGAAGAAAGTTCGAACGGAGAGAATAGAACATTCTTGGACACACCTGATTATTTGTTGTACCGAAGATACGTCATTGGCCGGAAGAGTCAAGGAGGATACTGATTCAGCTAGATATTGCCATTTCCCACTGTTCACCCCTGTCCTCAGATTGTGCGGACTGTCTATGCTTAACTCTACTCTCTTGTTTCCGTTTTACTAAATGCAGGCCGACGAGGAGCAATGCTTGGCTGAGCTCAAAGAGCAGGTTCAAAAAGACTATCCAGACAAGCATTTTGCTGACCATGTAAGACAAAGACGAGTCGCATGAAGGTCACACAACCCACATACTGTATATAGGCTCTGTTACAATTCTTAGTGGCGCGGAACTTGAGTGTGGCAAGTGTTTGCACCGTTGCCAAGGGTACAAGCTGACATGTGCACAACAGAAAGATGCCAAGAAACAGTTGGATGAAACGATTGAATGGCGTCAAGAGAACGCGGTTGACAAGATTCCCTGCGCCACCCGACAGAATGGGCTGCCCGTGTTGATTGATGTTCGCGGTTTTCCTGAGGTCATCGATGACCAAAATGTTCAAGCACGGCCGGGTTTGTCACACAGCGTAATCAACATCGTCAACTGCATGGGCGGTGATTGCCTCCACAAGACAGATAAGAAAGGGCATCCGGTGCTGATTGATCGCACAGTAAGTGTTCGCTTTGCGCACGAAAATAATTGTTGCCATGTCTGTGTCTATCTCTAACAACAATGGCAGGGCTATCATAACGTCAAGGCGTTATGCAAGCAAGTGTCTTCGGACGAGATTACGCACTATCAGGTTGCGTGTAACGAATTCCTAAACCGGGTAGTCATGCCTGTTTGCGGTGATCGAGTTGGACAGCCGGTGTACCGTGAAACCGTTATTTTCGACTGCGAGAATCTGGGAATGAAGCGTAAGTTATAAACATCAACATATACTATTCTTATACACACAATCATCTTGCCATTGTTATAATTAGAATTCCAGATGAATGCGCTGCAATACCTCAAAGTCGTCGCAGACATCATACAACATTACTACCCCGAGACATTGAACAAATTGTTTGTCGTGAACGCGCCTCATGCTTTTGTCACGATCTGGCACGTTATAAGACGCTGGCTTGAACCGAGAGTATGTTACTGGAAGTTCCCAATGACACAGCAGGAGTAGATGCTTATATCTATCTTTAGACCATTGAAAAGGTCTGTATCGTAAGCAAGCATGCGACAGCTGCGACATTGCTGGAGGATATCGATGCCGAGAATCTGCCAGACTTTCTCGGTGGCAAGTGTACCTGCAGCCATATTGAAGGTGGATGTGTACCCTCCATTGCACTCGGCACGGTTCCACGGTTGGAAGCAAATTCAGGGAACGAACGGGTACCGACAGTATATAACACCAGTATCATGACTAGAAAAGAAGTCGATGATCGTACGTAATATAAACAATATACAGGGTATGTCAGTAGCAATAGCAGTAGCAATAGCAGTAGCAGTACTAGTAGTACTGGTGGTGATAATGGTAGCAATGGCAGCAATATGAGCAATGGTAGCAGTAATATTAGTATGAATTGTAGCCGAAGAAAGGGCTACGCCTTCTTTTCCGATTTACCATCACCATCGGTCGTGGTGTGGGATCCCCACGGAAATAATCATCAATTTTTTTTTCTCGTGCGCCCAGCGATTCCCCAATTCCATCCCGTTCCTTTTTCCAGCGTTGCTTTTTACCTTCCTCTGTACACCGCCCACCCCCCGCTCTTCTCTCTCTCTCTCCTCGCCCCGCCAAACCCTCTTCCCCTTTTCCTCTCGTCGTCGCCCTTTCCTTTCTCTCCTTTTCCTCAATAAGACTCTTCCATGCTCTGGGGTTTCTCTAAGCGAACGGCCATCTTGGCTGTCCTCTCCATCATTGCGCTCTCCATTCTGCTCACTTTCTCTATTTCCACTGTCCACTTCCGCTCGGGAAATCTTCAGTCCAATCTGCACCAGAAAGGCCCATTCAACCTAGCATCCCTGGGCGACTGCTTACCGGACACTGCACAGCCGCTCGATCTCACCCGAGAGCAGTGGGACCAGTGCCTCGAGCCCGGCGAGGATCCCGCTTACTACTTGTCCATCGTCACTGTTACGCGTATGGACGACTATGCTGGGTAAGGCGATTAGAATTGCAACTTTATTATAACTATACACCAATTCCATACTGGAACCATTATCTTACTGATCTGTCAATCTCCCAGAAACCAATATCATCGGCTGCAGAACCATATTGACAGCGCTTACCTTCTGGCCGAACACACACGCGAAAAAATCGAATTGCTCATCATCGAATGGAACCCGCCGAGCGACAAGCGTACTGTCATTGATACCTTCGTAAGCTGTCATTTTCATTTTTCATTTTTCATTTTTTTTTTTTTTTTGGAAGAGGATCGACAGGAGTAGAAACTCACCCACATAATCACAATTAGCGATTCCGTCGATCTGAATTTTTAACCTACCGAATCATCACTGTTCCTGAGAACATACACAATGAATTACCCAACCATGGCAATGCTCCACTCCACGAATTCGAAGGCAAGAATGTCGGTATTCGATTCGCACGTGGCGAGTTCGTTGCGTGCACCAACCAAGGTATAGTCCGATTAACATGATTTTAGTCTGTACCTTATTTTTCTGAGCTGTCTTTTTTTATCTGACTTTTGAACTCTTTTAGATGATATCTGGTCGCACAACTTTCACAATGCCGTTAAATCGCGGGCCTTCCAAAAAGGCGTGATCTACTTGCAACATCAAGACCGTCACAACATGTAAGTATTGTGCCTGTCGCGGATCATCCTCGGAGTGCTCATGCTTCGCCTTTTTTTGTATACAGTCATGACAACCTGCCCAAGACAATCGTCAATCTCCCGGCGTTTCCCGACGACGACATGCTCTACAACGCATGTAAACTTGACGATCAGGATTGGGGCAACTATCAACTGCCAGGTCCCACAAACGTGACAGATCATGGGACGCTGCTTCGACTGGGCGACCAAGCAGGCGATTATACCATGGCGCATCGTGATACATGGAAGTTTGTCAAAGGCTACCGCGAGTCCGGCGGCGTCGCCTGGTAAAACCATATCAAGGGGAAAAAAAGAGGGAAACTTAACACGTTTCATTAGGGTCGATATCGAGTTTATCGGTACCGCGGCATGGACGTTCGATATGCCTATTGTATATAGCGAACAAGCCTTTACGTGCCATCAGGAGCATGAGAATGTATGGGAGTCCAAACCGGAGCGTATGACTCCCAATCATGACATCGATATGGGCGCCGTGATGCGAAAGGAGAAGCAGTACGTCAATCCAGACCATCGCTGGGCCTTGCTCCATTTAAACATATGGCAGCTGGGATTACGCTGCGTAGAGTTCCAGGGCGGTCTCTGCTGGTAAAATAGCAAAAAGCTCATATTGAATGTACATAATGTTATAAGAGCTACCATTTTGATTTCTTTTTTTTACTGCTCCTTCGTATATGTGGAGGCTCCGGCCTGTTGTCTATGCAGTAAATTCACGTTTACTGCATGAATTTACTGCATAAAGCATGTCCATAGAAATGTATGATTGCTTAGACTAGTTGGTACTAGGCACGCCACTTTTAAGCGCTTGGCAATTGGCAAACGCGGAAGAGTACACATGATGTTCCGGTTTATGCAGCCCGATAAACGACTTGCCCTTTTGATTGTTCCTGAATATTTCACTATGTTTTGCCGTACATTCACACCTGTATAAATTATCGCAATCAGGAGACCTAGAATAAATATCAAATGGACCGGGTCAATCTGGCGTCATCTAAGGATCATCGAGCATGGGTCTCAGCAAAATCTTGTACCAAGTACGAACTTATTATGCACGTATCATACGTTGATGTTGTGTGCCTGCGTTAGTGCATGATTTATTGACGATATTACTATCGCTTTGATTGAATAAGGGAGTGCTGTGACCTGCTAAAAGCGCTGCTAAGGGTTGATGCACGGGCCAGCATGCGATCCTGCTGATATGACGATAGCGAGGTGAAGCTTGCTGTGGACATGACAGACATACGCTGACTTGCGCGCGTTGCTGTCGACATGCGAGCATGAGGCTGTGGTCGTGGCACAGATCTAGGTGCGATACTGGAGCGCATGCTATTCTGCGTCGCGACGGAGAAGCGCCGGCTGTCTGCTGGCGCCGCTGAAGAAGAAGAGGAAGGCAGTGGATTCCTGTCACTGGTGTTGTGACCCGACAAACCAAACCCTTTGTGTCGCACGCGGTCCATCAACTCGGAGAGACGGTCGCTGATGGTCAGCAGTGACCCTTCGTCTTGGCCGACGAGGCAGTTCACTTGGGGTTCAATCAAAGCCGTCGCGAGGCGACGGAGCTTTTGGCCAATCTCGTCCTGCTCACGCTGCAGATCCTCGATCGCTTCTTGCAAGCTCTCGTTCACATTCTGCAGCTGCTCCAGCTCACGAATTATCCATTGGTGTCGATCCTGGTCTTCAACGCGCTCCTCGGACTTTGGCGTCTCATTCTGGCCTTCTTGAGATGGGGGCTTTGGTTGCTGTTGCTGCTGTTGCTGGTTGACACCCTCAGAGACTTCATCGACCACTTCCCACACCTTGACGATTTCCTCCTTGCGATGCTGCACAATCGTTTCAAGCTCGGTCTTGAGGGTGAACACCTGATGGGCCACCTCGGCCGCTTCATCGTAAAGCGCTGTCATTTGCGAGCGTGTTTCCTCGAGTTCAGCGTTGGCTTGGGTCAGCGCGGTGGACACCTCGAGCAGCGTTTGGCGTGAGCGGCCAATGTGGCTCTTCGCGAGCACCTTGAGAGCATACAAGCTAGCATCCAGCCGGGTGACGACACATTGAAGAGCAAGGGGCGACAACGACGACAGAAAAGGAAGCTCTTCATGGATACTGCTCGTTCGACTGCTGCTCGTCGTCATGCTACTGTCATCCTCAAAGACCTCCATTACCAGATTGGCATCCTCTTTCCAATCCTTTTCGATTTTGACGAGCGGCATCGGCTCCGTCTCGAGACGTTCCAACAAACCCTGCAATAATACCGGCGGTCGTGTCTCACGCACCTTGGCGCGGACACCGTCTAACTCCTTTTCCAGACTAACCAGCTCCTTGCGCAGCGCAGTTCTTTCTGTCTCGAGTTCCTTCTGTTCATCAAACAATTTCTGTGTGGATGTCAGGACCGCCTCGAGCTCACTGCGTACGACAGGTTCGGGGCGTGCTCCAGATTGCAGTTCACCTTCCAGCTTGAGACATTGGTCGTACATGGCCCGTTTGTTTGCAAACACTTGAGCAACGCGCTGATTGATGGTGTCAAGATCCTTTTGCACCTCGCAGAGGTTGCTGTGCAGAATTTCAAAATTGAGCTCGAGCGTGTTGAGCGATATGTGGTGGTCTTTCTGGCCGTACAGACGCGCCGCTGTCATTTGCCGCTCCCATTGAGCTGGGCCTTGGACGGTCGCAGAGATGGTTGCTGGGGTGGATTTGGCGAGCTGGGCAGGGTCCATCTCCTTGCTCAGCAAATGGCGAACTGCGTTCCATTTGGCTTCAATATCCTCACGCGCCGACTTGGCCTCGTCGCCCTCTTTCGATTTGAGGGAGCAGAGCACCATCTCGACCGTGCGGGCCATGTCGCCGCAGAGACGCTTTCGATCTTCACGCGAATAGAGAACCGCATCAACTGATACCGTGTCCAGGATCAACAGTGACTGTATCAAATTGGTCACACCTTCCTGCAAATCCGCTGGGTCGGTGACTTGACTTGGTTGCTGACGCGCGGCGGCGCGGCGCAACGATTCGACTTGCTCAACCAATTCGTCCTGATCCAGTTCAAGTTGGCCGAATCGCCCGTCGATGCGCTCAAAAACGTCAAACAACTTGTCGATCTTGTCGCATTGGAGATCTGACATGTCCCAATCTGCCTGATGAATTTGCTCGACTTGCTCGAGTTCTTGGCGATAATGCATCATGACGCGCTCCGCGCGCTGATCGGTCGCGTCAAACATGTCGTGTGCCTGTCGCAGTTCGAGTCGGAGACGTGTGATCGTTTCCTCGACAGGGAACGAGGTCGTGTTGAGGATACTGTCGGTGATCTTTGCCAAGGCTGATTCAATGTTGTCGGTAAAGGTGGTTTGATAACTAAAGAAAGCCTTGAGGATTTTCTGAAACTCGAGATCCATGTCACCCTCGTCATCTTCTTCGTCACTGCCTTGAAGCGAAGTCGCTGACGAAGGCTGGGAAAGCCATTTGCTGCTGTTGCTGCTACCATTGGCGTCCGTGCGCAGGGTTGAGCGCGAGACGGAGCGTGAAAGAGAGGCTGATGAACGGTAGTCGCCTGCGTTTTCGAAAGGCTTCACATTGCTACCGCCAGCGCTCATGTACGATACGGATGACTTCGTCTTGATTGACATCTTTCGCTCATGATCTAATTCTAAGGTCGTATATCAATATATATATCATGCACTCTTCATGTTGACATACGAAACATGCGTTTTCGGATGTCCTCGTTCTTGCAGACATCCAAGGGCGTCAAACCCTTTTTGTTTTTGAGGGTCAAGTCTGCGTTCTCCATAATTAGCACCTCGAGCACCTCAGGCACGCCACCAAACTCGGCCGCAAAGTGCAGCGGTGTGTTGCCGTTTGGATCCGCAATGTTAACAAGCGCACCAAGGCGGATCAGCAAAGACGCGGCAGCAGCCAGATGCTGAGGAACAGTCGGAGCTGCCATGATAGACTTCCATGAGGCGTCCGGTGTATTGTTGGAAGAAGCTGATGTGGCCGATTCCGCTGACTGGACCGAGTAACGGCTCAGGTCCGCATCATTATGCTCCACTGTAGGTGACAAGGGCGGCGGCGGCGAGGTGGGAGCGGCATCGGCTACGGACGACGCCATGCTGGAGATAGAATTCATGCGCATCGGGTGCGACGGTAGTGCGCGTTGCTGGGATGTCTGCTGTGAAGACTGTTGCGGTGGAGGTTGGGATTTTTGGTCTTTGTTGCTCTTTTGGATCGCCCAGGACTTGCCATCTTTGTCGAGGCCAAAGCGAGCAAGGTGGTGCAGAGCGGTGCGGCCATAGTAGGTCTGCGAGTTGATATCGATGCCGGCTTGATAGAGGAGCACGATGGTGTCGAGTGAGGGCAGCGGTTTGGTGCGCATGGCGTGGTGGAGTGCAGTCATGCCTGTCTTTGGGTCGTGAAAATTGACAAGCAAGGGGCCTGACAGGGGACGCTGATCTTTGTGTAAGGGTGGCGACCAAAGTAAGAGTGTGCGCAACGTCGCATGATCATGTCGTTTAATTGCCTGCAGGAATGCATTTTGCAGTATCTGCGTGATAGGGGCCGCGGTAGGATCCATTAGGTCAATGTCGCGGAGGGTTTTGAATTGAACGTGGGTAAGCGAGGATGGGTATTCGGGGAGGGAGGAGATCAGGTGGGACAGCTTGGTATAATTCGTCATGGTGTGTTTCGCCAAGGGTGTTTGGCCGTGCAAGTGCTGCAGAGTTTGGGTTAAAAAATGACGCGTCGCGTAATGCTGGCGTTGGCTTACCGCGAGCTCATGCCGTCGACATCGCAGAGCTTCCTCGTACAGCTGGACAATTTCGGGACTTCTTCCGGCGTACTGGATGGCAGACCAGCCGTGATTATCGGTGATATCAGGAGAAGCATGGTAGTTTAGGAGGAGCTTCACAATGGGTAAATTTCCGTCGCGTGCTAATCGATTGATTTCATGAGTAATCGGGTCTCACGGCTTTCACAGTCGGACCAAATTATTTACCAGCATACATCAAGGCGGTGGCACTTTTGCTATCTGTGCCGTCAACATTGATACGACCATCTTCGAGTAGGAGCTGAATGACATCTGTTTTGCTGAGGTAACTGGCGAGACAAAGGGGAGTGATCCCCTTGATCTCGAATTGCGGGGCATCCAGGGTAGAGACGAAGAGATTCGGGTGCCGTAAAAGGATATTTTTCATGATGTCGTAATGAGCTTCATGAGTTTTGGATATGAGAGGTAGATTCGTGGTGTTGATGTTGGCAACGTCGAGGTCCAGTCCGTAGATCGCACAAATGAGCGCGGTCCTACAATAGGTTTGTGTTACCCACACGCCTGTCTGTCTACCTTGTCCGTTCTTTTTTCTGGGTCCCTCTTTTCTCCCTCCATATTTTTGGGTTTTCTTTTTTTTTTTTTTTTACACCCGTTGTAAGTGTTTGTTTACCTGCCCCGGCCATCCTTCACATTGATATCTGCGCCAGCGCTGAGTAAGAGACGGCACATATCAGCGTGACCGCCGAGGACGGCAATGTTCAAGGCACGGCTGTGGTATTCTTGGCCGCTCTGCAGGCGTTCTCGCAGCTCGGGACGTGCAGATGCGGTGGCGGGCAGCACAGGCGAGTACGTGTCTTTTGCGTTCCATAGGATGGGAGAGTTGACGTCGATACCGGTCTGAAGGATTTGCCGGACCTTGTCCACATTGTTTTGCGACACGGCGAGTAGAAAGTCCATCAATCAAAAGGACGGAAAAAGATGCGCGCAAACGGGATTTTTGAGTCGGCTTCCATTTATATATAGTTTAAAGGGAGGTTTCCAGGTGGGGGGTGGAGTGTAATATTTTTTATTACTATATTCTTCGCACAGTAAGAAGAATTAAATTACTTTAAGACCGTTCCTCTTTCGTCTTTCGTTCTGCGGTCCATTCATCGCAAGCTATGCACGCAGCATACACATGGGTTTCTTGCTTATATTGTAGAATCCCATCAACTCTGTCTCGCCATTCTCGTTCCTCATGATCTGCTTCTTCCAAACCCACCAAGGCCTCCATGACTGTCTCATACTCCAATCCCGCGGATCTTGTATCTTTGAGCATTCGTTTTTGCATTCTGTGCAACAGAGGACTTACTCCTTAGGTAAAGCGGTAGCAGCCTCTTCGTAAAACTGTCGCTGTGCGGTCTCCTTGTTCTTCACGAATGCCCTGGCCGAACTAAACGTGTCTCTCACACGCGTAGCCATATTTTGAGCTATTGCACACAGACGTTGTCAACATGTGAAATTAAGTTAAGTTTCTGCCACAGTGCCTTGTTGCTGCAAACGCTCCGTCTGTGCCTCGCTCTTCTTGTCATCCGGAGGCATCAGGACAACAATCTCCTCATAATGCCATGAACAGTTAACCGCAGCTTCCACGAAGGTCTGGTAAAGAGAACTAAATACGATCGCGTCAAACAGGGATCTATCATCGTCCTGCGTACGTGTTGTCCCCATTTCTTTGTATACATGATATCACCTTCGGCGCGGCGGATGCGCTCAGTAACAGTCTGCATATTGGCCAATATTTCTTTGGCCTCATTAATTGCCTGCAGTGTTCTGTTCATTATAAAGCGGTTTTCAGCAGAAATAAAATGCGAAGGATGAAGCTTACTTATTCGTGCTCATGTCAATCGTCGATAAAAAGCGGAAGAAAAAGTGGAAGACTGCGTCTCGCCTCCTCATATTGATATTCTTTTCTTTCTCCATTTTCGCCTGGCGATGGGACTTTTGACCAAGGCACAACTTCATAAATACTCAAACGACGGCTATCTCGTTCTGGAAGACGGTAGGTTCAGGCGGATATCGAGTAGGCTCTAGCTTCTTTTTAACTTAACAAGATTAAATATACGACCCAAAAAATAGCCCTCAGCGAGAGTCAGCTTCATTTGCTTCATGAGGAAGCTGACATTTTAACCAATTATCTTTTGTCAGAAGGCTACGATCTCAGTCGAGATCTAGGCTGCATTGTCGGTGAGTTCTTCGTATGAAGGATAAATATAACCCATACATGATATGTACATGGAAAAACGTGCTCACGCTGTCGCCGCGTCCGCGTACCACTTATTTCATTCAAACAGAACCTTTGACATGTGGCTATTTGGATCAACCAGATAATAATGATTACAAATACCGTGTATCAGCTTATAAAGCACGAAGGGATGCTATCAGTCAAACCGACGTGTCTCATATCGTCCTGGAAACTGTAAGCGCATGGGCAGCCCAGCTCTTAAAGAAGGACACTGTGTATGTGGTACGAAAAAAGAAAGAAGACAACACGTCAGACTACTTGCTTTGTGTAACACACACGCGACCCTTCTCTTTTCGCCACATACCGCATAGTTCAACGAACAGTACATCATTAAACCGCCTCGCTCTGCAACACATTCTCAATTTGCTTGGCATCGCGTAAGAATTCTTTCGAGATAGAATCTAGGCCTCACTTCCTCTTTAGGACTCGGATTATCTCAAGAGGGAGCAGCAAGAAGAAGAAACGATAGCGTGCTGGATTGCTTTGGATGACATGAGCCAGGTAAATATATGACAGGGAGAGGAGATGGAGAGATCGGTGGACAAGGAGAGAAGGGTGGAGGGGTATAATAACCAAACCCAAAGAAAAAAGCCAATGTGTAACCTCTTTCGATACAGAAGAACGGTACACTCCTGGTACGCCCACTTGGACAGGGTGGGAATAACCAAGACGAATGGGTCGAAACAAGGGCGGGCAGTATTGTATTCATGTCCAACAGACTGCTTCACAAGAGCATTGGTAATCCTAGCAGCCAGTTCAGGCGAGCGTATATGCCGCAATATTCAGCCAAACCGTTCGGGTCGGTGGGATTGGCAGTCGAATGTTGTATAATAAAGACCGCAGCAAAACACTCGTGACGAGCAACTCCCCGGCTGAGTTTTGATTGACTCGGTCGCGGGCACTGTAAAAGTCCTCCTTGGAAAAACCCGCCTGAAAACTGTTTCTTCTTTTTTCTTTACACTCGACGTAAAAATCATCCCATACCCCTCAATCCAATGGCTTTGAAGCGTATTAACAAGGTAAATAGCATTCCTCTTATTTGGCCTTGATGTGCGTTTGCGTTTGTGTTTTGTGCTCGAAATTTGTTGTCATTTTCCTTTCGAAAGGAAACCCCCTGGTTCTTTGGTAGATTGGCCTAGCTCTACCCCGTCTTGATTTGTCTTACCTCATTGCTCTTTGCCGAGAGTCATCTCGCCATCCTCAAAAGTGTAGATGACTCGCATTGGCATTGGTAATCGACGGGCAAAAGAAAAGAGTTTGGGGCCAATATCGAAGAAAGCACATACAAACCCGCAGCCGTACATCTATGCGCCTATCAATCCTAGGATACATTACTCACGTTGTCGTCTTCTTTTATTTCACCTTTCAATGACAGGAATTGAAAGATCTTGAGCGTGACCCTCCATCGTCTTGCTCGGCTGGCCCCGTCGGCGATGATCTCTTCCACTGGCAGGCCACCATTATGGGCCCCGTAAGTATTTTTTATCTGAATGAGAAAAAGAGCGAAAAACGGGCAAGAATACTCATCACTTCACTTCCACTTCTTTGCTGTGCAGGAGGATAGCCCTTATCAAGGTGGTGTCTTCTTCCTCTCTATCCATTTCCCTACGGATTACCCATTCAAGCCCCCGAAGGTAATAATCAAAGAAACAAGGCTAACACACTGAAAAGTTTTATATGTGTATGCTCATCTTCCGTTTGTTTCTAGATCAACTTCACGACCAAAATCTACCATCCCAACATTAACAGCAATGGCAGTATCTGTCTGGATATTTTGAAGGACCAGTGGTCGCCTGCTCTCACGATTTCTAAAGGTATGTTTCAAAAGATTTTTTTCCTTTTTTTGAATGTTGCTGTCTCTCTATCGGCTGCGGAGAACTGATCGGATGTCATGATACTCTACAAATTATAGTCCTCCTGTCAGTTTGCTCTCTGCTCACCGACCCGAACCCTGATGATCCGTTGGTCCCCGAGCTCGCCCACATTTACAAGAACGACCGCACACGCTACGAGGCGACCGCGCGGGAGTGGACGAGAAAGTATGCCAGTAAGTATAACTATTACTGATCTGATTTAATGGGTTACTAAATATTCTTCTTCCTTCTTCCTTCTTCTTTTTCCCTTCCTCCTTCTTTTTCTTAATGTTTCTATTAGTGTAATTGCTCATACGGTTGTCTGTGATCAATTAAAGGTAGACTGCGAATGTACAAATGGGAAGGGGTTTATGTTTCCGTTGTTGGAGGAGATGCATGTTTTATTTCTGCCTATAATTGTCTATCACATACCATGATACCCGATTCATAAAGACCGGTGACAATGAGATTGTGGGTGTCTGCATCATAGACAGCCCCGGAGGAGGTGCCATAACGAGAGCCGTCATCGACAAAGATGTCCTTAACTACGTCTTTCTGACTGTTCCAAAGCACGACCCGTGACGGAGGACGCTGCAAGCCAGTATGATTGGCTTGTTTTACAAAGTTGAGGAGGGACAAGGCCTTGGGATGTCCGGTCACGATTAAATCGTCTGTCTGGCTGTTATAGTGGAGATTGTCAGCTGCCATGCCAACCTTCAGTTGATCAACGCGTTCCAGGCTGACGATCGTCGCATCGTCGTTGACTGTAATCTTGTACTTGTTGACGCGCACCCGGTTGGTCTCGGAGACAAAGAGAACAGAATCGGTGCCAGCCAGGCCGTTGGCAAACGATAGACCACGTGCTACAGGGTACACCTCGTCGGTGCGCGTATCGTAGAAGTACACGCCTGTCAGAGGCAAGAGCGCAAAGTTTTCGACCGTCTTGAGAAGGCCCGATGAAAAGTAATGGTCATTTGTAAAGAAGAACGAAGGCAGGCCGTCTTCACCAACAAAGCGCGGATCGTCGAAAAAGTGCACTGCATTGGGATGAGCAATAAGCGGATGGCGTAGTGTGCGCTCCAAGGCAAGACCCTTCTCGGTTCGAGCAAATACTTCAATAGCGGGGGCATCGTGGTGTGGCAGATTGATGACCAAGAAACTGGTCTTTTCCTTGCCATCCTTGACGGTCACGGCCTGATCTATGCCCAGGGGATGGAAGTCGGCAAGGAACTCTTCGGTTTTGAGGACCGGCACCTCGTCGATATCGCCCTACCCGATCTTGAATACATTGTCCTTATATCTCCATAAGTTCAGTCCGACTTACATTGAGATAATCAACACGCCAAATTGCGCCATGATCACGCGTTGGATGGGAACGCTCTTCAAGAGGCAGGAAGTTGACGCCCATAATCAAGTTGACTGCGTCTCGGCTCGGGTCGCAGGTCAAGTAGACCACACCTCGTTCTGTCTTGGATAGCGATACTTCCTCGCAATTTCTAAACCGCACTGCACCTGTCATATAAATGTAAGATATTGATGATAATAAAAAAGGAGAAGGGTAAGCCGATATTGAAGTGTTTAAATCCAAGTATCCGCTTACTTTGCATCTTGACACAGCCAGTATGATTAGTAGGAATGATGGTTCTGGTCAAACCAGTCAAGTCGAGCAGGGGCCCTAATCCCATTTAGTTAGATTTTGTTTCGACAAGAACAATGAGCTAAAATGTTACCAACGTAGGCGAGAGTAATAGCCAAGGTGGCGATAGCGAGCCAAAGGCGTTCGTACATTGCGTGTGGATAAAGCAAAGGGAACGCACAGACAAAAGAAGCGCAGCAAACACAAACCACGCGTCCTTTTAGACGATATAAAGTGTGGCTAACATGGTAGCACAAAAGACGAAACTGATCAAGAGAAGGTGAGCAGCATACTACATATGTTGTTGATTTTGTATGTGTGTGTGCGTGTGTATTACAAGCGTATTATTACCCAGCCTTTTAAATCCTCCGGCATGATCAATCCAAAACCCGGTCTTCTCTTCCCTACGTAATATTTTTTTTTTCTTTTGTATTTTCTATATATTTTTTTCTTTTTCTTTTTTTTTTTTCTGATTGTCCTCGCATATCATGCAAGATGAAGAAGAAAATCAACCTTTGCTACATCATCACCGAGACGAAGACGAAGAAAATACACAAAATCAAGCCGAGGCTGAAGCCTTTGGTGTCACCGTACTGCATATGATGGATCTGATGGATCCAAAAAATCCGAGCCTGTTGCACCGACTCGGCGGCCCAGACGCCATCTGCAGCGCGTTACACGTGAATCCTCAGCAAGGTCTTGATACCGACAACAAAGACGATCTCCAAAAGCGACGCCGCGTCTTTGGTCGAAACGACTTGCCAGAACAAACCTCCAAATCCTTTTTCCAACTTCTTCTCGCCGCTTACAATGACAAGACATTAAGTAGGTAGCACACATCCTTTAGATGTCTTTGGCTTAACTTCACTATGAGCAGTTATGCTTACCATTGCGGCGGTCGCGTCGTTGGTCATTGGAATATGGCAAGATTATTCCAAACCGAGAAGCGTAAATGAACCTCGCGTGGGCTGGTACGACAGCATGTGGCTCAATCATGGCCTGTGACGACATAAGCTATATTTACTTTTGAATATCTATCTAGGGTTGAAGGAACCGCCATCCTCGCAGCCGTGTTAACGGTCATCCTTACCAATGCTGTCAATGACTTCCAAAAGGAGAAACAATTTCGTAAATTAAACGCTAAAAAGGAAGACAAGAAAGCCATTGTCCTGCGGAACGAGCGTGAGCAGAGTGTGAGCAATAAGAGCCTCGTCGTGGGCGATATCATCGAGCTCGAGCCTGGCAACATTGTTCCCGCTGATTGTTTATACTTGACGGGCTACAAACTGGCCTGCGACGAGTCCTCCTCTACCGGTGAATCCGACGCGGTCCTTAAACAGCGCTGGAGTGAGCATGACCAAGACGCGGACTGCTTCATTCTCTCCGGCTCCAAGGTCCTTGAAGGCGTGGCACGTGCGGTCGTGATTGCGGTCGGTCAGAACTCCTATTTCGGAAAGACTATGATGGGTCTGCGCCAGGGCCGGCAAGCGACTGCGAGCGAGGAAAGCACGCCACTCCAACTCAAGCTCGATATCCTCGCTGAGCAAATTGCCAAAGCTGGCTTTGCCGCTGCGCTTGCTATGCTCGTTACTTTGGTGGCCAAATTCTTTATCCTCGCCTTTCAACGACCCACCTTCCCCGATAGCCAGGAGATTGCGTCCACGCTTGTCAGCATTATTATCCAGGCCATTACCATTATCGTCGTGGCTGTGCCAGAGGGCCTGCCGATGGCGGTCACGATGGCGCTTGCGTTTGCGACCACGCAAATGCTCAAGGATAATAACCTGGTGCGTGTATTGGCCGCGTGCGAGACCATGGGCAACGCGACCACCATCTGTACAGACAAGACTGGCACGCTCACGCAGAACAAGATGAAGGTGGCAAAGGGCTTTCTGGGCGACACGGAGCTGGCAGGTGAAGATAGCGTTGGAGCATGGGTTCAGCAGGTGGACCAGCGGGTGGTCGATCTCATTATGGAGGGCGTCTCTGTCAATTCAACTGCGTTTGAAGAGACGGACGCGCAAGGCCAAACAGAATTTCTGGGATCCACGACCGAGCGCGCACTTTTGGTCTTTGCGAAGCAACTCGGCGGTGATTACGTGCGGCAGCGCCGTGAGGCAGAAGTGGTCAAGGTCTACCCATTTTCGTCACGCACGAAAACCATGACAACAGTCGTGGCAAAACGCGAAAACTGTTACTGTGTGCATGTCAAGGGCGCTTCTGAAATTGTTCTGCGTTCATGCACGCGCTATCTTGGAGCGGATGGACAGTTGCTTCCGTTGGACGATCAGGTACGTCGGCGCTGGGAAAAAATCATTGACGAGGACGCGACCAAGGCCTTGCGCACCATTGCCCTCGCCTACCGGGAACTTGACCAAGATGAGTACGCATCCACTTCGTCAGAGGAAGACGAGCCACCGTTGGAAGAACTGATCATGATTGGCGTCGTCGGTATCCAAGACCCGCTCCGTCCAGGTGTTGTTGAGGCTGTGCGCGCGTTCCGCCGGGCGGGCGTGTTTGTGCGCATGGTTACAGGCGACAATATCAAGACCGCCAAAGCCATTGCGCGGGATGCAGGGATCCTGACCCAAGGCGGTGTGGTACTCAGCGCGGCGGAACTACGCAAAATGACGCCGGACAAGCAGCGCGAGGTGATCCGGCGCATGCAAGTCCTCGCGCGTTCCTCACCCGCTGACAAGACCAATGTTGTGATACGCCTTCAGGAACTGGATCAGGTCGTGGGCATGACAGGCGATGGTACCAATGACGGGCCAGCCCTCAAGCTAGCGGATGTCGGTTTTAGCATGGGTATTACCGGCACCGAGGTCGCCAAGGAGGCCTCAGATATCATATTGATGGACGACAACTTCAACTCGATATTGAAGGCGCTGCTCTGGGGACGCACCGTCAATGGCGGCGTGCGCAAGTTTCTGACATTCCAGCTTACTGTGAACGTCGCAGCTGTTGTTATTTCCTTTGTCAGCTCCATCACATCCGACAAGGCAGAGAGCGTCCTCTCGGCTGTGCAACTACTTTGGGTGAATCTCATTATGGACACGCTTGCGGCACTGGCCTTAGCGACGGAACCACCGAGCACAGATCTCTTGAACCGCAAACCATCTTCCAAATACGCGCATCTTATCAACTATCCCATGATCAAAATGATCCTCTGCCAGGCCGCTTTTCAGATCGTGGTGAACCTGACCGTGATGTATGCCGGTTTCTACATGTTTCGTCTCGATGAGAACAACCCTCATGACCGTGCTTTACTGCGCACGATGGTCTTCAATATCTTCGTCTTTCTCCAGATATTTAACGAGCTGAATTGCCGCCGCATCCATAATGTCAACGTTTTCAAGGATATCCAGCACGACTACATTTTTATCGCTGTGCAAGCCTCCGTCATTGTATGCCAAGTCCTCATAGTTACCTTTGGTGGTATTGCCTTCAGTACTGTGCCACTCTCACCATTATACTGGTTGATTACGGTCGCTATTGGCGCCTTGTCACTCCCTATTGGTTTTATTATTCGCATGATACCCGATTGCTTCGGATGCGAGGAGCGCTTCAATCAGGACGCACGGCCCTTGGCAAGCTATTCACAGTTGAATTGGGAGGGCGCTATAGACCATGTACGGACGCAGCTGCGCGTGTACTCGATCTTGCGAAAATCCTACTATCAGCAGCAATCTTCGAAACTTCCACCTTACCAACAGCAAGGTCGTTATAATCAACATGTCCATCCTCGTGCCTATTATCATCCGAACAAGAACGTGTCCGAGCCAGGCAGCAGCGATGAGGACAGCGGCAAGGGTGGAACGAGCAACGCGGCTTTCCGCATCAATATCCAGAACAGTATCAATAGCAGTACTACAAGCCTACGATCCATCCGAAGCATGCCTGTCAGCCGGTCGTCTTTCGAAGCTAGTCCCCCTGAAGACCATCAACAGCAGCAAGATTCCCCAGCTCCTGAGCCAAACACAAAGCAAAAATTCCACTCAGAGAATAGTTTCTAGGAAAACCAAAAAAGAAGAAAAAAGGCATCTGTAACAATAAAGCTTCATACCATTCCATATCTCTTCGTTAATTGCGACGTGACACGTATGTTTGGTAGTAAGAAAAGGTATAAAAGGAGACATGCTTGGTGACCTTCTGTTATATGCCGGCCAAGATCTTCCGATAGGGGTCGCCGAACTCCTCATTCTGCTCTTCAAAAAACCCCCACTGTCGTGCGTCGTTCAGAGCGCGTCCGAAAAGCTTCTTTAGTGCTCTCTGTGTATCGGATGTATCAGCATACGGAACCGACAGATCAAGAGACCTGAGGTTCTTCGCTAGTCCGGACTGGCGAGCGTTTTTGCGGAAACGTTCGAGACCGCGTTCTGTGGTGCCTTTGCTTAGATGCACCTGCAGGTGGGTAAGGCTGGCAAGTAATCCAAGATCTGAGAGGAAGGTGTCCATGTCCACCGTCGTAGATTGACTGGAATAGCTGAATTTTCGGAGCGGGTTATCCTGACGTGCGGCCGATTGGCTGATGAAAGTAAGGACGCCGGTGAGATTCATAGGGCAGCGCGTCAAGCTGAGCACCGCCAAATTGGGCAATGAACCGATGGCAGTGAAGGCAGAAGACGAGAGCGTGACACGCACAAGGACTAATTTGCAGAGTGCGGGTGAACTGAGCAAGAGTAAAGGCAATGGAGAAATGTTTGCTGATATGCCAAAGCCCATGGTAAGCTCTTGCAATTTTTTTAATTGGAAGAGAGGCTCGACTTCGTCTGGAGTCAGCGAGACGTCGTCAGGGTCCCCAGCATATACGAGTTTTGTAATTGTATCCTGGTTGGAGACAAGCATGGAACGTAGATCTGTTCGCGTCATCAGAGGTTCGCGCGAGTCGAGAAATAAGTGCTGTATGCCCGATATTTGCAGTTCTTCTGGTATGTCTTTGTCATCCTGCTCCTCTGACAATTTTGGTAGTTCCAGCGCTCCAATTGAAAGATATTTGAGTCTGGGACATTCTTGGCGAATGATATTGACAAACTGATGTGGGTCTGACGCGTTTTGCTCGTGATGAGCATGGAGACGGACGTACTGGAGATTAGGGCAGCATGCCACAACGAATGCAGCTTCGTTGACTCCGTCTGACTCCCAATAGGTCATCCAGTCGAGACGCTTCAAGTCGGTGACCTGGGGATCGGGCAAAAGGATGCCGTCCCAGGTTGGAAGTGAGTACCGATCGATCAGAAAAGGTTGAGGTGTATATGTTAGTTGCACAAGTCGAGGGCATAATGTAAGTAAGACGGGTAATAAGCCGAGGGGCCGCAGAGAGCATTGTGTAATGGTGAGCGACGTCAGGCACATGCTCAGTTTGGAGAGACTTTGAATGAAGACAGGCTCGAGAAAACTTTGTTGTCCAGAACGGCCCAACTCAGGGCAATAGGTGGATGTATCCTCGATCACTACGGCATCACAGTAAGAGACACACGGGCATCTTAAAAGAGACAGACGACATGCAAACCTATGCTTTTAACGTGCGTGCACTGCGCGTTCGCGAGCAAATAGAGCAAAGGACATATTTTGACATTTGTGGTAATAGAGAGCGTCTGCAGGCTGGAAGAAAGTACGCGAGACAAACCAGCCTGCCAATATCCGTTGGGCTGCTTGTCGATAAGGTGGATACTGAGATCCTTCCACACCGCTTTGTTACTGAGGAGCTCCTGCCGCCATTGGCGCGACACGCACATGGCGGTGACACGTTTTGTGGGGACAAATTCAAAGAGATAACAAAAAACTTCGCTGGGCAAAGCAACGACAGGATCGAGTTTGCTGTCACGTCGCTCGGTCGCCTTTGCTGCGCTTTCTTCGAGATTGACAGAGTTGTCAGAATGACGGACTCCTTTTTTGTAAGCCTCAACTGCTCTTTTGTAGTCAAGTTTGTCGCACCAAATATCGCCTTGCCATTGGTAACCACTTGGCGATTGAGGAAACAGGCGAGTAAGGGTCACAGCATGTTGCATGGCGGTATTCAGACGCTGTGTTTTGAGCGCTTGGGCGATGCGTAATTCCAAAAGTGAATGGTATGCATCGCGCAAGCAGTCTTCAGCGCGTTCATAGTGTGCTGACTTGGTTGCGTGAAGCGCTTGCTCAAGTAAAGATATAACGTCCACCATCGGAAACGGGAAAACGGAGGACAAGCAGCATTTGCTAATGTCAGGTCTCTTTTCGTATCACATGAGTTTAACGCGCATGCACAGGGTGGTATCTCCTCTTTGTGCTGTCTCCCACTCGCACTTTAATTACTCAAACATGTCATAGTACAGCGAATACCGGTACTACCGATTCTCTTCTTCTCTTGATTCAAACATGTGTGAGTGATGGTGACCTGTCGTGGTTCTCTTGACGGCTAGCCAGGAGGTTGCCTTTGACAGCTAGAGATGATGTTCAGTTAGCTGGACCGATATTCAAGCGCACTAAGTGCAGAGAGAGAAGGAAGGTGTGATTGATTTACTTATGTGATGACACTTCGCTTTTCAACCTTACTATGTTCTTTTTGAGCGCTCTCATGGCCGCGATCAGTTAAAGTGCTCTTCCAGCCTCGCAAAGAGCGCCATATATCATGGACGTACATAATATATAAATATTCTGGCTTACTCCGGTCACCAATACGAGGAAGGGCTTATAATCTACCGTTTCCCTACTTTCATACGTGCTACCAGATAGCGACCATAGATATGGAAAAAAATTGCTCACATGGACCTGGCTATCACCATTGATAGGGCAGCGATTAGTAATCCACGGTGCATGCTACTGAAGTGAAGCATAACTGAAGCACAAATGATACAGTCCTATAGGCCATGCAGTATAGATGATTCTGCATGATATGACACACCGTTAGTGAAGAAGAAGATAAAGTATGCGCTTTACTACGGAAACACGCGTAAAATTGTGAGAAGGATGATGCATTATTAAGCAAGAGAGCGTGGGCTTGTCTCGTCTCAGCCATATCGGTGATATCATGTGGTTGCGCAATACTTCTTTAAAAAGACGCGAACCGCAGCGACATCAATTTCTTCCTCGCGGTTCCCAGCAGTACAATCAATTCTCATCGTTATGGCTTTATCACAGCGTGCTGTTGCCAGCCTTGCAGCACCCAACCTGCTGCGTGAAGTGTTTAATGAAGTCAAGGATATATTTCAGGCAAACAATGCAATCCTCAACATTGGCTTGGCTCAGAATGAGCTCATGGAGGACAAGCTTGTAGCCAAGGTAGGTGGAACCGTGCTCATTCAATTCATGTTGTGTTGGGTCTCATTGTGATTCTCTGCAGGTCAAGGAGTGTCTCAAGTTCGAACCGTCCGTAAGTAAACCAAGCAGATTTATGCAAAATTTGTTGGAAAATGTAACACATGCATTTATTTACTCCCATTAGGATGCGAGTTATGGCGATCCTCACGGCTCCAAGAAGCTTCGAGGAATTGTGGCATCCATGCTAAACAGACATTTTAAGCCCCGGCAAGAACTGACACTGGACCATATTATCGTCACCACCGGTTCGGGTGCCGCTCTATTCTTTCTAACCCAGGCCATTATGGACCCGGGCGAAAGCGCTCTCGTCCTCGCTCCCTACTATGGCAACTTTGATGCTGATCTTTGCGTCCTCACGGGCGTGGATCTCGTGCCGCTGTACCTGGACGAGCATGACGATGGCGATATGAACGTGAGACCTCACGTCCTTGAAGCTGCCTTGCAGAACGCCGCCAACCGAGGCAAGCGCATCAAATCCTTATTGGTTACCAACCCGCACAATCCTTTGGGAAAGTATGTACCATATGCACGAGAGGCTTTGATAAAAGAAAGCGACAACATGCTAAACATATTCTACTAGGTGCTTTTCGCGTGAATCGTTGGAAGTATTGGTCCAATTCGCGTCCAGACACAAGCTGCATTTTATTTCTGACGAGGTGTATGGCTTATCCGCCTTCGGACACTTGCTGGACAAGGACGAAAAGACGGAACCGTTCGTATCTGTTCTTAGTCTGCCCAATCTGCCTGATTTGATAGATACGAGCTATGTGCATGTTGTGCATGGCATGTCAAAAGATTTTAATCTTAATGGAATACGCGTCGGGTTTATCATTGAGCAATACAACGCTCAGGTCATCGACATGCTCAAATTATCAGCGTAAGTGCACACGCAAAAATGGGCCGATGTGTGCAGCTAAATGCGAGCTGATGTGCGTATGTCAATCAGGCTGTTCAGCTATACTACTTCGATCACCGACCGTCTGTTGTGTAACTTGCTGTCCGACGAGGAATTCATAGACAGGTAAGAGCAAATTTTTGGGGGGGGGTGGGTTTGGTATAGCGATGAACATTATATGCGCGTCGGCTGTTGGGGTAATCATTGGTGTGCGTTTGCTTATCAATGGAATATAGCTTCATTGAAGAGAACCAGATGCGGCTAGCCGAAGGTTATAGATATGCGACACAGTTATTGGATGAGCACGGACTGTCCTACATATCGGCAGACGGAGGTCATTTTCTTTTGGTGGACGCCAGATCAAAGAACCCGCACATTCGGACATTTGCCGACGAGAAGAGAGTATGGAAGCACCTGCTAGACAGCGGTGTATATATCGGTCTCGGACAGGTTTTCCATACGCGTGTCCCAGGTTTCTATCGGCTGACATTCTCTCTCAAACCGGACAAGCTGGCGCAAGGGATCAGAAAACTCGTGACAGCTTTGGAGCGAAATGTTGCACAAGCCGACCAGAAATAAACGTACTGTTTATTTTTTCCATCGGCACACGTGTTTTTATAGAGAGAGGACAATGCAAAAATCTCAAAAGAATGGTCTCGTTCTATAATTTTGCTGATCTGTCATATGAACAGGGTTCGGAATCTGAAGACGCAGGGTCCTCCTGTTCCTTTTTACTTATTTCTGACTATTATTAAGTGAACCAGTTTTATGAAGGAAACACAGACGAGCAGAAAGTCGAATACAAATCATACGCACGGCCATACAAGGAAACAAGGAATGGGCGGCTGGGGGGAACAGAACGAAAGGCGAGACAAGAGCGGGGCGAGAAAGAAAGGAAAAAGGGGGGAGGCAGAAGCAATGTAGAATAAAGGATAAGGATTTGACAGCGAGGTTGATGATGTACGACATTTCCTTAAAAGATTGGGTAGGTAGCAAGGCAGTACCACCTAAAAACGGATAGACAGCACACACCTCCTTTTTGATTCAAGGTGCTAATTTTTTTTTCGGGAGCCGTCCTTCGTCGCACGACAGCTGAAGATCAGATCCGCGCGCGCAGAACCCCTTGTCGACCTTCCCATTATAAATACAGGACCTCGCTGCATGTCCAGCACCCACATTTCCCCAAATTTCAACCTATTTTCCTCAAAGTATCATGACCGTCGAAGAGCAGACCAACAAGCCCGAGGAACAGCAGCAGCAGCAAGAGGAACAGCAGCAGCAGGAGGAACCCAAGAAGGAACAGCAGCAAGAGGCTCCCGCTCAGGAAACGCCTGCTACCGAGGAATCGAACTCTGCTGAGGCAGCTGAGGAGCCCAAGAAGTCTGAGGAAGAGCCTGTCGAGACTGAGAAGAAGCCTGCCGAGGCTCCCAAGTCTGAAGAGAAGGCCAGTAAGCGCTTCAGTTTGTTTGGCTTTGGAAAGAAGCGGTCCAAGGTACGTCCAATGAAATCGGAAGGTCAAGTAAAATATTCATTTTAATTTTTCATTGTATTAGAGCCCTGCCCCTGCCGCGGAGGAGCCCAAGAAGACCGAAGAGCCCGCCTCGGTTGAGCTGCCCAAGATTGAGGAGCTCAAGCCCATTAAGGCCGAATCGGTTGTGAACGAGCAGAACAAGCAGGAGCCCGAGGCCTCCGTTGAGGAAGCCAAGGAGAGCGATAAGCCTGCTGAGGAGGCCGTCGCTACCGAGGCGTCGACTGATGCGGCTGCTGCTGACAAGAAGGCCGAGGAGAAGAAGGACGATCAGGAAGATGTTAAACCCAAGAAGTCCAACTCGGCTAAGCGCCAGTCGATCTTTGCCAAGTTGTTCTCGAGCGGCAAGAAGTCGCCTGCCGAGGAGAAGCCCGCCGCGGTCGCCGAAGAAGCAGAAGCTGTGCCTGCCGAAAGCGCAGAGGAGCCTACCACGGAGGCTGCGGTTGCTGAAGGTAAGACAAGAAAAAGAAGCTTATGCAGTGAAGCGTTGCGCGTGAATTTAATACATAACTAAAACTTGCCTTATTCGAGCAGAGCCCGCTCAGGCCAAGCCCGAAGAAATCGAGGTCAAGGAGGAAAAGCCCAGCTCGCCTAAGCTCGGCCGTCGTTTGACCGAGCTCTTCAAAAAGAAGAACAAGAAGCAAGCCAGCAATGGTCCTGCAGTCGAGACGGTTGAGGTCGCTGTCGAAGAACAAGAGGAGGAGGAGGAGCATGTTGAAGAGCAGGCCGCCGTCGAGCAGGCTGAGAAGACCGTCGAAGATGCGACCAAGGCAGAGGAGAAGGAGGGAGACAAGAAGGATGAGGTGGACGAGAAGAAGGCTGCCGCCGCCGCATCAGCAGACGCCCCTGCACCGGCTGCCACAGCATAAAGTTTCACGCCCATACAATAACGAAACGGCTTTCTTTTTTCTTTTGCATCACACTCGCACCCACTCACGCTCCTCAGACACTACTCCACCTCTACACTAACACCATCTTCCACAACAATTTCACCATTACTACTTACTTATCTAATACTATACTTGTGTATCGAGAATAAAAAAAATTCATGTCTTCTTCCAAGTTCTCTTCTTTATTTGTGTTGCATGCAAATGTATGACGCCAGGACATGGCATTTGAGGCGTGCCACGGCTGAATAGCTACCGGGCGTGTGGAGCATGTGTAACTTTCAAGGCGCGATGCTTTTGAAACGAAATATGAAATGCAGCTCCTGTGTCTGCTTCGCATGTATAAGGAAGCCCCTTATTATTGCCTTCTTTTTCTTTCTACTTTTTGCTTCTTATTTTCTTTTCCTCTTTCTCTCTTTCTCTCTCTCGTGTTTCTTTTTTCATACAGACCATACTATGCTCGCCACCGCTCATGAACCACACCTTGTCACGGATCTCAACCAACCTTGTGACTCCGACGTGGCCCTCGTCACGACTGTGGACGATATTTCACCCGGGCTCCTAGAAGATGTAGCTCTGACAGCGATCACTCATCCATATCTTGATGCGATGACTGAAAAAATCCGACAAGAGTCCATCCCCTGGGAGGTAAAGCTCTGATACAGGACGAAGGCTCTACATCGTTACTTACGCGTCTCATATTCCTTCAAGTGCTACTCGTCCGTCGGGCTTATCACAGCCGACGAGGTTGCCATGATCAGACACATTGAAAACAAACCCGCGGAGGACATCGATACTGCTATGAACGAGGTAGGCCTGGCACACTTGGCTTAATGTTATTAAAAGCTTGGATATTTTTCTTTTTGCCGGTAGCACGGTATCCACTATGCAGGGATGTTTTTGGACTTGCTGCAAAAGATGGCACGCGTCGATGCGTTACAAAAAGTACTGGTACTCATCCAAGACATGCTCAACGGCCATGTGGAACGTATTTCTCTCTTCCATCAAGCGAGTCGGGACCGTCCGGATTACCCGTTTGGTCCTTTCCAAAAGTAAGACCGTGCATTCAATTATTTTTATGAAAGGAATACATATACTGATGAACTGTTGTACAATAACGACATTATACATAGAGCATTGCGTATCAACGATGAATTCATTGGTCTCCAGGCGAGCAAATTTCTTGCTTTGCTGATATGGTACGTCAAGACTTCTTCTTTTCTTGTCTTTCATTCATCTTCTCATATAAAAATATGTAGCTCTACTCCGAAGTCAGATCTCGATATGGAGGAGTTCTTCCGATGGATGACGTTCCAGCTGCAGAGCCGAAACTCAGAACTGATCGAACTGAATGTCCAAATACTTGATGCTGTATTTCATGTCCCTGCGTACCGTAAGGTATTTTGGAACACTTTGCATGCAGTCGACACGTAAGTCCAAAGGGAGAATAAAGTTTATTTGTTACTGACTTGTTTCAAATTTAGTCTCGTCAACATCATGAAAACCGGAAGCAATAATCCTCAATTTGTATACGAGACTGTGTTTGCGATTTGGCTCCTTACCTTTGACGAGGAGGTTGCGATCCATTTGAACAGGTACTTGGTGAAAAAGTTCTAAAAGGCGAAGAAGTCTAACCGATTATATTACTAGGAAGTACGATGTCATACCGACATTGATTGAAATTGCCAAGTGTGCCGTAAAAGAGAAGATTATCCGGGTGGTGGTTGCTACTTTCAAGGTAATCCCCGGACATGCATGATGATACCATGAAAATGAGCCTAAAAGTGGTAACTGTAGAACTTTATTGAGAAAGCTCCGCGATCCAACCTGTCGGCTATGCTCGTTTCCAAGCTGCTGCCGTTTGTCGAGCACCTGAGCAACCGTAAATGGGCAGACCAAGAAACGGTCATGGACCTCGAGTTCATTCGGGAGAACCTCATAGAAAGTTTCCAAAACCTCACGTAAGTGGCCTGGAAGAGAGAAAGAAGAAGAAAAAAGCAGATTTGGCGTATGTGATGTTGTTGTTCCACTTGACTAAACACGGATTCGTGTGCCTCCAGGACGTTTGAAGTGTATGCCTCTGAACTGGAAACTGGCAAACTGACGTGGTCTCCACCCCATCAGTCGGATACTTTCTGGCAGCGCTATGCAGCACGACTTGATGAAGATGACTTGCACCTGCTCCGGATCCTTACCCGGTTGCTATATACCAGCGACCCTTATGTTATCTCTATTGCTTGCTATGACCTCGGCCAATATGCGAAATTTGGTCCTCCACGTGCCAAATTGTAAGTCGCACCCACTTTGGAAATGAACATACAAACTCACATAGTGCGTATTTCCATAGAAACATGGAAGAGCTGGGTGCAAAACATCGGGTCATGGAGCTCATGACGCACAGCGACGTTGAAGTGCGCTACCAGGCCTTGAGTGCCACCCAAAAGTATTTTGCCATGGTCGCATGAATAATACTCCTCGTGTAAATTTGTCTATTTCCTTTTATTTTATCTTTTATTTTTCTTTCGAATACGAAGAACAGTACCATTTTACAGCAGAGAGCTATCCTCGATTCCGTTGAGGGCGTGGAAAAGAAACATCATGGCGTTTGCGGCAAACTGCATGCCAAAGCCCTTGTAGAGACCTCGGACGCCCCATGCGCTTGTTACCTTTTTCTCCTGCACATTACGGTGCTGCTCAAAGAGATCATCGTCGTCAGTGCTGCTACCGGCATCGCGCCGCACCTTGGTAAGGGTCTTCTGCTTGACGCGCTTTTCCTTGGTGCCTTCTTCCTTCATGATCTTGTACATTGCGTCCAGAACGCCCTTGTAAGGCACAGGCCGAATGGCGACGGCGGTGTCGAAACGTGCAGTGCTTGTAGAGTTGATTTGACACTGTAGACGTTTACGGATGGTTTCAAGCGGCAAGGTGACGATCAAGCCAAGGGTATTGATGGTCATCTCTGCAAGGCCATAGAGGACAGGCGCGTCCGAAGCGGAGATGTGCAGCAGGCGATCGATAACGACGGGTACGCTACTCGATAGAAGAGGGCGTACCGTATGGTATAAGATGGTAGGGACGAGGTTGGTCAGATAGATTTGGCGCAGGCCGCCTTCCTCATTGCACATGGTGCGGAGCGCATGCGTGGCACCGTTGTACTTGTGGTTCAAAGGAGAGGCTGACTGGACAATCAGACGTGTTCGGATGACTTCGAGTGGACTAAGCAGTACGCCAACGACGATATGGCTGACAACCAGGGTAATCATATTCGGCGCCACGCGATCAAGGTACATGAGCGGGATGGTATCATCGTACAGACCAAACAGGTCATTCAGGCATCCTTCGAGGACGGGCTGGGTGATACCCCAGAGTACTTCGTAAACCCACGCCACGCGTTGACCTGTCATTTTGCAAATTCAGTCATTCTATGTCCTATCTTTACATAGTATTTCCCTTTTGCTTTTGATTTACCTTTGAACAAAGATTTCCAGCCTTCCGTGGGTTGCTTCATGATGCGTCCCAGGATATCCAGGACGCCACCGTCCATGGGAGCCATTTGGTACGCCGGTCGGCTTGCCTCGTCATATACACTACGGGCGGCCAATTGAACGTCACTTGTGCTGCGACGCGGTAGAGAAGCTGTGCTACGGCTGGACGGCCGGGTGCGGAACAGGTCGTCATCTTCGTCACTCGAGGTACCGGACATGTCTGCAAAGTTGTTCTTTTGCAAATACAACAATTGAGAAAACAACAACATATGGGCAACGCTGTCTTGGCTTAGTTACCTCTTGCGGTCGACTTGCAGGTGCCGCGACTTCACGGAAAGCAATAACCTCTACGCTTTCGTGGGGCGCATATTGCACTTGCAATAGAGTAGTACCGACGTCAAAGGGACTTGTGACCATGGTCAGAAAGTACTTTACTGCAGCGAATGTGCCAAAGTTTCTCGTGGTGCGCTGAATCATGGCAGGCTCGCGATCAAAGACTTCGGGTGTGTGTCCCGGGATCGTCTCACTCGAGGGCAGACAGGTATAATTGTGTTCATGATGTAGACCAGGTGTATAGTATGGACGTAGAGAATTATAGCATGGTTGAATAGAACCTCCCAGACCCGGGTAGGATTGGCCCACAGAAGACATGCTCTCTCTGAAAATAAAAACTTAGTGGTGCAAAGAGAAAGAGAATGCGTTGTAACACACACACACACGCGCGCGCACACACACATACACACACATCCCTTCGGAAATCCGAGTCACCCTGTCCCAAATGGCTCGCATTGATTTGACTCATATTGCTTGAAACTCATTTTATGGAAAGCATCCTTTTCTTGTAAACTATATGAGACTACTCTTACCTTGTTTCACACACTGAAATGATATGCAGATAGTAAAGCGGAAGTTCATAGGGCGAGTCGCATAGCATGTACAGTATTACTGCCACTACTGCTTCTACTCTTTGGATGCATGGGGCGTATTGCTGAAATTACTGCTATTGCTGACATTATTTGCAGTGCCGTAGCTGCTAGTGTCGTTTTGAGGCGACGGAGTGCAGATACTGGCCACAAGAGTGTCACTTCGTGTGCTATACGTATAGGGACGAAACATGTGAAACAGAAAGATAGGAATAGAGATAGAGATAGAGAGAGGACAGTGGATGAGGACGCTGAAGCACAGCTGAATTGTGTTGTTGGTTGTTCATTCGAGAGAGAGAGAGACAGAGTAACTGAAATATACTGCTGAGCAAGACACAAAAGATAGGTGGGCTGAGAGGCTGAATGGGATCTAGCGGTGCGCTCAGTAAGGCGATCTTGGGCGCGGTGGGTAGGGATCGTATCTAGGCGGCGGGGGACGGCGATCATAGCGATCGTAGCCGCGATCGTAGCGATCATAACCTCCACGCTCATAACGATCATAGCCACGGTCGTAGCGGTCATAACCTCCACGCTCATATCTTGGCGGATCATAGCGGTCCATGTACGAGCGTTCATAGTAGCGATCGTAACGCGGGTCACCTCCACGGGGCGGTCTAGCTTCATAACGAGAATCGTGATGCCGATGGTCAGAACGAGGATCAAATCGGTCTACATACCGCGCTATACAAGAAGCACAGAACCACAACCATGAGTGTGACCATAGAAGTTGTATCTGAAGCGACTTTTCCCTTGGCGCAGGATGCATGCCAATATCAAATAACATTTTTTTTTCTACTACTTACGTCCACGCTTGGGCGGGCCATAGTACCGGCCTGGTGTGGGTGTGCGAGGCCGTGATCGTCGAGCCTATACGGAAGAGACGTGTTATTTATCCTTGAAAAGAATCAGGTAGCATAGGGTTATGGTTATCTACCTTCTCGATGGTGATCATACGACCGTCCACGTCAGTGCCATTTACACCAGCGATCACACGCTCAGCTTCTTCACTGTTGCTCATGCGGATAAAACCAAAGCCACGAGATTCGCGCGTATGAGGGTCGTACATCACTTCAGCTTTGACAACCTGGTTTCTAGCACTTAACACGACATGCCAAACCAAACGAAACGAAACAAAACAAACGGTCTTACCTTGCCGTATTTGCTGACCAAGTCTTCCAGGTCGGCGCTGTTGGTGCGCAGCGACAGACCGGTGACGAAAAGGTTGTCACCTGGATTCTGGTCGACTGGTTCGCGTCTATCGAGAGCCAATGCGAATGTCAGCATCTGCTTTTCTTTTATAAGCTAGTTGACATACGGTGGCAAATCTCTCGAACGTGAGCGGCTCCGGTATCTGCTATCGCTGTGTTCACGTAACGGCGACCGGGATCTCGAGCGGCTGGGGGGAGTGCGCGCACGCTCATCTGCGTAACGCTGCTCAGAAGCTGTAATCCACAATGAGATTGTAAGCTATTAAAGATCATCTATGACTCGGATGAGCTACATACCACCGTTGTCGACTTCACTCATTTTAAGATGCAAGAGTTTTAAGATGACAACCTACGAAAGCGAAAGTGCTTCAGAACCCATTTTGCTGACGTCTCCCTTTCAAGTCCGATGGAGGGACGCTTTCTCTGATTGGTTGATTCTTTCTTCCTTGACTGTTTTCTTTGTTCTTATCTGTGCATATATTGTTCCACTGTCTCCTCCTTTACATGCAGCTAAACAAGCATGGGAACATATAACAACGGTTAACAACTGTTGCTAAAGACAGCTCATTATTTGCAGAAGATACTATACACAGTTTACTGACGTGATTACTAATCCTATCACGAACGGGACAATTTTGTTGTAAATGCCTTAGTCATACGTTGCGCGCATGGTCAGCTCGATATTCAGTCCCGTGTGTATGATATATCTAAATCTCTTTAGATCAACCTTAATGGAGCACACCATACATATGGGTTGCTGATCTTTTTGAAGGCCATGATGGTCATTATATAGACAGAGCCTATTCATGTACTGTATGTAAGCTCTGCTACGCAAAGCATCCATTAAAATACTGGGCTTCAGCTATACTAGGGTTCTGGATATGCTGGACTTCTATGAAGAGACTTACTCTTACCCAGACAAGGTGCTAAATTTTACTAGCGTAGTGAATGTGCTGACTTACATCCAACCTTTCTTAAGCACAAGCATATAGAGCGAGCACTATCTACTAACTGCTCACCGCCAACAACAAGCAAGCTACAAACCAAGTGATCCATTGCTATCTTTGATTACGCTACCTTATCAACGGATGCTAAAACGTTTTAACATTTGGCCTCGTATATTTTGTTGTACCGTACTTTTCCTGCCAGATATATCTTTCCCATCGACTTTTACTACCGTACACCTATTTGTGTTATACAATGATTCAACTGCACTCTATTTAGCCTATTTCCTAATTCTTTTCCCTCTCAAAAACATACAACGTCTTCAATTTCTGACGCCTTCTTCGCTGAAGACCTTCGACATCGACACCTTCTAAAAGCTACTTACTTCCACTCTTTCCACCGTTGGCAAACATTAACCGCATAATAGCCGAATCAGCCGATGAGTCTTTGGGACCTCAAGGATAATTTGACGTTAATCGTTTCAGGAAACCTTTTTTTCTGCGTTTATTCCCCCATTGGTACCTCATGTGTTGCAGGGAAGTCGATCGACCCGCTTTCACAATTTAAAAAGACCAGCGACTTTCCCCACTTCTTTTTAATGGCGAACCAATTTGTCACACTTCGCTTCGTCCAGATATGGACTTCCGGCACACTTCTGGCGCTTATGAGCGCCTTCGACTACCGGTCTAAGCCCTCATAAGGCCCATTTTACTTCTCAGACCGTGCCAGTCCTCCTCGCAAGCCTAGCTCTCGATGTCATTATAATCGGTACTGCTAATCGCGTATCCTCAGGCTGCCAGTATTCCCTCTGGAGACGACATATCTCCTTATAATGGGCCCTTGCTAGAAGCGAAGATTCTTTCGATGGCCCAAGTCGCGTTTTCCTCCATAAGTATATGAGGCGAGTCCAGATTTCAGGAAGACAAGAAGATTGCCCGACAGATAATGATCTACCACATATAGTAGCCCGATCCCTATTGGGTTTATAAACTCCACTTTTCATGAGCTAATAAGCGAGCGGATATCGAGATTTGAGTGAACCCGGCTTACGCTACGGCGCCACATCGTGAAATACAATATTTGGAGTCGTGGATATCAACGAAACGAATCACAACAAGATGCATCGAATGAAAAATCCTTCATATGATGAAAAGTGATGAGTGCCGTAAGCATATGTTGAGATAGTCTCCTAATTGCTGGACAATGTGTACTGACTTTACGGATATAAGCGTTTTTAGCTCAAATGCGGACGGCTCTCAGAATTGGCATCAGCAGTACAAAAGAACTGAAGACGGATAGTCACTGGACACTGCACTATAGAAAAAACAAGCCCGGAGAAGGTATCGAGCACTGTGTTGAAGCTGGATCTTCAGAACATGATCATCTGCTTGAAGGACGGTTTGCTGATGGGTGGTGCGTACGTCTCGTAGCGAGGTCCGGCTCGGGCAACCCTATAGCTTCACGAGGCGCAGAGGCAATTAAGCCAATGAAAACGGGATTCGCCGATCGCGCTGGAGATATGCAAGAGAACTCTGAAGATAAAGAAAGCATGGTGCAGTGTATTAATTCTTTCCCTGGCTTAGCACCTCGCATTATACTCAACAAGGCATACGTTGTTATCGGCGGTTGTACCGCCTTCTCGGTAGATCTTGAAGTATTCTTATGCTAGTCCCGCACGAAGTACAGGATTACCAGTGGTCAAGATGTCATCGGCGAGTGACTTCTCATCATGAGTATGTCTTGTTTGATTGTAGAATCGCTCAGCATATTGGATATACACGATAGAAACGTTTTATTTATACAGCATTATCTTTCGTGTATCGTAGTAATCATAGTATTACATTATATACTCCTATATTCCTATTTGTAGGGTATTGAATGCATAGGCCCACACAGTTATTCGGATTCTAGATTGGTCGATCGATCACGGATTTTCACATTCCTTTTCCATAAATTCTATTATCGCGTAACTATTAAAGGTTTCATATCTTCTAGCAACTCTTGTAGATCAATCAAGAACGGAAATGATGTCACGTTCATACTGTATTCAAGCCCTGCACGCGTTGTTCATGTTGCGTTTATCACAAATTTACCGATAGCTGACTAAGTTTGAACTTCTATAGTATGTTCGAAGCACGCACTCTAATAGCGTTTGATTATTTTGATTATACGCAAGAAAAAGACACGCGGCGAATTGCAGCGTAATTCTGCAGGGACCGTCGTTTCGTGAGAAGAAAATCCGGGTTGGCATGAACTCTACGGTCGGATCTCGGTGAATTTCGGAGTTTTCAAATATCCCATGAGAAAAGCATAGACCCATCAAGTAGGGTGCAAAAAGCTTTATAAAAGCGCCAGGAACAAAGACGCTTGGACACGTTCAACCAACTCTTGACATATCCTATCCAACATCATTATGACTGCTTCTGTTAAGGTCTACCACGACAGCGACGCTGACCTGTCCATCGTTCAAAACAAGCGCGTCACCTTTGTTGGTTTCGGCAACCAGGGTACGTCCTGACAGGAGTGTCGCTAGGGTGCAAAAGATGTTTACACAGTGATGTCCCTTGATAGGTGCTGCTCAGGCCCAGAACCTGAGAGACTCTGGCGTCAAGAGCATTACCATTGGCAACCGCGACGACGTAAGCTAGATTCATTCTTAACAGCATGCCCGCATGGATACGAAATCTAAAGGAACTTTGGTACGCATTTAGGAATACAAGCCCCGTGCCATCGAGGCTGGCTTTGAGGTCAAGAGCATCAGCGAGTCTGTCAAGGACGCCGAGGTTATCTTCTTGCTTATCCCCGATGAGGTCCAGAAGGAAGTATGGAACGAGCAGATCAAGGACAACGTGGCTCATAACTCCCTGCTCGTCGTCGCCTCGGGCTACTCGGTTGCTTTCAACCTGCTGGACATTCCCGCGACCATGGACGTCGTCATGGTTGCTCCTCGTATGATTGGTGCTGGTGTTCGCGACCGCTTCGTCGCCAAGGAGCCTTATCCCTGTTTCGTCTCGGTTGAGAAGGACGCGACCGGCAAGGCCCAGGAGATTGCTCTGTCATGCTCTCGTGCCATCGGCGCCACTTTGGGTGGTGCTGTGTCATCTTCCTGCCGCGAGGAGGCTGCTATTGACCTGTTTGCTGAACAGGCACTCTGGCCCGCCATCAACACGTAAGCGGAAAGAATGCGAAAGGCAAAAGGAGAGAGGGCTGATATACGTATTTCTCCGTTATAGCTGCTTCCGTGAGGCCTTTAGCGTGCTGTCTGCTGCCGGCTTCTCCGAGGAGGCTATCCTTCACGACATGTACCTTTCCAAAGAGCCTTCCGAGGTGTTTGAGCGCGCCGCTACGGTTGGTTTCTTCCGTCAGCTCAAGTACCACTCGCCCACTTCCCAATTTGGTCAACTCCGTGGCACCAAGAACAGCGACGGCAAAGCTCTCCATGCCCAGTTTGAGAAGGTCCTCCACAAGGATATCCTTTCGGGCGAGTTTGCCAAGTTCTGGTCTGACCCCAAGGGCTCCGGATCCCAGGAGCTGGAGCAGCTGTGGAAGGAGTCCGAGAGCGAGCCTATCTCTCTGGCCGAGAAGAAGATCGGCCTCCATGACTAGATTACTTGTTCCTTTACCCTCTTCACCGTTTTTAGTACATAAATTTGTATACTTTGTATTCCATTACATAGCATCACGCGAAAATAAAACTCACATGCACACTTATTTTTGCAAACTGAGGAACAATTGTATTTACAGATATACTATCTTATCTTTTCGTCTAAAAGCGATTAGTTTAAGAGGTGAATAAATATAAGCATTATTCTTTTGATTCTTTTGATATTTTTTCTAGCGAGGCGGGTGCTGTTGATAGTGCTGCGAGTAGTGCTGCGGAGGCGGTGGTGGTGCTGGTGCTGGTGGACTGTGCTGATAAGTTTGAGGATAATGGTGCTGGGCAGGGTAGGCGCCGTTGGAATGGGGAGGTGGTGCTCCCGAAGGCGCATGAGAGAAGGGCGCTGCGGGTGACGATGACGGAGGAGATTGCGGATGAACAGGTGACGGCACCTGCCCGGGCCTAGTAGGAAAAATATGTTGCTGCTGGTACGGCAGGGGTTGGTGTAGATGCGGTGGTGGCGGCGGCATGCCGTGGGGCGGAGGTGGCATACGCTGAGGAGCAAGGTGAGGCAACAGAGGTGGAAGCTGGGGCCCAGACGAGGATGAATGGGGGAGACCCATGGGCGGAAGAGCTTGATGGCTACCATGGCCGGAGTTCATAGGACCCGGGACGATGGGGGCCAGATACGGAGTGTACATGGATGAGCTATTGATGGGCGGTAATGAGTGAACAGGCATGGCGGGTTGCCCAGGCACGCTGTCTTGACCGTTTGGCTTGCGCGTATATGCCTTGAAGCGGATCTTTTTGAAGGCGCGCGGCGGCTCAGTGTCATCCATGCCATCGATATCGACTTCATGCTGCGACTCTTTCTCTGAGCATGGCCGGCACATGAAGACAAAATTCTTGAGGTTGGCTCGCGACTCGTCTATCTGACCGTCATGTTTGAGACAGTCGATATGCTGCCATGTGCCGCATCGCTCGCATGCAATCAGGGGGCTACCATCATCCTAAGCAATGCGTTAGGCTGCCAGCAAACCATAAAACGTTGACCACTTACAATATTCTGACCCGAGATGCCACAGACGCAGTCGAAATTCCAGGCGTCTTCCTCTTGCTTCTTTTTCGGTTTTCGTCCGCGCTTACGCTTCGGCGGTCCTTGCTCCTCTTTCTGCTGCTTTTTCCGAGCTGCGGTAGTCTCGGCAGTTGCCTTTTGGCTTTCGAGCATACTTTCCTGAATCGCCTTCTTCCTTTCGCGTTCGGCCTGCTGATGCTCACGCTCCAACAGTCGTCGCTCACGGTCCCGGATGCGCTCTTCTCTTGCACGCGCTGCCTCTTCTTTTTGCTGCTGCTCTCGTTTCCGTTCCTGCTCTTCCCGTCGGGACGATCGTCGCGATGTTTCGGCTTGAAGACTGGCCTGATCACGCTCCAATGCTTCGATCTCTTTGAACATCAGACGGCTGCTCCGTTTCCGGCTCGCAAGCGCTTCTTGCTTGCGCAAGTTCTCCTCATGCTCTTGGATGACTGGGAGCACCTTAGGAAGGACGTCGTTGACAAGCAGATCGTAAAAGTGCTGCTCTGATGCATGGGGGCTCTGTTCAAACTTTCTCGGCAACTGCTCCCAATCGCTTGCGTTAAGACATATCTAATTTAAGGATATAAGTTCTCAAACTCGTCTGTAATTCAATGACGAGAGTTACCAGCTTCCACGGCACATATTCTTCCTCCTCTCCTTCCTCTTCCTGAGTTTCTGCTTTTTGCGCTGCAGATCGTCGGGTAGTTCTGCGTGAGCCTGCACGCCTTGAAGATGGTTTCGATGCAGCCTTCTTCTTGCTTTTCGGTTTGGGCGGTACCATTTCCTTATATAAACGATTATCTATTTCTATATGTTAATAACTTGCTTTGACAGTGCGTTTCTCTCTGGTTACCATCAAAAAGCCAAAATGTGCTTCCTTTGGAGTCATAGCCGATAGGGTCCACACGCTAGTGCGATAGAATGAGTATTCCAGTATCCATGCGCAGGTTAGAAATAATAGAGGACATACCCAGTGGATAGCATCCTCCTCATTATCCAAATGTTCACGGAAACGTTCGGCATCATCCAGTTGGAGCTATCGCACAATCGAGGTGAGCATCCAAATATCGTATCGCCTAGAATAGGAAGAGATTACCTCGCAGAGAAGGTGCAACAGAGACACTTGTGTATCAATAGAAAGCGAAAAATAGTCCACGAGTTGCTTTCTTTCCACGGCTGGGGAAGGCTTAGGTGCAGTTATCTGGCCGATATCTTCCTTTGCTTCACCCTTTACTTGTGTATCATTGGCTTGCTCACCATTGGCCTGCTCTTTCTCCGTTTCTTCTTTCACTGATGCTTCATTTTTCGGCGGCTCCTCCTTTTGTTCCTCTATCTGTTCCTTCTTTCTTTCTTCCAGTGGCTCGTCCTTTGCCTCATCCTTTGGTGCCTCTGTCTCATCTTTTGATTCGGCCTTGGGTTCATCCTTGGGTTTGTCCGTTGTTTCTTCCATGGCCTCGTCTTTCGGCTGCTCATTTGATAATTTTACTTCCTCCGGCTCTTCTTCTAAATGGTCGGTGGAGTAAAGTGGGTTCGTATCCATGATTTGACGTTTCTCAATTTCTCTGGCAAAGTACATTTGCCAGGTATCCTTACTATTAGGCTAATAAGTAACAACAACGCATAAACGATATAAACTTGGTGACTTACTTAATGAAACGATTGCGTGTTAAGAGGCGGAGCATGCGCACCATGAGCTCCTCCAGACGGTAACGCTCGTTACGGTCCAGAAGCATACGTTCGAGGTCCTATAGACCGTGAGTACACGGAAAAAACTCTCCGCGACCCTCTTCCACTCTTCTTTTTCCATATTTATGCAAAAACGACAACGACTACATGCAGAAAAGAAGAGGAGATCGCGCAAGATTAAGAAGGATATATACCTCTGTAGCAAAGACATAGTCATCATCCGTTTGCTTTCTGTTGCGATTGAGGTTGCGATTGGTACGAGAAAGGAAAGTGGCAGGGTTATAGGAGACAGGCCACGGTCGGAAAGCGGATTGGAAGGTGTGGAAGAACTGTGCGATGGAGGCAAAGTCAATGTTGTTGCGCAGGTGGTCCACTTCTGCAAGGCTGAAAGAAGGCATAATTAATGACTTCTGACTCTAGTTGGACAACGATCGCAGGCCAATGACGCGCGATGAATAATTATGCAACAAGAGGTTATAGTAGATGCGTTGGCAAGACTTTGAAGGCGCGCCTGCCTGCAAGGACCAGGCAAGTCTGCTCACGGAGTGGCTTCGCCAATTCATACCCCGAAGGCATTATATTACGATTCGTGCGTGTGCGCATGCCCAATCTAATACAAGACTTGCACTACACTGGATAGTGAGTGCCTGTCCGCATTAGGTTCTATAAACTTCCCATGGTCTCCTTTTGTATTGTCGGTTTTTCTACGCTAATTCACTGCAGCATACTAGGATCATTCCGCTGACATACCACTAAAACGATATTTTCCATCATTCTTCATTTTATAACGGAGTTTTTATTTCTTACATAAGGTAAGAGACTTTGTACGACTTGGCAGTGTAAATGCTTGTGAAAAGAGACAAGACGCAACACTAATATGAGTAAGAAAACAAGAATAGGATGTGTTGTTGTAAGGAGTAGTTTGCATGAGAGAATTATGAATTTCTGGCTTCTCTGCAGAAGGCTGGGAAGAAAACATTTTAGTTTAAGTGAAGAAAAATCCTCTCCTGCAGCTGTAAAGTATATTTTTGCGTATGATGCGTGATCTAAACGCGCCATGATATTCAAACGGTCTCCAAGCATTTGGTAAATTCTACGTAGCAAATGATGCTGTTTTGTGCGTAAAATAAAGAAGAGCGGCACCACGATGAATAAGACGGACGTCGACAAACGTAAGAAGCATAGCGTATTGTCTCACTCACATGAAGTTGAGACGGGCAAACACGATAAGCATATGCAGACGGTATCACAGTAATGAGACTAGAGTAGAGCAAGCAGTGGGCAGAAGAGAAAGAGAAAGAGAGAGAGAGATAAAAAGGAAAAGAGATAGACGATGTGTGCAAGATACGCAAACAGACAGACAGAGAAAGAGAAACCAAATAATATGAACAGAAAAAGTCCGCAACATTGCGAAATTGTTCCTTGTACCTTTGGGAATCGAGATACGAACGTTCAAAACGGTCCTACTCAGCAAACGAGGATCCCCCTTTGGATTGTGGTCTCTGCTGCCCTACCTTCTTTGTCACCAACCGATATCTCGTCGTGCTTTCTTGGTTTATCCAAGGAGAAGGCTCCATTTCACTCTTCGATTCTCTTTCTCTCTTTCTCGCTCTTTCCTCTCTCTTTGCATTAAGCCCATCCCAACACCATTCGACTTTTTGGAACCCACTCACACGCATTCTCTCGCTTATCCACTCAGCCTTCCTTTCTCTTTCTCTCTCTTTCTCTTTTCTAACCCCCTCACGTTCTTACTCTTCGATATATAATATTTATATTTTCGTACTAGTCCGCTGCCGCGCAAATACTCGCTCACTTACTCGCTTGGTCACTCACGCAGCTCGCTCTCACACTCTCAGTACAAACAGTACAACTATTGACTGTACAACCCGCGACCACAGAAAAGAGCAGAAAACAAAAAAAAGAAAAGAAAAAGGAAGCAATCTTTTTCCTTCTTCTGTCGTTCAGGGTCTACGAAACTATACACCAGTAACAACCAGTACAAAAAGCCCATTGCTATGGCACAAAGTCAGACGGTACAGACCGCATCGGACGATTCGCCGTCCAAGACATCGAGTTCGAATCCAACTGCAGTGAATCTCACCCAAGTTGCCCCACAGGAACCTGTAAAGACGACCGCCTCAAAGAGCAAAGGTAACTTGACTCAGTTCGCTCGTCCTGATGGCCCGAGATCTGTGCTTTGTGCGCACAGGTCATCTTTCCAGATGACTGACTGGACCTCTCCGCTGTTCCGCTTCGTCTAATAATTTTCCCATTTTGCTGATCTCTTTTTGTTTTATTCCTTAGCCAAGTCTGAGAAGCATATCGATCCACATTATGTAAAGTCACCACTCCCTGGCACGCCCGCCAATGACAGTCGCCCTGCCTCCAGGACGGGGTCACTCAAGGGGCCTTTTGGCTCCAAAGGCGGTTTCCTGTCGCTGCTCCTCTGTTGCACCTTTGGGGCAGGTTCGTTGCTTGACAACAGCGATAAATCCGCTGTCTTTTTACGGCAAAGGAAGAAGGGAAACAGACACAGCCGGGCCAGCACAGCGACGGCAGGTACTGACTCGAAAGAGGTCAAAAAGTCCCACCATCCGTCGGCTTCTGCTGCGCTGCCCAAGATCTTCACCAGTCCCTCCGATCTCGCTCAATTTGGGGCAGACCAACAGCAGCAGCAGCAGCAGCGACATGACTCCCCCGCTTCCGACGCCTCCAATGTCATCTCGGCTACCCCGCGCACTTGTCCTCCCCAGTCGCCCGAGGTAACTCTCTATATATTGTTGGCCATTTCGTCACTCAATCGGTTATATCGTATGTGCATGTATAGGGTCAAGTGATGTGGCTCCTACCGCCCATCTCGGCAGATCATTCTGGCCGCAAATGCCTTGTACTTGATCTCGATGAAACGCTCGTGCATAGCTCGTTCAAGATCATCCCGAATCCAGATTTCGTTGTCCCAGTCGAGATTGATAACCAATACCACAATGTCTATGTCCTCAAACGGCCCGGTGTCGATGAGTTCATGCGAAGGATGGGCGAGATATATGAGATCGTCGTGTTCACCGCCAGTCTGTCCAAATATGCCGATCCTGTTCTAGATAAGCTCGATATCCATAAAGTCGTAAAGCACAGGCTTTTTCGAGAATCATGCTTCAACCACAAGGGCACCTACGTCAAGGTAACAACAGAATGACTCTTCCTTTTTAAAATGGTAACCTAAATTTCCATCGTGCCCGAATAGGATCTGTCGCAGCTCGGTCGTGAAATCCAAGCGACCCTGATTCTGGATAACTCACCTGCCAGCTATATTTTCCATACCGCGAATGCGGTACCAGTTTCAACGTGGTTCAACGATCCGCACGATACAGAGCTCACTGATCTGGTTGCGTTCCTCGAGGATTTGACGGCTGTGGACGACGTGACACTTGTGCTGGACAGCAGCATTGATACAGGCGTGAGCCCGAGATAACCTGGATGGGTCGCCGACCATTCCTTTGTGCGTCTTTCGTTTGTTCGCCGTTCGTTTCTCTATTTCACTTTCTCTTACTGCATACCCGGGACCCCCTCTTGTGTTCTTTGAAGATGCCACCGCCCTGCCCACCTAGCCACCTCCCGCAACACACCTTTTCTCCTTCCCTCCGCAACCCCCCACCCTTTCTCACCCCTCAATATCTATCTACCTCGACATAATTCTTTTCCCTTTACACTCCTACACTCTTCCCTTTTTCTTATCCTTCGAAGTCATTTTTTTCAATCTCGCCACCTTCCCTCGCTTACTCATCCGCCTTATTCGCGCAATCTCTTTATCTCTCTTTCTTCAAACGTACCAACGCTAGAATCCCTTTGGAGGTCCTAATTTCCCGATCGTATTGGGCTGCCCAAAGGGGTCGCCATGGCCCTTCTGCTTGTCCGCCACTTTCTTATATATAATGGGGCTGTTCCCTATCATTTCATGAGAAACTATGATGATTTGACTTTCACTTGATTTATTAAAGCATGTATCTATAGTGCTTGCACTTGTTCGGGTCGTTCACGTCGGCGTGCTCTGCCGAATTCGACAACTAGAGCTGTAATCTGGGAAGAACCCAAAATTGTCCACAAATTGGTCGGTTGTGGAAACACTTGTATAGAATACCTAGTTTTTGAATGTAACTATTACATGATGCGAAGACAACGCATATGAAAGGTACACTACACGTTGCTAGCTTTATACAGTGACCGACAGTGATGACCTGGTAACAGCCGGGAGCTTCCCGCGTATCATCAGGCAATCATAATATCTTAGGTAATATGGTGGATCTAATTTGAGCCGGGAGCCGCGATACATTGTGGGAAATGTTTAGCGCATGCACGCTGGCTATTAAAGACCCACGAAGTTCTACCGTACTTTAATGATACAGCTAATGCTCGAAAACTACAAAATAAACTATTCACGGCGAACTGTCTCCAAAATAAAAGATCCAGTCGTATGCCGTCCGCTATCGCATTTCAAAGAGGTATCCGAACTGCCGGGCCGTATGATACTCGACTTTCACACAGTTCAAAAAAGTACCAGAGTTTGTCAGTAGTGATCATGGGACCACATATATCAGGAGACCCGGCACGGGCGGGCGTACCTGTCAGAGACTGTAATATGCAGAAAATTACAATTTATTCATGATTGCATTGTAATATGATCCCTGGCATAACGGCGAAGCAGAAAATATTTGAAGTCACATAGTTGACGGTGGCATCAACACAATCAGCTCATAGAGTCTATACCGCGAGCATCCAAGGGACACAATAGCAGTCCTGCAAATGGTGAGATAGCCTGTTGAACCAATATGGAGAATACATATGCTACTTGGAATGATGCCTATCAGAGATGTACAAAAATCTTTTTCTTTTCCATGGACAACCAGATCTACGGTAACGTAAATTTTGAATGGCAGGAGCCGTGTGCTTTCCGTGAAGATTGATAAGCCTCTTTTGGTATAGAGGGGTGTCATTGGTGAAGAGGTGGAAATCAAGAAGCCGTGCCTCTTTTGGACTACCCCAGGATTGAGGGAACACAGAAGCTCAAAAAGCGTGGGTTGTAGCGGGCGGAAGCGGACGGATGTTGTGCGTACGCATGTGTGTGTACGTGTGCCTAAATCAAGGAACGAAGAGAGAGAAAGGTATAAGGTTGCCTCGGGAAATAAGGAACTTATTTTAAATCTGCCTCAAAAGGACAAGCGTTTCGAGTGTTATCGAATGCGTGTGGTTAAGTGTGCGTGTGTGTCTCTGTATATGCGTGTGTATAAGACTGCGGGGAAAACGCCGCTCATTGGTTTCTCCTCTCTTTTTTCCCGAATGGGGATCCCAAAACAAGAAGCCCGCAGCCCCCGACGCTCGAAACATTTGTTGCGCGCCATAAAATAAACTGCGCTATTTAGCTTCTTCCTTTTTTCTTCTCCTCACTCCCAACTCTTTTTCATATTCCATTATTCCTCCATCATGAAGGTCGTCTCGCCTCAGGAAGTTGCCAAGCACAACACGAAAGGTAGGACGATTTGATGCGGACATTGGGCGTACCTGAATATTGACAACAAATAAAACGTATTATAAATTTTATAGATGATATCTGGGTTATCATTCACGGCAAGGTGTACGATCTTACCCAATTTCTGCCCGAACATCCGGGCGGCCAAAAGATCATCTTGAAGTATGCCGGTCAGGATGCCACATCTGCTTTTGAGCCGATCCATCCTCCGGACATCATTGACCGGTTCCTGTCCCCTGAAGTCTGCATGGGCGAGATCGATGCCGCTGCGTTGGGCGCCGTCGAGAAAGTCGAGTCAGAGGAGGACAAAAAGATTCGTCTGGCACGCGAGAACATGCCCCGTCTCGATGAAATGTACAACACGTTCGACTTTGAGTGTAAGTTGGGTTTATTTTTCCGGATATGAAAAAAAAAGCAACTAGATGGGTATTCATGCTTCATTTATTCCTTAGCGGTTGCCAAGACGGTCCTCAAACCGGATGCCTGGGCGTACTATTCGTCTGGCTCAGACGACGAGATCACCATGCGTGAGAATCACAATGCATTCCATCGCATTTGGCTTCGACCTCGTGTTATGGTTGACGTAGCCAAGATTGACATGAGCACCTCTATGCTCGGCACCAAGGTCAACATGCCCCTCTATATCACCGCCACTGCTTTGGGCAAGCTCGGTCACCCCGATGGTGAAAAGGTCCTGACGCGTGCTGCCAACAAGCGTAACGTGATCCAGATGATACCAACCCTGGCCTCGTGCTCCTTTGACGAGATTGTGGACACCAAGGGCGCCGATCAGACTCAGTGGCTCCAGCTCTATGTCAACTCGGATCGTGCTGTCACTAAGAAGTTTGTCGAGCATGCAGAAAAGCGCGGCATTAAGGGTCTCTTCATTACTGCCGATGCGCCGCAACTCGGTAGGCCTTCCACTTTGTGACACCACCCGCATAAACTCTAACTTTGTCGCATCATCGTATCTGCTTTTTCTTCTTATTAGGTCGTCGAGAGAAGGACATGCGCCAAAAGTACACTAACGAGGCACCCGAAGAGATGGACGACTCGAAAATGACCCGCGACGCTGGCGCCGCACGAGCTATCAGTAGCTTTATTGATCCCGCCCTGAACTGGAAGGATGTTGCCTGGTTCAAGCAGATCACCAAGATGCCCATTATCATCAAGGGTATCCAGACCCCCGAGGATGCCGTCCTTGCCGCCAAACACGGTTGCCAAGGTGTTGTGCTTTCTAACCACGGTGGTCGTCAGCTTGACTTTGCCCCATCTGCGATTGAGATCCTGCCTGAGGTCATGGATGCTCTGCGCGCTGAGGGCCTGGACAAGAACTTTGAGGTCTACATCGACGGTGGTATTCGTCGTGGCAGCGATATTTTCAAGGCCCTTGCTCTCGGCGCCAAGGGTGTTGGTATCGGCCGTCCTTTCTTGGTAAGCGATCAAAGTTAAAAAGGGATAGAATAGGCACTCATGTCATTTATCAGTTTGCCATGTCCAGCTATGGTGACGCTGGTGTTGAACGTCTTTTGGAGCTGTATCAGGTATGTGGTTGAAAAAAATCACATTTGGCTGCAGTAAGAGATTGACATGCCTTGGCAGAACGAACTTGAGATGTGCATGCGACTGATGGGTGCTCCCACGATCAACGATATTACCCGCGACATGGTGGATATCCGTAACCTGAAGGACCATTTTGTTGCGAACCCTACTGATTACTTGGCCAGCGGCGCCTATGAGCGAATGCAGCCCCGTGGTCTCCTGTCGAAGCTGTAAGATGTAGTATAGATATCCACCCAGTTTGTCACCCCCTGAAAAATATTACAAAGAGAGCTCAGCTTTCGCGCCTTATTCATATTGATTCTGTCAATGATATCTATCATATGATCGCCGGCCTTCTTACTATACTCCGCATTTTACTTCAGTACGCGGATATGGAAACAAGCTCCTGGGAATGGAAGAAAGCCATTCCGCTTGCAATATTTGCCGTACATGTCCTGCTTATTAATCGGTTTCACGATATCTGACGTCAAGATAGTATTTTTATGGATTAGGCATGTATGTATGCAAGCAGCGACCTAAGTAAAACACGACTCGGATAGATTCTGTAGACGAGTCGATCAGTTTTCTAGGTCCTGAGCCCTGAAGCGGGGGTGTGCATGTACGTACATAGTTCCTTTGATTGTATACAATGAAATCGCAAACCAATAGCGTTCCAGAAACATATGTTTTGAATGTTGACAACCATGTTCTGCTTATGAATACGGAAAGCGACAATTGCCTGCGAGGTCACGTCAATACTCTCAGGGATATGCTCGGTTTCACCAGATAGATTGCACGAAATACTTTCGCAACGAAAGTAAATGTCCTCCCTGATGATACCTGCTATCACGGCAAGACCTGTATAGGAAACCGCCTTATACATAGTACTGAATAGGTAGCTTTCATTCTCATATAACGAAAGTGCATAATGATATGCAATGAGCTACTCTGATCTCGTCTCTCTGCTCTTGTTATCCGTATCGAATGCCGACTGCTGTACATGTACTAGGGGATATGATACATTAACAGTACAACAGTAGCAAGCGTACCAATGAACACTGGACGACACAGAAAGTAAAAAGCTGTTCAAAGCCGTTGCCGATAGGAGGATATATATATTTACAATTTGCGTCCATAAGCATAATGAACGTTGGTCCAGCTTTTGAATTCACGACATTCTTTGGACGCGGCCTGGACAATCTTATCGTATTTACTGAGGCTCATCGACCAATCCTCGCAGAGACGAGGTTTCATCGAGTCAAACAGACGCTCCATGCATTCCAGCATGAGATCGCCGAGCTTGCCGAGCCAGCCTATGGGCACGGACCTGTGCGAAAATTCAACGTTCTCGAGGCTGCCCGCCTTTTCCAGATATCGGTTCAGCTGGGATGCCATTTTTACATTTATATTGCGCGACTGGAGCGACACAGTAACTTGAAAACCTCTGTGAGTCTCGAAGTTTTGTCTGTTTACGCAAAAGTCTTACGTCGCATGAGCCAGATGGATAAGTTTGGTCCAATGTCCTGCAATGCACAGCTGCACTCAACTATAGTAAAAGCGGGGACAGCGTCAGCTCTGCGCAATATGGGATCGTGTATATTTACCTAGCTCAATCCAGCCGCCCGGCTTCAGAACGCGCACAAGCTCTTTAATGGCCATGTCCCATTCCGAATGGGTATAACGCATGAGACCGTCGTGCTGTAAAACGAAATCAAAGGTATTATCCGGAAATGGGAGACCTTCTGCAGCGTCGGCTATCCGAAGTTGGCAGTTTTTGGGAGGAGTACTGTAAATATAGATGAGTTTCTCGGGTCTGGAGAACTGTAGAAATAGGAAGATGGACCTGATGGGGTATATCATGGCATCTGTGCCAGTAAAATGTGAATTTGGGTATTGCTCAGCCATATCCTAGAAAGGAAAGCAGTAAGTTCTTTCGTGTTCCTTGATCTGCAGATAGTGCTACACATACTCGTATCCATAGACCAGGTCCAGCGCTATAAAAATAAATAATATGAAAAGTTTAGAAAGATAAAAAAGGCGGCATGAAGGTGAGAATCCACTCTTTTTTTCTTTTTTTTTCTTTTAATCTTTACCCGACATCTAAGACACGAGCGCCGCGCTTGAGCGTTTCTTCCATAGGAGAAAAATAAATTCTGATAGGGCGTATAAGGTTGCGGCATCTAGAAGCGAGTACTCAAACGGGGAATTACCTGCCGAAAAGAGATCTAGCATACATAATACTCTGAGCAAAAAAGTGGCAAAACCAGTTATGTAGTTCGGTATACCTACTTGAATAACAGGAAGTTGACCTGCAGGCGCTCAATTTCTTCATCATCACAGGGCAAAAACGGGCCCTTTGCTGAAGTAGACTGCCTGAAATTACGACCTTCGACGTACTCGTAACGACGAATGGGGAACTTTGGTTCAACGTAACCTTCGTCGTCCTCGAAACCCCCACTTTTTTTATATATGTATAAAATAAAAGAAAAGAAGAGACGGTTTAAGTCATAATAGAAGAAATAACAAATACAGTACCCTTTTGCCTTCTCGGTGGTTTGTTGCTTTGAAGTGGCCGACCCTTTGAAGGATGAAAAAGGCATGAGATCAACTGGAGAGAGGGAATGAAGGAGTAAGGCAGGAGAACAAGAACAGTTGACTTTGAATTGGGGATGCGGTGTAGTTTATCTTCCTTGTTCTGTACACCCCTAAAACGGACTGATAACTTTCTTGCTTGATTCCCACACATCTAGCATTGTCGCCAGCGATGATTATCATTGTGTCCTTACAGAATATTCAATTTTAAAACTAGAATGCGATTTCTCTTTTGAATTGTGTTGTCTATTACATTATATCTACAAGAAATAGGTGGTATCATATTCTCCATGCGCCCTGCTTATGCTGCAGCAACGACTTCTTCAGTCTTGGGCTTCTTCACCTGGCCTTGCTCCTTATCCGCTTCCTCTGCCTTTTCGGCAGCGCGCTTGCCATCCTTCGACTTGCTCTCGTGGTTGCCGTTGTCAGGGAGCGCAGGTCGCACATAGGGCTATTAGGACAACAACCACATGTCAGGGATATATCCAAGTCGTAAGATCAGCTATCCTCTTACCTGGCAGCGCCAGTAGGCGTACTTGCGCAGACCATTCTCCTGCACTTGGCCCTTGGCATCCTCTTCGCCAAGGCGCTCCTCATCTTCCTTGAGCCGCTTCTTGAGTTCCATTGTGATATCCCACAACTGTTCAAAAGTCGAGGACTGACCAAGCTTAGCGCGCAGATCAGTATGAATAGGCAAGCTGGGATGGAAGAGCTTGAACAAATGGCCCTTGATCATACCGGGACGGGTAGGGCAGATATCGCGGCAGATGGTCAGGTATTCCTCTGCCATCTCCCACGTGTAGGGCGGCATATCACGCTTGGAAAAGATGGCTGGATTGTAAAGATTACCCTCTGCGCTCATGACCGCATCCACACCGGTATGGTCAATGCACCGTTGGATATCCTCGTAATACAAAATGTTGCCATTCGCCACCACCGGGATTTTGAGAGCTTCCTTAACGGCCTTGATCTTGTCCCAGTCAGCCAATCCAGTCTTGTGTCCCTTCTGCTCGCGCAGACGGCCGTGCACTGTCAGCATCTGTGCACCTGCCTTTTCAATCATCTTGGCATACTCGACTGTCTTTTCGACGGTGGGGAACACGCGGATCTTGACCGTGACAGGCACAGCGAGCTCCTTGTGCAGTAGCGACACCATCTTTTCAATTAGCTCCCACTCATCCTGCAAATACGAGCCATAGTGACCGCGCTTGGCAATATGCTGCGGACAGCCCAAATTGAGATCGACACCATCGCAGTCTTTCTCGACGAGTTTGGCTGCTTGCAAAAGCGCGGCAGGATCATTGGCACAGAACTAGAGCAAATCGAAGAATGATCAGCACCAAAATCATGCAAGAGATCATTATCTTTACCTGGACAATGAGCGGGCGATCGTCTTTATCAGTCGAAAAGAGATCATCGCGGTACTTCTTGCCGTGTTTTTCGTCACCAAAAAGTTTTGCGTTGAACATGGGGGTATAACACAATTCTGCACCATGACGACGGCTGAGAATGCGCCAGGCCTGTTCAGATTGGTCAACCATAGGCGCAACGACGAACCGGGCCGATCCCAGTGCTTGTTTGAAAAAATCGTAGCCGGTCAGTTTTTGAGGTGCGTCGGTCATGCTTCGAGTCAAAACGGGCAGAAAGGCAGTGCCTAAAAGCTTGCGAAACATTCACTCCTGGATAATAATAAAAAATTGGGGATATTTGTCTGTGCCCCGAATTTAGTCAACTCACCAATCAAATTTGAATTGACTCTCCTGGTTTGCGCCACGGCGACTCCCCCCAGTCGATACGATTCGTTGGGCATCACTGTGGCTGACATACAGCATTATAACGCGAAACACTACCTATCCATTTTAGATCCTGGTCTGCAAGGACCTTGAGGAATGGACTGATATGAAGCAGATATATTACGACGTTCTTTACTTTACATACACAAGGAGCATACGGGCTAGGAGGGTTAAGAAATCTTGTTAGATCAGAGCCAAATATATCTGTTATCTGTCAAGTGTAATTTTTTCTATTGTAAGCGGCACAATGCGAATCCCGGCGTGCTTATATGTACTGTATTCTATTCGAAGTTGACATCTGATAGATGATTGTCTGCGTTGGCCATTGATGTATGTCTCAGCATAAATTAATGTTTTTTTCAAATCCTATAGCATACATAACTGGTGAAAGAGTACTGGCTCCATGATTACCCTCACTATAAGACACAATCTCACATGAGCTGTACGTGCTTGTATATATCAGTGCGTTCGAGGATGCGTATAGTGGACCACGGAAGCCTCATGGCGTATATTTTTCTTTTACAGATAAATGTCTTAGTACCATCATACCCAAGGCGGGACGAGTGCATTAGTGATAGATGCGCGTCATCTACATAGTAGTTACAAAGATGACTGTGTATGGCACGAGTGACTAAAGGCATGAATGTACTAGAGGCTCTCAGGGGAAGTGGGAAGAAGCGGCTGTGAGGGGGTTCCATTCGGGCATCGAAGAGAATACTATATCAGTCTTCTTACGTAATTTGAAATGCCGAAAAGACAGAAAAGTTAAGAGCGACAGAGATAGACCAAATATATCACATGACCAACAAACGAGTCTATTCAATAAAAAGAGAGTCTTCTGCAGCAGAAACGGACAGATTTATCAAAGGACACGGAAAGGATGTAGTAGGATGGATGGAAAGGGCGCGAGACGAGCAATAGAAATAAAAAAGATTGTTTCAATTACATGCATGTGATGGTAATATATGATATGGAGCGAATGTCATGGTTGCGGTACGACCCAAGTCGTTTTGTTCAACAAACGAGGTATCAGAGTTTACTTTGCGAAGGACGGGGCCAGTTGGCAGGTACAAACGCTGCTGCTGGCGGTGGCGGTGGTGGTCTAGGGCTTGTCTGGTAGCCATAAAAGATGGGGTTATGGATCGCCGGATCAAAAGGGATCGAAGTCCCTTGCGCCATGGGCACAAAGGCTGGGTGAATTCGAGAGGGATCCGACCGTATTTTGATATTCGGAGGGGGTATCGGTCTATTCGTCAATGTTGGATTGTTGTGTGTTCGATTGCTGTACATTGCAAGCAAAGGTGTAGAAGTATGGTATGCGTATGTGTGGAGAGTGCAGCGGACAAAAGAAAGGAGGAGAATAGGCGTGTGTAATCCTTGCTTTTCGTGCGAATTTCCTGCTCTTTCCCCTCCGTCATCCTTGCATAAACATTTGACCCGATTCTTATCAACATTTAAATACGATTGATATATGTGTGTATAGAATGGGATGAGTATATGAAAGTGGATGTGTGTGTGTGCGTGTGAGGGTGAAAGAGAGAGCGTATGTATATAAAGAGTATGGAAAAGAAGAAAGTGAGATACAATGAAAATGAATGCAAGACGAATACGCCGGGCTATGCTGCATGATTACCACGACGTACGCCTCGTGAGGAGTCCATCCCCGCTGTTGTTGCTGCAGCTGCTGCGACTGCAGCTGCTGATGATGAACCAGGATGGTGTACACCTGATATACCAGCAGCAACTGCGGCGGACGCGGCTGACGCTGCTGCTGCAGATGCCGACGCGGCCGTGCTCGGTAGGGAAGGCAAAGGCGGCGCGACGGGTATAGCGGCATTGTCCATGTCTTCCACATCGCTCGCGCAGTCGCCCGACAAGGTTTCGCCAGTTCTGCGAGCCTCCACTTCGCGCAAACGACGCTGACGCTCACGTTTCCTCCGGTAGTAGCCGCCTTTGCGCCGAGCCATCTCGAGACCGCGACAAAAGATCTGGTATTGACAAAAGATGCAGATCCATTCTTCTGGATCCGGGCTCCGGATCAGGGAAAGATCCGAGCTATGTACGGCGCTTGGCCCGTGTTCGTCTTCCGCCGCTTTCTTTTTCCTGTTTGACTTCTTTGTCTTGCGACTGGGTGGTTTTTCTTCACTGCTTCCCTTTTTCTATACAAAAAAAAAAAAAAAGAGAAAGCAAAATGAATAAACACATCCTTGATTCATATGTGATTTGTTACCTTGGCGTTGCTGGTCGAAGGCAGCTGCGTCTGCGTTTCTTCAGGCGGCGGCGGGGGTGGAGGTGGCATGGTTGCAAACATGTTGGCCGTGGCAGCCGCTGCTGCGAGACTGACCGCTTCTTGCCGCGTCGGGAGCATCGTATCACGGAGGACATTTGTCAGCTCCAAACTTGGTTGGGCACGCTGGAGATCCTCGACCTTGGGCAGATGTTGCAACCTTTCATACTCGTCCGAGTTTATTGGAAAATCAAACGAACTTTCTGGCACATGAGGCCGGTCGTCTGGCAGCTTTCTGCGTGAGTCGTCCACGCGCTGGGTGCGTTTGGCGGTGGTGGTGTTGGATGTCGTGATCGAAGAGGAAGGAACGGCGGTGGCTGGAGGTGCATGGTTTGGTGTTGCGGCGGCTGTGGTTGCCGTGGCAGGCGCGAGCGCGGTGAACTTGTCATCATTAGCGAGCGAGAGGTGATGCATGCCCCAGTCCATGTCGGCCATGGGATCTGGGGGCAGGTCATGTCTTTGCGGTTGCTGTTGTTGTTGCTGCTGCTGCGGTTGTTGTGGTTGGTCGTGGAGTTCCCTCGCAGGCGGAGAGAACTGCCACATGTAAGGAGCAAAGGGTGGCACTTTGTCGGGAGGCAGACCGAATAAATTGGCATGCGGAACAGCTGCTGAAGGATTGATGTCACCCGCGGCGATCCGGATATCCTTGCGTTTCCATCGTGGTTTGGGCATTGGCAGGATTTTTCGATGCTGGACTTGGATGAACCTCGGACGGTCATCTGTAGGAATCGATGTCGTTGCAGCCGCTGTCGGGTGGGAAAGCAAAGGTCGCTCTCCTGAATTCAGCATGACATGTGGTTGTGATGATGCAATGTATTGTTGTTGTTGTTGTTGGTTGTTGTGCTGGTGGTGATGGTCGTCGTCATCCCGGTGGTGATAGCGTGAAACTTCTGCATTGCCATAGTCGTCATAGTCATCCTCGTCCCTTTCCAGACGCTGATGCTCGACAGCACTTGATGAAGTAGTATCGGCAGCAGCAGCAGCAGCAGCACGAGTAGCCGTCAAAGTAGACGGGGCAGAAGTAGTAGGAAGAGATGACGCGGTGATCGTGTTCGTAGCAGCGCCAATGGGTTGGGTGGTATCATCGTTGGTGTGAGCAAGGTAAGAAGATGAAGAGGAGGAAGAGGAGCAAGAAGAGGAGGAGGACGAGGAGGAGAAGGAGGAAGAGGCATTGTTGGTCTGCTTAAGATCACGACGGCGTGGAGGAGAACGGTCGCTCATATTGGATTTATCAGCTGGCGATGATTCGGACACGGGTCGAGTATGCCGTGCGATACCGTCCGAAATACCGTTGGGAATACCGTTGGGAATACCGCTGGGAATACCGCTGGGAATGGCGCTTCTTTGGCTCGTTTTGTGTACCAGGTCGAATGGTTCTGCAGATGAGGAGGAGGAGGAGGCCGAAAAAGAAAAATGGAATCCGGCATCTTGAGATGATTGCTGTTGAAGTTGTGGCTGTTGTCGGCTGTCTTGCTGCTGCTGAGGATGTTGCTGGGGTATCGTATCAGAAGGAGCGGATTGTCTGCTTTCAAAGGTGAATCGGAAGGGCGGATTGTTGGGAAGGATGTCCTGGTAATCATCATCGTCGTCTTGTGGTATCTGGACCTGATCGCCAATGACCTTGTGTGCTTTCATGATTGTGATCAAGTCGTCGATATGCGGGTTACTGGTATCGTCGTCATCTGCCTCTTCCTCGTCCTCTTCTTCAGTCTCGTTGGTGTGCCCGTCCATTGAATCAGTATTAGAAGTAGTAGTAGTATTAGCAGTAGTGGCGGTGGTAGTGGTGGTATGGTGATAATTGGAGGATCGATTGGCAGCAAGCAGAGTAATAAATTCTTGCAGACCGTCTTGGTCTTCTTTGGTGGACATGGCACGACCATCTTCGACATTCTGATTGCCAAGCTCAGTTGTGTATACCCCTCTCGATACCCCTTCCGGTACGACTCCTGTTGTCGTTGTTGTCGCTGCTGCTGCTGCTGCTGCTGCTGCTGTCGCTGCCGTCGGTTTCTCTCCTGTTGCAGGTTGGCTGGTCTGCTTCGGCCCTGCTTTTGTTCGGCTTTTAGGTGCTCGTATCAGACGAGGTGAGGCTGTCAAAGGTTCACCGTTGCTGTTTGTAAAATTAACGAGGCTATAGCCATTCCAAGGACGCTTGGGCACCGCATTCCTGTTCAGCGGTCGTCCTTTATATGTGATATAGAGACAGTATTATTAAGCGAAAAGGAACGGCGATTTCGTTGAGGTTCATACCAGACATGGTGGCAACATTGGACACTTGCGGGTCGTCGTTGGACGATGTTTCGACGAGGGATGACATCGTAACAAGCTGTGTGCGAAGTGTTCAAGTTCGAAAAGACGAAACAGGGTAGCTCTTTGTCTCTCTTCCGAAATAGCCGTGACGGCGCCCTGCCCTCTTGCGCGCGCGGGGGCTAGTTTTACATATCCAAATGGGATGCATTTTCCACCCTCTTCATCCCAATGGTACTCGTCCGTTTATATATATACAAATATATATATATGTGCATACCATTACATGATATTTAGGCGTTAGCTACATGTTGGAGGGCATTACAGATACAGTCTACTATGGTTGAATTGAGCCAAAAACTGTATCTTTCCTTCTAGTTGTTTACTGCTTGGGCAAAAATGATTTGTACCTCCTCTTTGTATACTAAGCAAGCATCTAAGATCGTTCTTGAAACGTATCATGGATAATATCTCTTTACATATGATGTATAGTCACTTATATTATATGGAAGGATCCATATTGTAGAAATAATTGCACATATCTCGGGTAATGATGAGAATGTATATTTGAAAGTAGTTGGACCAAGCTTTCAAGAATAATCCCTTTTGGCACATTATTCACTACTGTTTGAAAACTATGGCAGAGACCATTTACATACCTACGTATTTGCAAGTATTGAGGAGCAATGACTATGTACAAAGACTACTATTAATGTATAAGCTATGATGTCCAGGCAATGAGACGTCATTGTGTAACGTCTTTATACAGGGATTCTCTTGCTCATCACATGAAATACGTCTTTCTTTCACGAATTCATCATGTTCTAATTTCATCTCTTGTATCCAAATGTATGCAGCATAGTAAATGTATCAGAAATCGACGGCCTGGGATAGGCTGGGTGGCAATTCAGACTGATCGGACACTTTTTCTATTTGGTTGGTCTTGATGCTGCCCCGTTGCTCCCATCAGACAGTAAAAACGAAAAAGAGCCTCTGTCTTCCATGATAAGAACGAGCTATAGTATTCACCTTTTTTTGTAGGAGAATACAATGAGCATAGAATGGAATGTACTTCATAAAATAATAAGACAGTGCATGTCGAGATGAAGTATGAGTGGGAGAGGGTCGTTGGGCTGCGCCACTGGCTGCTGATTTTTTGAGTCCGCGCCTGCCTCTCTTTTTGCTTCTTTCTTTTTGAGCAAAGTGAGCCAGAAAAAAAAAACCTTTTTTTTCCTCTTTTTTGAATTTATAAGTAAAAAGATACGGCATGACGGATATGAAGGAAAACGACAACAACGGGATAATGAAAATGGAGAACGAGACTGTGACAGGGAATATTGAGCAGCAACAACAGCAGTCCTCTGCCGCCGGCGGTGAGGGTGACCATCCTACACCTGTGACTAGTAGTAGTCCCACCTCCTCGGCGTTCCAGCCCTATCAGCAGCAATTGCACGAAGCCATGCTCGCCGCTGTCAACAGTCACGGTGTATCCCCTTTTACGCAACAGAACCTCTTGGCAGCCGCCGCCGCCGCCGCCGCCGCAGCAGCAGCAGCAGCGGCAGCAGCTCAACAACAGCAACAGGCAAACGGAAGCCCTCAGCTGCAATCACCTCAACAACCCGTCGAGGAAATTGATTTTGCCAAACGAGACAGCATTCGAGCTGCTAACCGGGAACGCAAGAAGAAATGGCGGTTACATAACGAAGAGCGAAGTAAGTAAAAGTTTTGACTATCGTCATTCGTAGTAGTTTTGGAAAGGCCGTGACTAAAACCAAAACCAACCACAATACAAAAAAAAAAAAAAAAAAAAGACAAAGACAATGATCTGCGGTGCCGAGTGAACAAGCGGGCTACCAAGTTGTTTGGACCAGCCGACAGCGATGCCAAGCGGGAATGGGCCAACACAGAGTTTGAAAAACGGCGGTCGAAACGGATGGACAAAGAACGACGAAAGAATGTGATTGACAATGTATTGAGTGTGCCGAATGCTTCCTTGCCTGGCTCACCACAGCCCCAGCAACAAAACCACCATCAAGTCGCAGCCGCTGCAGCCGCGGTATCTGCCGCTATTGCCGCTGCCAGCAACCCAAGCGCAGCAACCAATACCGATCCCATGTCCTCTTACTACAGTCCACAGCCTGCCGTTGATCCAGCCGCTGCCGCCAAGATGCTCGACTTTCCTCCAGAGCTGCAGCGTCAGCTGTTGGAGCAATTGAACAACATGATTGTAAGCACTTGAAAATATGACAGTGAATCAGACCAAAATTTACAGATCAAAAAAATAAGGCCATGACCCACGGCGGCAAGCTGCCCACCCCACCAGGTGAATATGCACAAGAGCATGATGATGAGAGTCAAGAGCATCATCACCAACAGCAACAGCAACAGCAACAGCAACAGCAAGCAGAATCATCACGACACGCGTCTGAATTACATGAAGAACACACCACCCCTTCTTCGACCACCGTCAACACACCCACACTCCCAAACGCCACGGCACCCGTAGCGCCAACAACAGTATCCACATCCACTAACGCCAACATGACTGCCCCCGCGCCCTCTCTTGAAGATCCTTCTACACATACCGCGAACGAATCAACATCGCAAGACACGCAAGGCCCGTCTGCTGCTGAATCTGCTTCAGATAGCATTACCGGGTCCTCCGAAGCAGGTCAACGGCCCCAAGGCGACAAGAAGCCTGAATATCCCATGGATGCCGTCTTGACCTTGATGCAACTGAATGCTGGCTGGCGGCAGTAACGTGCTTACGCTTACGGCATCCGTTTTCGTCGTAACCACACATAAAAATTATATCTCTCCCTCTCCCCCCCCCCCTGAATGACCCTTCCTCGTTTGATAAATAGTGCCTCTCTCTCTCTTTTTTTTTCTCTTCTCATTTACATTACCTTTTGTCAATAACATTTGAAGATAGCATATATCGTTTTATACAGATCAACCTTAAAATAGTATACGTATATTGGGATTCTATGTCGTCAGAGGAGGAAACATGATGGGAGGGAAGTCAGAAGGAAAAAAAGAGAAAAAAAAAATCTGCAAAAGGATTACTACGTCACGTCCTGCGCGCTCGCGCGGCGGGCAAAGAAAAGAAAGAAACAATTTCAATGAGAGCGAGAGAGATCGAAAGAAATAAAGACAGACAGCGAGAGACAGACAGACAGACAGAGTCAGAGTCAGAAAGAGAGACGCGCGCACCAACTCAGAAAATAATTTTTTTTTTCTGCTGCGCTTGGATCTTTTCCTTTCTGTTCTTTCCTCTTCTTTACACTCTATCCGAATCCGAGATGAGGACTACATTGTTCGTTGCCGGCTTTGGCTCCAGAACTCGCGCAAGAGATCTCGCTTATGAGTTTGAAAGGTACTCATATACACTATATTTTTGCTATACTTTTGAAAACTGATCCACAAAACTCGGTCATGTTATGTAAAAAAAAAAAAAAAAAAAAAAAAACGCGTTTCGTATTGTTCCTTTTCCCCCCAAACAGATATGGCCGTCTTGTGCGTTGTGATATTCCCGCACCTAAAAGCTACTCGTCCAAGCCGTACGTAATCCAGACGACTCGATGATACGATAACGACGCTCACACACACACGTTCCTCATACGAATCCATTCAAATCACTTTTTGCCGAAAACGCGCTCACACACACACATACGCATACACATACGTTACCATATTTTGCCTTACGCTTTGTTATGACGCCCTCTTCTGTTCTGCAGTTACGCCTTTGTAGAGTTCGAAGATCCTCGCGATGCAGACGATGCATTCAACGAGATGCACGGCATTCGGATCGACGGTCATACGCTGAGTGTTCAGGTAAAGTGATTTGACTTTTTTCTTATTTTTCTCATGCCCCTCCTCCCCCACCCCCACCTCCCTTCCTCACCCCAACCCAATTTTTATACACATATACAACTATACACGTATACATATAACACGTTACATATACATATACATTATATATTATTATAGTGGGCCAGAAATGCGCCTAGTGCCAACTGGCGCTTCGACCGTGGATCGCCTCCGCCCATGCGCCGCCGTTCGCCCAGCCCTCGTCGCTACAGCCGATCGTACCCGGACGGTGGAGGACTGCCACCGCCTCCCCCGCGAGGCCGCAGTCGGTCGCGCAGCCCCTACTACCGTGGTGGCCCTCCTCCGCGCTCGCCTTCGCCCCGCGGCCGGTCCCCTCCGCCTTACAGACGCTACGACTCGCGCTCTCGCTCGCCTCCCAGATATCCGGACGAACGCTACCCGCCTCCGCCTTCTGCTACCGCCGCTGCTGCTTCTGGTGACTTGCCCCCTTCGCGTTCGCGTTCGCCCAGAGCCGAGTCGCCTTTGCCTCCCCGTCGCCGTTCTCCTTCTTTCACACCTCCCCCGCGACGCTCGCTCTCTCGCAGCCCAGGACACTAAACATTAAAACTGCTGTCACTTTTCGTCCTTTCTCTATCTGTCTCTTTTTTCTTTCTCTCTTTCTTTAAAAATCTCTCTCTCTCTTCCTCTTTCCGTCTTCGCTCCTTTTAGTCCGCTTTCGGAATGCGCGGGAAATGAAAGGGAACAAAAATATTCTCATACATGATGCTACAGTATCGAGAAAATGGGATAAAGGACACGAATACTACGGGACTTGATATATAGTTTACTTGCGGTGGAGAAAAAAGAGAATGGAGTAACTAAAAGGTGTCATGATATGATGCGTTGGATGTGTTGAATGAAAGGGCGTGTCCGCGCAATGTCATGGACGGGTGTTTCCAGGACAACGTTGATGAGGCGCTGGAGACCAGCTAGCGCCTGCTGCTCGCGTGGGGTCCGGTGCTCCACGTGCAGTTCAAGTATCTCGCTTGCCTGCTTGAGTTCATGCACGCACGGTCTAAAATAACAGTCAATTCCCCAAGCGTCAAAGAGATCAACAAGCGCAAACGCGGCGACGTCGCAGCGTTGACTGGACACTGGCGTCGGCAAATACGTGTGGTGCAGCAGGATCCAGAGACCGTGGCAGCGCACGTGGTGCATGTAATGACACCTTTCACGCCATAGATCCCCGCCGTCCGTCCGGGGCGGGATTGCCTCGCGGTAAGCCACGAGGCGTTTCTCGATTCGCTCGATCTCGCGGTAGGGCACCCTTTCCGTGTCCTTATCCAGGCACGTCCGCCGGATGTCCCGTGTGATACTGCACGCCGTGTATTCAAGCGACAAGAACAAACCTTGCTCTGAATTGAGGATGGCAGGCGGCTGGACAATGTCGTCCGGGAGTTGGTAGGGCTTGTTGTCAAAGTGTGCCGCGGCGGTGTCAAGCGCATACAGGAGCCAGCTGACAGAGTGTACATACTGGTGCACGAGGTCAGGCGGATGCTGGGCAAAATAGGCATCATCGTCGGCAATAGATAGATCGCGGAACAAGTCGAGGCTTGCGCCCATCCGAACGGCCATGCCCGAATACAGGTAGATTAAAGAGGTGCTGTGGCCGCTCTCGATGTGGTAGAGAACCATGTTGCAGAGCGCATGGCATGTAATGACGTTGGGCTCGTCAAAGTAGAGCGATGCCAAAAGGTCTTTGGCAACATCATAGTGTGCACGGGCCAAGCGCTTACCGTTTGAGAAGAGGTCCGGATGCCAGGCTGAGGTATGCGTCAACATGTAGCACAGCGTACTCGAGAGCAGAAGCTTCAGCAGCTGGTCTTCTTGTTGGGACAGAATGTCGGAAAAGAGAGGCGCAAATGCCGGCATGGCGCCATAGAGCAAGCAGGTCGAGTAATGATCGAGGAGGCGCCGTGTCACTTGATCGGACAACGTGTCCTGGCGTGGCTGCTCGTCTGAATTGGATGGCGACGGCAAGAGGCTCGTAAAGTGAGAGAGTCTGACGTTGGAGAATATCGAGCGATTCCGGGTAAACATAACCTTGTCACCCTGGCCCGGCGTGGTATTGTTGTCGAGTGCAAAGCGGATGAGGGTGGCATAGATATCTTCGACGTGTTGGGTATGAGTTTCAATCGCAATCGCATTATCGCCTTGGTAAAAGTCCCAGCCTTGGAAAGCGTCTGTGCGCACGAGCGGTTTTTGGTAGACGAGCTTCTCTATCAGATCAAACTCGCTCATAAGCGACTCGATCTGGTCTTCCAACCCGCAGAACCGGTCACGTAATGCCGTGCTTTCCAAATCACTCGGTCCTTCCAGGTATTGACACACAGCACTGGCATCGAGGCATTGATCGCATGCAGGCCGGGTCCGGGAGCATTTCGACCGCTGTTTCCGACACCTGGCTCCATAAGCTTTTCATTGTTCTTTATATAACTGAGGCACTGAAAACGGTTCAAAAGATACCTTTGGCAGGAAAGTGCTTGACGCATGCGTCGTTTAATGGGTGGCTCGCCCTCCATTATTGGTGGTGGCAAAATATTATATACTTAATATAAAAAGGGAAAGTGGAAATATATTGAACGAATTATCACGGCAAACGTTAAAAGGGCAAATTGGAAAAGAAAAAAGGAAGAAAAAGCCAGTGAAAAGCAGACAACCCTTTTTGTACTACAGACTGTCTGCAGGGACGTCTCTTTCTCTCTCTTTCTTTCTTCCTCCTCTCCTTTTGTCCTTTGTTAAGCCCGCCAACATGTTGGGTGATGCCGGTCTATCCTTCCAATCTCATCACAGCCGTAGTTGGGTAACTCTTTTCTTCTTGAAACACGTGTCCTGCTTTCTTTTTCCTGACACTTACCATCGCCCACAGGATAGCCAACTGTCACATAACCGACGCGAGCTGCTTGATCTCCTGCCCCTGAACGAAGAAGAGATTGTAGGTACTCGTCCGCTTCAAGACTGGATAAACCTCATCGACTTGTGCCAAGAACGGGCCCAAATCTCTTTCCTCAGTGAATCGCAGAGGAACAACTTGTTGGTCCTGCAGAGTACACAGTCCAACCAGAACGTCTTGTTCACCTTTGACGACTTCTTTAACGTTCTCAAACACGTAACAAAAGACGAAAACGACGAGGAGGACGGGAACAGCGACGGCGAGATGAATATGCATCACGAGGATAACCAGAACAAGGATACCCATAATATGAACTTCCAACAACAAAATCTCGAACCCAACGCCAACAACAAGAAACACGCTCTTCTTCCTTCTGCCAACCACTTTATCGACCTTGATTCACGTCCGCGTTCTTCCATGCCCCTCAGCACAGCCCCCTCTAAACCGAGGAAGCGCCGTCCAGAAACCATCGAGGATGACCCAGACGCCGACGATCGTATGAGTGGCAGCGACGGTCATCCTTCCATCACGTCCTTCACTTCTGTAAGGAAGCATTGATTATTAGTTGGTTGAGTACTGTCGATCCACTGATTTTTTTTTCTTTTTTTTTTTCGCTTTTTCATTCGCCTCAGAGTCTCGGTGATGCTTTTGATCCGCCCGCCCATTCCCGCGGCTTCTTTCAAAGCGAGCCTCGCGCACCCTCTCGTCATCCTGAGCTGCAACTCGGTGAAGCTCTGGAGGACGAGGATGCTTTTGTGGCCTCCATCTCGCCCAGGCCACGCCAGACCTACTCAGCCTTAAGCGGTGGCTATGCCGAGATACGCCCGACCACTTCCCATTCACACACCCACTCCCAGGCAAACCCTTCACGCATGGCCGAAACGCAACGCCAGCTTGAGCAGAACGTTAAGGAAGCACGTGAACGGATCGAAGAACTCGAACACAAATGTATGATGCTTGAGCATGATAAGGCTGTTCTCAGCAAGGCCGTCGATGAGCACAAGGAGCAGGTGCAATACCATGAAGACCAGATTGAGCAGGTAGAGTAAACATGGAACCCTTTGAGCCCCGAACTTATTGGTATTTCGTTGTTCTTTCATTATTTAGCTACAACAAAGAGCCAGTGAGGCCAGCAAGCGGCACGCGACGCAACAGAAAGAGAATGAGCGGATAGTAAAGGACATGGATGCGCGGATGGGTAAGATCAGGAGAGAAAATGGGTTCAGCCATACTGACAGAGTTGTAGATGACTTGGAAAAGCTGCAGCTCGAGGCCGACGAAATGCGTGCCAAGCTCCAACTCTCTGAAAATCGCATCGCCCTGTACGAGCAGGAAAAGAAGAAATTGCTTCAAGACATTGAAAATATGCGCAAGGCGCAGTCTTCGCTTGAGCTTGAGTTCGAGAGTCATCAGGGTTTGCAGCATGATCTGGACGACTTGGCGGGCGAGAACGAGCGCTTGAAGGAGATCATTGACGAGCTCAAGCATGAACTGGATGAAGCACGCGCGCGTTCCCATCAAGAACGACGGCCCTCACTGCAGGTAGGCTTTTGCCTAAATTATGCTTCTCGCAGATGGTTCATCCCCTGTTCAATAGACACTGGATGACGAGCTGGGACCCATCCAAGGCGAGAACAAAGAACCCCTGTTTGTGGGCACCCACTACCGTGCAATGGAAGAGGCGCTCGAGGAAAAAGACAATACCATCACGGAGCTCAAAATCAAACTAGATACCCTGCAAGCTGAGTTAAACCGGCTCGAGGAGAAACTCCAAAAGAGTGATGCTCAGGTAAGCTTTGGGTCTGCCTTTTCGATAGCAAAGGGTTGGTATGCTGATCTCAGGGTAGGAGTCAAATCTGGCAAAAGAAAACACGAAACTCGCGCGTGTTCTGCAGCAGTTGCGCGACGAGCTGACGAAAGCACAAAACGACGCGGCGGCGGCGGCGGCGTTGCAGAGTCGTGAAGGGGTAAGTCATGTTCATGGAAGAGACAGACAGGGAGATAACCTGGGAGGAACAAGAACTCACGCGTACACAGGATTGCACGAACTGCATGCAGATGGCACAGTATCAGATAGACGCTGAGCGACTGGTCGCACAGTTGACCGAACAAGAGTCGATTATCGAGGCGTTGTCGGGCGGTTCCTATATGAGAGGTAACAAGCCGACGAACTTTGCCTATCACCGCCTAAACACCATATCTTACCTTACTCTTTTTCTTTCTTCCTTTTTTATTGCAGCCATACTGGTGCGTACTAGGCGTTACAGAAAAAAAATTGCAAGAAGAAAGCTGACTCTTTTTTATAGGGACGTAGCAGAGACACCGGGACTCGAGGCCACAGTCTTCTGGCTATGGCCACCATATTCGCCTGCAGCTTTGCTTTCTTCTACATCATTGTAAAAATTCCTGGCGTACGAAATCCGTACCCATATGGATTGCAAGATACCAACCCGAACCTGATCGGCCTCGAAGTCAAGTCGCGTTACTGGCAGAATTTCTTTGACTATGTGCACGACCTCTTTGGTCCCGATAGCGCTTATATCCGTCCGGGATAATCCAGCTTTGCTTGCTTTTACCCCGGCCCCGCCGCCTATCCTCCGCATCTAATAACATTCATGTACATTTATCTTTCCCTCTCTCTTGCTTTATCTTTTCGTAAATACGACATCCCATCGCGCCGATAGCGCGCCCTTATACAAGTACAAACTATTTCTAGTAGTAGTATAGTCAATAAAATCTTATTCTTTCTCTTGCAAAACCGTCACGGACTCGAGCTTTCAATGTATGTACAGCACCGCAGTAAATTGTAATGCCGCTTATGATTATGATTTCATTAATCCCAGACGCGATAGCATTGTAGGGAGCAGAGGTAAATACTGTTACCTTTGCATCTCCCTACTTCCTCAGAAGAGCTGCTTACTATTCGTGTACCTTACATTAAAATCACATGGCCATAGTAGAGAGACGACATGCCTTGTATTAATAAAGATTGTATGCTGAAAATAATGTTGCAACATCAAATACAAGTTCTTTGCTCCGGTGCCACTATGATAATGCGGATATCGGCATTTGGTAGGACCGTAATTCCGGCCCTACCAAAAGGCCGACCGAAAGTAAAGAATGGCTGGCGCAGTGACATGGTTTATAAAAAATAAAAAAAGTTAAGTCTCCACCATTGACCTTCCATGTCTGTCCTGCATGCCCGGAAGTACTGACAGATAGAACACATGTGTAACGCGGTTAGGTTCTTGGCCGCAGCCACATCGCTGAAGCATCATACACGGTATAAATAGCTGCCCTTTTTGTATCAGCTCAGATATCCTACTTCACATCACCCAACAAGTATGGCAAATCCACCCTATAGCGAGGCGAAACTGCATCCTGTCTATGCTGCCATGCTGGACGCTCGGCCGAAAGAAGACCTTGATCCTTCGACACCTATCCCAGTCATGCGCGAATATATGACCAACTTGATGGCAGAAAGCATGAGACTGGCCAATGTGCCCAAGGTGCACCGAGAGGACCTTTCTATTGATAGCCATGGCAGATCCATCAAGATCATCATTAGTCGGCCACCCGGCTCTGAGCATACCGTTCTGCCTGTGCTTCTGTTTTTGTAAGTGAAAGGAACAATGTTGCGCGCGTGCGATGTGTGTACATAGGCTGAATGATCCTCTCCACTCTTCAGGCACGGTGGTGGTTTCTCCATGGGCAACATTGATACGCACGTCAAATTTGTCAACGATGTAAGTCGAGCCGGCCTTCGAAGGGTCCTACACAGAGTTTGAATGCTCGGATGCTTACAGCAACCATGATGTACATTTTAGCTCTCTGTAAAGGGTAACATTGCCGTCGTCTTTGTCGAATATTCTCTCGCGCCCGAGCATCCATTCCCTGCTGGCCTGGAAGACTGTTACGTAGCCTTCGACTGGATTCTTGAGCATGGAAAGGAACACCATCTTGACGCAAGCCGTGTCGTCATTGGCGGCGACTCGGCCGGTGGTACCTTTACCGCGGCCCTCTCAAGTACGCGTCTCGCGCCGAAAAAAAAGCGCTAGAAGACTCACTTGCTCCATATTATAGTGAAACTGAAGGACGCCGGCAGAGAAAACCTTTCCAAGGGCCAGATTCTCATTTATCCGTGCATGAACTTTGCCACGCAGCGTTTTCCTTCCCACGACCTATTTGGTGGGAAAGAGTTTGTCTTGAGTGAAAGCCTGGCTCAGCTTTTCACGAATCTCTATTTCCCCGATGGTCCCGTCCAAAACAAGCTCGCAATACCTCTCTTGGCCACTCCGGATGACCTCCGGGGCCTTCCCCCGGCGCTCCTGATCACGGCCGAGATGGACTTCCTCCGTGACGAAGGTGAGGCATATGGTCGCCTTTTAGCGTCTTCGGGTACCGAAGTGCAGGCCGTGCGTGTGATCGGAACGCGTAAGTAAAATACTGTATGTTCGTAATACGCCAAGCTTAACGTTTCTTTTCGCTGTACGTGTAGCGCATGGCTTCCTGACTACCCCTTTTGAACCGCTTCCATACACCTCGACCCTTGATACTATCCTCAGTTTCTTGAAAAACCGTTTCGAATAAATGTGATCACATGCGTCCTTCTTAGTGTCATTGACGTACCCTAAACCGAATTATGTGGGAAGGGCCGGTGGGAGTGCTCAATTTCTGCTGGATTAAGCTTAACTTATCGTGTCAAATTCTCTGTGTATTTGTCCGTGCCTAGCAATTTACTGGTTGGAATTCTTCTACCCGAGCAAAAGACCGACATTGGCTACTGGAGCGAGGAATCCCGCGACTCCTGCCACTGGTTTCGGCAATTTATTCTAAGCGAAAAGCGGCTTCGTATCTGCAATGGTTTATGTAATTTAAGCTAAGCATAATCACCTGCTCCAACTTGGGTTACAGACCTTGAGCTATAAAGCATGTATGACAAGACGCGTAGGTGTCACCCATTCTTCCTTTTTTCTTCTTTTTCTTTTCCATCTCCACGCACCATGTCTTCCCGAGAACCCCAGCTTCACCCTACTTATGCGGAATGCGAGCGCACCGGGCCACGCCTGCCTTTCGACACAATGAGCCTGACCGAGATACGTGCGTTATCAACAAAGATGTTCAAGGAGACTATTGCGAAGCTCAGCCTGCCTCCAATGCATAAGGAGGAGCTGTTTATCGATAGCCACGGTCGTTCCATTGAGCTCATCATAACCCGGCCTCCCGGTACTGAAAACACGGAGCTACCGGTCCTTCTTTTCTTGTAAGTCCAGATGCAGTATCCTCAATGTTTTTTTTTCTGTTTGATTTTTCTTGCTGATTCTTTTTGATACAGACACGGCGGTGGTTTCGTCCTCTGCGACAAGTTCTCGCACCATACCATTGTCAACGATGTCAGTTCCCTGAAGCAAAAAGTCTAACACGAGAGCACGTACCTGACAGCGCTTTGGATTTTAATAGATTGTCGAAAAGTCCAACGTAGCGGTCGTGTTCGTTGAATATTCTCTCGCACCCGAGCATCCTTTCCCAGCTGGCTTGGAAGACTGTTACACAGCATTCCACTGGATAATTGAACATGGCAAGGAGCACCACCTTGACCCCAGCCGCATTGCTGTTGGCGGTGACTCGGCCGGTGGCAATTTCACAGCAGCGCTTTCATGTACATAAATACGTATTACATCTAATACGGACACGAAGCTCATACCGTACATGTTTGTTTTCTATAGTGAAGCTCAAGGACGCTGGAGAAGAGAAATTGATGAAATCGCAGATTCTTATCTATCCTGCCACCATGCTCGCGAAAGAACACTTTGAGTCCTATGATCTGTTTGGCCACTTGACAGTTAGCCTTGACTCACTCCAGTTCTTCAACCGAAACTACCTGCCGGGCCCAGTCCAAGAGGTCGATGACAAATACGCCCTGCCTGGGCTTGCCACGGATGATGACCTTAAAGGCCTGCCGCCGGCCTTGGTAATCACGGCCGAGTCGGATATTTTGCGCGACGAGGGCGAGGCTTATGCGCATCGTCTGAATGCTGCAGGTGTCGAGACGTCCATGGTCCGTATACTCGGTGCACGTAAGTAATAAAACCTACTCTAATGAATAAAATGACTAACTTATGGCATTTATCCTATTATTTTGCAGCACACGGATATATAAGCATGAGTTTTAATACGCCTCAATATCGCCATAGTCTTGCTCTCATTACTGCCTTTTTGCATGAGACATTGAAACAGTAAATTAAATCACCCCTATGCGAGAAATTTCAGATAAATCGTATGATAAGATGACGCCAACGTATCATTCGTCAAATAAGAACCACTGCATTAATTATAAGGGAGCAAGCGATGAGGAATATTATATGGACAATTAGAGAATGAAGTACACGACTGAGCCAGGATCCGACCACGCAAATTGCTTAAATTGCAGAAATTTGCGTTAGCTTTGTCCTACAGCCCATTTCCTATGGCGTTTATGCATCGCCATGCAATTCACTATTTCAGTATCGACCCCTGCCTCGCCTTCCTCTTCCTCTTCTTTGTTTTAAATATGCAGTGGCCGTGGCAAAAAGGACTATTACCCCAGAACGACAGTACTAAAAGCGAGTTACCTTCCTCGCACCGTCTTGCAGAGCCCTCGCCGGCGTTCTTTCCTAACCCGCATCAGACAGCCACACCGGGACACGACAATGATGGTGTGCGGGCATTATATCCCAGCTATTATTACAGTCTCTCTCGCCATCCCACGCTCGCAAGTCAGCAAGCAATAACGGATGCTTATTATGGTGCTGGTACGCCCTATCCGTCTCGCTACAACATCCACGACGAAGAACGGGCGAATGGTAGGTCAAGTCTGCAGGACAGCGACGACGATCGGACGGTGACGGGGTTCTATGCAAACAAAAACATGAGCCGACCTGAGCTGAAGGATCAAATGAAAAGTCAAAGGAGGCGCTACCCCTGGCAAACCACAGCAACGCGGCGCCACTGGTTACCGCCGTATCGGCCCTGGTTTTCGTATCTGAGCTCCTTAGCCATGGTGCTGGCACTGGCCGCAAGCCTGTTGCGAAACCGAACCATGACCGGTAGATATAGAATGGGCCGGGACGATGCCGATCATTGACATACTGAATAGGCAACCTGCTTGAGATTTCGCCGTTCAACATCATGCTTGGCCCCTCCACCGAGGTACGTGTGTAACACAAAAAATATGGATCAGAAAGTGGTGAATGACACGATATAAACGTGTATTCTTTTTTTGTTTAGGCTCTGATTCAAACAGGCGCAAGGTACCTGCCGTGCCTCTATGGAATGCAGGAACACAGCGAACAGGCTTACATTTGCCCAGATCAAATAGGTAAGTAGTCAATTAGCATCAATTTTTCTGCATGTGGACAAGGTTTATCTCACGCACAGATCGCTTTCCCTGCGGATAGATCAAGGACAGACGGGCCCGTCTATACCTTCTTGGAGACTTGCCGTGACAAATCAAACGACTGCAGCTACCTGCAACCTTCAAGACGTGTGTGGCAGTGGGACAAGTACAGCCCAACAAGCGTACCGGTTTTTCACAGCTCCATTTCTGCATGCTGGTATACTGCATTGCTTTTTGGTTTTTACTGTCCAGCTGGGTCTAGGCCGACGCGTCGAACGACAGTTGGGACCGCTACGATATGGATTCGTTTGGCTCGTCTGCGCATTTTTTAGTTATCTCGTCAGCGCCGTCTTCTCGCCAACTCAAACAGGTAAGTCTATCGAAATCCTTCATGCCTTTTTGTCTCACGCGCCACAAAGCAACGATGGGGGCCTCAGGAGCTCTGTTTGGTATTGTGGCATTGTTATATGTCGATCTATTGACACACTGGTGGCGCATTCCCGAAGCAGCCTGGGAGTTTTGCAAATTGCTTACTTTGACAGGTAATCATCCGAGCACATGGTATCACCTAAATATGTATTGACGCATGTCATTCGAAAAAACAGTGATCGGCTTAATATCTGGTTACCTTCCTGGGTAAGCATCATATTTCTTTATTTTACCTTGATGCGACCTAATATAAAAGTCCTTGGTTATGAAGACTGGACAATTTTGTTCATATTGGCGGTTTCGTGGCTGGTATTCTGCTTGGCCTCGTAGTCATGCTGGATATGTCACCTCGACGACGACAGGAGACTACCACAGTCGCGGCGCGGCTCGCTCGATGGGCTTTCCGCATCGTAGTGATTGCTCTTTTCGCCGTTGCTTGTGGACTGACGCTCAACGCATTTTATCAAGGAAAACAAGAGGTATTTTGTATACTAGTCACCGAATGGGAACGTATCTCACCGCAGATAATTTTCCATAGGTCTGCTCTGTCTGCATGTACTTGGCGTGCTTGCCCGTCGGCAATATGTGCCAGGCCGCAGGTGTTGCACTCCCATAAATAGACTCATGTACTACATAGAAACTGAAGATGCAAGATAGTGTGTATATATGAATTAAAACAAACAGAAAAAGAAATGTCTATGATCGCTGGCTATGCTTTCTTCGCTTGGCAGCGCGTTTTTGTCGCTCGTCCAGTTCTGTATCGCCTCGTACATCATCTTTCCGCTTAGAACGGATGCTCTGGTAGGCAGCAAAGTATGCGGAAGAACCAGCCTTCTTTTGCAACATGTTGAGAACCTCGGTTCCAAGGGCACGTACGTCCTCAAGGCCCTCCTCTTTGCGAGCTTTGTCATCTTCAAGTCGCAGAATGGGCTTGATAGCAGGCATCAGGAACGGTTCCAGCTCTTCTTCGGTCGTGAGATTACTCATGGCGGCAAACCACTTGAAAGCAGCCGTCAACTATAGAAGAGGAAGGCAAATACAATATTAATAAAAAGCTAAAGAGGCTAGCCAAATATGACTTACATGGGGCAATGTTCGCTTCGGCTTGGTGCTACCTGCATTGTAGGAAACCAGCCAGAACAACCAGGTCAGCGATGGCCGTGCCGGCGCCTCGGCAATCTTCTTTTCCTCCTCGGGCTGAGGATCCTCAGCAGAAGGCAGATAGTAGAAGCAGCGACCGATAAAGTAGAGATTTCGGACCAGCTGGTCGGCTTGCTCCTGGGTCAGATGCACGCTCTCCAGCTGCTGCTCGAACTTGGACGCAAGGCTGCGCAGTCGCTCGCGGGTCAAGTAGTCGTTGCGAGTCTCAGGCTTCACACTTGCAAAATAGGTTCCAAACACGCGCGCAGAGGCAGATCGGACCCATGCATGAGGATGCAGAAGGAGATCCTCCGCTCCTTGATAGATGCGTAGGGAGTCCTTCTTTTGCACAACATCTGGGAATACCTTGGCCAGTTTACTGAACGTGTTGAGACCATAGTAGGACACTTCCCAGGGCAGATCCACGTCCATGTCGTCATCCGCTTCGGCATTTTCGTATTGTTCCAGGATGGCTTCTTGCTGCTCCTTACTCAATTGGAGCACGTTGCCCAGCTTGACGACGAGGTCTGTGACGATGGCCGTCAGGCTCGATGCGGGGAGCGCCTCGATGGTAAGGCCGTAGACTTGACATGCGGTACGCTGCAGATTGGATTTCTTGGTATCTGCGATCCAGGTATTCAGTAGTTTGAACACAGTGGCGAGGCGCGTGTCATCGCAGCGCTTCAAAAGCGACTTAAGGAGCTCGGCCGACATCTCACGGCACTTTGAGGACTCATCGTTGACCAGGCGCAGGACGATGGCGAAGAACATTGGCTCAGCGAACTGCATCAAGGTGTCTTCACCAAACTTGGTCACGATGTGGTGGAGAAGCTCCATGACGGACTCACGACCGCTCTCGTGGGCATACTCCATGTTTTTGATGATGAATGCCATCTGGGTCTCGATACGGCTCTTGCCGTGCGGGTAATCCATCAAGAACATAAAGTAAATCTTGCGTGCCTGGCGGCGTACTTCTGGCGTCTGGTTCGTCACCATGATCTGGCTCACGACCGCCATCAGGTCATAAACTTCAGGCGCCATGAATTTACGGGATAGGATGGCGCGCACCAAAGCAAACACGGTTCCCTGGTGCTCGGGCTCCTCGAGATCAGGGCGGATGATGGTGAGCAAGTAAGTGAGCTGATGCTCGTTCAGTGTCGCCGTCGCGGAGTCTTCCAGGCACAGTGTCAAAAGCTTGAAGCTCTGTTGGACCAGTTTAGAGTGGATGTTGTTGCCGGAGCCCTTGATCAGCTGAAAGACGCGCTTGACGAGTCGCGGGATGGCTTCGTCTTTGGACGGAAGAGGGCATGTAATCATCAAGCAAATAACGCGGAGCGCCAGAATCACATTGCTGATCTGTTTGGAATGCAGGACGTTCTCGACAAGGCCGACCAACGCGTCTAGCTTGGGTTTATATTCGTCCGAAGCTGGGTTGAACTTGCCGCGGCGCAAGGCCGCCAGCAAAAGTGAAAGACCAAAGCCGACGAAGCGATACGAGTTGTCGCGATAGGCGTCACCGACATAGGCTGACTGACGCTTGAGATTTACCTCGAAATTCAACTCCTCTACCGTCTTCTTTCTTTTCGCGCGTTTGGAAGCCTTGAAGGTGTCCAAATTTTCACCAATCAGGTCTCTGGCAAAGTCGAGCAGCTCAGTAGATTCAAACGCAGGGTTCTGGACCAGACCGGCCGAGATGCGCTTGAGAACATCATCGACCTTGGCAAGTATCTTCGTGCTATGCGTTACTGACATGACATCCTTAAGCGGCATCAGGAGCGTGTTGACGTTCTCGAACCGGATGATACCGGACAGGGCCTGGAAGGTCAGGGGGCTCTTGCGCGTCTTGGCTTCTCGGATCTTACCCTTCAGGTCCTCCGAGTCCTTTTCTTCACCGGAAACACCAAAGATATCGTCAATCAGAACCTCAACGATAATCTGTAAGCAGTAGTCCAGCTCGCCCACTTGCAAACGAGGAATGGCATCCTCAAGTAGAGCATTGACGGTATAATTGCGCACGTGTTTCTCGTAACCCTTGGTCAATGATGTCTTGAGTTCTTTGATCGTAAAGACTAGATACGTGGGACCAAGCAAGCGATTGATGCGGGTCAGGATTTCACGCGTAGTGTTACGCACGTCTTCGGCACGACTGCGAATATTCTGGCAAAGGTTGATCAAAAGACTAGGCAAGTTGATACGCAGTGACTTCTCGGGCATATGGCGCAGGATCTGAACCATACCCATCGCAAGCGGCATACGCATAATGGCGTCTTTCTTCTCTGGTGTGTTGTTCATGAAGTTGCTGAGATCCGGGATGATCTTGTGCAGAACAGCATGATGAATTCGCTCGGCTTCCGACCGCGTATCCTCTCCCTTCGGCTGTTCCTCTGTCTTGGGTGCGATCAGCTCCTCCGTGAGTGCCTCAGTGGTCTGAAGTTCAATTTGACTCGTATCGTTCTTTTTCACCACAGCGACCTGCTCGTTCTCTGAAACGACCTCCTTGACATCAAAGTGGAATGCCTCGAGGATACCGTTCACAAGACGAACATAGGGCTTCACCTTGGTCTCCTTCTTTTTGAGCATACCGACGTATTGGTTATACACTCGATAGTAGAAGTTCCAAGTAAGGTATTTGGTCAGGACTTGTACAGTGGCAACACACGTATTGATGTAGCCGTGATCGAGCACGCGATCGTCATAGAAGAAGCCGTTGATAAGGGGCAAAAAGATGGACGTGATAGTCATGGGCTTCAGTTTGCTGGCAATGTCTTCTCGGCCAAGACGTTCAACGGCGCGTTGACGGCGGTGAAGCTGCACATGGTAGACTTGCTTGAAAAAGTTAAGGTCTTCGTTTTTGTTTGCAATGTGCTGCAAATCTTCGAAAGCAGGCAGATCGGGGAAGGTCGTTACCGCTGCGTCCAGGAGATTGACATACTCGAATCGGACGGTTTCAGCGCGGTCGAGCAGACCCTCCTTAATGGTCTGGAACATGAAACCAGAGATATCGTTCTCCATTTTCGTCTTTTCTTCGCCCTGCGCCACTTCAGCAGCCGCCTTAAAGTAGCGCGTCAAGCCATGCATGGCACTGCCTCGCACCGCCGCCTCCTCGGTGTTGTGCATGCAATAGAAGAATTGATGCAGCAAAGGCTGCCACTGATGATGGGTCAGTTCTTTGTAGAGGTCGTCGCCCACTTCGTTCACGCCAGCCACGAGTGCGTCATAGTCATGATCATCAATGCGACCGGTCGAACGCTTGTTCATCTCTTGCAAAAGACCGCCCACACGTTCAAGACTGGGGTCGATCTGGACAAACGCATTAAAGACTTCCAGCAAGGCTTTGCGCGTCTTGAACTGCTTCAACAATCCGAACAGCTGCGCAGCCACCGCATACTGCTCGTAGTATACACTGGTACCGGCTTGAAGGTTCGGAAGAATGGGGAAGAAGCGGGCCCAGACAAGCAAGATGTTTTCCTTGACGGGTTCGGGTATAGTGCGGTTCGCCTTCACGAGGTTGGGAAGCAAGAGGTTGACGATCGCAGCCGCTTGTTTGCTATCCTTGGTGTAGGGCGCAATGCGCCACACGATGCCAATCTGGCGCACAGCATAGCGACCGGTACCAAATTTGGTGTCGTCTCGGGACTCGGTCAGGCGGTAGTGCAGTGTCTCGAGAAGCAGATCGACATACGGCTGTACAAGACGATCACGGAGCGAGACACCATCCACGTCCATTTCATTATCGCAGTGGTCAAGGATCGACTCAAAAATGGACAGCAAGGTAGACAACACGCGCTCGTCCAATTTCTTGGCGGCGCCAAGGCGTATCAGTTGCGGCAGCAGCTCATCGTTGTAGTCGATCAGGTAAGTCACATACTCACGCTTGCTTGCCCAAAGCTCAAACAAAGATAACTGGGCCGACATGCTCTGAGTGGCTTCCTTTGCCAATCCAGGCACACGGGGCGTGATCAGACCGGCAAAGATCGCAGGAAGGTAGGGCGTGAAATTGAAGCCGCCGCTGAGTTCAAAGGTCTCCATGATGCGCCGCATAGCCAGTGAGCGAAGGTCTTTGGCGCGTGTGTGGCTGTGTGTGGGTTCATCCACGTCCATATCATTTGACGAAGCGACTTGAGCGGCGCGGCCAATATAGAGCACCACAGTGAGAAGAGGTGGCAAGAAGGCGATGATCTGTGAGCTAAGTGACTTGAGCATATCCTCGTAAAAGGTCATGAATGCAAGCTGTCGGTTAACGGGAACCTCTTGGACCGCATTGACACCCGATGCAACATAGGCGAATTCGCCTTCCTGTTTTCCGTGCGCTGCGAGAACATATTTGAAGGTTTGAAGAGCGAGGTCCAAGAAGTATTGGATCTCATCGTTCTTGCAACAGCCGACAGCGCCGAGAATGGCCTTTTGGCGGGTAGACTTATTGATTTTGCCCGAGTACTTGCCATGGGGTTGGATGAGGCGACCAAAAAGGACACGGAGAAGGACGGGCATCAAGCCGGCACGATGCGCTGGATCAATGTTAGTCTGGTCCTCGTTCAGAAGCAGGGTTTGGAGCTCATCGCGGAACTTGACTTCATCCAGAAGGTTCTTCAAGTTGTCATTGTAAGGACGCACACTCGGTTCCTTCCAGGTGAATAAGCAGTCCAGGACGGCCGACTGCAGTCTGGGATCGCCCTTGGCCAGAAGGCCCATGAAGACGCGATGGAGATCTGCACTTTTGAAAACGCCCTTGGTGTTTGAGAACGCGGCAAAAAGCTCGAGCCAAGAAAACATGCGGGTCTTGATGGTCTTAGCAGAGTGCTCCAGAAGTCCAGTATCTGGCTTGCTCTCGGTCATGCTCGCATCGTCACCCTCGGGGAGTACGAGGTCAAGATATTCGTCTGCATCCTCGGCAGCTGCATACTCATTCCGGAAGAAATCGAAGAAGACAGGAATGATCTGACGGGCGTGCTTTTCAGTGATGCGGGGTGTCTCCTTGAGCGTCTTGAGCAGCTGATTGTAGTAGTTCCAAAAGTCCATGCGCTCGTCCTTGTAGCCAGATAGCTGTACAAAATCATGAGTATATGTCAACAAATGTGATTGGGGCGTGGTACGTACCTGAACAGTGAGCAGGGCAAAAGCGGCTGCCTGCTTCTCATTGAACAGCGCGAGAGCATGATCTTCCTCGGAAACATATCTACTGTAGTTGGAGCAAGCGAACGAGATGTTGCCGGTCTTGGTGACACGGGCCGAATTGATCTCAGGTCCCGACTCGGATTCCACGATGGCGTCCTTGGAGAAACTGTCGCGCATCAGCGTGCGTTCATCGCGGTACTTGCAGAGCTCTTCAAAGCAGAAGGTCCAGTATTCTTCGCGATTGTTGTCGGCAAAAGCTTTCAGAGCCTGGCGCGCTTCGGCCCACATGGGCTGGATGTTCATGGTATAAATACCTATATAACAAGTCAACAACATGCAAGCCGATATAATATTATATCACTTACCAAAGCTGTATCGCAGAATAAAATCATGGTAGATTTCTGGGACACGATCTCCACTGGCGATCACAGCAAGGTCCTGGATGCCTCTCACCTTATCACGGTAGTCGACAATGGTCACCTCAGACTCCTCAAGGCCAATCGCGATTTGGACAATACGGCATTTTTCGTCTTCAACGTGATCTTGGTCCTTCTCCATCAGAGGCTGCTCATAGAGACCAAGGATTTTGAGGGTGTAAAGTCGTGCCAAGCTCTGGTAGCTGTTCAGGTTTGTCTTTAGAGCATCGTACACCGGTCCGAGGCGATCCAAGCTGAACCGACTGCGGAATTTGATACTACGAGTAACATATGAGCCGCTTTCTGTCCCGTACTAGAAAAATCACACATTACCTGACTCGGAGCGCATCGAGATATTTGTAGACACCACGTAATATAGCACCATTGCTGCCGTGCTGGAAGAGGAGCTGATCGACGATTTCGTTGGGGAGCAAAGTCGATTCGTTGGTCTCAAGCGCAGTGTAGTGAGCAAAAGACTCCACAGCGGCACCCGCAAGAGTCTCCAACACGAAATTCTTGTGGCCCACGACAAGCGGGGCGTTGATGACGGTATCCTCCTTTTCATCCGACGCCAGGAAGGCCGTTATAGACTGGATAAGTGCCAGCAGTGCTTTGACTGCCTCGACAGGCTTGATATGTACATGGGACAGGATCTTCAGCGCGGCGGTATAAGTGCTGACAAGGCCAACTTGGCCGCTCGCCTCAGGATCGGTGCCGTTAAAGATATCACGCTGCAGGGCCCAATCGCAGGGGGTGCTGATCATTGTCAGAAGTGATTTTGGCAGCGCATCGCCTGGGAAGCGCAGCAAGCCTTCAGCGGTCAAGGATGAGGACAGAGTGCCGGGCGCAATTTTCAGCGCATCGTCGGCGAAGAGTCGGCCAAGAAACAAAATGGTTGCTTGCGGGTACGCTTCATATTTATCAGCCGAGTATCTAATACGGAAACATGAGCGAAATATCATCATTTTCTGATCGCTAGGACATACCTAATGATATACTGGAGGACATTTTGGGTAAACCCGCTCCATTCCAAGCTGGCCATGGCGAGGAAGAATGGATACACAATCGCGGGCTTGTTCAACAGGGTGACAGATTCCAGCATAAGACGACCACCACCAAGCAGCGCTTCCAAAGGACCCAAGGTGAGGATACCAGTGACGACACGCAGCGTCTCAACGTGCAAATCATCGGAAAACGAAGTCGTGGAGAAAATGAATTTGCTGGCTTTCTGCATGCTTTGTACGATAGGTGTATAGTCTAGCCATGATGTTAGTTGGAAATGGAAATATTTCTTTCGAGTTTACCTTCAATACGGCTGCCTTTTCTGACTGTGACAAAAAGCGAGAGCAGGACCATTAGAACGTGGGTCTTGTTCTCATCCAAGTTCGTCGCAGCCAACTGAGCATCGAGTTCTTTAAGCAAAATGTCAACAAGAGGAGTCGCGTGAGGGCTGTGCGTGTGATGAAGCGCGAGGAGTAGAGTTTTCCCGAGGATGTTCTGCAGAGGCTTTCCATCTACTGTCACGTTAGGAGACATTACAGTCGAAGCGATGGGTACTTACCCCGGTGTTCCTCTGTGAGATCGGTATTGGTGACTTGTGCAAGAATTTCCTTAAAGAGATTGGGTGCTTTGGAGTGAAGCTGATTGTTGACTTGCTATAAACCAAAAGACGAATGAGACATGTGACATACAGATAGGCCAACCTCCTTACCTTCATGTACTCAAAGAATACCATGGCTATGCCTTCAGCAAATTCCTCGGTAGGATTGGAGCGAAGAGATGCAAGAATATGATGAATGATTTGAGCCAAGGCATCGCCACGGGCCTTGCGCAAGAGAAATGCGAATGCTTCTGCTGTGAAATGCTGGATGTAAGGTTTCGTTCGTGTGTCTTTTCCAAGAAGGTGCTCGAGTAGCCTAAATATAAAATAAATGAATACAGTCTTTTTAGAATAAGATGATGGAACATACGAGTAGGTGGAGCAAAGGTCAGGGAGGATTTGTCGCGCAAGGAATTTGAACAAGTATGCAATGCAATTGAAGAGGTTCTATTAGATAGTTAGTACGGAAGCAGACGTATGAAGTTAGATACACTTACTTCGAGGAGTTGGACATCACGCTTATGAACGAGGGTCAGGATGGTGTTAAGAATGCGCGGAAAGTAGGGATAGAACTCGCCCTCCAGATCTTTGGCGAGTTTCGTGACCAGACTATGAAGCAAAAAAAAAAAAAATCAAAATCCATCCATAATGTTCATATACAATGACTTACTCTAGCAAAGCGTCCAGGGCCATGCTTCCAGGCACTTTGATGTGCTTCTCAAGGATATCGACAATCTTCTCCTTGTGGTGAATGATCAGCGGGAATGATTTGACGAGTGGCAAGATCTCCTTGAAGAACGTAGTAAAATGCTTCGTCTGGTTGAGTTCCTTCCATTCTTCGAGGGATTCATAGAAGAAAGAGTCGCGCAGCTCGGGATCTTCTTCGACTCGCCGGGATCGCCGAATGACATCGACTTTGATTCGGTCAACACGAGTGTTGAACGATTGGAACTACAATAAGAGAAGAGTGGATCAGCCTTGTATAAGTACAATAAACACAAATATTAGCATACCTTGAAACGCTTGTCTCCTTCGTTGGTCCTTTCCGCCAGAGAACCGCTTAATTCTTTCATGGCGTACTTAAGGCACACAAGCGCTATGCAGAGAGTTATGCGAAAAGTGTCAACTCTTTTTTTTTTCTTCGCCCGAGGAGGCTCAAATCTCCGCAATTGGAAATGCCCAATAGTAACGGTGGCTTGACCTTCTCCCACATTGTTGTAACTGTTCCACCCCCAATACCAAGTAAGTTGTCGCGCGCGAAAAGTGAGAGGAGGGCAAAAAAAGAAGGCGATTGTTGTCGATGATGAGTCAGTAAAAGGTCTGATGGGAGTGAACCCTGCCACGTCGTACTGTCTGCAAAAATGACTACAACCTAATGGATAAATGTTCGAAATCTTGGCACCCATTCTTGAGTATGTGAATGCAGGAGCCGTAAGGCCGGACAAAGAGCGAGACTCGTTATTGTTAGATCGTTTGGCGGCGAGGTCTGCGCCTTGACGATAAAGGATGACGATATAGCATAAGCTTTTTCACCTGAACTCCATCCTAGCAAGTGACATAGACATGGAGTGGATATTGGAAGCAAGATCTCTTTTTTCAATTACGCGCGGCAGACGACGTGGTCACGTGGTTCAACCCTCTTCTTTGAAGACACAGCACCCTCTGAGACAACTAGAAAACATATGGACTGTTGGCGCGTCGGATGCAACATACATGATATTAACACCTCATTCTTTATCATCTTTGTTAGATACCCTTTCTTCCTTCCTTCCTTCCTTCCTTTCTTTCTTTGTTCTTTCTTTCCGTTGCATATCCACACGCCGTAGTAAGTTTTTATTGCATACGACCCGGACACAACGTATTTACCGAATGATCCTAGTGGAAGACTACCGCAGAAAGGAAAAATCTGAGCCAGAGCTGCCTGCACCTGCAGACAACGAGATTCGGTGCTCCACCAATGGCAAGATCAACCGCTACGTTGAAGTCGCAATCCAAATGCTCAAGGTACGAATTTCTGATATGCGCTACAATATGCAATGCTAATGCACGACGTCTCGTATAGGAGCAAGGAAAGCAGAGCGTCGTGGTTGTAGGCAAGGGAGCCACGGTGCAGAAAGCAGTGACTGTCGTGGAGATCGTCAAGCGGCGTCTCGAAGGGACGCTGCATCAATACACGCAACTCGGCAGCGTTTCGACGAACGAGCATTGGGACCCAGTTAAAGGCAAAGAACTTGACAGGTAAAAGAATCGTACGACGAAAGCTTTTACCCGTTACAAAACAGTTGAACTTATTTTTGAGGGTTTCAGAATCACAGTGGAGAAAAAGCAACCGGTTATCATTATCCATCTGTCGTTTGCTGCTATTCCTGATTTGGAGGGTACTTCAGGGTAAGGAGTCTGCGCATCCTTGAAAACAAATAACTCTGACTCACATGTGTATTGACCAGATACCAAGCACCCACCGGCAATGACATTTACACGAGCTAACTTTTTGTATTATAACATTTGTTCTTCTCTCTCCTTTTGTACATACACTACAAATAATATATTTCAATCCATGATTATAATGAGACACGGGTTGCAGGATATATTTTAATGCGATATAAATACGAATGCGGGATGCAAAATGTCTATAGAATGATACAAGTTACAAGCAGGAAGGACGATCACGGTGCCTTGGCAGCAGCAGGCCGCTTAAACCGGTATGGCCGTGAATTCTTGATATGATGCAGGGATAGCTTTTTTTGTTTGGAGGGGGTTGGCAATGGTGGCAATGGTAAGGGTGGGTATTTGATATGGGTGGGCGGCGGTGCTGCACTGAATGTGTACAACAGCCGATCGTCCTCTGTGTTCCAATGTGCTGAACACAGCCTGTATTCGACCCTGACGATCACTTCTGCTTTCTCTACTAGGCGCGAACGTGACACAAACGACTCAAAGTAGGGTTTTCCGCACGCGGAACAAGGCTGGGCGTGATGCCGGCTCCGGAAAGCGGGTGCGGGTATCACTTCAGGATAGAGACGTCGGGCGCAGAGCTCCACAAGACTGGGGGGTGTGTGCGCGAGGTTCATGGCCTCGATTGGAGCCTGGAGCGCGTGCGATTCGGCCACGCGCAAATGGCGGAGCGCATTGAGACCCAAGATTTCGGCAGGCAGACTCTCAAGAGCCGGGCAATTGGCGACAGACAGGGTGACAAGACGGGCTAGATTGCCAAGCGTAGTTGGAAGTTGGGTCAGGAGGGCGTTACCAAGTAGTTGGAATGTCTCGAGGTGGCGAAGGTGGCCAATATAAGGGGTCACTGATTGGAGCTTGTTGTAGGAGACATCGAGCTCTTTAAGGTGAGTCAAATACCCCAGTGTGTCAGGCAGACTCCGCAGCTGGTTGTGTTGCAAGTGGAGTACCTCCAAGCGTTGAAGACTCCCAATCGCGTCGGGTAATTGCGTCAGGTAGTTGCCAGATCTGCATAAAGAAGAAAAAACAAGGGGGGAGATGCAGAAGGGGGTCATGCATGAGCGTCTTTCTCCTTTTGGTGGCGTAACATAAACCATTGTATATGTATACGGGAAGGGGTGGGTCTGCCATGTTCGAAATGGCATATTTGGATGTATAATGTGTACTTACAGGTCGAGCTTTTGGAGTTGGGACAGGAGAGAAAGATTTGGATGCAGCCACGTCAGACTCTGACAATACAACACGAGCTCGTGCATGGAGGCTGAACTACGCGCGGCTGCATCAGCCATGGTAAGTTTTGGCGCCATACTGACTGCGGGATCCAGCTCGTCGTTAGGCTCATCTCGCAAAAGGTCACAATAATGGGTCGCGTCAATGTATTCAAGTTCTTTCGAGGTACTGCAATGGCCGGAGTCGACCCGCCCTCGCCCTAGGCCATACCACTCCGGCCGGCCCAGCAGGAGGTCCGTATTTCTGAACGGATCGCGACTCCTCGCAGGGACCGCATCATCCGCCAAATAGCCCAAGGTCAGTGACCCGTGCTTCTTCCTTTTGCTCACGCCTTGTCCCATTTCAGCGTGATGTGTTGAATATCAGGGAAGAAGAAAGGAAAAAACAGAAAGGAAGTAAAGAGAGCAAAGAAGGGAAAAGTGAAAAGAAATAAGGAAGAAAAAAATGTTCATTAGGGGGGTGTTTGGTTCTGGCCGACTTTATGAGGCCTCTACTAAAACTTTGATCGCCACTGGAGACTGATTCTCTGCAGCTCGTACATGCACAATATGCTCGCCCAATGCTTTGATGCGTCCTTCACCAAAGTCTATCAAGCTCTTATCGACGCTCAGGCCATGCTGTTCTTTAAGCGCATTCACAAGATCGTCCACCGTCACTGAACCAAAGGTAGCTGTACTTTCAGGCACGACGGCGCGCTTAAAAGTGAGAGACTGTACACTGGCCAGGCCACCTTTCAGCTGTTTAAATTGCTCCGCACGTCGGCTTGCTTCCGCAGCCACACCAAGCGTCTATTTGTACAAGAAAATCGAATTTCGACTCTGCATTAGCCGAAAAAAGCAAAATCAAGGCACAAATGAGTTTTTACCGCGTTTGCTTGTTGTTTCTCGGCCATCTTGGCGCGCTCAAGCTCGCGTTGCCGATCGCGCGGGCCTTGATAGATCTCAATATATTGGGCCTTGCCGGATGGATACAAAACATTGCGCATCAACCCCGCTACACGCATTCATCCATGAGTTATCCCTTTCCTCCCTATCCGGACGATCCAACACGCTTCACTTACGTCGAATACTGACAATGTCATCTATGTATCAAACCCCTCCCTGTGTTAGGGATACATACATGTACATTTTATCTTATCGTACCTTTAATGCCGAGGCCTTCCACATAGTCATTCAGCCGTACTTGAATTGAAGCCTTCTTGTGTGCGCATCGCTATATAGAGGTAATGCGGTCCGTTAGGGTTGCCATGGTCACGTGAAATAGAGTCGGTACCTTGAAGACGGTAGGGATAGGAGTCCGACGAGCGGTTGCCCGGAGCAGAAATGACATGGCGATAGAGTATTTGTACAGTGGAAAGGAAGGGGAAAGGGAAGGTGAGGGAGGCTGGCCGACTGCAGGGTGGCTTGCGCCTACTCAGCGGCAGAATTGACAAGGTGCGCTGGGGGGGTGTTATTTTGCGGGATTTTGACGTGGCCCACGCGACCCAGGAGGTCTATTGGTCTCGTCTTAATGAAATTAATCCCGCAAAATAAGGTATATTTGCCCATGTCGTTGAAACTGTCATATGCTCGTGTGTACACGCTTGCAGTTATTTCTATATGCAGTCTGTAGCAGAAGCAAAGCAATGAAGATCCATATAGAGCCGCGTTTAATATTGCTTGATTTCAAAATATGTCCTTGTGAGACGTGCTCTACACACACCTTGTATCGCCCTTTCCACAAGTTCCATAGATAAACATGCATAGCAATGATACTACCTGAATACACATATTAGAAAGGAAAAGAGCATTTATTGCCACAGACAAACATCTGTTTGTACATATCGTGCATCTTCATGTGCCTAAAGTATACGGACCACGTGTGTCAAAACCCTGCAGCGACACTCACTTGTTGACAATAATACTCCTCCTGAATGCGCGGTCATTTACATAATTTATGCTCAAGCTTCTGCTACTCTAGAGCAAGCAACAATTTCAGCAAGGAGAACAAAGTAAGTTCGACTGCTTTGCCTGGTACAGGATACGATGGTGCCCATAGTCGCTTGCTGAAATCATCTTGCTTATCACCTTTTGATTTACTTCTCTATAGCAACCTATTGCACCCAAATGGACATCAGCTGCTGAAGACGAGTACATGATATTCGAGCGTGCTATAGGCATACATAGCCATAAGTGTCAGGTTTCTGATGACAGAATGGAAGTGCACAAAGCAGAATAGCAGAATCGCAGATCGTAGTAGTAGATACCTTCAACATACACGAGACTTGGCAATACCTGTCAATATATATCGCTGCCCGATTTCATCATTAGGATGTACTACACTTACGGCAATCGCTCGGTATCTTATATAGTGGTCGCGGAAGGCCGTACATGCTACATGCTATACGCGTTCATCTGTTTTCCATTTCGATAAATTGCTATCTATTATTCAGAACTCTATCAAGCATGGAAGATGCATGCAGACAATCGAAGGGATAGCAGGTCAAATTAAAAGCTGCGTCAATATTTGTTGTCAGTGTCGTTTGTCTGCTGCTTTCGGCTGCCCATTGCACGACAAACCTTTACTTTGGTAAACTTCTAATCCGACCTGGCAACGTGTCCCGTCCACCCCTTTTTCCTAATCGGAACGACATTTTTTACTCAGACCAAGCGTGGAAGAAAGCATCATGGGACTTATTCTTATTGCTTAACTTCTTGGAGCCTTCGCAGTTGCCGTTCCTCATGTTATTCATTGTGACGCTGGATCCTACGGCCATACTTGCCAAATGAAGTCCTGGAGCCTTGGGTTTTGTACCTGTAAGAATACTGCACCTGCATGCTCTTATCGCGTGCGCAGCGTGTTTTTGTTCTGCATGTACCACGTGCTCATCTGAGTGATTCGTGTCGAAAGAGATTTGACAGTGACATACGGCGTCGATGCTATCAGCAACTTCTAGAAGCCCATTTTTTGGTTTACTTTATAATCCGAGGAAGGTTATGTGAGCTCATGTCTTCCGTCAAGGACGCAGAGTGCCTGATCCTTAGAATACGTAGATAAGCTTTTCCTAGTGCTACACGATAATATAACAAGGTCATATGAAGTACCTATCCTTTATACAATTGCGGATGATCCTGATTATAGCGAAGAAGAGTGTCGGACGATGGCATATTAAAGACAATACTCTCCTCGCCCCCCCCCCCCGGATGTCCATCTTAAGCCCAGCTTCCTATGCAAATTGTGGCATAAACAATACCACCTGTTCGATGGCGACATAATACGACTATTGCCGCAAGCATGCCAAAATATAATTTTTTGGTAAGCTTCCCGTTCATATAAGAGATCTTCTTGGCAAATATTGTGTGCATATATGAATTCGACCACAGTTCATCGGTGTCCTGTGTGCGCCAAGTAAAAGCAGACCTCCACCTTTTTTCCAGAGTGGCAGGTTAAATCAAGTTATGATATCAGGGCCCGGTTACACTTGGGCAGATTCGCCGTTATCGAACTTCGTGATCTGCATTGCGACTTTGTCGTCGTTGAACGATTTGTGCCACGACTGTAGATCACGAATGAAAAACTGCAGCGTTACTCAATGTCCGTATAATATAGCACAAGGAATTATAAGATCCAGTGCATACCTTCAAGCAGAAAGGATGAGATTTCTTTGATCTCTGTATGCTGTATCTCCTGTTGGGGCGTCTCCAGGTTACAAAGAGGTATCTGTGCAAGATCTATGCACGGACAAGCAGCTATCATGCACCAGGCAAGAAATTTTGCACGCTAAGCAGTACGTGCTTTCCGAGAGACACAGAAAAGAAAAACGAAGATAACCTCCGCAATAATGAAGCTCTGTTTTTGATCTAGCGATATTTTGTGGGGAAAGGGTCAGAATCCATGGAGATAAAGAGCGGTCTGGATGACTGTGACTTTTCGCCTCGCCTCTTCCCATAATCTTTAACTTCACGTTTCTGTCTTCCTTTCCTTTGCTCCGCGGTCTTCAATCCTCGTATGGTTTTTCACTACGACTCCATTCCTATACCGTCTTAGAGGACCTCTTTAGGGCATGCTGACGGTGGTCGCCGCTTTATATGTATGCAGCATCGCTCATAAGTGAAATGGGACTTCATAATCGAACTACTTTTGTGATCCTGTTGTCTTGCTCGCGACAGAATTGGAGGTGTTGATGAGCGTTGCATCAAATATAGTAGGAGACACTGCATTGATTCGTCGGCAAATATTGCCGCAGATAACGGCGCCCAATTCCTGGTACTATACCTATACTGCACGACTGAACATTTGGCCTTGTCCATGTACCTTGCCCAACGTCAAACGTTCTTTTTCAACATGAAAAAACATGAAGACGAACAGATTCATCACTGAGCTGCCTCGTTCTTGTGACAGTAAACGTACCAACGCCATTTACACTACTCAGACGGTGCATCCAGGAATATTCGTGCCGACAGGCTGTTCGGCCTTCGATTTGGCAATTCTGTTTGGAGGTCGGTATATGTGACTTCCTGGACAGGCTGGCGCCGAATATCTTGTATTATCCTACAGAGGGCATAGTGTATGCTCCAAATGTACCGCACAGCTTGCATGTCATCTTCAATATAAAGAATCCATGATGCCACTTTCTCTTGTACTCGCTCAGACATGAAGCATCAAATTACCTTTGTTCATCTTTATTAAGCTTGAAATCTAGTATCCGTCATAATAGGATATATAGGCTTGGGCACGGACGCGGGTTAGGAGCATTTGTCAAAGCGTGCCATCATGACGGGTAGTCAGTGCACAGGAATAAGCTCAATAGGGCCTCTGCGATTGATCCGTCTGCGTCCTTTTTCTTCCATTATCTATGTTTTACACGCATACAACATCATTCCACCGGCATTCTCTTGAAACGTTTTGTGAAAACCTACCTGCACCTCAAGCCTAATCTCTTATAAAAGGTGGTGACGACGCACAGCATAGCGTCAGGGTATTATTTCAATCGTATACGGACGTTATGGATTATAAGTATAAATGTCAGGGCACGCATCACCGAGAAACATATGATGTTATGATTACTGTTTCTAACACATATGATTATGTACAAATATTTATTGTGAAGCTTGTATTTAAGACGGCAGAAAAAAACGACCTATCCTAGGGCGACGAGCGTGAGCTGCGCTGCTTGTACTAATTGCTTTTTTTCTTTTCCCATTTTTTTCTTTTTTTGGTATGCCTAATTGGACTCTGACAAGGCGTCATCCGATTGCAGGCATTGACTAAAATGATTTATAGCTAATTCTTAGTATCAGTGTATATGCTGTATTTAGCGCATGCAATAATGGACTAGTCTGATCATGCATCATTTTAGGCGCCTTTCATGATGGAGCTTAATAGTGTGCCAAGCACAGTGATGTAACGATGGTCGGGAAGAGGGCAAATAAAAAAAAGGAGAATGGAACCGAGTGCATAAAACGCGGCAGAAAGAAAAGGATAGTTTGAGTATTGTAGGTATGGATATTTGTAGAAGGAGAAAGGGATATGTAAAATAGTATGGAGTGAGAGGAAAGGGTTACCTACAAAAGAAGAATTCAACCGGAGCAAGTGGCGATGGTAATTGAATCACCACCACACCTTCCTGGAGAGACACACTCGCCCGTGTTTCTCTCGAGAATCCCTCATCTTTTCGGTTGACAGACCATTTCATATACTTTCCTTCACTTCACCTTTGAGTCTGGCATTGTTGCCCTCGCGATCCTTTCCTTTGGTAAGACGTCTTGGCCTCATCATACCTGTCTGACCTTTTTATCTGTTGCTATCCTACTAGCATAATATAATCTAATTTATCACTATTACTCGGTAATCTTTCAGACGATGGATCTCGGGCTGAACAATCTCCATCTATCCGATAAGCATCCCACACATGGCACCAGTGCTGAAGGACAACAATTGCCACCACCGCCTCCTCCGCCTGTGCACGGGTATGATTATCAACCGCAACCACAGCAAGAGTACCCAGCGTATGATCCGCACGCACCGCAGTTAGCCCCGCCTGGTATTGTGGTCGAAGGCCAGGTGTGGCAGGACGAAAATGTATATGAGGAAGACGACGAAAGCGAGGACGACCGGCCCCTGTCGATTCAGCCTCCTCATCCAGGGTTCTATCCATCCGAGTATGAAAAACCTCTTCCACCTTATGCGAATGCCGAGTTGGCCCCCGCCTCCCCAACCTCGGATCGGCCCGTCTCATTTCGTAACCTCGCAACTGCCAAGACCGATTCTACTCTGCGCCCCGCTCAATTTATCAAGGCTCATCAGTTGAAGCAGCCGCAGCAAAACACCCAGCAACAGCTGCCTGCAGAGTTTCTAAACGTGCAGCACCTCTATGAGCATTACAATGCGAAAGTCTATATCGAAGGATACCTCTTCAAAAAGAATGAGAGCCTGAAACGCGGTGAACTTGAGTCACCCTGGGGCCGTTGGTATGTCGAACTGGCTGGCCCTGTCTTGACTTTGTGGGAGGCGGACCAAGACCCTCTTCCCGACCACGACATCATGCCACAGTATATCAACATTGCAGACTCAACCGTCGATATCAACGAGCAAGGTTTCCTGTCACTCAAAACCGCTGGTGCCTCGCGCTACCTCTTTGAAGATCCTCATCAGGACCCAGCCATGCTTGATCAGTGGGCCAAGGCCATCCGCCTGTCCTGTTTTGAAGGAACCCGCATTCACAAGATCTATACCAAGAAATTCATCATGCGCAATAAGAACATACCCAGCGAGGATGGCGACGAGGACGACGAGGGTGAAGACTTATTGGCGAAACCGATGCCCAAGATGGAAGGTCTCGTGCAGGTCCGGTTTGACCAGCAAGAATGGCAAAAATGCTGGGTCGTGGTGTCAAACAAGAAGGATGAAAAGAAACTGTTTGGCAAAAAGTCAGTCCCATCCGATGGCCAGTTGACGTTCTACGAATCCAAAAAGGCCAAGCAGCCCATCTTGACATTAACCAATGTCGTACAGGCGTACACGGTGTACCCAGACTCGGCTCTGCTCGTCGACCTCGCCACCCTTCTCAAGGTCGATGGCAAACTTAACACGACGGACGAACCTGTCAGCGTCATGATGATGACGACCAGCACGCTTGAGTTGGTCAAATGGCTGATTGGCATTTTTGACGCTTGCAAGCTTCACGGTCGCCCCAATCAGCTCATCCGAGACCCAACCAACAGCAACGCCCTGAATTTTGGAGAGACCGTGCCTGACCCTCGCCTGTTCCTGGAATTGACCGATCTGGACAGCATTCAAATTCGCGAAGAGACCACGGCCGAGAGCAACGTCAAGTTTTCTCAGCTCATGCTCCTCAAAGTGAAACCTCCTCAGCAGCCCACACAAGCACGCCCGGGTATGCCCAGCCAAGGCAGCGGTGGCATGGGCCCGCGAACCATCAGCATGCCTCAGATCGCCCCCCAGCGGCCAAACTCCCGTCAGCGCACGCCGTCCGCAGAGCCACCCATGGGAGGACGACCACCGATGATGGGCGGTGCACATCCTCCTCCCCCTGGGCGGGTCTCCATGTTCCCAGGCAAATCACCTCTGGGTCAACAACATCCGCAGCCAATGCCGCGCGCTTCCGCGATGCCACACGCACAGACACAAGCTGGCAAAACTATTTATGCGAGCGATGACAGTGACGAGGACGAGGACGAAGACGAGGACGAAAGTGAGAGCGATGACGATTCTGTGTTTGGTACCAATCACAAGTCGACGATGCCCAAGAGCGTGAGTCAACCCGTCCTGGCCACCAACCGGCTCGAAGATGAGGATGACAAACGCAGCAGCGCCGAGAGCAGCATCCATCTTCAGCAAAGAGGCACGCCTCGACCTGCGCGCCAGCCGCCTGCGCTCAAGGACTCGGACGGCGAAGACTCGGAGTCAGAAGATGGCGTGCCAGGCAAGGCTGTCAAGGGCAACCGTGTGGCAGATGACAGCGACAGCGAAAGCGAAAGTGACGCCGAATCCGACCGCCAAACGACGTACATCCCCCACCGACCCAAATCACGCTTCCCCACGTCCAAGAACAAGGCGCCATCCATTTACCAGCAACCGGCCGCCGAGTCAAGCCTTCCATCGTTTGATCCGTCCCAATTCGATGCGCATCAGCCACTCCCTCCTCAGTCGAGCCAAGCCGAATATCAGACGGCGATGTGCGGGACCGTTATGATGGACGAGGATGGGCCGATTATCCCACAACTGGGCGAAGACTTTGCCAATCCGCACAGTTTGCTCGGCGCACGACAACATAATCAGGAGCACCAGCCGTCCCTGCGCGAGCACGAAGAATACGCCAAGTCGACCGGTCAGCCCCTCTTGCACTTGCCATACAAACAACCTGAGCCGCGCAGTGGCCTGGTGGGCATGATTTCCCAGCTTGAGCATACCAAGAAAGATAACCACAAGAGCAGAATGATGGGTGATCATGAGCGCATGATGATGGACCAGCAGCAGCAATACTTGATGGACCAGCGCCAATCGATGATGGTAATACAAAAACAAATAAGGTCTGCATGAATTTTATGTCAAAAAATTTACACATTTTTTATGATTAGCCGCCCATGATGCCCATGATGCCTATGATGGACCCCCGCATGTCGATGATGCCCCCGCACATGATGAACAACAACAGCAACGGACGCAACCAGCACGCGAGCATGATGATGCCGCCCATGATGGATCCACGCATGTCCATGATGCCGCCTATGCCCATGATGGACCCGCGTATGTCCATGATGCCCCCGCACATGATGAATAACAATAATGGTCGCAATCAGCACGGCAGCATGATGATGCCGCCCATGATGATGGATCCACGCCTTTCCATGATGCAGCAAATGCAGATGATGCCCATGATGTACGGCATGTATAACAACAATAACGGCAGTAACAACAGCGGCCAGCCGTTCCATGGCAATGGCAGCACAAACGATCTCAGGGAGGATGATGACGAGGACGATGATGTGCCACTTGGCGGTAACCGGCCGGGGTCGGCAGCGCCTTCTCCCATACCCAGCACATCCCGGACGCGGGGCAAAAAGTAGTTGATAGTAGTAGTAGTAGTAGTAGTAGTAGTAGTAGTAGTAGTAGTAGTAAGTAGTAAGTAGTAAGTAGTGGATCATCCATCCCAACAAGTAGATATACAATCTCATACATTTATTTTAAAACGGAAGAAGGGAAAGCAAATCGTTTCTCGGGCGAAATGAGAAAGAGAATAGATGGCATGTATAAATTACGTGTAAAAAAAAAAAAAAAAGGAACAAAGAGAGGAGTTGTTGAAGCTGCAGTCTAGAATTGGATACCTTCACCACGGAGCTCGCGCTCAATGACATCCTTGATAAGCTGAGGATCGACGCGCTCAACGGGGACGACGCGGCGCTCCTTGTCGAGCAGACCGTGGAATTCGGTGGGCAGAACGTCCTTTTGGAAATCAAAGCCAGGGGCGCTCTTGAGAGCAGCCTCGACAGCCTCAGAGAACTTGGCAGGGTGGGCCGTGGCAAGGCAGACAAGGAGATGCTGACCTTGCGGATGTGCCGTCAGCTGGCGGGCCTCGGCCAAACGCTCGGCGGCGGTGACACCGACCGCGGTATGGGGGTCAAGCACGTAAGCGTCTTGGCCGGCGTGGCTAGGATTGTAAAAGGCACCGATGGTCGCCAGGGTCTGCTGATCGGTTACCATGGCAGCATCGAAGATCTCGCGAGCCTTGGCGACGACGCTGTCGGCGACCTTGAAGCTGCCCTCGTCCTTGAGCTGCTGCATCCAGCCCGCTACGGTCTTGCCAGCCTCGTCGCTGAGCTTCTCGTTGACGTCGGAGTCGTGGTCAGCGACCTCGTTCTTGCCACCGTCGGGCTGATTGTCGCGTGCGAGATACCAAAGCAGACGCTCAAAGTTGGATGAGACGAGGATGTCCATCGCAGGCGACAGAGTACCCTTGACGGCGCCGTCGGCACCCGTCTGCTTCTCGTAGGCGTTGCTCTCAAAGAAGCGGTACAGGATATCGTTCTCGTTGGTGGCGACGATGAGCTTGTGGGCGGGCAGACCCATGCGGTACGCAAAGTAGCCAGCAAGGATGTCACCAAAGTTACCGGTGGGGACAGAGAAGTTAAATTTCAAGGCATCAGCAGCGGGCGTACCGGCCCGAACGCCGAGTTGGCGGAGGAGAACAAAGTAGGCCTGGAAATAGTAGACGGTCTGAACGAGGATGCGAGCCCAGTTAATCGAGTTGACGGCGCCGAGATGGTGAGTGTCATTGAATTGCTTGTCACCAAAAAGGAACTTGACCATATCCTGGCAGTCGTCAAAAGTGCCCTCGACGGCGAGGTTGTGCACATTCTTGTCAAGAACGGTGGTCATCTGAGCCTCCTGGATGGGCGAGACGCGACCACGGGGGTGCATGATAAAGACAGACACGTTCTTCTTGTTGCGCAGACCATAGATGGCGGCACTGCCAGTGTCGCCAGAGGTGGCACCCACCACCGTCAAGCGGTGCACCTTGCCAGACGTCTCTTGGCGGTTGCGGCGCTCGAGAAAGTATTCAAAGAGGTTACCGACGAATTGGAGCGCAACGTCCTTGAAGGCAAACGTCGGGCCGTGGAACAGTTCGAGAATGTGCAGACCATCGCGGATCTTGACCACGGGAGTGACATCCTTGTGGCGGAAGGTGGCAAACGAACGGTCGACGAGATTGCGTAGATCAGCACGGGGCATCTCGGATTCGTCGATATAAAGGCTGAGGATCTCGACTGCAAGCTCCTGGAAGCTAAGGTCGGCCCACTTGGCCTGCCAACCCTCGGGCAAGCTAGGAATATGGTAAGGAATGAACAAACCACCATCGGGCGATAAGCCAGCCATAACGGCCTCTTCAAAGCTATAACCCTTGGCCTGGCCACGAGTCGATCGGTACTGCATTCTTTTCAATCGGGTAAAAAAGCGTCTGTGTGGTAGGTTGTCACTTTTTTTTTTTCTTTTGGCTTTTCTTTTGCACACAGAAAATATTCGGTGATGGAAATATGACTCACGAACCAATGATTGGGTAAAGATCGCAACATGCATCAATACCACACTCTCCATAGGCAAAGGAAATATAAGATATGTACAGGATACCAGAATAAAACAAAATGAAAAAGTATGAATAGTAAACGAAAAATAAAAAAACAAAATTACGAGAGATGGCTACTTGGGACAGAAACAGAGACAGAGACAGAAAGGAGAAATGGAAGAGACGGGGTTAGAGAAATGTAATGATTCGTGGGATGTGTACAGTATGCTGTGCTATTCAAAAGGTAGACCACTGCCAATCAGCAGGAACAGAAGGGACAGGATTAAAGGCATCTAAAAAAAAGAAAGAAGTATTCTATTTAATATCGAGTCATTCAGAAAAGCATCTAGACTTACGTTCTCTGTCGTCAACAGCGTGTTTGATCGTAATGCCTCGCGAAGGTTCGCTTTGTTGTACAATGTCTAAATATATACAGATAACGCAGATACGCATGCATGGCATCAATAACATGTACACAGATAAATACATACACGAGAAATCTCGACCCTTTTTCCTTTTTTCTGGTTCCCTCTGTAAGCATACCATCTCGGCTGAGTTCTGTGACGCCCTCCATGGCCTGGGGCTGCGGTGTCATGATATGCGTCCTTCGCCGTGCAAAGGTAGAGGGCCGAAGCGGTTCCTCTCCTTCTTGTAGCTGCTGTTGCTGCTGCTGCTGTTGTTGTTGTTGTTGTTGTTGTTGCTGTTGTCTTTGGGTATGAAGAGGTTGATGAAGATGATGGTTTTCCTTGTCTAGCTTGCTATTGTCTTGCCATGTGCGGTATAGACTAGCACAATTATCGCATCCACGCGAAAGGTAGCCCCGGGTGTGAAAATCCGAGGATTGGTTGAGCCGGAAGTAGTTGGAGCAATGGCTCGAGCAAAATATGCCTCCGCACTTGCGACAGTGGTGCCTCCGTTCAAACAGGTTGAATGTCACACCACAATCGGGCATACCGCATTGTTTGGCTTCATGATCCGGCTATTCATATATAAAAGCATGAGTATATATATATATATATATATGTACATTTTGTTGTCATCCATCGAGATAAAAAAGAAAACCGTACCTTCCAGTGGTCCCTGGAGGGTGGACCGGTCACAATGTCGGCCATGACTTTGAGGGATGAAGGTTTTTGAGCGTTAATTTTAGAATCCAGGGACGATTCAACCAAGGAGGAATCCGTTGTATCCGAATCAAGGGACCGAATCGTCGACTCGCCGAGTGTAAGTTGAGTCGGTCTCTTCTTGCGGGTCAAGGCGTAAACGTCCATAAGTCAAACGAGGGCAGTATTTATATATACTGTGCTGAGTATGTATCGTATTGTATCGTATTGTATATGTATAGCGTGAGAGTAGCTGCTGCGGGAAACGAGAGGGAGCACACACGCTGCTGTTCTTTTCTTTTTTTACTTCTTCTCTCGCTCTCTCGCACTCGCTCTTTTTCTGGGCGATATAAGTTCTGAGTGTTTTGCTGAAAGAAAGTGGATTCCCGCCTCCCCCTGGTAGTGCGTCCTTGATATTTGGGGGTAGGAACCGTTCGTCTTCCTCGTTTTTTCTGTCTCAAGGAAAGAGAGAGGGAAAGAGAAAGTACAAGAAAAAAAGAGGATGCCAACTGCCGACATTGCTGGTTGGTGTCCATTCACCTTCAGAGTCCGAAGCTCTGTTTAAAAAAAATGTATGTCTATCCATTGAGAGGGAAATGGGTCCTGATTTTATTTGAAAGGAAAAAAGAGGGCTTCTGTTTCAGGTGTCGATCGGTAATAAAACATATCCCGCCGAATGAAACAATTTTATATAGTCTGCCAATCTTTCAGGGCAAAATGATTTCAGGAGGGAAAGAGTGTTTCCTTCTTTTACGTTGTGAACGTACTGGAACACTATAGAAAAAGGAATAAGGGGAGGGGGGGGGAAGGTTTTGTAGGGATGCGAAATAACACACTGTTGTGTACATCAAAAGAGCAAAAATGGGAATCAGGAAGGAGGAGAAGTTCCCATACTTGACCATGCAAAATAACAAAGGACAGGACGAAGCCTATGACAAAACCATCCGCGATATTCAAAATACCATTGCCCAATATACCAACCGATTGGTAATGAAAAGACAAAGAAAAAAAAACATACGTGCCACTGCCTGAAGCAACCGTTGAACGTCTCAGTGAACCGTTCTTGTAGCGCGACATTCGCAACGGTAGCACGAAACAGAATGGGTAAAATGGACAAATACAAGCAATGAATGACTGGAGATGTTTAACAAACGAGACTAGGCTAAGCGAACCAGAGGTGGTGAGTCAGTTGAATGCTCAATTTGACAAATTGCGCAAGACACGGACGGAACGCAGCGAGCAGTATACGGCCTGGTTCGATCAGCTCAAGGAGACACGGCGCGAACGAAGCAAGAAGATTCGCGAACGGTCAGATGCAATGGAGCAAGAATTGGTGGCAATGGATGAGAAGGATCAGGCACAGCGGCAGCCGTCTGCTTTAAAACAAGTCGGCCAGACACCAGCCGAGATGTGCGACAAACTTCTTGAACTGCTCCAGGATATTCAGCCCAGTGATAATAGTGACCCTCATAATAATTCAAGCATGATCGACGGCGATCGGATCCGGGTCGTACAAGGCGATCCAGTCAATGGTGTCGATACGTCGGTCCTTCTCGTCCCCATGTCGGCTCTGGAACTCTTTTGGCACATGGATGTCGTTGTTCCCGCTTGCCTCTCTGAGGTCGACGATACTATTCAGGAAATCAAGAAGCGGAAGAACGTTACATAGAATCTCTAGAAAGAATGTTCTCTTTTTAATATCCCACATTCTCTCTCTCTCTCTCTCTCTCTCTCTCTTTCTTTCTTTCTCCTTTTTTTTTCTGTCTCTTTCCTCTCCTGTGCCCGGAGGCCGGGGAATTTTTTTTTTCTTTGCCGAATATTTTATATTCACTCCCATGTAAAAAGAGAAAGGTGTCCTAGAGAGTCCGCTTTTGCCTCCATGTCGCCGCCGGTCATCGATTTAGCAGAAATTAATTGCTTTTCACGACTGCCGCGATGCAGGGAACTCCAAGGCTTTCGTCTAAGTCAATGTGTCTGGAAACGTGCACTCATTCACGCGGCTCGTGTTTACTTTGCTATCGGCATTATTAACATCTTCATTGTCGTCGTGACGTTGGCCATCTTTGTCTACTATGGTCGGCCGCCCTCCACAGCCGAAGACCATACCAAGGAAAGTTGGTACGCTCGCCTGTTTTCTTACAAAGTCGGTCTCAACAAGGGCCACGATACCCTCGCGCATCAGATGCGCGCTCACGGTCTCCAGCGACGCGGTCTTCTCACCACATCCGTCATCTCCATTGGCTATCTCATTTTTAGCACCGGCATGTATGCCTATCAATGCTTCTACCGTCCTGAGGCATGCAATATCATGTTTTGGGGCGTCTTGATTGGCTTCGTGACCTACATGTTCGCCATCACATGGTCCAGCTATCGCCTCACATTCTTGTCCCGCCTGAGCGTCCTCAAAGATCGCTTTGCGACAGGCAACTGCGGCGACGGCCAAGACCTCCGTTGGTTTTTGCAGAACCGCGACTTGCATGCCATTAGCAGCAGACGATTCCTCGTCTTCTACAGTGGCCTGCTTGTCGTGTTACTCGCATGTGGCGCCTGCATTCAGATCTGGGCGTCCCACACCATTGGTTTAAACTGCAAGTACGCATGGGGCAACTATGTCCTGCTCTCTCTATCCTGCTTTTATTTTGCTGTTCTGTTGCCCCTCGTGGCCTGGTCCGTGCGCAATTGCAAGGATTTGCACGGGGTACGAAATCAGTTCTTTGTGATGTTCCTTATCGGCATTCCTTTCTTTGTCATGTACGTCATTTGGATCGCGACTTTCAACCCCCAGGATGCGGATAGTCCGAGTCGCGTGCGTTATATCTTTCCGGCCGGCAATTGGATCGTGCTCATGACCGCTGCCTCGCACGGTACCCTCGTCTGTTGGCCGCTCGTCAAGTACACCTTATGGGCCCATCGAATGCAAGAGAGTGCTGCCGCGCCCCGCGCGCATTCGCCCTTGTCGATGAGCATTTTTCGCTGTTCTACTCCGGAGCTCGAACGGCGGCGGCCAGCCAACCAAGCAACACACACAGGGCACGCACCGCAGGCATCTGTAATGTCGTCGCTGAGAGGTATCTACGATGGGCTTTGGAATCATGGGCAGGGCCAGGAACTTGTGCTGCAACCCGAGTGCCTTGACGCCATTCTACGCGATCCCATGCAGCGGAAGCGTCTGCATGACATGGCGGTCAAGGACTTTAGCGTTGAAAATATTTTATTTTACGAGCAATATCTGCAGCTCGAGCAAGAAATGCAGGCTTTTGTCGAAAAGAAGCCCTCGAGCTCACGGCCGGCGCCACTGGTCATACCCACGCCCCCGCAGCCGGCCGCATCACCTGTTTCATTCACCAGCCACTCCAGCCAGGAAAGTGTGCCCACCTTGAGTGATTTCGAAGTGGATACTAACGACAACGGTGCCCCAACTGGCAACACGAGCAAGAGCCGAAGACGAGCGCCCAAGACCTTCCAGGCGCCTCAAATCTTTGTACAGCACTGGAGCCCGACGCCCCGGCGGCAAAATAAGAAACGACCGCTAAGACGGAAAGCAGAGCTGCTTGAAGAGCCGATTCCCGAGGAGCTGAAACCGCTGTGCGAGGAAATTTACAGGACATTTATACCGGACTGGGCGCCGCTGCAGATCAACATTTCGCACAAGGCGAGGAAGCAGCTGGAACGCGTGTTTGCCGAGAAATGCCAATCTACTGACGGCAGCACCGACAGTGACGCCACGCGATGGCTGACCCACCCTTCCTCGGCCTCATCACCCCACGAAAACCATTTGCTTCTTCCGCTGCCACCAGGCCACCGCCAGCGGTTTGGGAGCAATGAGACCTTGAGCAGTGGACATTCAACAGCGACTCCCGAAATACTCTCACCTGATTCAAGATCGCGTTTCACCGACGAAGCTCGTCCAAGACAGAACAGAGAGCGTTCGCCGAGGGTCACGCTCGCCTCCTTCGAACTGGCTCGCCAAGAAGTATTTTCGAATATCTTTACTTCCATATTTCCCAAGCTGGTACACCAGAATTAACGCGCAACGCACACTCACAGAGAGAAAGTGTGATCCACGAATCCATACTGTAAATATAAACACACGCACCCACATACCGATTAATTAAATAGACGCAATACACATTCTATACAAACAAACCAAGAATAATAACAATAAGACATACCAATATGACGTCTTTGACGGACGATACTTCCTGGTGCCCATGGCCACTGCCACACGAACTTATTGACGCGATTATAACTTTCCTGTCGTTGCGCGACCGAGTGCAATTCATGCGGGTCAATCGCTGGTGTCGGCATCTCCTGCTGACCAGCAGCCATTATTGGCGACAGCTCGATATGCCCATTCCAGAGAGTAGCTTTGAATTGTATGTCGAGCGTGCAGCACCTCGACTGGAGCGTCTCTGCATTCATCCGGGCTTGGATCTCGCGCGCGCAGCATCCACGCTGCATCGACATGCATGTCGCTCAGTGACCCACCTCGGTAAATTATAAAGTTGATTCAAAGAGGATCCCTCATTGATTGTGAGAGCGCTAGATTTCCGAGACTGTCAGACTCTGACACAGCATAAGCTCGCAGCCATCTTATGCCGGATGCCCCATTTGCACGCGCTCAATCTCGCCTCAACAGCGGTCCCAATAGAGTGGGTGCTATCCCACTGCCCGCCCAGCCTGCGGTGGCTCGATATGAGCGCATGTGACTGTTTGGATGTCAGTGACTTGCCAGAGAGATTGTCACCCGAGAGTTTGCTTCATTATGAGGCGAAGAAAACGACTGCCCTGGAATGCCTCGCACTCTCCCGGGTGAAGCGCATAAATCTCTACGTCCTCACATGGGTAGTCGCACGGTGCCCCGCGCTCAAGTCCTTGATCACCGACGCGTGCCCGGTGATCCCGCCAGCCTTTTTCACTTTGGTCCTGCAACGCTGTCGAGCACTGGAACATCTCACCTACACGCATGATCCCGCCCTGTTTTGGGTCGATAGTCTGGCCGGGCCAAACAACACATCCTGGCTGAGTCATTTCCAGGAAGCAGCCTCCTTGCGAACGCTGAAGATAGGATCTAGAACGCAGACCACTCCTTTAGCGACCTTGACGCGTGACCCACATGAGATCCCTATGCAGCAGGCGCGTGGATGTGCGTGGAGAACGGACGGGCCGATGGATGCACTGAGCAAGGCGGGATTTCGGTGCACGACCCATCCACTTTACTCCGATCCGCTATCCGCAGACGGTTCTCTGCTAGAGCCATTGATGATTCAGCACGCGATGGCGTCCTTGGTGGTGCTGAGTCACGTGTTGGATGCGTTGCCCTATTTAGAGCGCATTGAGCTGGATTCCCATCAGCCTGAATGATAATATCAATACTAATAGAAAAGAACGCCTTGCTCTAAGGATAGCGGGACTCGATATATACAATGATTTTACTTGTAAAGAGGAAGGGGACAGAAAGAGAAGCACAGAAGGTGTGTAGCAATAGAAAAAGGGGAAAGAACAAAAAAGAGAGAAAAAAAAAAAAAGGGTAAGACTCAATGGAGTAGGTAAAGATTATTGATTGTGCACTTTTGCTTGATGGTTCTATGAAGAATGATGTCATGAGTAAGAAGATATCGTTTTTTGGAGATATGTACCTTAAGGTTCCCCCGTTGAGTAAATCCTTTGTTGCATCCAGGGTATTGGCAGACATAGGGCTTGACAGGCCAATGTATCTTTTCGTGTGTCCTTAGATTGCCGAGTTGGGTAAATGACTTTTGGCAGCCGTCGTAGGTGCACTAGAATACAATACAAATGGGGTTATGATTCCGTGTTAAAGCAATCCCATTTAAAAGACAAGGAAAAAGAAAAGGGGAAAGACGTACGGTATATGGTTTCTCGCCTGTATGCTTCCTCTCATGTACCTACAACAACCACGCGTTATTTGAATTACCTGTTTCCCATATTTATCTGTCTCTTTTTACTTTGAGGTTGCCATGTTGAGCGAACGCTTTTCCGCAACCAGGATAGGGGCAAGTCTAATAATCATTATCATCGACATTGATGTTATTAGAATGGATAAAAAATTATCATAAGCTACAACATGTGTTGTTATTATACATACAAAGGATCGAGTAGGTCTTGTCTGTCTCAGGTCCTGGGCATGGTGGACTGTGCTACAGAACGAGTGGAATAAAAAAAAAAAAGGGTTTGAAATGAGGATTGAATTGAGATTAATAAAAGGGAGATTACTTGAGATGGTGCTTGAGTCTTGCGAGTTGAGAGAACCGTTTAGAGCAGTGGCGATTAGGACAGGAAAGAGGCTCTTGTACACGTTGTTGTTGTTGCTGTTGCTGTTGCTGCTGCTGTTGGTGTTGTTGGTGTTGTTGTTGATGCTGAGGCGGAGGGGGTGGTTGAAAGTACTGCTGCGGAGGAATGCCAGAAGAGGAGTACATGTCCATAGGGACAAAGGGATTATGGTGGGCCTGAGCGTTCAGGGCAGCAGCGGCCACGGCGGCAGCCGTGACCGGACTGGATTGATGGAGAGTAGAAGGGTGATGCTGATGCTGCATACTGAGATTATACAAACATACGCGTCAGATAACAGAAAAAAAGTAGACAAAGCGTATGTATAATAAAAGTAGAAAAGCAGAAAAGTAGACGGAAGAGAGAAAGGCAAGCTTTCAAAGAGAGGAAGAAAGAGAGATAGAGATAGAGATAGAAAGGAAGAAAGAAAGAGAGGGAGAAAGAGGGAAGAGGGGGTTGGTGCGGTGGGTTTAAGAGAAGGGGCTCGATTGAACCAAGCTGAGAGGCAAAGGGCCCGCATGAAATCATCAAGGACCGACATTTGGGAATATCTGTCTCTGCTAAATCGTGCATCTCACCTTTCCGTATCTATCACATATCCAACGTTATTAATGTCGCTCTACTTTTCATACTGCCTTCGTGTTTAGACTGTCAACGGTGTGACAGTCCTCTTAATTGACATGTCGTTAAGTCCGTCCACAAGATGCATGCGCTTTAAATAATTGATGTGTGTAGTACCTGATGTATATGTATAAACAAACAGATAAATATGGGCATGAAAGGCACTGTTCCCAATCATCATTTACACTGTGAGGTTATTTCTATGAGCCCATCCCTATTTGGAATGAAAAAATAGTAATGCCTGATTTTCATTGTATTTTTGACACACACACATGAGAGACAAAAATAAGAAATAAAAAGGAAAAAATAATAATAAAAAGCTCGGATCAGAACGGCGGCAAAAAGCTTTACCCCATGTGCATCTGTTGGACAGATTGAAACAGCGCCGCTCACAGCAACACCACTTGTTCCAATTTTGAATTGCCTTTTTCCCTTTATACTGCACCTCTTTTTGTATTTTCTTTTTTTTCTTTACTGTGTTCGTTCATGGAGTCGGCGGCAGTAAAACACGACACCGACAGTACTAACCAAAACACGGGCACGCCCAGTACTGTCAACTCTGAATCCAACGAGTCGACGGCAAACACCCCGCAAGATGCAAAAAAGAAGCGTACAGGCCCTAAACGGCGGAAGGTCACTCATGGTAAAACCCACACTTTTACCCCATATTGGCTTTATGACTGTTCCTAATCACTACCCACTCTTATTCTTTCTCTAGCTTGCGTCTACTGTCGTCGCTCTCACATGACGTGCGATGAAGGCACGTCTGGATCTTGTATACTCGAACGCCCAAGCTTACCCTTTTTTTAATTTCTTCACAGGACGACCGTGCCAGCGATGTATCAAACGAAGTATTGGTCACTTGTGCCATGACGAACCGAAGCATTCCTCGACACCACCACAACAGCAACAGGCCAGCATGTCTGCGTCCAACCAAGCCAAACCGCGTACGAACAGCACCAGTAACAGCACCAATAACGGTGCACCAGGCACCACGAATGGAAACTATGTGCCGCTCAGCAATATGACTCCAGGTAAGCAAACGGACCAGTAGAAATGAGAGACGCAGGGGCAAAAGCACATACTGACATCAACAGCAGGGTTGGGGGGTGGCAACAGTAACTTGGGTGGGTTGCCTATCCAGTTCTTTGGACAGATGGGCACAGGCCAGCTGACTTTTGCAAGCGAGCATATGGGCAATGAAATCTCGGTCATTTCAAACTTTCTCGACTCTCTCGGCGGCGATGTGCAATCCATGTACGGCAGTGGTCAGCAAAATACGACAACCGGCATACAAAACAACAATAGCAATCACCCGAATAGCAACAATAACAATAACGGTACTCCCTCCAACGCTGTCGCTGCTCCAGCCGTCAATACCACAGAAAAGTTCTTTTTGACCGCGGCCGACCCGTCTGATGGCAAGCTCGAGGATCGTTTGACCGAGGTTATCAACGCAAAATACGAGGCTGGCTTCCTTAAACCCTACAACTATGTCAATGGCTATGCACGTTTGCAAAAATACATGGATAACAAGTAAGCCAGGAACGATAAACAGATCAGTCAGTCGAACTTGGATGACTCATTCTCTTATGCGTATTCCCTTTTTCGAAAAGCATGACAGCGTCCAGTCGTCAGCGTATTCTGAATGTCATGGGAACTTTTCGTCCGGCGTTTCGATCTGTGGCGCAGTCTCTCACCGATATCGATCTGATACTTGTCGAGGAAGCTTTCGAGCGGTTGCTGCTGGTATGTCGTTGTTTTGTCTTGCACAATCATAGGTTGTTATTCATGTCTCCATCTGCAGGACTATGACCGCGTCTTTAGCTCTATGGGTATCCCTGCCTGTTTATGGCGGCGTACAGGTGAAATCTACAAGGGCAACAAGGAATTTGCATCTCTCGTCAATGTACCAATAGAGAATCTGCGCGAGGTAAGTGCCTTGACAGAAAGACAGAAATCTTCGTAGGCTCATATGATGATACAGGGACGGTTGTGTATTTATGAACTGATGGCAGAAGAATCGGCTGTCAATTACTGGGAGGTAACGAAGAAAGAGGCGAAAGAAAGAGAAGATGTGGGACATAAACCATATTTAATATCCCCGACATAGAAATACGGCAATATTGCATTCGATCCTGGACAGAAGGCTGTGCTGACGTCGTGTTTGCTCAAGAATCCTGATCCTGATAATACCAGTGTAATATCGTGCTGCTTTTCATTTACCATCAGGAGGGACAAGTACAATATTCCGGTATGCTTATGAATAGGAATCTGAGTTTCGCGTTTCTAAACAATCCATGTAGACGGTCATTGTAGGCAACTTTTTGCCAGTACGTTTGCAGTAGTTCCGGTTTGTTATTCTTAAAATATGCTATTTCTTTCTACACATGGCAAGTGGCACATCATCTTCTTGCGGCCTCCGCTGAGGTGACCGAGGATGGGATGGATGATTCGATGGATGGCGCGGGGTATGAGGATGGTAAGTGCGGGAAGGTTCGTCCTCTTCGTCCGAGGAGCTGTCACTGTCTTCGGGTGGGGTCGTCCTGCGCGGCCGTAGATAGTTCTCAGGTACGACGAACCCAGTGGATTCGCGTTTCATCACGTCCGCGTGATCGTCTTTTTTGGTGAGGGTTGGTGAAGCACGGCCGTTGTTTGCGCGGCTGCTGCTGTGGGGCGGTGATGCACGACCGTTCGGTGGAGATGCACGCCCGCTCGGTGGAGACGAGCGTCCATGGCCATTCGGTGGCGAGGCACGACCGTTGGCGGGTGAAGGAGAAGAACGGCCGTTCTGGCTGTTGTTGGGTCTACCTGCTGGGGGTGTGCGCCCACTGTTGCGCGGTGAACCTGCCTTGTTATTGCTGCCGTTATTCCTTGGTTTGCCACTGCCGCCCGCCTTTTTCGCGAGCTGCTTGCGGGGATCATGCTGGCTGGCAGGTGCGTTCACAATGGAGAGGTACCAGAACATAAAGTTGGAAATCAGGACCTGTTCCTTCAGCGGTCGGCGCGGATTGGCGAGTTTCATGTGAGATAGGCGGTAGATGGCCCGTTCAAGGTGGATGGGGAGTCTGTTTTGATTGATGCGGTTAAGTTGGAAGTCTTTAGGTGCGGGCATGCTGTTTGTTTTTTGGGGCGGCGGAGGTGTCGGATGTTCCTTGCTGCTTGTCTTTCTTGAAAAGAGGGACGACAAGCCGAACTTCTTCTGAGATGAATTAGTAGTAGTTGTAGTAGAGGTAAAAGGAGGAGTAGTATTTGTAGTTGTGGTGGTGGTAGTGGTATCCGAAGAGACTGAAGGCCGCGGCTGAATGTCCAAATCAGTCTTGCTGCCCTTCTTGGGTTCAGACCAGAGCGAGGACCATGACCAGGAAGGCTTGCTCGTTTGTTTCGCTTCGACAATGGCGGGGGCTGTTGTCGACGAGGGCTGCGGTTGGATAGCAGGTAATGGTGGAGGTGACGGAGAGGAGCCAGGTATGGCGAGCGACTCCACTTGGCCATCGAGCTTTTTCTTGCTATTATTGAACACCTCATCATCGCTGACACGGCGCATCGGCATTGGTTCAGCAAGTGGCGGACCATTATTGGGCTGCTGTTGTTGGTTGAGCTGTTCGAGGAAAGTGGGAGGGACGGGCTCGCTCTGGCGCTGTTGCAACGGGGGTGGTGAAGGCACAGCTGGTCGTGCGGCCACCTTGAAGGAGGGGTTGCGCTGGAACTTTGTGCGCGCACCTCGACGCAATAACGACGGTCGATCAGGTATAAGCACACGCGACTGGTCTTCTGCAGAAGAATTGCGATCAAATACGAGGAAGTCGGGTACATTGCGCATTTGATTCTCTACACATATTAATTGGCGAGTTTAAGGTGTGAATTTAGGATATTGCCTTGAGAGAACCCCCGTCTCCTTTTTTTTTGCAACACAAACCTGCAGCTACAATGGTGTCCAGACTCATACTACGACGAAGTCTCGACCGGCGTTGTTGTCGTCTTTCATCGTCCTCCGGTACCTTTGCAGCCGTCCCCTCGCGGACCTCCTTCTCTTCCCCTAGCTGTGCATCCTTGGCTGTGAAAGAATTCGATAAAATGGATGCCCGGCGCTTGACTCGTGACCGCTGACGGTTGGCCAATGCATTGGTGGTGCGAAGATATTCTTCAAACTCTCCGGGTGCAATTTCTGGGTGATGTGCAGCAGGAACCCTGCGGCCCAAAAGCGAGGTTTAGTATGTCGTCTATGTTAAATTAAATGTAATCCTACCAAAACAGGTGGGAGGGGTTCGACGTGGCTATGCTGATACTCTGAAGATCTTGCTCATCTCCAGCTTTTTTTCCTCGTGACAACGACCTGCTGAGTCCGATCGGCTGCTGTTGCTGTGGTTCCTGTGGTTGCTGCTGTGGTGGGTGTTGTTGCTGTTCTTGTTGGTATGGTGGTATCTGGGGTTGGTGCGCTGGTACAGGAGGAGGTGGTAATCGGCGCAAGTCGTCTGAGCCAGCGTCTGAAGGTGGCGGAGAAGGAGGAATGGCGATGTCAGGTTCTTTTGACAAGAAACCATTCTTGCGATTGAATGCAGTAAAGTGGTCCAGTGCTTCCGGGGTGTCAAGATATCTCACTGGCGGTGGTGGTTGTTGCACGTCTGACATGAGATATTAGATAGGGTATCGCAAGGGAATGGGAGGAGGGGATAAATATAAATAAATAAAAAGGGAAAGAGGACAAAGAAGAAAGAGAGAGAAAAAAAAAAAGGAAGCAGGAACCGCGTCTTGTAAAAAAAAAAAAAAAAGAGAGAGAGAGCGAGCGAGAGAAAAAAGGGAAAAAATGTTCCAAATTGAAATAAAAGGCAGTGCTTCTTTGATGTAATGCACCTGGAGCAACAGAAAATACAGATAATGAATGAAAGCAGAGAAGAAAGAAAAGAGCAGGTGAGGGTAAGTGAGAAGGAGAGAGAGGAGAGGACGGGGATGGTATTGTTGGTAGCCCTGCCTGAAATTCGCCACACACAAAAGGAATCCACTTCACCTTCCGCGTCGCACAAACGCAGGTAGCACGTTGCGGAGACATACGCAAAGGCGCACGAGCAGTTCGTTGCATGTGTATGCACGCCTAGCACAGTGCTCTGCTAAAATTTGGGGGGAGGAGCGAGAACGCCTCGTCTGTGTCGTTTCCCTTTGTCTTTTTTACCATGAGAAACTTCGCATACCTCAAGGTCTACTTCTTGCCCTCATACGGGAGGTGTGAGCTCGAGCGACGCGCCGTGTGATCCTTCCGGAACTTACCATTGGCTACGTAAAATAAATGTCAGATTGTTGTGTCCGCCTTTCGGGAATGCAGTCCTGCAGTAACAAAGAAAGAGTATGCATCTACATGTAGCTCAGCGGATAAGGACAACAGGGACTTCGTGGACGTTGAGGGCAGTTGCGCCACTGTACGCACTTCGATTGACCACTATTAAATAATCTTGCAGCCTATGCAAGGCTTTGACTAGAGGACAACAGAGACTACAGCAGCTGGATATGTACGCCAGAGGGGAATGGCAGCCAAACAACAGCTAAACTGGAATTTACTATGGTCTTCAATGTTCGAGACCATCTGCCTTATATGAGATATAAAACATCTGTTTACATGCAGTTCTATCTGTCTTCTTATCGCATTTTACCACGCTTTGATCCTTTACGCGTCGTCGATCGTTTCTTTATAATGCAACGTCGGCCGCATATAACGCTTCGTCACGGGGTCCTCAAAGAGAAAATCTTTTCCCCAAACCAATAAACCACAAACCCTCCCCACAACAGAAAAATAGTATTAAAGACGACATCAGCTTACAACTTCATCTGAAGTCTTTATTAAAGAGAAAACAACATTTGACTGAACAAATTCATGACTGAATACTCATGTCGTTACATTTGTGCTTCTTCCAATTTGGATACCTTTTTCCATTTTATTTCAAGGGGGTTGTCCTCTCTGGACCAAATTCGTACACTATTAACATTCAAGTCTTGTTTATGACGTTATTTTCGGCAATCTATATATAATGCGATGTATGTCTCGAAACAGCAAAATGAAGAAATGATATACACGATGTTGTTTTGTTGTTTATTCCTTTAGTCACCCGGGAAAGGCACACGTACAGCTTGAAATAACTACAGCTTCCGTTCAGGAAAACATTCAATAGATGTGGCAGAACGTCATGTAGTCCATGCAGTATTAAGGAACCATTGGCTCCTTGCCCAAGTTGCCCGCCTTGGTTCTTCACCTTTTATAGAACGCATCACGAAAAGAGCGCGGCTTCCCAAGAATAGGATGTAATAAATAGCATCGTAATGTACTTTGCGCTACGTACACACATTTCCATCTGTCAGCGTCATTGTTCTATGTGGCCTGGCTTACAAGGAAGAAATTATGGCTATTACCTCGCATATACAAGATTTATACGCTTGTCACATGGGTTGAAGGCGCTTGATTGCGGCATGGGGGATTAGGGGGCGGGAGAGGGGCAGACACAACAGCACAAACTAAAGACCGACATGCAATGGTCCCTGCCCATGCGTCCATGACGCCAATGTCCAATTAACATTCTAATATGGTAAAACTATGTTGCCTTTTTGCCGTCAAGAAAAGACATGGCTCGTTTGTTGGAGGCCTGGAGCTATCTGCGCATAAGCTTTGGCTGGGCTTTGTGCCAGCCACCCATAGCGTCGGCCTCCGGATTACGTTTCACCAGCCATTTCGCGCGCAGATTCATTGTTCTTTCTCTCTCAGGAAGATGAGTGCCGATTCCCGCGTAATTGTCTGTGTCACCTGAATTGCAGCAAAATAAAAAGATCCGCCAGCTGAAGCACAGAAGCACTATTTTTTTGCGCAGTGTGATCCAAGACTGAGGATAAGATGATATTTCGAACGTGCGGATTATTATTTTGAAGACCTGTACAGATTTAACTGGACAGAATAATGGCCGTTATCAAGATCGAGTCGTTTTCAGTTTGCGTATATTATGCATGCAAAAATAGTATTTCTCTTGATCGGCGTAGTACGTGATACGTTTAAACTGTGCTCAGGCATGTACAGTTATACCGAAATGGGGTCTTTTCATCCAGCTATATGTACGTTTACATTGGAACGTTTGAATATGTGATATGTTGATGCATGATTTTAAATAGCAATGGTGAACGGAAGTTTCCGCTTCTTCCTTTATCTCCTCCCATGAAAAAGTGTGGATTCAGTGCAGAAAAGTATCCACTGAATGAGAACGAGTGCGCACCAGTATGTACTCTTATAATGCCCGTCTATACATCACAAATCGTATACGAGAGCTTTTCTTTCCGTTGTCCTCGCACAAAATGATCGACCAAAAAACGCGCTACCGCCCAAACAAGCATAAGCGACACTAAAATGTAAAAAGGAAAGTAAAAGCAAGCTAAAATTAAGAAGTTTCTTTACCTTCCGTGTACATAGCACTGTTTAAACCAGCCAATCAGCATCGTCGAGAGGAAGAATGTCGTATAAAGTAGACACACACGAGCAGCTAAATCTTTTAGCACCGGCGCATAGTGTTAGCCACATCCACAGTCAAAGCGTTGGACTGTTGTGTATCGACCGATGACACTGGCCAAAGCAGTCCCCACCTGCTTTTTTATGAGTACAGTTACGCGTCCACTCATTGCGCTCGATGCATTTTATATTTTGACAATAGCCATTATTTTGGTACGCGTCGCCAATTGAGTAATCCATCTGCTTGACCGTATTTATTATCATATACTACTTGTATACAATCTGAACTATAAATGCCACGGCGAAGTAAAGGAGATCCATTAGAATTGAGAGCGCCGCGACAACTCTGAAAAAGATGTGGAACCACTATCGCGATTGGTGGACATAGAAGGCTGGACCAAGATCAAGCAAATAATCTTCAGCGTCAGCACCAATTACCAAGCAACGGCACACCATTATTGGACTGACGCATATCGAGCGTTATTATCTTGTGGGTCTGAATACGCAAAAATTATTCCACTAATAGTATCAGCATACACATACCAGGCATAGATAGTCCGTGGCGATATATGATGTGCTAGGTATATAGCCGCTTACATACCCAAATGTGATTGACAGAGTACTCCCCATCTATACGTTTTGTGATGAATAGGATATAAAAACGAACACTTGTATTTGGGCCTAGACTAGGTGCTCGTCAATCAGTAGGAAATATGCTGTGTATAGTTCAGCTAGCATACTACTGGCTGGCTACCAAGCGCTGCCGGTGCTTTCCAGGGCCAGAGCGGCTGTAGTTAAAAGGGCGAGTACCGAGGTATTTTATGTACCTTATCTTCGAACAGAATTTCTGGTGTCAGCACCTCTCGCAATTAGGTTCTCTCCCATTTTACCGTATATCAAAAAGGATTATCATATCTATACATATATAATAAAGAGTTCTAAACTACTCGCATTATCTTCCGGCCACCGATCATGACTCGCAGGATTAGCGCCAGACATGCGCCAGCGATAAAAAGAGCGCCATTGAAGATAATAGCGCCCCGGTAGTCGGGGGGGCTTGTGCGGTTGCTGATGGCGGATGCGATAGACTGTCCGAAAAGCCCAGTCCAAGACCAGGCAAAGTAGCACCATCCGGTGCCGACATTTATATTGTTATCGCCTACCACCTGTCCAACGATGGAGATACTCACGGCTATATATGCACCGCCGAACAAACCATATACAACGACAAAGGCCCACAGAGCCGCTTCGCTTGTCGCATTTAGCCAGATCGCGAAGTGAGCTATAAAAGAGACGATGGCGCATATGACGGTCATGTTGAGGCGACCAACGTAGTCACCACAAAATCCGAGGGCGATCTTGCCAACAAACATACACGCAGACATAACGGCATTAAGATTCGTGCCGACCCATTTATCGAGGCCTAGCGATCTGGCATATGCTATTCATAGATATGGGCGCAACACGTCAGCAAATATAGGATATGCGCCGTATTGTGCTATAGACTGTGTGAGACTTACTAGGCACATAAGACGGCGGGATCTGGGTAAATAGTAAAATTAGAACCATAGACCACAGGTATGCGTCTATTATGAACTTACAAAGAAGGTAAAACCGCAAAGAAGCTGAATAAGGAAGCATACGACAAACTGCGGATTCTTGAAATAGCTGACATCGAGTAGCGGGACCCGCTTTGCCGGAGGATTGAGAGGATAGGCAAAGATGGCGGCGACGCCAATCAGCACAAGGTGGATGAAACCTGCAATTCGAAGGGCCCAGCGCCATCCAAGGCTCTGAATGGCCGCCTGAGTGATGTTGCTCAATGCCAGACCTCCCACGCCGCTGAAAAGCAAAATCTTATAAGTATTACGGTATATACATCCAGAGATAAGATATACCTAGCTGATAAGGCGATACCGACAGCAAGACCGCGACGTTTCGAGAACCATTGCTGCGGCCCTGTCATACACGGATACCAAGCCAAGGAGGACCCGATGCCCACCATAAGACCTTGCGTAATGTAGAGCTGCCACACCTGTACGAGTCATAAGCGTTTGGGATACGTGGCGATTACGACGATGTTTTGTCACAAACCTTATTTGTAATACTGGCAAGCATCAATGCAACGGGGCACAGAATAGCGGAGACCATGAGCATTTTACGGTCACTGACTTTGGACAGCATCCAGACGTAAAATGGGCCAGTAATTTTCCCCATGAAGAAATAAAATCCTCCGATCCATGTCAGTTTTGTCTGCTCTCCGGGATACACATTGGCATTGTATTCATCAAAGAATACACCCCAGCTATATAAGCCGTCAGTGTATCCATTACATCTGTTAATAACCACAGAATTCTTACCAGATTTGGAAACCTAAACTGATGTTGCATCATGTCAAAAATTGCTCAGTAGACGATCTTTAACCAAACGAATGCCACCCACATGCAGAAAAAGGACTACAAACAAATAAAATAAACGATTAGATTCAGATTGTCCTTCCCTTCGAAAAGCTCAAAATAATTACGCAGAAGCAGCCAATCACGACCAGCCAGGCTTTGAGGCCGCCATCTGGTGCTTCTCGGTAGGCCTCTTTCTCGGACGATACGCTGCTTTCTGGATCGGACGAGGGCGATTTCTCGTGATCTGTGCTGATGAAATTGGCGTCATTTTGTTGTTGTTTTTCAGACGCGCTCATGCTCCCGGATGAAGAAGAAAAAATTGAAAATGTAAAGAAAAAAAAAAGGAGAAAGAAGGAAATAAAGAAGCAAGGTGGGAAATATCTGAGATACCAACTTCTTTATAAAGTGTAGTACGTATCGAGCATATCTTAACTCTGCTGTTTTTATTTAGAAGGCGCGATCCATGCCTGCCATATTTTTCTGTGCTTCTGCAAACGCGAACATTCAAGGAGTGATCTCACTACTGCGACATAGTCGACTTTACAGATTTAGCAAGTATAAATTGCTTTTTTCTCAAGCTTTCAACGAAGAATATGGGGCGAAATCCATCTCTTTCCGTAGTGCGTACTCTGAGATTTCTTTACCATGTCGTTTTGATTCGGTGAGCGGGATGTAAATGCGTGAGTATTTTATCTCATAACCTTATTGGAAAGAGCACATGACCGCGGTCCTATCTATTCATCCGTTGGCATGGCATTTAGAAGAGCTGCGTAGACTCGGTATAGCGCTGTATGACTCTCAGCTGCATCGACACAATGTATATACTGTATACTATCGCTTGACAGTCCCAGAAAGCCAGAATATTTGTCTGTGACGCAGGATCAGTCTTCTCTTGGCTTTGAATTGCACGACGACTCCACATTCTTCGGTGATATCAGGGCTGTCTTTACTTTCGCTTCTTTGATTGCCGAGATAAATCTTATACTGGACATCAGTTGCTTGTATGAATCTTGTATCAGCGAAACGTTGTTGCGAGCATGTTATGTAAAGCCAACATGGGCATTCTGACGCGTGATGTCCTTCTGCACTAATGTGGCAGTGTACCCACGCAAATTGCGATAAGTCTTCAAGATTGCTTTTGATACTTCTTTCCAGGGTCATAATGGACATAGTGAGTTCGTAGACACATCCTGCGGACAGTTTTTTCTGCATTGTCGCGCTGGGTTGGCTTAGAGCAGATAGCGGAGCTGACATTTGTCATGACACAGACCTGAAACTACAGAGCGGTTGTATAACATAGTTATGCGCAAGCTTAGCCCGAGGCAGGATCTGGGAGAAATAGATGAAGGCTCTCAAAGATATATCTGTGTCAGTACATAGACCTCCTTTTACATTATGACACATAGGCATAAACACAGGTTCTAAACTTGGAGGAAGTACTGTCATTACTGATATCCCGCGTCGAGGCGGTAGTCCTTGGCGAGAGTTCAGGGCAAATCCAGCACCGGTTTGCTCAGGGTGACATGCAGTCTGATTTCCATCGTCTCTTGCTGTATTCTCGGAAAATCAGGAACTGAGTTGGGCAAAGAGAAAATGAAGACCTATCCACATAAATCAACCCTGTAGGAAAGACTCGTAGAGGCTCCAAAAAGGAGCGCAAATAATAGAAAATATATTCTGAATATTGCTTTCGCTGTGTGTGGACCATTTGTTTTAATTCCACGTCCAGGTGTGGATGGGCGACAGGAAATTGTTGTGGCGCACAGATAAGCGTGTCACTTTTTTTTTCTTTCTACATTCCCACTGCCTAAATCACCCTACCATAAGCATGGCTAGACGCGGGAAGGATCCCTTTGAACTTCTTACACATGAGATTCTCAAAATGATTTTGGACCTCATTCCCGAGCAACGTGTCACGTGCATGCTCGTATCGCGTGCCTGGCGCGATCTCGTTCGGAAAACACCCCCGGCTCACTTGACAGTCGCCTTGCGTGAAAGGCAGTTGAATCAAGTCATGCGCCGTGGTCTCGACCGAGAGCTCCAACTGAACCCTCCTTCTCTCAAGTGGCTCTCGAGCAAGAGCAACATGTGCTCTTTGGCTTCCGAGCTCGTCAGGACGAAATGCTTTAAGCTGAAGAAGCTATGTATGTACACCTTATGTAATTGTGTCTTGGATATGCTAACGGACACACACACGCATATATATATATATATATTATCTAGCCGTGGAAGACAACAAGCCGTTGGCGAATGAAGCACCCTTGGATGATTTTATAAGAAACTGCACACGCTTGACCGAGAATTTGACACATCTCGAGGTTCTTACCGGTTACAAAGGCACCAAAAGCCTTTTCGAATTTATCACCAGCCACTGTCCGCAGCTCGTCAATCTGTCATATAGACACGTGAGCAACACAACTCCTCCAGATCTACCGCGCGGATCCACCAAACCCACTCAGCTTCGTCAGCTTTTTTGGCAAGGCGACGTACAGCCTTTCTCCAATTACGAATATCTGTCAAAGTACTGCCCAAACCTCGAGGTACTGCAGCTTCTTCGCAGCCCACGCGCAGCTCTACTGCGCTTAAACCGCTACCTTCAAACTCTTCAAAAGCTACCCAAGCTAGTTGATTGGAGACTGGTCAGTGACAGTGAGCATCGATTGCCTGTACCCAATTTGGATGCCGGATTGTCAAAACCCGGTTTACGAAACTTGATTATCGAAGGCCGCTTCAAAGTCGACATTAAGATCGTCCTCGATATCGTGCTGAAAAATCATGACACCCTCGTCCATTTTGACTACGAGCCCTTTGAATACGACTTTGAGAGCAGCGATTTTCGTGCTTTCTCCAATGGACGCATCGACCGGTTAATACCCAAGACAGCTGCAACACCATTTCCTAGCTTGCGCCATCTGCATATCGATTTCATGTTAAGGCTACCGCTCAGTGCATTACTTTCTGACTGCCCAGTCCTGGAAACTCTCGAATTTACTTCCGTGCCAATGAAACCTGAGATAATCGACCGGCTGAACTTGCGAACATTGCGCAGATTCATTGTACGCGACTGCCTCGATGGAGCGGAGGTATTCACTAAGCTTGTAGATGCCATCGCTGCTCTCGGAAGTGATGCCAATCTGAGGAGCCTAGAGTTCACTGACAAAGATTTTGGCGACCGGATGCCGATTGAGCGGCTTTTGCCTATTCTGGGTTCGATGAGCTCCCTAGAAGAATTACGTCTCGACGCGTACTTTAACACGGCACTCAAAAGTGCGCCGGCATATCTGCGTGAATTTGCGCGAAAGGCCATACGATCTCGCACCAATCTTCGCGAGCTTTCCCTTGGACAGACAGTAGTGTCTCATAATAAGGAGGACACAGTACGTATCCTTAGGAAACTCGCTAGTGCATCCAGCACTTGAACGAAAATAATTTGCTATATTCGTATGAAGAGGTATTTTTCTCGGAATGATGGTTAAGTAACTTTATTATTCACCGTTCCAATGACCAGGATTTGTTGCATATGCAATGGAATAATTGTGTACTATTAAATAAAACAATATTAGGTGGGCAATTCTACTCTTTTGACATTTTCAGTTAACAGTTAATGAACGTCTCCTAGTCAGTCTATGCGCAATATTAAATACATACATATTACATAGTGGATGAAATATGTCACTTGAGAATACCGCGCCATACATGGCGAAACCACCGACAGCATATCTATATCGATAAAAGTTGAAATTGTTCGGATGATGGGTATATCTGACGCGCAACGAACACATCGTGGTATATCACTGAACATCTATTTTATTACATACATATACATAATTGTGCCTTCTATTAACAGGCAAAAGGATTAGATATACATGGTATAAAGTACTACATCTATGTGTATAGCAGTTGTTGTAGAGCGAGCTAGACCAGCTCAGACCTTCTTTATGATGGTACAGCCGCCACGCCAGATACGGAGGACTAGCACCAAAATGGCGCACACGGCGAACAGACTGCCGTTGAAGGCGATACCGCCTTGGTAGTCGGTGTGGCTGATGATTTGAGATACAATCGGTTGGCCAAAGAGGCCACTGACGCACCAGGCAAAGTAGCACCAGCCTGTGCCACTCTCGATATGTTCAAAGTCGACAATGTGAGTAATTATAACAGCGACCATAGCAATGTATGAGCCGCCAAACATGCCATAAAGGACGGCAAAGGCCCACATAGAAGCCTCGGCCTTTGCGGTCATCCAGACAGCCAAGTGAGCGATGGCAGCGATGGCAGCGCAGATAAAGGTCATGTTGAAATGACCAATATAGTCACTGCAGAAACCAAGACTGACCTTTCCGACAAACATGAAAATCGACATCATCGCATTCAGGTTAGCGCCGAGCCAGGGGTTAAATCCCATTGCTCTTGAGTAGCCTAACAAAGATACATAGATACATGAGGATGGTATTTCACTAAACCTTTTTCTTGGGAAGACTTACTGGGAACATATCCTGATGGGACCTGTTGACATCGAATTATAAGAAGATAAAGATGAATGCTGTCAGTGATCTCGTAAAGTCGGAGGGGGTGGGGTACTTTACATAGAAAGCGAAACCACTAAAAAAGTGGACAACTACAAGCACGTAGAATTGCTTGTTTTTGAAACTGCTAAAGTCGAAAAGCGGGACATTTTTAGGAGAAGGGTTAAGCGGATAGGCAGTGATGGTCGAAACGATCAGGAGCGCAAACTGGATGAAGCCCAGGATACGCAAAGCCCAACGCCAGCCTATATGTTCAATGGCAGCCTGAGAAATGTAGCTGAAGGCCAGACCTCCAATACCGCTATAAATTCGTCTGTTAGACCCAGAAAACATCCCATACACCGCTTAAACATACCTGGCTGATAAGGTGATACCGATCGCAAGTCCTCGACGTCTAGAGAACCATCGCTGAGGTCCGGTCATACCCGAATACCACGCCAAGGATGCGCCTACACCTGACATGACGCCTTGAGTGATATAGAGCTGCCACACCTGCAGTTTTAAAGAAATACAAGATTAAACGGCATCACGTGACATGTATTCAAAACTTACCTGATTTGTGATACTGCCCATCATCAAAGCGAGAGGGGAGAGAATAACAGAACATGCAACGAGTTTGCGATCCGTAGTCTTGGACAGGAGCCAAGGGTAAATCGGTCCTGTAATATTGCACATGGAACTCCATAGACCACCGATCCACGAGAGCGCGGTCTGCTGCCCTGGATATACATTGGCATTGTATTCGTCAAGAAAGACACCCCAGCTACGAAAAGAAAATATGCAAAGTGAATATCACATGGTAGGGACGGATCTTTTCCGAATGGACCTACCAGTTGCCGTATCCTATACTGTGTGATTCGATAAACCGTCCAATGAGTGTGCCTCTCAGACAAGAAGGAAGAACAATGGAGTGATTTACTTACGCTGAGAAGAAGGACTAGAAGATAGAAAGCTAATGTGAGATACGTTACCATCAATAGAGCAAAAAGGCTTACACAAAAACCACCCAGGACGACCAGCCACGCCTTCAATCCGCCGTCAGGGGGCTGGCGGTAGTGTTCGTTTTCGGAGGAAACCACGCTGCACGCGGACGAATGGGTCTTTACGTGCTCGATGACATTCTCATTGTCCACGTGAGTTTGCTGTTTTTCTTGTTTTTCTATTATATCCATACTGTTGCGAAAGGGGGGGAAGGTAAACAGGGAAAGCGAGTGGAAGAAGAAAAAAAAAAAAAAGAAGTGTCTGACATTGATCTTTCCTTTTTTATCTTTGTAATGTTGCTTAAGTGACTGTCAATAGATCAACCGCCCGCCTTTCTACTCCCCATCTTTTTCTTCCAAGAAGAGTTTTGAGCGACGGATATGTATAAGGAAGTGTGACAGCTAATCAGCGTATCTCCGCGTCCTTGATATATATCTCTGTCCTTTATATTCAAACTTAAATCAAGCACTTCTTTTGGAGAAAATAGACGAAGTCCTTTCTTCCCGTCCAATACATTCCGTCCGCGGTCTTTCTGGGCGTCACACGCCCTCCAAATCTGTGGTACTATCACCTGAAACCTTATTTTACAGGTGCCACCATGCCATGCTTGTGTTTTCTGCATCCTCGCCTGTTCCTCCCACGATATCATAAATCACAGATCGTTGAAGGCTTGTATGGTTACATAGGCAAATGTAGTATGTATTCTGTCATAGTTTTCTCTCTCCTTTTCTGAGCTACGGGTCGAACCATGGATAAGCTCAGCTCAGATGCCAAGATAGAGCCCCTTTTTACCCAATAGGATGCCCATACTAAACATGATCCATCGATATATGCAGAAGATGCATAAACAACGGCCTTCTGTTGCAATTCAAATGTGTCAGGTCTCTTGCGAAATGCTGAACACGTTGCCCTGGATGATGGCTGTCAGACGCGATGCCCTTTTTTTTCCCATGGTCCTTTTTTTTTAAGATTCCTTTTTTCTGGAAAACAAGGAGCCAATCATCGTCATCTCATCCCATGACTTGTATATTTGGATAAAGCCGCCGGGACATCAACAGCACAAGAAGAGTATACTTCAAAAACAACTACGTCATTTTGCCTGTCCCATAGACCTGGATCAACTCACAAACTGCGTATTCAAGTTCTTTTTTTCCTTATTTATTCATTGACGAATTAGGTGAACCCAATGAAGGGAAAACGCTTGTTCCTCGCTCGAAGTTCGATTCTGGCTGCTTTAATTCGCGTGCTTGTTGACGTGGGGCACCCTTCAAATACCAATAGACGTTGTTGGCTCAAATATATAAAGTCATAATCGTCCTAGATGAAAATGCAAGGTTTCTTAACACAACACACAACCATAAGAGAGCAAGGGTATGAAGAAGGAGCGAAATGGATTCTCCACTGCCCCATTTTTTTTATGCAGACAGATACGTCTCAACACTTGTATTAATGGTACATTACTTTTCTCAGATGGTTGAGCGTTAGTTACGTACTAGATACAAGTATCGTGTACTGAAGGGTGATGCTTTCACTTGTGATGTGCAATCGAGGAGGCGGCTGTGACTTTGAATTTACTGAATTGGAGATAGCCAAGCGGAAAAGTCGGCAGCCGGGGTTCCATTGCTCGTGTTTTTAGAAGCAAGCGCAAAGCAGACCTCTATACTTTTTTTTTCTTTATATATATTGGCGTCATGCTTCCTAGTGCCTTTGCACGCGCTGCCACCCGCTCGGGTGCTGCTGCACGCACCGTAAGCTGAATTAAATTAGAAGACACATGGATTCAATTCGATTAACACGTCTCATAGGCAGCTCGGCGCTACACCACAGAGACAGCCACGCCGAAAAAGAAGAGCTCGATTGGTAAAAAGTTGCTCTGGACGACGGCATTGTCTGGCGCCGTCTACGGTGGTGCCACTTATGCAGCACTCGTGAACGAGGCCTTTTACGACACCTACGTGACGTACGTTCCTGGAGGCGAGAAAGTGCTGGATGCGATTGAAGATGCCATGCACGACCCCGCATTCAAGTCGAAATACGAAAAGGCACTTGAGCTGAAGCAGCAAGCACAGAAGGGCACCTCCCGCATCAGAGAATTTGGTGTGAGTGCCAAGGAGACGACGAACGACTGGTACGAATACGCGAGCGAAGCCTATGCTCAGTTGACAGGCAAGAGCGATGGCCCTCAGCAGCCCGGTTCGGGACGCCCTGCTTCTCGAAAGACACGCGATCGTATCGGTCTCTTTAAGGATGTGCCGATTGTCGACCAAGATGCAGTCGTACCTCAATTCGAAATCACTCATGAAGCAGCCCTCGATGAACTGGCCGCGACCGTACAGGAGCTTGTCAAGATGCTCAACGAGAGCGGTCTCAAGGGTCACGCGAAGCGTCTGGCCGATGTGGCTGGCCGCGACATTCAGCTTCTTCAGGCTGGTTTCAAGCGTGTGCGGGCCGAGCAAACGAACGTTTCGACGCATGTGAGCGAGTTGGGTCTGGCTGCAGTCGAGACAGACGAGCACGTCCGGCAATACGTCAAGGAGATCGAAGACAAGATCCAGTCCGTGCGTGAACGCTCACGTGCCAAGGTGCAAGAGAAGGTGTCTGAGCTCCAGGCCGAGCAGAAGCAGGAGGCCCATGAGCTCGAGCGCCATCTGACGACGATTACCCAACAAGAACTCTCTGCTCAGCGCGAGGCCGTCCTCCAGGCCCTGTCGCAAGAGCTGCAGGAACGCGCCGTTGAGATCCAGCGTCAGTACGTGCGCGACGTGCGCCGACAGGTCGAGGAGGAGCGCGGTGGCCGTCTGGCACGTGTCGGCGAGGTCGCGACTCGCCAGCGCTTCTTGGAGCAGGCGTCGTACAAGAACGCAGAGCAGCTCGACGATTCTCGAAAAGCACACATGATCACTCTCGCGGTGGACGCCCTCGCGCGTGCTGCTTATGCTGGCAACAAGCAGGCATTCATGGAGGAGCTGCAGGCTCTGCTGACGATCAGCGCTCCTTCCTCGCCGTTTGCGGATCTGACCGAGCGTCGTAACGACGAAATGGTGCAGCTCGTGGCGTCGCAGATTTCCGAGTCTGTAGCCCTCCACGGTATCAGCTCCGTGGCCGAACTCGCTGAACGGTTCACGACCGTGGCCGCCGAAGTGCGCCATGCCTCGCTTATACCCGAAGAAGGCAGCAGCATGGTGTCGCATCTGGTCTCGATCGTCCTGAGCAAGCTCATGTTCAAGAAGGAAGGTCTGGTGCCCGGCGATGATGTCGAGGCGCGTCTGGCCCGCGCCGAGTACTACCTTGAAAAAGAACATGATCTCGAAAGTGCTGCACGCGAAATGAATCAGCTCAAGGGCTGGCCGAAACACCTGTCCATGGACTGGCTGGATGCCGCTCGCCGGCATCTGGAAGTGAAGCAAGCATTGGAGGTAATAATTGAAAAGTAATACGTCCTCTTTGATATTTACATCGTTTTTAAATTAGGTGATGCGATCCCAGGCGCTTCTCGGTAGCATGCTGCAACTGAACCTGGAGTAACGTACACACACAGAGAGAGTAGACACTAAAATAAACCCATTACCAAATGAATGATATGTACAATGTTATTATTATTCTTAGACGGGATTGTTGAGGACTTTGCGTTGGATATAGAGATAGTAATAAATATCAGGGGCATTGGGGGTATCATTAGGTTGAACGACCTTGATAGGCAAGGCTTGTTCTGTCTGCCAGGTCCATTCCCCTGATGTATCAAACGCATATTGACGGCTGCTTGAGAATGATATCGAGATCCACACTCCATTCGGCCTTATCGCTTGCAAGACGCGCTGAGATAAGCGCTTCATATTCTGCTGATCTTCGGTGTCGCCACAAGCAATTGTGTCTGCAAGGCTCTTGTCAATAGCAACTGAATAATCACGTGGGCTGGATGCGCTTCCAAGACGCGATAGATCGTCTGTGAGACAATCGGCCGCGTACCACTCGAGTCGGTCCTGCAAGGCCGGGACCCGTTCGCGTGTTTTTTCTTTCATTTGTGTAATGACATTGTCAGCATAATCGACATTGACCACTCGACTGTAGCCTTGCTCAATAAGGTCAAACCCAAGCTGAGAGTTGCCACAGCCTAACAGGAGAGTAAGCTTACAAGTGTAATGCCCATTCAGTTGTGTTTTTAGCCGTACCCAGGTGCAATATGGGTTCTTTTGGGTCAAGATAATAGCCAAGATATGGTTTCAGTGTGTCCCAGGTGAAGAGCCATTCAAAATGTTGTTCATTGTTGAAGCGATCTTGCCAATATTTTTGTGAGTGAAAGGGCACCGCATTGACAGTCATTGTATAAAAAAGAAAAAAAAAGGGGGGGGGGGATGTCTGAGTGCTGGATGTGGTACCAACGCAACCGAAATAATGTCCGCCATTCCGTTTCACATCTTGCCCGTCTTTTTGCACTTTCTGACATTATCCCAACATGACCAAACGAAAACAAAAGGCGCCAATAAACAACACTCGCATCGATCAATTCTTTACAAAGACCCAATCTCTTCCACAATCGTCGACACGGACACAGCCAAAGAAACCAGCCGTAGTCGACGAGAATGCCAGCCAAGACGAACCAGAGGATCTCATTGATTTCAACTCACCCAAGGCACTCAAAGCTCTCGAGCCTTCTAATGTTTATAAACCAAAACGACAACCGCTCGCGGAACTCGCCTCTGCGTCCACAAAGCCAATTTGCACAACACACAAAGAAAGCAAAAACGACCGGCAGAAGTCCGCGTTTGTCGTGCTCAAGGACGACGCGTCCTCTTCTGACTCTCCAGCCTCTATTACCACACCGACGACAACAGCCACTATCCAAGATACCCCGCCAACACACGGTCCTAGTGGAAGCCAGGAATGGACCTCAGAGCAAGATACCAACCAAGAAGAAAGTGAAAGAAACCAGGAACCCCCGCGTAAAAGACATGCTTCCGATTTAAATGTCACAAGAAACAGCAGCCGGTCAAATGAGTCTTCTACATCCTCTCAGTCCTCCATTCATGAACCTACCACTACTTCTGCTGCTCCGCGACTACCATCCTCTCGACCTGATGAACAAGTTGACAACAAGCGGGACGAGAGTGCAGACGATGACGACGACGACGACGATTATGATGATGAGGAAGAGGATGATATGGATAACCCATTCGTGGCAAGGCAACCTACGCGTTATCATCATCAGAAACCAATTCCACTTCGTCCCGCATCACCTTCGTTATCGCCTCCCTCTCCTTCACCTGCACCTGTCTCTCCTACACCACTTGAACGCAAACCTGATTCCGAAGCAAAAACTATCAGTAACCCTTCATCCCACTCATCTTCTACCTCTACAAACAGTCAACACTCGCCTCCGGTCCCTCCTTCTCCCCTCCCCGACGATCCAAATTCGTTGACTATTGATTTTGGGGACGATATGACCCAGACGATTTCTCAGCAAATGCCTTACCAATATCGTCCGCCTGAAGAACGTAGCGGCAGCAATGATACCGATGAGTCTCGTTAGGATTAAATTGTCTAGTGCCCTACGTATATAGCTACCTGTAGAATCTGGATTATTCTCATGGCAAGACAGAGAGGCAAACAGACTCATTAAACACGAAATCTGTACCATGAGCAGCGTTTCTCCGATATCATTTCTTAGTATTCGTCATGGTCATTATAGCTTTGCCGCATATACATGTGGAACTTTCACACCGAGCGGGTATCTGCCTAGTTAGTAGACATACATAATGAAAAAAAAAAAAAGATGAGATTGGAAAGCAGTCTAGGGAGCAACACCTAAAAGCCGAGGAAGACTGGTACCCGTTGCAGAACGGGATGCCAAGAAAGGGTGCTTTTTCTTTCTTTGACTAGACTTGCTTCATTCCAAAGTGACCGTCATTATCGGCCTACAGCACGTACGGAAACTAATGCAGCGGAAGATCATCTACCCCGCTTTTTCGGCCACAATACCAATACGCGTGCGAATTGTGGCACAGTCTATTTAGAGTTCAGCATGGAGGATGTGGGCGGGTAGAATAAAGAATTGCCCCAGCTCGTATTCCACGTGAATAAAGCTTGTGGTATAGAACGCGGTAAGAAACGGGATCCGTCTGTTGATAGGATAAATGCTATTATTATTTCTTGCATGTGCGACACGTTGAAGATGAGCATGCGTGTTCTGCTTGGGAATTCTGGTTTTCTTGCACTCTATTTCCAGGTTGCACTGATCATACTGTTGCGATCGTATTAATTACTTTTTTTTACAGAAAGTCGGCGACACAGTGTCGGGACCCAGGCCCCACAGGAGAAACGCACAATTCTGCGGATAACTGGCAAGCAGATGGCACCAACTTAAGGTCTACGTTGACAGTTCTGTATTTTAGTCTCTATTTCCAAACTAAGGATAGCGTTTTACAGTGAGCGCTGCACGCTCTCAGGAGACACTCTTTTAGCGCCATGCCTTAAAGCAGTGAAATGGACAAGCCGTATATTCACGATAGATTATATGATCTTCAGGTCCCAGGGACGGGAAGAAAAGGTTGTGAAACGTGGTGATATTCTATCCCGCCAGATTCAGCATTTTATTACTTTCCCGTCTCTTGCAAAGTTAACCGCTTTCGTCCAGATCAAGCATATTCAGCGCCTACAAGGGAAGGTATTGGATGTCATCCGCTTCTAAGTAAGACTGCATCAAAGCGCGGCGATTTCATATAAATATCGCGCGCCACTTTTTGGTTGCATAGCACTTCAAAAGAACTTCACCACTCCCTCTCGCTAAATTTCACTCTAACATCATTATGCGCGCTACAACAGCTATTCTGTCTCTCTTTACCACTGCGTCCATGGCGCTGGCCGCCAACAGCACTGTCCCGGATGGCAACTCAACCACGACCGCCTGGGTCAAGAAGCAAGAAGCCATCTCTTGGACAGATCTCAAGACCAATGTCAACCCTGAAGGTGCGGCCAAGGGCTTTATTGCTGCGTCTCTTTCCACATCGGAGCCAGATTATTACTATGCTTGGACGCGTGATTCTGCTCTTGTTGCGCGGTATGCTCAACGTGACATTTACAATGCCTAATACTGACATAATAATATTCAGCGTCATGGTCAACAAGTACAACACGACCGATGCGGGTGACGCCAACCTGCTAGGTCTTTTGCAAGACTATGTGTCGTTTCAGATCAATGCCATGGGTGAAAGCACTGTCTGCAACTGCTTGGGTGAGCCCAAGTTTAACCCGGTAAGAAGACAAAAAACATAAGACAGAAAAGAACAATCGGCTGATTCTGGGACCTTGTTACACACAGGATGGCTCTAGCTACACTGGAGCCTGGGGCCGGTGCGTATTTGATTAGATGCTCCTGTACCACGTTAATGTTAATATTTGCCCACATATAGCCCTCAGAACGATGGCCCCGCGGAGCGTGCTTCGACTTTTATCTTGCTTGCTGATAGCATGATTGCTCAAAAGTCAGCGAATGGTTCTTATGTCTCGGATACCTTAGCCCCTGCCATTTACAAGGACTTGGCCTATGTTGCCTCCACCTGGGAGAATGCTTGCTACGATCTTTGGTAAGGCTATTCCAATGCAAATTATGTCTGCTAGCTTCATTTCTAACGAACCGGTTCTTTAATCTTTTAGGGAAGAAGTCAATGGCAAGCACATGTACACGTAAGTACTATATATTCTTTGAATGATTATTAGTAAAGTATATATATGACTAATGATGCTTTGTCTTTGTATCGCTAGCCTGTCCGTGATGCGCCGCGCTCTTCTAGATGGTGCTGATTTTGCTAGCCGCCAGGGTCAGACGGCGAATGTGACCTCGTGGAAGTCAACCGCCGACAAGATCAAGTCTTCGCTCGAGGGTTTCTTCTCATCCGATAATGGTTACATTGAGGTGACCCAAGATATGCAGGGCGGTGTCCAAAAGAAGGGCCTCGATGTGTCGACCTTGATCGCAGCCAATATTGGCAGCATGGGCGACGGTAATATCTTCTTATGCGAGCTATATGCCTGCGCTCAACAACATTATTAGGCTTCTACACCCCGGGCTCAGACGAGGTGCTAGCCACTGCCGTGGCTGTCGAGGCTGCGTTCGCTGACCTCTACAAGATCAATCAGAACACGAACTCCACCGGCCTTGGTACCGCCATCGGCCGGTACCCCGAAGACACTTACAATGGTGTCGGCAACAGCCAAGGCAACCCCGTAAGTCACTATCATCTTTGTTGATTATCTATTTTAACTTCTATTAGTGGTTCATTGCAACCAACACGTTTGCTGAACTCTACTATCGCGCTATTCTTGAGTGGCAGAACAAGGGTACAATCACGGTCAACTCGGTCAACGCGGCCTTCTTCTCCAAGTTTGATTCCTCGGCTAAGGCTGGCACTACATACAAGTCAGGCAGCACTGAATTTGACAGCTTGATCAATAAGGTGGCTTTGGCTGCCGATGCCTTCTTGAACACAGTCCAGACGTATGCTGCAAGCAACGGCTCGATGAGTGAGCAATACAACCGTGACACCGGTGCGCTGACGGGTGCTCGCGACCTTACTTGGTCACACGCCAGCTTGATCACTGCTGCAAACGCCAAGCTCGGTACTCCTTATAACTAGTAGATGCTTATAGCATATATCCACCTTTAAATTATCAAATATTAAAATATATATATATATATATATATATATATATATATTATATGAGATACAACATCATATTCGATTGGTGATACATTGTACCGCTTGTTCGGCATTATAAGCATACTAAACGCGTCCTTGACCTCAACACGGACATGGTCATCATGGAAGACTTTGGTATAGCGCTGGTTTCGGATAGTTGCTACCCAGCTACCGAATTCCTCGCCCATAAACATCCAAGTGACTAAGCAACAAGCAAGGGATTTGATCTGTGTATACCTTTATCCGTTTTAGCTTTTTTATTTTCTTGGTAATATAGATACAATCGATTACACCATCTTGGGTAATTCGAACTTTTTGCCTTTGAGGACCCTGAATATAAGGACGTGGATTGTCAGTAAAGGAATGACATCTTGGAACAAGGACATACTTCTGGTAGTAAATGTAAAAGAAGTCACTGTAGAGGACGGTCTGGAGGAGACCAGCGACCCAAGCGATCCAGTCCGTGTGACCTTCCGAGATGTACCGGTAGACCCAGTTGAAGAGGTAGAGACCTCGGTAAGCGCCGAGTGCAAAGAGGTAATGAGTGGTGATCGTCTCTGCTTCTCCTGTGCGCTGCAGCATGAACAGTTGAGGCAAAATCGCAACGGACTCGAGCCAAATCGAAAACGACCAGAGTACCTGTCTCAGGATGAGTAAACGCATGATAATAATAATCAACCAGCCCATATAGTAACCTATATAATACTTACTTCCATCACCGTGTATTCATAAGGCAAGGCCAGGGCAAGGATCAAGGAACCGCCCAACAGATACTCGATACGGAACGTGTCAAGGTTGCTGTCGTATGTAGCCTTGAACTTGACCTTCATAAGGTAGAGGATATACAGCGAAGAACCGATAAAGAATATCTTCATACACGTGTTATAGAGCGAAACAAACTTGATGGGCAAGTCGAGGTAACGGGTAATGAAGACGATGGAATATAAAAGCTGTGATTTGAACGAGATGCCTAAGAGAAGAATATATATATATATGAGTCTTTTGTATCTTTTTCTTCTCCGTTTTCGCGTTAATTGCATACCAACACATGAGCGCGTCTTTTTGATTTTTAACAAGAGAATAAAAATGGATGCCAGATGCATCAAATCCGCCACGAGCCGAAACACATTCATCCTTCAAAAGCAAATGGTATAGCTGAACAGAAGAGCAGAAGAATAGAAGAGTAGAAAAGCGCGCGTGGTCAGATTCCTCCCCGCCTTTGGAAATCCGGCTGAGTGAGTTTGTTATTCAGTCATAATTTCTCTTCCCTCTACAACATATCCTCTACCGCATTCTAGACACTTCTCTTTGTTGTCACAATAAAATATCAGCTTATTGTGGCACTTGTACATCCACCCTCTTTACTTTACCTTGCCTCTTTGTTTTGCGTTGGTTTATCTCCATACATACCCATAAAATATTAACTGGCTGGAAGCTCCGGCATTGTGCGCGGCATACAGTTGTACGTACTGATTTACAATCTAAATTTGGAAATGATGAAGCCGCAAATAACCAGTACTATGAATCGAATAGAACAAGTAATTGAGTTGAGCCTATGACATTGCAAAAAATGCATAACATAGTAGATACCAGTATGGAAGTAATGCATTTATGTGTGTCTCAGGAGGAAGCAATGAGCCGAGACGAGAGTGCAGAATAAAAGCCTGCTCCCGGACTGTTGTGTAACAGTTTGGTGTAACGAGTCCGGTCTACTGGACGCCTAGTCTTCAGCTGTACGTACGGTACGCATCGGCCGAAAATATGTGTGATATACGTACGGTCCGTCACTAATATATCTGGAGGATATAGTGCACGCTATTCTACTGCTTATACTGAGGAACTTCAGAGTCGATGAAGAGAGACATCATCTGCTGCTACATGAATCACAGGAAAAAGATTATTTCTTGATCTTTGTGGTCTGCATCGTATGAACCAGCTTGATATACTGTACAGTCTATACAAGCGCGAGTCTGAGTCTTTTATATCCTCGAAAGATACAAGAGATTAATTTTGAGTGCAGCGGTAAGAGGGTAATACCTTACGTAATCAATTTTTATGAGAGTATTACATATACGTGCATTTGAAGGCAATACTATCAAGCCTCCATAGGAAACTAATGCATGGTACACTCGCATTTTCTGGACGCTCAGCATGTTCGAATATCGGGTTGCCGGACTTCCATGGATTATTATGTACCAAATCCTAAGGTAACACTCGTCAAATATTCTTCTGTTGATCTCTATAAGGAAGATATGTCCGCGGCAGGAACACATCAAGCTCCTAATAGAATCTGAATGTGCGATGGTTTCCAGCGAGCCCATCATAGTGGATCGACGCAAACTATAATTACGTCATAGCACTTGCAGTCTCAAGTGATGTACTTCTGTGATCAGAGTGACAAATGACTTAGAAGAATCATGCCGCATTTGGATCCAGTCGGTGGTTGTAACATGGGCTGATTTGTTGCTCGTCCATGTTTCTCAGCATATGTGGGTAGGCATAAATTTGTGTAGAACAGAAATGCAGCAGTTGGCGGGACACAGCTACAAAGATAGGTCAGACACATACGTAAACGAGCATATGTATGGATCCAACAGCGGTAAGAGGAGCCGAACTTACTTTTCAATCGTTCCACTGCATAGAGCATCGTGTCGCCATCTTTCCCTTTTGCATATGCCGCGGTATCCCTTTTTTACTGCGTACTCCATAATATTGTAGTATAGGGATGTAGCTTTGCATGACGGACGTTTCAAAGAATCTCCTCGCTCTTGGGCGAGAGAAAACTGGAAGCAGTCATAATATATCGTACTTAAACTGTGTATACTGTCCATCTGTCTTTTTCGGTGTCCAGCCCGTATCGCCGGCTGTGATCCTTCGTTAACGTTGGTCGGGGACATTTGGAGCTGCAGTTCTGGTGCCCATGTGTAACCGATCCATAGAGCATGTCTCGATGTCGGGTGCATTTTTATGCACCCACTGTCCCAAGCTTCGAAAGTAGACTATTACCAAACCCAGAAAGAACGTAAGGAAACGTTGGCAGTACCCGCTGCCAAAATTTATTTTCTTACTGCAAAGAGCTGAAGTAGTTTCGTGCAATGGGAAGAACGCGCTTCAATTTCCCGAAATGGTGCAGATCGACGTCAACGGGAGATGATAAAAAAAAAAATGAATCGGTGGATAAACCAGAAATAGTGTTGACATGGGAATGTCCCGAGGCCGATGATGTTGATGACAATGTAGTGTGGCGTACAACGTAGAAGATCCAAAGAAATCCGGGCCGAGCGATACGGCCGGAAAAAAAGGGGTTGGGGGTGAGGGAGGAGAGAAGGAGGGTCGGATATACGGTGGTGTAGGTAAGGTGCCTCTTATTTGAGTTCGCAGATCAGCACTGTACAAGGGCTGATGACCTATCGATATCCTTCTTGACAGAGTAGCACAATCTGTGCATGGGAAAGCAGCTCTTTTTGGTTATCCCTTCTCTCTCAATCATGCTGTATCCACGTATCTGGGATCCCATGCTGTGCGCATTCCCGCCCTGTCTGTATTACCCGCGTGTGGCAATGGCAACACACAGCTGCGCAAGCAAAACAAACAAAACAGGAAAAAAAGGGGAAGGGCACAATTCCATTGCACATTCACACAAAAATTACAGGAAACACGAGAGCATTCAGGGTCGTCCCAGTTTTCTAATGATGAGTGTCTAGGCCTTGCGAGAGAGATGCAGGCGCAATATCGTACCTTCAAACTTTATCATTGGGGTGCAGATGCAGGCGGATATGGCGGTCCGACAATGCGGCGAGAGGCAAGGTCAAAAAAAAAAAAGGCAGACAGACGACACAGACGACGCAGATGGAAACCTTGTTCCCCGGTCTATATGCGATAGGATAGACGCTCGAAAATAAATAGCAAGCGTGGTCGTGTTGGATTTATTTTTGGTACGGTGCAACGTCTACTAAACACTGACAGTCTATTATTTACCGCAGAAAGACGGACCCGGGCTACAGGGTTTCTTCTACGAAAGCCGATCTTTTGTTTAATGAGAACCAATCGGCGGGGAAGAGTCAGGGAGTGTGAAACTGAGCTAGAGGATGACGATTGCACGGAATCTGAAAACTTATTAAATGCGGTGGTGCTCGCGTGGCAATTGGGCTACTGCCCGCACACCGAAAAAGAAAGCCCTCAAGACGCGAGCGGCGCGCGCCCGACGCATACATATAAAGACGGAAGCCTGGATTCTAGGAATTCACCTTTTCTTTCTTTTTTCTACTTTGGTCAATGCTTGTATGGATCTCGCGCGGCGCCTTCCCTTAGAGCTGGTGCTGGCCATCCTCTCCGAACTGCCTGTCCCGGAGCTGGCACGGCTCCACGGAGATCCGTACGTCGACCGGCTCTTACTCAACCACCCATGGTTCAACGAACGCCGACTCTACATTTGCCTCACTACCGGGAACCATTTTACCCTCCAGCCTTACTTTGCGCCTGGCCGCATCCTCCCTGTGCCCCAGCTGAACGTTCTCGACACTGTCGCTACCCCTCATTGTTATCTGTCTGCCTGCGTCCCCTTCCAGGTTTCCCGCTTCCACCACGACCAGCACCAGATTGAATTTTCGCCTCAATACAAACCGTTGCTCTCGGTGAAGCGTGCACGCGCTCATTTTGGCGGCTTCTTTGGCCTCGCGGTCCTCTTGACCGACAAGCGGCACACGATCATCAAACGTAGTCTCCATGCGGTCAAGCCATCTGTTACGCCAGAGTTCTCGCGCGAGGGCTTCTTTGGTGGTTCTGTCTGCTTTTCTCAAGCAGGCGATGATATCTCCTTATCGCGCTGCACCGTCAAAATTGACTGGTTCTGTACATAGACTATTTTATCTGCATATATAATACAAGCGCCTTTTTCCCTTTTACTTTTCTCAACGTCTTGTCTCATTCCATTCTCTTGCTGCCTTATAAAATGGTGATATATATTTAGCAATGCTCCCGTTACACCGGCGGTTTCTTCGTCTTCAAGTTGCCTTGCCCGTGTTTGGTAGCGTCGAGTAGTAACAACTTCTGGTCCTCGCTTAGGTCTTGTTGAGAAGTTCGGTCCACCGCGGTGTGGATCATGGCACCCGAGGTGGAGAGTACCCTGCCCATGAGGACTCGCACGACATGGTCGTACCAAAAACCAAGGAAAGGAACGGATTGGATGAGACCTTTAACCAAGAAAGAGAGAGATTGAAATATATGGGGGGCGGAATGATGATGATGGCACATCGATTCGTTAACATGCATGCAGTGGAATATGCTTATGTTTACTTTGTGAGACCTTCCAAAGTCCAGCTCTCGTTATGCTCAGCGATCTTCAATAAACCGCTGTCGAGGTCGGTTTCTCGAAAACGCAGTGTAACCACGACAGGCAGCTCAAGTTGCACAAGCGGCACTGCGCGGGGACACAGTCGTTGTGTCAAGAATACGACACACGTCTCTCCGTCGAAGCAGACGTTGTCTACTCGTGGAGGATATTTGTTGAGTGTTCTCCAGAGCAAAAGGATACTAATGTAAGTTGCAACTTTGGGTCAGATGGGATATGGTATTTCCGAATACGGATGCACACGAGGCACTAATGGGAAATGAATGGGGTATCCTTACTGTCGTATGTTGTACGTTCCCGAGGTGGTAAGCAGAGGAGAAGAAAAGACGGCTTCCGAGAAGTAGTAATGCTGGAGAATTCGCTGTTGCTGGGTATCATTAAAGGAGAAGAGGTCGTTTACTACACCTTTTTTCAACTAATAAGAATGATCAAGAACTTCGACATTGCGACATGAGCAACAAGAAAGCGGAACATACGAGTCATAAGGTCCTTGTAAGTATCATGGTGTTGTGTCCTAAGCTCCAAATCCATTTTTGCGATTATCAAGTCGTACAGTGAAATGTATAATCAATAAAGAGTATAATATCAATGGGTAAGTAGGGTATGGGTATCTTATTATATGTGGTCTATATAGGAAAGAGAAAGCGCACCATTCAAGGCGGGGTAAAAGAGTAAGGAAATGCGAGGCACAATTTTAAGCACCCTTTTTTGTATTTTATTTTCTGCCTAATGGAAGACCAAGCAGGTACACGCATACATACTTGGCTTGTTGTCCATTCCACACCCTGTTACTTATACAGCCCATTCCAATAGATCTTCTAGCCGAAAAGACACTTCGTGCCAAATGCTCTGCTGGCATGTACAATTTCAGCCCCAAGGCCAGAAACATGAGACGACGACTTGATAATCTTGAAAGCTTACTTGTTGAGGCATATTCACTTCCACGACGCGATCCCAGAAAAATGACCGTTCGTAACCGAATGAGCGAATCCATTCAGGAGTTTACCCTTCACGCGTTTCAAGTCGATGGCTATCGATGCCGTCTGCCTTTTATTCGCTTGTTCTTTTCTATTCTACTTCCCAGTAAGTCTTTTTCTTTGATATCCTTCCGTTACTCTGATGACGATTCTTTTCTACAGACAAAGACAAACCTTCGTCTCATGAGATTCTTTTTATACCCGAGTGGGACTCCTCGGCTCAGTCAGATCAACAAGAACAAGAAGGTATAAATCGACGGCGATAAATAATCTATGAGGAAACTTGATTTCTTAACTTCTTTTTTGCTAGATGGAATTTTCAAATATCCTTTGATCCTCTTTCGAGCGACGGACAAAGCCATGCATGTGGTGGAGCAGTGGTTAGAACAAGCATTTGACTGCTATCTCGTCAATTTGTCTTTTCAGCGTCCAGTAATGGAAGGTCTCTTGGAAGACTGGAAGTTCCATCTCGTCGACACTCCTCCAACCGAAGACATGCGTATCAAGGGTAGCTTCCACTTGTTTGATGTCAATTCTCATTAATCAGCTCGTTTCAATGCTAGTTCCTAATTCAAGACAAAAGGAAATCGCTGGCGTCACGATCGAGTATGAGTTTAAGGAAGCTGAATTATCTCAACTTCGGTTCACGTTTGGCATAAAACAGATTATCGACATCCATAAAAAGTAAGCATATCTCCCGACCATATCTGATGGCTCACATGTATCTAGGTTATCTGATAATAAGCTGACCCTCATCGAGGCCCTTGAGTCGCATCTCCATCGTGTCGTACGCATCAAGGTATGGAAGCTCAAAATGGCCCGGATCACCTTGGACGACTTTTCCATCCAGCATGATGGCACACTCAAGGTATGCATCTTCATCTATTTACCTCGTTGTATTGAACAAATTCCAAAACGAATAATATGCGTTTTAGTTTATCAACGGATTACCGCGGACCAACCTTATCCGATACCTCAAGCGTCTGACTTCTCTTGAACAATCAGATTCTCGCAAATAGCATTCATAACAGCATCTTTAATCGCATCATCCTTTTTCTTTATTGAAATGTACAATACACTCTTTTCGTCATTACTTCATTTATATCAAGAAAAGTGGTTCAAGCAGACCAAATGGAGTCACCTTTTTTTATTCGGGATACATAGACAAAGTCCTCTTTAGTATTTATTAAAAGCTCCTCAATTGCAAAAAGTTATTAGCTTAGATGCTGTCACGCTAGGCGCGATGGAAACCAGCTGAAGGGCGTCATACAAAGTTTTTGACCGTCCACCTTATACAGCCGGCAAACTTTAGGGCGCGCCCGATTATATACCGCGGCATTACGAACAACTAAAGGCGTCATGCTAGCGGTGTACGATCAGAAAGTGTGTGTGGATCATATACAATACATTGCACGGTGGACGAATTCCGACCGTTTAGCTATCCGCGCACTTTTTGTAGTGGGCAAAGGGATTAAAATATATATGACTGATGTGCAAGCACGAACGTAAGTCACCCGTATCGGCCAGCAACCACATCTTACATTTACCGCATATCTCTAAAATTATGCAATTTCTCTTTTTGTATTTAGCAAACAAGCAGGATCAAAAAATCCACCCTTCCCAAATAATGAATGTATAGATAGCCCTTTGTCATTCATGCGCATAGCTACATACATGTGCTGGATCGGCGACCGTAGCACGTTTAGGCGTCAGAAACAATTATACTTGTGTTTTTTAACGATATTATATTCATATGTTCAGATATGACCCAATGTCCTCCATGGGGGCACAATGAGAGACACATTTATACAAGTTGAAACCGGAAGTTTCAATGCTATTTAGTGTTGTATGTGCTCGCGCACAATGTCGGCGGTCTTCATGGCATTCTCACGTTCCTCGCCAGGGTTGGCTTCACGTTCTGCACGCTCGCGTTCCTCCATGTTCTCGACTTGTTTCTATAATTTAAACGCGATCATATCATGAGTGGGTTCCATCCTTTCAACTTCAACAATAATAGTGTATTACCCATCCGAGTCCTTCCTCTGAATCAGACGGAGAACGGCTTCTCTGGCGTGTACCAAAATCAGGGTTGTAGTCGGTCTGTTGCTGAGACGAAGCTTGGGGGGCAGAGTCCTCGTCATCAGCAACGGTCTCGACGGTAACGTGGTGCTTTTTGGACGACATATCGTGTTTAGGATATAGAAGAAATGAAGGAAGAGATACGGGAAATGGTATTGTTTCTTTGGATCCAAATTTATGCAAAAAGTCTTGTGAGGGAGATGCGCGAACCATGATGTCATAACATGTATTAGATTACTTTCTTGTTTAAGAATCCGGAGGAGGAGGCATGGACAAAATTGATGAGATGGAGCCCTTGCTTGGCTCTTCCGTGGTGGATGAGGAGTGACTATGAGACTGCGTTGGCTGAACGGTTGTCGCAGAAGACGTGGGTATGGTAGGGGTGGCAAAATCTGCATAGCTTTGCAAAGGTCGGCGGGCTGGGGCATTATGAGCCTCAGGATTGGGTGACCCGTACATATCGGCGTAACTAGGGAGAGGACGAGACGCTGCCGTGTAATTATGCCCATAATCCTGTGCCGACGACATGGAATCAAACAGGTCATCGTAACTCTGAAGCTGCCGGCCGCGCGGGGCTGGCACAGCAGGAATAGCTGCAAGAGGAGCAGGTGGTGGTGTGTAGCCAGCCATGGCAGCAGCAGCTGCGACAGCGGCATCTCCATGAAGTTCGGTCTTTTTCGATTTGCGACTAAAAAATGACAATTTTTGTTTCAGTTGAGTTGACTGACGCAGCTCTGATACTATAGAATCTCATCTCACCTTCGGTTTTTCTTTGGGCGCCGATGCTGTCGCTCGGCCTCGTCGTCTGAGAATTCCTCGTCCTACAAAGTGTGCATGAGTCAGTCAACCTGAGTGGTATCATTCCAAAATTATAAGCAGTACCGCTGAGCCTATTTCTTCGTCGTATATATTGCTAGCATCGGTGAACTTCATTTTCTTGAGTTCATCAACGTGCACGAGTTTGGTACGTTGGTAGGCAGGCACGAAATAAATACGCGCATTCACCTGTGCATGCTCTCGATCGATTTCTTCGGGTGTGCGGTATCGAACAGCATACAGTGGTCTTGCAACGGGGCCGAAAGTATCAAAAACCTAAGTAGTATATTCCCGTATGAATGATGTCCTTCAAAACAGCTTCAGGTTTGTTTTTTATACCTCTCCCATCTCTGTCCTATCTTCATAAGCGAGAAGGGTGCCGATATCGAGTACTTTATGGCCTTGATTCGGGTCGCTTTCTACGACGACCGTCGTATCGATGACCTCACGGATTGTGCCAATATATTCGAGTACAGTTTCTGGTGTGATGGAGAAATCAGGCCGCGGAACCTCGATAAAGTCAACTTCGTTCTTGCTCCGGATGGGACCTTCTTCGCTCGGCCTATCATATCGTCTTAGCTACCATGACCATTTTCGAAGAAAAGAGGACAGAGACGTACTGTTCCTCGTCATCATCGCCGTCTTCCAGGGGAGCTACCGGAAGATCATCATCACCGTCATCGTCATCGGATCCTTCTTCAGAATCTGAGGAGAACTCGTCCTCGCTGCTCTCTTCACGGGTGTCAGCATTTTTGGCCTGAGCAATCGCTATATCAAGGGCATCCTTTTAAAAAAGCGGTTAGCAAAAAGAAAAACATGACCTGGTGCAATCTGGATGGTACCATAGGTTCTGACTTGGTATCCTCCACGTCTTGCTTCATATTGACCGCGTCTGGCTTGACGTCCATCACGTCTGGCTTAGCATTCACTGCGTCTGATGCAACTGCATCGACATTCATCGCGCTCTGACCAGAATCTTCGGATCTGACATCTCGCTCAGAATCTGCTGTTCCAGCTATGGATGATTTGTTGATGTTTTTCATGTCAATGTCGTCCTACAGAATTCGATGTTAAAGGCAAAAAAAGACGGGTCGGTAGTGGCGTCAGATCTACCTCGGGATCGGCAGGGAAGACAGAAATATCACGTTTTACAGTATTGTTGACAACAGTATCATGTTGCTGAATGACGGTCGCGCCTGGTGAGTCAGATCGTTCGCCATGCTCGAGATCGTCTTTGCAAGCTGCCAAAATGGGTTCCATATGTGTATATGTATAAACGTATTATGGAAGAGAGGGCAAAAATTATGCAAACTGATTTTCAAGTCACAATACAATACAAGAGGTTCGCTCATATTGGGATTCAATTTTAGACTTTCTTTTAGGGTAAAATTTTTTTAAAAATTATGCATCGAGCGTTATATAAGCGAGTAATAAAGTATTAAGAGAAAGCGAAAAAGACGGGGAAGAGATGACTAGTACACTGCTTCGAAAACATCAAAAGGCAGAAACCGAAGAAAGCGACGTTCACATGGAAGGCTTCTTGAGGAAGTCGAACTGTACCAGGAGCCTGAGGACACACTTGGGATTATCAACACACATGGCGAGACTGGGAACTGTAGCAGGGTTGAAACCAGGCAACTTGCTGGCTGTATCCCTGTATGCTGCCAGCATTTCGGGGTTCTTCATGAAAGTCTCCATGATTTTCATCTTGATCGGCTTTGCTATCTTCTTCACTTCGTCCGTCTGTACAGGATCAAGCACGTCAAGCATCTGCCCCGGAGAAGATGGTGCGGCTGCACCGGGTTGTGCGGGTTGTGCGGGTTGTACGGGCTCTACGGGCTCTGCTGCGGGTTCTGAGGGAGGGGTGGCAGGCGCAGCATGGGCAAACACGACGAAAAGTATACAGGTAGCAATAGCAAGAGTAATAAAGTGACGCATAGTTGACAAAGGGAAGTAGGAAAAGGTGATATGTTTAGAATATCTTTGATGCTTGCTATTGTCGTTTTATATACAAGCTGTTTGGCCTCTCCTTTTCTTGATGCATTACGGAACGAAAGGAAGGAGGTTTGTTTTTTTTTGCCAGGGCCAAGACGAGTAGAAATTTTCTCAACCTAGATGCTGTGATATGCAACGCAGGACACAAGGGTTTCTATTGTCATACACAAAAATTAGGAAGCTATAGACGCACGAAGGGGACTACGTCTTCAGCCGCAAAGAAAACGGAAACATTGCATGACGAAGTCAATGACTTATTCAAGATTGTCCGCCTTGTCACCAGTGACAGACGTTTGACTAGGTCCGATACATGTAGATTCAGCCTTTTCTCTGCTACATGGCTGCTATTCTGTGAAGCATTTTCAGGCGATCAAGGATAGCCGTGAATAAATGAGAAGGAGGATAGCTCGGGACGGAATATTGAAGAATATGAGAAGGCGATTGATCCTGTTTCCCCGAGAGCTCCTACATCCGCACAGCTTACTATCTTGCCTTCAAGGAGCGCTGCATAAGGTATTTGTATCATTCTAACCCATATGCACCCGCACTTCTCCGTATGTATTATTTATACCTCCAGAGAAATTCTTTATCAAGATACATATATCGTCCGGATATCTGTTGTCCTGATGACAGTGGCCGAGAGTGTGAAGACCATATTTGTGTTTCGTGGGAAGTATAAAGATTGACGGGGCTGTCTGTTTGGTGTCCACCATAATTGCAAAGGGGCCTCTGGTATTCAGGGGTGTATGTCCTAAATACACGAGATTTCATATGCGAAATAGTCCCCGCAGTAGATACACCATTAAGGTGTGTACTTTGCAATATGTGGGTGATTGTCTCGGTTTATGAAGAGATAATATCCTTTAATAACATGTAGATCAGAAGAATGTTAGATCCGAAAAATATACTCCAAGATATAGCCTTTATATATTATAGCTTTGTTCGAGATTTGCCGCTTGCGTTGTGTGACACACTCCTTTCTTTCTTTACGGTTTGACGGCTGCCATGTTACGATCCTCTGTGCTTTCATTGACGCGTCCTCGGCTGGCCACAGCCATTGCTCGGCATGGTTTCCATTCGACTGCGTTTGCTATGGCACCCAAAGTCGTGGCAACTCGTGTCCTGCCAGCCAACGCTCAAGCGCGTCTTGAGAAAGAGAACTTTGACCTCAAGCAATGGAAAGAAGACAGCTCCATGCCGCGTGAAACCCTCCTCAAGGAGATTCAAGGTGACCTCATCCAGTTCACAACGAAAAACAATATACTCAATGGGGACATTCAGGTGCCGAGGGTCTGATTTGCCTGCTGTCAGACAAGATTGACAAGGACGTTCTTGAGGCTGCAGGTACGGGCTCACAAGTCGAACTTTCGCAGGCAATTGACTATTGAAAAGGTCCCAGTCTTAAGGTGGTGACGACACTGAGTGTTGGATACGATCATATCGACCTTGCGACAGCCAAGAAAAACAATGTCCAAGTCGGTTACACCCCCGACGTCTTGACAGATGCGACAGCTGATTTGACGGTCCTGTTGACTTTGGCAGCTGCCCGCAAGATGAAGCAAGGGATTCGCGCGGTTGAGCAAGGCGAGGTAAGTCCTCTCTTGGAAATAGCATCAAAGTCTTGCTTGGATATTAAACAGACGCGATGGCTACGACAAACAGTGGCGTGAATGGAGACCCAATTGGCTCTGCGGCTATCAGTTTGCAGGAAAAACCCTGGGTATGGTCGGCATGGGTCGTATCGGTGAGGCTGTGGCAAGGCGTTTGCGTGCGTTTGGGATCAGCCGCACTCTGTACTGGGGCCGTCGTGAGAAGCCAGAGCTGCATGAGCCGCTGCAGGCAGAGTTTGCTTCCTTTGATAAATTGCTTACCGAGTCGGACTACATCGTTGCTTGTTGTGCCATGACACCAGAGACCAAGGAGATCTTCAACTATGATGCTTTCAAGAAGATGAAGCGATCGGCTGTAAGTAATAAAAGACGCGTGTTGTTCGTTTCTGATAAATGCTGCCCTTCTTCAGATCTTCGTCAACAGCGCGCGTGGCGGTGTCGTGAAGCAGGATGATCTGAGTAAGTTCTCTGTACTGCCATTTTTTAGTTAAACTCATCCGCGTTTGTTATCAGTTCGTGCCCTGGATGAGGATCTGCTTGCTGGTGTAGGCTTGGATGTGACAACACCTGAGCCCCTGCCCACAAACAGCGCACTCTTGAAGCATGATAATTGCGTTATCTTGCCTCATATCGGTAAGTGGCAAGGAATCAGAAAAGTATAAAGTACTCATGTAATGTATGACAGGGAGTGCAACGATTGAGGCGCGTGAGGTGATGGGAGAAATGTGTATTGATAATGTGCTTGCCGGCATACAGGGCAAACAGCTTCCATTCGCTCTGAAGCATTAATTAGATAATAAAAATAGAAAGATGCGCCACAAACAAATGGGCATACAGCATATGTACAAAAATGTACACAAATACATAGATTAGACAGGTACCTTACAACTATCAATAGTCTACGGTCTTGGAAAGAAAAGGACAAGTCGGCCATGCCTATTCAGATAATCACCTCTTATTCCGACAACAAGAGTGAGTTTTGTGGCACGAAAACTCCTCTTCGTTTCCCACTTGTGTCTCCCTTTTTGAACCCTTTTGGACGCTCCTTCGTACCCCGCACAGCAGTCCATACACTCCCTCACTCGTCCTCCTCTGTCTTTCTCTCTTTCTGTCGCGGTCAGCCACTTCAGCATGACTTTCTCGCGGATGGAGGCTGCCCTGGAAGACGCATTCGTTGAATGGGTAATTTAAGGATGAATATCTCCCATTGTCCTCCTTTCCTGACTTCTTTACTTTATCATTCCACATGGCACCTAGTTCAACACCTTTGAATGCAAGTCTAGTCCTATTGACACCGTCGTTGAACTTGCCGATGGTGTTGTCTTTTCCGAGGTCTTGACCGACATGTAACGTGTACCTTAAAATAGACTACTCCGCCCTTTCGACTCACTGTCTCCTCCTTTACGCGGATGGTTCCAGCGATGCCAAATGGTTCAAGCAACTGAGCAAACCAAACGGACATAATAACGTGTCAGCAGAGAATACGAACGGAACCGCCGCCAAAGATGCGAATAATTGGGTCACTCGGCTCAATAACCTGAAAAAGCTACACAAGCTAATTACTCGGTATTTCGAGGAAGTCCTCGGCCAGGATCCAGAACTTCTACCCGCTGTCAACCTCAACACTATCGCCAAAGACGCCGACCTGCATGAGCTGCTGTTACTATGCCAACTTATCGTCGCTATCGCTGTCCAGTCGGATAATAACCGTACCTATATCGATATGATCCAAAGCCTAAGCCAAAAAAGTCAGCATGCGCTCATGGTATCCATCGAAGAAGTAATGAACAGCTTCAACAACGAAGATACCACCAACACACGTATGTCTCAGCTTTCCGGTAACTCCAATACAACTACATCTCGAAGCTTCCAGCTCGACAGGTGAGTGAATTCAGACGAACCTATCTACAAGACCGTCTAATCCTCGTTGATTGCAGTGATATGCCCTACCGCTACCAGCTTGAATTCGAAAGGATCATGATGGAAAAGCGCCAAATCGAAACCACACATACCCAGCTCTCTGCAGAATTCGATGAGCTCAGAAATCGTTTCGTAAGCTTTGTTTCTCTTGGGAGCCCACTTGCATATGCTCATTTTTGAACCTGCAGGAGGACCTGCTTATCGAAAAGGAGCATCTGAACACACGGCTGCATGACATGGACGAGGCGATAAATCAGGCAAACACGACCGGCAAAGCCGACTATGTGATGCGCACCGAGATCGATCATCTGAAGCAAGATCTCGCAAAAAGCGAGGAACGGCGGCAAGAGACTGAGCTCATGCTGGAAGAACATCAGGCTACCATCAATGAACTCAAAAGAAAGGTAAACTTTCCTCTTCACAAAAACGGTGGCAAGCCGCTAAACTTGTTTTAGGCGGAAGAGCTTCAAAACAAAGCAGATGAGACGGAGATCATGCGAGATGAACTGGAAGAAGCCCGCCATGAAATCGAACGGATGCATAAATTGGAGACTTTGCTCGAAAAGTATAAGCGTAAGCTTGAAGATACAGCTGATTTAAAGCGTCAAATCAAGGTCGGTCTGCCAAGTCTCGTAAACAAATACAAGATAACTCATATCCGTTAACAGGCACTCGAGGAACAAAATACGAGTCTGTTGGAGCGAAGTCATCAAGTTGAGGATGAGTATCGGAAAGTGCTGGCTTTCAAAACCCTGATGGACTCCTACAAGGATCAAGTGCAGCACCTGGAACAGGGCAACCGCGAGATACTCAAGGAGCGTAACAAACTTGAGGAGGAAGTGCGCAACATGGCGCAGACCTGTCATGTCCTGGAACAAGACCGAGACCGCAACATGGAGCAGGTGCAGCTATTGGAGGAGCAAATCCGAGAGATGGAACTGGGTGGCGGAACCACCCTTGACGAAGCCATCGACCGTCGCGCCAGCGTCGTCATTGACGATGATATCGACCCGGACAGTGCGAACGCCGTAGAAGAGAACATGAAGAAGGCAAACGTGACAGAAATGTAGGTCATGAACATGTTTGGTGGGAACCTCTCTCACCTTGCTCTTACTAGGCGTTTGAGCATCCGAAGGTTGCAACGACAAATCAAGGAGATGGAAGAGGCTCAGCAGAAGCAGCAACAGCCGTCATCCAATGGAGGAGAAACCACGCCAGCAGGTCAGGCGACGGAAGCGCCTCAATCGTCCAAGGAACAGCTACAGAAGGTACAGACCTGCGTTGGAACGAGGATGAATGGCGGCTCATACTTGTATTCTGTAGGAATACGCTGCAGTTCAGGAAGAGCGCGACAGGTTACGGCAGGAGCTTAATCAAATCCGCAATGGCATTCCCGACTCGCTTCTAAACCAGACGCAGACCATCATGGCTTTCCGATCACGCATCCTGGATCTCGAAAAGGAATGCACTTTCCTGAAAGAAGGCACGATCAAGCTGGAGGCGAATGTCCTGCAAGGCACGCGGAGCGTCGCCAAGGATGCAGACACTCTCCAGCTATACGAAAAAGAGCATACCAAGATCCAAGGGCGCTTGAATCGACTTGAGGATATCACCAAGATGCAGCTGCACGATATCAACCGGATGCTGGTTGAAGCCAACTATCTCCACGGGCTCGGCACAGACGGTGTCATTACAGATCGACCCAAGTTGAGCGAGTAAGTACAATCGAGCGCATACGCATCCTTTTCTTTTCTTTGGCTTACACTGCTACTTCCTTTTTCTTTAGTGAGGATCTCGAGGTGATCAAGGAGCAGAACGCGGCGTTACAAATCCAGGTGCTGCATTTGCAAGAAGAAATTAATGAAACACAGAGCAAGACGCGCAAGACGCGCGAGGTACGTCTGCACATTACAGTAATACGTGGATACTTACTTGTGTATTAGATGATCAAGCTGTATACCCAGCTCTTGCAAGAAATGACCGCACGCTTCATGCGACCAGATGAACCTTCAGCTTTGCTGACGAGAACACCACGCAGCAAAGAGGAAGAGAACGATCTGCTCAAGGTAGTAAAATTGCGTTTCTACTCAGCGGTCAAGGACTCATCCAGAACTCTTAGAAACAAATCCATGACGTACGTGTTCAATCTCGGAGGGAGCAGCAACTTATTATATCCGCCTGGTACGATCTTGCCCGACGCAACCACCGCGAGGTCTCGTCTCTGTCCATGGGCTCCACACCCTCCTCCTGGCTGGGCAGACAGCGCAAACTACTTGATGGCCAATTAAGGAAACGTCTCTGCTAAACTAGATAGAAAAAGGCAGCAATCCGAGGAAGGAACTTTTCTATATATATATTCTACATATACTGATCCACATACACATGTACCCGCTCACTTGCTCACTCGTTGAAACTACTGCTGTTTGTGTAGTTGAGCGTTTCTTTACTCTCATAAATCTGCTAGCTCTCAACCATAATGGTTCAGCTGTAGATTGGATGCAGTTACAAGTGCAAGCCGTGGGCATTCTTTTTATGCACCATTAAACTGCATTTGTAGCCATAGCGTCTTCCGCAGCCGGGGTGATCGCATGGAAACCTGTTGACCTACGTATCACGATATGTTTAGTTTGCCACATGTTATACGCATGCGCTACGTGATATACCCCAGCATGGTAACGTTTCAAGTGGTTTTCCAGCTCTTTCTCTATTGCGTACTTGAAGCCAGAGCATAAATGACACGTTTTCTGTAACGGTTTTGTATGCATTTTTTAGCATATTACTTACGCATCGAACTTTTATGCCTCTCTAAACATGCTCATCTATCTCCGTTTTTTCCACTTACCATCGCGTCTGGGTGCTTAGCTTTGACATGATTTTTGTGACCTACGTAGCTTTTGAATGTGCGCCTACACCCATCAATTTCGCATACTCCCAGAATCTGCGTGGTTCATTGTTATCAGAGCTAAACTGGATAGCCACAGTTCCTTGGTGTTCTTACCTTTCCACTGGTAGACAAGTGATCTCTAGTTCGATGGTCCTCCAGCTGTGAATGAGTCCTGAATTTTAGGCGACAGCCCTCAAAAGGACATTTGAGACTGCTTCGCTATGTACGGTGGCATCCGCCACGGTTAAAAGCAGCACACTTAACGTCAAAATATCTTACCACTGGCAGTTCGACATGATAAGCAATATTATGGTTATGAAGAGCACCCTCTGTTCTGAATAACGCCGAGATGCAACTTTTTTTCTGGCACTTGTATGGACCCTTGTAAATGAAAACGAGTAATGGTAAATGAAAGTTGGTGTGCGATAGATCCGAAGTACAAACATTTTTTCCGTCCGATCCAGTGGAATCACTGTCATTATTAGACGCGTCCTAAATATACAAATGAGACGATTAGTCTACGGTTTATATCGCCACGTAGACAACAGACGGACCTTTGTTTGATTGTGCTTTACCAGAAAATGATATCTCAAGCTACTCTGGCAGGAGTAGGACCGCGGGCACTCACTACACATATGACGTTGATGCGGCTATGGAACCAGTAAGTATAATGTAGTTTGCATAGCCACAGTCGCTAACCTGTCTGTAGCTCCAGTTGATTATCGACCCTGTTGTAGCTCGGGTTCTGCACGCGGAGTAGTATTGGAGTAGCAGATATTGGGCCCTTGTACAGGTACTCTGGAGTTCAAGGGTTTTGATAAACTCCAAAAACTGTATCAAGTCAAAGTCATATATGCTTTTAAGCTTCTTTCTCCTAAAGCCAACCGCAAACAATATACTGTTCACAGAGAATAGATTTAGATCATAGAAATCCCTGTATAAGCGAATCCACGGTGAGTCCATCTGCATGGTATTCAAAATGTGTATACTTACTGCGCGATGACGCAAGCCGTACGGTCATTTTTCACATTGTGGATATACTGATGAAATGAAAGCCGCCTTGGACAAAAGAAGTTCTCTGATATTCGGCCATCACTCTGCAGGTATTTTCGAAGCATTTGGAGTTTGCCGTTCAAAGGTATGTTGTGCTGCTCTAAGAGGTTGATTCCTCGTGCGAGTATACTGTTGTTCTCGTCTGTGCTGGGTATATACAATATATGACGCGCAGCTGAATTGGGTGTGTGCTGCTCTTTACCCTTGTTTGTGTCACGAGCTGCGCGGCGCAGGGACTGAAAGCCAATGGAAATAAGGTTTGTGGAGAACCAACACAGAAGTCCGGTATCCGTAGCGCCCAGCTGTACACCCGAGTACCATAGTTCCGGTTGCTGCTGGTTGCTGCCATGAGTCCAATCCACCAGTCCATTTGCCATGATATACCCGAACAAGAATATTAGAAAGTGTTCGATCCGTTCCGGGCAGTTCTTGGGTAGAAAATTCTGGAGGAGCACTAGGTCTGATCGATGGCTTTGACTTGAGGGCAGACCGAGATCAACAATCGCGGAGGAGTTTTCAGTGCGGCTCTTATAGCTCCAAAGTACATAACCGATATGTCCAGCATTGTATTTGGAAGATATCCGTCCGTTTTTGTAGAACCTGTAATGACAAGTTCCCTTTTTAAAATAATTGCGTTTCGGTACAGCGAAGCACGTACTTAAGATTGGGCTTTGGGACGCCACAGCGGTAGAGGAGATTATAAAGAGATATAAACTCGCAGGCCTTGAGGACGATCCTAAACCCAGGCGCAGTGGAGCTGTGGCATCCACTGCCTGTATAGAAACCTATAAAGAAGTAACGCATGGGATCGGTGACATCGTTGATAAATCCTCGTGGCAAACGATTGGCTAGGCGATCTCGGCCACTCAAACGCGTCGGGATCGCTCGCTCTTGCTTGACGGTCCTGGGAATAGACGCTGGAGTCCATTGGGCTTGTTTCTTGCTTACGACTGGAGCTCGATCAACTGTAGCAGCATCCCGGGGCAATGTGGTATCACGACCCTCCTTGGCTTCGGGCGCGGGCTCAGAGGGCGTTGGATCACCGAGACTTACCGCGAGCTCTTGCGTATCCTGAGCTGTCTTCATTTCACCCTTGACATTACTTTTCTCAAGCCACTCGCTTTCGCTATGCTTGCGCTTGGACACCGGATAGGCTCCATAGTTATAGCGTATTTTGCCGTACTTCGTTGCCTCAGTTCTACTGCTCGCGATGACGTAGGAGTTGCCTGGAGTATAACAAAGCGTCTTGCTGACCATAGGGTGAGGCAACGGATATCTTATTTGGGAATAAAAAAAGAGAAGGAGAAAGAGAAGAAGCTTGCAGAAGAGGCATCACAAGGTTTGAATATTCTACATGTTGACTGGCCATATGTGCCACGCCAGCTACGTTTAGTTTCGCTGTTTGTTTTACGCATTGAGCTAGTACCACCATCGGATACCGAATCCGGGCTGAAAACGTCATGCCAAATACAAAAATAGGCACTCAATGTCGTACGATTATATTTTAGGACCATGTACTTCTGTAGAAAGTGAATGGCTCTTTTCTTTCTGGAACGCCTTACAAGTGCTGCAGATATAGTATATTGTAAGAACTGAAAAGAAATGAAAAAAATTGTGGAATTTTCTATAACTCGATCTTGGAAGGAGGAACGCCCATGTCGGGCGGGTGGCTCGTACCCTTCTCCGAGATGCCGCCCATATCCGCCTCGATGGTCTCATAGTCCGGAGGAGGCACAAGATGGGGCCACTGCACGAACTGGTTGCCGTGGCGGATCGCAAAACGGATACCGGACATGACCACCGAGAACCAGAATGCGAGAAGGAGCAGGTACGAGACCCAGGAATGCACACCCGAAAAGTTGGGACGAACAATGTTGAGTAGAAGCATAAAGAGAGCAAAGATCAAGATAGATGGCACCTAGATACTAAGTGAGCCTTTTGTCCCAGATCAACGCTGTTCAACCTACCACACGGATACGGAGGGGCTTGGAGACGGCGTAGGGGCTCTTATACGGACCAACAACGTTAGCCACACGATAATTGCCGAGAAATAGGTCGAACGCATCCTGTCGCTGGCCGTCCATAAAGTTGTTCATGACATAGCGCGTCAATGAATTGGACAGATCCTGCAGAGCGCCTGCCTTTGTCCGCTGACCGGTTCTAAAGAAACAAAATGTCAGTACATGTAAAGCCGGTCTTTGACGGCGTTCTTACCTCGTAAAGTCGGTCTTGAGGGCGCCCGTACCAGAGTAGGTCGAACTGACAGCATCGGCATTGTCGGCCCATACTAAGATTCTCTCAGTCTCACCATGCTCACTATGCCTATTGCGTATTACTTACCATTACGGTATACAAACATGAACTTCTCGTGTCCTTCGATTGACTCGTTGGGAGCCAAAATATCGAGAACGCGCAGTTGTTGAGTCAAAACCCAACGTGCGAGGGTACCTTGGACAACGTTGGTACGGTCCAAGCAGTCCATGCAGTTGGAGCGGACGACACCCGACTGGGATTTGCGCGTTTCACCCTCATCATTATAGTAATAGCCCTGCTTCACAAGCTGCTCTTGGAGCTGATCAACCAAAAGCTGAATACGGTCCCAGCGCATGCGCTTGCATTCGCTGTGGAAGTCGAAATGGGTATAGTAGAGGCGGGGGTCGTTCAGCTGCTCGACGGTGCGGGCGTATGCCTGGCCCATGGGGAGTTCGTAGCCCTTCTTGTTGACCAGATTGACAAGGATCTGAGGTCCATAGACGCGGATTTGCTCATCGAAATGAGCACGGGCGGCGCCCAACTATTGACAAAGTTATAATACCCTGTCCGGACTTTGGATAGGATGACTTACGCTCTTCCGGCTCTCACCGACCCAGAGACGGGGAGTATACTTCAGGTTGATGATCTGCGACCAGTAGACAGGAATGGAGCCGCGCGTTTGCACAAAGGACATTTGCTTCTTGCCCTCGATAGGTGCCTTGCCATCCGGACCGTCATACAGGACAAGTTGCTCTGTCTCGACAAAGTTCGATACGTGACCTTGATCGTCAATGCCACGCGAGTTGAAACGGGTGCCTGGTCGGTAGCGGCTTCGGCGAGTGACTAGACCAAGGACGAATGACTTGTCGTTGACATTCACTGTGCTAAGATCGACAACTAATAGAGGAGATCGACGACTGATTAGGTTACCGATGGTTACACTAGAACCCCATCCAAAACTTACAGCCTTGCAGGACAGGCAGCACAAAGTCGTCGAGCTGTTAAGAGGACCGTTAGAGGGATTGGAATGATGCCTTCCTGATAGCGCACATACATTGACATCAGCGTCGATCAACTTGGTGGAGATGTATCTATTCCAAAAGAACCGCTCGTCCGCCTAAAAAAACGCATTTAGACCCTATCCAAACTTGTTTCAATGTACATACGCGTTGCCACAGTGGAGTAGTCGCCTCCTTGAATTGCGCCTGGCGCTGAAGACATTGAGTAAGATCGTACGAGTACGAAAAGTAGAATCCGCCAGATTTGAGATGGTTTTCAAGCAGCGATACGTAGGTTTGCTCGTCGCGTTGCTAAGGCAAACGTGAGTGAATCGGTCGATGCAGCCATTGCTTTGCATACCTGAAGTTCAGAAAGGCCTTTGAGGTTCTTTGGCAGGGGCAGAATCTGGAAAGAGGTGATTCGGAAGATGTCTTGTCCACGGATGGAACCAATACAGTCACGATTCGTGATGACGATCATGTAATAACCTAAATCAGGATACGGAAAGCGTGGAGATAAGCTTAGCATCCACACAACAGTATACAGTCCTGCATGTGATAAAGAAAACACATACCGGCCTGGAGCTGGATAAAGCCCATAACACCATAGATGGTCAAGGTACTCTCCTGCTCGCTCACGGAAGGGATCGCATTATCTGTTTGTTTCAGGAGTAAGAAGAGTGTCAATATCAGCGAGAAAACAAGAACACAAGGTTTTGTCTATTTTTGATTTTTACCTGACAGCGTCAGTGCGCCCGAGTCGCGCTGAACGACGAGGTTCTTGCCTGTCTCAGGCTCAATGACATAGACGTCGTCTGTGATGTACCTGATGACACAATTGTTAGTTGCATCTCTTTCCTCCTGTGCCGTAAGATAGTAGAAAGTCCAACAAATGGTATGAGGGCTTACAATCGTAGATTCTGGTGCATGGCGGTTGTGAATCTCGGCACTGAAAGAGAAAGCCGAAGAAAAGAAAAGCGGTGGGGCCAAGGACTAAACAAGCTTCATATTATCACGCGCGCGCGTGCCTTGTTTGATACCCCGACAGTGCATTGTTATGTTATGTTATGTGGTTTGGTTTGTTCAGATGGTGTTGATGGATATGCGCTTTATGTAAAAGTATGAATAAAGTATGTTATGATATCCCCACTAATCCGTTTCACTGCTTCGACCAGTCATCCATGTCTTCAATCACAGTAACAGTCGTCAGTGCCTTCTCTGACCGGAATTCCTTGACATCAGGGTCCTTCTTTCCTTCCTCTTCCTCTTCTTCTTCGCCACCCGATACACCCTGCCAGTCTCCCTCTTCCTCATCGTCCGAGCCTTGTTCTCCTATAATCATATAATATATATATATATCAGCTTATCATATATGCAGCCACACACTCCTTACTCTGCCCTACCTTTGAGAAGAGCTCTCTGTTGCTCCAGTCGCTCCTCGAGTATCTGTTTCTTCTGTGCCCGTATCTCGGCTCGCTCTTTGAGCTTCTCTTGCCGTAACCGTTCCTGATATCTTTCTTGTTTTGCTTTCTTCTTTTCTTGCTTGCGCTTGGAGAAACCTGTCAAGAACTCCCTTCGATCGTCGTTAGATCGTCAATAACCGGAATTGTTTCGTCGATCTTACTTCCTAGCGTCAAAATCAAACTCGACCGATTCGACCCGCTCCTGTTTCTTTCTTCGTTTCTTAGCATATGCTTTGGCACCAGCTGTTAAAATGTCGGTGTTCTTCATTCCTTGCTTCTTGGATTTGGCCTTCATATTTTTTGTGTAGAAAGAAAAGCGTACAAATTCAAAGCCGCTCTCTGTCCCTATTTGGCAATTCAGACCTCTCTTCTCTTCCCTTTCTCTAAACGCCGCGATGTCTGACGACACGTTTAATCCTGTAAGCTCGACAACATTCCAGGTTTGAATGAAAACTGAGCTTTTCTTTGTGTACATAGGAGACCTTAAATACTCTTTTTAAATTGTCCTTCAAAGATCAAAGCACAAAAGGTACGCGATCTGCACGCATGTGCTTCCCATTTAACGAGTGTGGCGGATATATTATAGCCAACAAAGACGCCTTGGTATTATCTGCTGAATTTCTCAAGCTTTTTACGGCCGGTATGTACCATTGAATATGGCTTATTACGAACAGAGAACTTCTGACACGCGAAATATACACTGTGCAGAGGCAGTGAATCGATCTGCAGACGAATTGGATCGTCTTGGTGGGCCAGCCGAATTTGGAAACGAAGATACTGCTCAGAACGAACGTATCAACGTTGAACATTTGGAACGCATTTTACCTCAGCTTTTACTCGATTTCTGATCATATGTACATACTTATAAACAAAAGTCAACACTGCATCTCACACGGAGCAAAAGCTGCGCCATACGGTACGTAGTCGCGTTACGTCTGCTTGGATTATCGGTCAACTATAATTCAGTACATATGTGTAATAATAGGAGAATCAATATGACAAACAAAGATACCTTAAGAACAGTCAACAACTCTTATGTAGCCACCTGAGATTCCAAGATGACTTGACTACTTCTCAGACAGATCTGACAGGAAAATCACGTAAGAAAGGTCAAGAAAATACGCATATTCTTTACAAAATTATGAGAAGGACCTGTATTGGGAAACCCTTTTTAGCACGCGTGCTATAGTCATATTCATACTCCCATCATGGCTGTTGCTCTAGGGCACCATACACGCCACTCGTCCGATCGTGGAAACAAGTCCGTACCATGCCATTCAAAAACTTGATCCTTCTTCAGCTGTCAACTGCTGATGAATGTGGGAATATCATAATAAACGCAAGGCGCTTAGGATAGTATCCTATCCATAAGCAGCCGGACAAAAAGGCGGAAGCAAAGGAATGAACCTTTTGGCAAGCGAGGCATTCGAATCGAGTGAATCACATAAATAGTGGTAAGACTGTCCGGTGGCGGGGTTGTCCAAACTGAGAAGGTCGGACGTTCGCATTACCCCACTTTTGGCAAATATGGAAAAGGAGAAACGAAGCAAGACCCCGTGCTCTAAGTAACTTAGCAGCTAGTGGGCCTCGTCATGCCCGGCGGTGTTTTATACTCTATGCCGTCCGACGACAAAACCTGGCAAAGCCGCCGCTGAACTTGTCTGAAGACAGGCGCATAATTAATCGATATGAATTATAGCTATCCAGAAAAGCCACATACCATATGTTATTGCGTGCTCGAGCCAATCCATGTGTCACCCCTGATCATTTCATTCGCGTCCTTTATATTTTATCCCAGCGACTACTATTCTTTATGCAAGGTACAGAGCACTAATACAGTACATGGGTGGCAGCCGACGAGAACGCCTTCAGCAATTCGGGATGCGCGGTAATCCAATCACCGAAGGTTTGACCACTCCTTTTAGAAGTGCCCCAGATTATCAGCTCAGTTCCCGGTCTGAGCGTTCAACGAATAGACTGTGAGAAAATTACTGCATAATAAGGTTATGTCATATCATCGTTCTTTCCCGTCCCGCGTGGTGGCAAGATGTACCTAGTTAGCGTTGATCACATCGTTGCTGTCAAAATGTAAAAAGTAAAATGCTTTATCAATGAATCCGCTGTGGCACGAAAGATAAAGAAACCTATTGCCCGTCCGATTTCACGATGCACGCTTCATTCCCCGGTAGACCAACTGGCTTTCAATGCAGGTCCGCAGTGTGGGGTGTTCAAAATTATTTTTTTAGATCGTATGAGATGCTATTGGTTGCCTCCGCTGGTGCTGCACCTGGAAACTTTCGATATACAAGACGGACACAATGGCGAACATGTAAGTCTTTATAATTCCGCATGAATGGGCACGGCTTTGCTCACCTCTCCTATCATTAAGTGCATTGTATTAGAGATATTCTTTAGCATCTAAATAACTTTCAGGCAGGAAGTATATGTATGATTGATATGGCGTGCCGTCCGCTCGGGATTTCTGCGAAAATTTTCTACGTTGGTGGGTGGAAAAGTATGTCTGTACTTTCATTGGTTACACCGTTAATCCACTAAGAGGCATATGGATTTAAAGATAAGGATAGGTGTCTCGGAGAACACAAATCCCAAAAGGGAAGACTGAGGATTGCGGGCCTGAAACATGCGGTACCTCTGCGATCAGTGTTACACATATTCACAGCGGGGTAGTTCCCGCTCAGGTATATTATTGACGAAAGGCGAGCCGAATGATAGAAAAACGATGATACGTAGCCATTTAAAAAAGCCGACACCGTGAGATAAATCCCTTTTGTTGCTTTCTTTTCCCCTTTACTCTCTTTTTAAAGGAAGAGCCATGTCAACAACAGAAAAGACGCAACAGCCAGCAACGGAGGTGGAGCACACAGGCCCCATTGATCCCGAGAAGATCTCCATCTCAGAAGTGTCCAGCGTGTCCTCCGTTTCCTCTGGAAAGGAGATCCGCCGCGAGCCTCCTGACGGCGGATGGAGGGCTTGGTTCGTCGTCGTCGGTTCTTTCTGCGTGAGCAATAACTATATTAATAAATTGGATCATACTTATCTGATCTCTTCTTTCTTTTCGTTCTGCATATAGAGCTTTTTTGGAACGTAAGTTCGGCATGCTCTGATACTCAATAGGCAATGTCTCATTCAAAAACTTTTGATATAACTATCTTATAGTCAAGGCTACGGCTACAGGTAAATTGGTATCGACGAACTTCCTTATAGTATAAAACTCACATGAGCACCATAGTTGGGGTGTTTTCTTTGATGAATACAATGCCAATGTATATCCTGGACAACAAACCAATCTGAGCTGGATCGGTGGTCTCTGGTATTTCATGTGCAATATCACTGGTCCATTCTACGTGTACCTGGTATCTCGTTTCGGTGATCGCGCAATGGTCTTGGCTGCGCTGATTATCTGTCCTCTTGGCGTTATGCTTGCTAGTATTACGAACGAGGTACGCACAGAAACATACCCCTGTCCTCGTTTGCTAACTTCGGAAGGGGCTAGGTCTGGCAACTGTATATCACCCAAGGCATCATCTCGGGCATCGGAACCTCCCTGGCTTGGTTTCCCGGTATGACCGGTCCTATGGAATGGTTCTCCAAACGTCGTGGTTTGGCTGTCGGCATTACCATGTCTGCAAGGTATGTTAGCCTCATCTATTATCAAAAGTACACATACACTAACATCCAACATCAGTGGCATTGGTGGTCTGGCCATCAGCAACATTAGTAGGGCAGCTATTGACAGCCTTGGCTGGCAATGGGCTTTGCGCATCCTGGGCTTCATGCAATTTGGTCTTCTCATAGTTACAGCTGCTTCCGCGTACCCTCTCAATAAGCCTCCGCATTATAAGACTGTCCCTCTTGTCGACGTCAGCGATTTTAAGAACAAACATTTCATCATGCTGGTCGCTATCCATTTCATCGGCAATTTCGCTTTCTACGTAAGTCATAGCATAGCATTAACTTGGATTATAAATCCTGATCGACCCAATATCCTGCTTTATATTTTTATAGATTCCCTCGAGTTACGTTCCCAGTAAGTGACAGTTATCGGCTTTACCGATATACGCTAACGATCTATATCGTTTTAGCCTACGCGAGAGCAATAGGCCTAGATCCACAGACAGGCACCACCCTCAGCTCTATCTTGTCAGTCTGCATGTTCATCGGCAAGATCTCACTCGGATTCTGCAGTGATTATATCGGCCGTTTCAATATGGCGCTTATTTGCGGTACGATGGCGTGCATCGCACATCTTGCCGTCTGGTTGACAGCGACAAGCGCTGGTTCCATGTGGGCCTTTGCCGTACTATATGGTCTTTTCGGTGGTGGCTATATTGCCATGATTACTGCAATTATTGGTCAGGTGGCCGGCGTTGATCATATCAACTCTGGCACAGGCTGGTGCTATTCTGCTTGGAGTTTCGGTGGTCTTTTTGGCCAGCCTATCGCGTCTCTCATCAGCAATCGCACCAGTCCCCCTGATTATCAAGGCGCTATCATCTTTGCTGGCTGTTTGTTCTTTGTGGGCTCATGCATGGTGTTCGCTCTCAGAGTGATGCGCGGAGGCTGGAAGATCCTCCAAGTCGTCTGAACTTCTAAACTCTTGTACATAGCCATTTACACATCTTTCACTTTGTATATCCTATTCCCTATGTACTTCCGTTATATTATAAATAGGCGAAGAGCTTTTCTTGTGAAATATTCAACGTACGTAAGCCGTCATCATTTTTGTTCGATAAACTGTGTGTCACCTCGCACGATATCTTATCATGGCAGGATTCTGTGTTCCGCTGAGGCAATAAGGTTGCACTCGCACACGTTTCCATATGAGTAAACTAGTCTAGATAAACTTTAGGCAGATCGGAATAAGTAGCGGACATACGGGATTAGCCTTTGACTTTGTGACAAATGCTCGACCAATGACAGATCAATCTTGATCCTCCAGATTTTCGTTCTGGTTCATGAATGACAGCCCGACCCGATAGTGTGCGTGGTGCACAAAAGCCCCTATATGATGACACAATAACTCTGAGATCGTAATGCCGAGCTTTCGGTCCTCTCCTCTTGGACCTGGAGATGAAAGAGTCCCATTCTCTTATGTAATGCTTAACCAATGGGATGGTCAGACCCCGGAATACTGCGGAAGGCGTCACATGACCCTCTTCCCTGGACTGCGGCAAAGTAGATAGAAATCCAAGAATATCCATTGTTCCTTGCTAGACTATAGGAGCTCTAGAATCTTATATGGGCGATGCGGGTCCGGCCGTCTGGAGAAAATAGGACAGTCCCCTTTTTCGGGAATATGGTGTCCATCCAAAAAGAAAGTATGTGTGCGACAGCGACTTTTATTCTCTCTAGGTGAGATAAGTGAAGTGTCTCCGTGTCCCCAGTCCGATGCATAATATTACCAGGTTGTTGCTGCATGCATATTATTTACACTGGCAGACGACAATGAACGTGCCTTTCTTTATATGGGTATCACAATATACTTTATTTGTGGCACGCCGGCCGTGCACGAGCCACATATGCACCTCCGGATATCCTATGAACGCTGCTTGTGCTTTTCCGGCTAACAGCAGTGTTCGATAAAATATGCGTATCCCTGGAGGAACAAGATTTGGAAAAGTTGGTTATCCCACTGCCCTATAATGTATCTACGCGGCTTATTTATGGAAGTCGAACCTATATGATATCATATTCTGATTCGTTGAGTAAGCGACACCAAGAGGAGAGTAACGGCGTCATACATATACACTGTACATTCACTCCACCGGAATCTACCTTGGAACTAGTACAGTCAAACTAACAACATTGGATCGTCCGTTAGTCCTTTGCTTTCGAATGGGAGCATTATATCCCCTCTGAGAACTTCGCTTAATATCGGGTTAATGCAAACTCACGGATGTTCATCTCCCGCATATCAATAACGACAATTAGATTGTGATGAAATGCATAAAACCTATGATGGTTGGTAAGAAGCTCAAAGTCGGCGGCCCGGGGAACTATCGTTGTAGAGACTTATATACAGTACTATACTACTGTAAAAATGCGCTGCATTTTAACTATGATAAACAGGATAATGGTACGCATGGTCGATATGGAAGACGGCCATAATCATGGACAGCTAGTTCTGGCCGAAAGATCATGAGTAATAATATGATTCTCCCGACACACGAACGTGTGCCCGGCATTCATGGAAAGCACTTCTCATTCCTCTGGACATGGTCGCTTCTTTGGCATACGAAAAAGCCAGCGACGCAAAAGGAAAGAACTTCCTGTTCGTCTTCCTTTTAGTCTTCTTCCTCCTTGTCCGCTTCCTTTTAATTTTTCGTTTTTCCATCCCTTTTAGCCTTCGGACTACACTAGTGATAATGTGGTGCCATTACTCGGCCGCCAAGAATCATTGCAAGTTGACTGCTACAGAGCGACTGATGCAATGATGCCCTTAAGTGAACTCCGCGTCTGCTGAAGCTCATGCGTCATCACGCCATGCGTAAGGCAACTATACGGCTGTTTGATGACTGAATGCGTTTGCTGTTTCGCGTCCAGCAGCTGTCTGGCTTTTTTTGCCCTTATAGTGCTTTCTATCCCTATGGAGTTCTGCTTCCTGGCACTGGTTCTACCCAGACCAGTACACGATAAAGTCGTTCCTATACGCAGACGACATTTTGTTTTTGGCAGAACTCATTGAGACGCGTCAGTGCCTACGAAACAGCCCAAGCTTATACAGTATGAGACGTGCTGGCCCGGTGGATAGTGAGATTGAGCGCTTTACCTTCATACCATCGGTAAAAGGTCCTGGGTCTGTCTCTTTGCGCAAAGTGCTCTCTCTTGATGGAACAAGTTGTGAAGTGTAAGTTTGAACAAAGTGTGGGATGTTAGTAATTGTATACTATCAATGAGATGAAAGTGAGAGTTCAGCCTTTTCCCTGCACAAAAGGAGAAGACGGGACCTTTTACTTTGACTACGAAATACACTAATCCAGAAGTATGCCTAGTCCTCAGACAAGCTTTACCAGTCCAGGCTTCTGGTCGCAATGTCAGTTTCATTACCCCGCGCTGTGTGTGGTGATTTACAGAGTTTATGATGTGGCCCAGTTGACAGTATACAGGCGTCAGAATGTATGTCCCATGAATTGTCTGTAGAATAGGAGGTCCTTCATCCTACTTGATTGAGACAAGTCGACAATGATATTGCGGGAAACACCCACATCAGCTTCGAGCAATTAACAATGACAAGCAGAGCGGTGATGACACACCAAAATGATACGTTCATCGTATACTGTACATCATATACTATAAAACATAAATAACACGAAGTCAAGGGTTCAACAGCTCACAAAGACAAGACACAAAAATTGTGCTTATAACACATTTTTTAAGGTGATAATTGTCCCTGGAAAATAGACAGACGAGGGAAATTTCCGTATCTATTGATCTCAATAGCCAGAAGAGACCACCGACCGAACTACCCGCCAACTGCTCTTACACCATTGGATTTACAAGAATAATTATGCCAACAGATGCACCCATTAGCAATATGAATCCTCCGCCCTCTAACCACAGGGATAATCAAAAGGAAAAGAAAAAGGAAAAAAAAAAAAGGAATGGGGAAATGAGTCCCTTTTTATAGCTATTGGCAAATATTTTAAATTCCACTCCCGCTCTCGCTGCCACTCTCACACTCATGTGACAACCTGACAATGTATGGTTTTTTCATAGATCTTGACCGCTCTTCCTTTGGTTCACTTCCTCTCATCACTTTACTATGACAACCGTCAGATTTAAAGACAGTTTTGAATACCAAAGAATATTCGTACCTTATGATGTATTTTTTAAGGCTGTACGATCGTTCCTCGCGGAACGCATAAAATTGAACTTCAAAATTGCATGGATGATAGTTATTCAAAGCAGGATTCCAGTGGTGCTGTTATTTTTGTTTAGACGCACACACGCATGGAGAAATGATCTGCTGCGGTGGCATTCCAGGCTTGCTGCTTCTTTGAAGTTACACAAGCGGAACCGCGTTTCCGACCAGAATGGACATGGGCAGAATTTCTATTTCTATATCTTCGCACCTCAAAACTACACCATGCTCTGCCTGTCAGCTTTCTCCTTCATTCTTACATTACCGTTTCATCGCCGGGCGATATCACAGGCCAAAAAGTTTGTGACCTTTGATCCCAAAGGATTTGCAGAGCGAGTGCTTGCTCTGCTTTTGGTCGCAAGAAGAGTGACACGGCAAAAGATGTTGCAGTCACATGACCTTCCTGTGCTTGATCCTGTCTTTTTTTGCTACCGTCCACCGCCAGGTCATTGTCAGCTTACTTTATATTTGATGCATGCATGTCTGTCTTGTCAAAGGCAGCGCTGGTAATGCTTGCTGGACTTCAAAAGAGGAAAGTCGCGTCTTTCCATGATGACACCTACGACGACACCGTACAATGCTTGTCATGCCCGGATGGGCCATCATTAGTATATCAAATAATTCGCTGGTACATCATCTCTTGAGCCTTCGTTTTGTTCCTCTTTTTCATCCTTGTTACCTTGTCTATCGGGCATGGACAGCACACGATGCAATAAACCCGTCACATGTAGTTTTTGCACCTG